>OW386285.2:245469410-246669410 GCA_936432065.2 Rutpela maculata
TGTTGCCAATGGTATACAAAAGCTACACAACGCCTATTTAAAGCAAGATAGAGTTATATTACAGTATTTAGCCATAAATCTAACCAAAAAATTATTAGTCCTAAATTACTATGACGAAAATAAAATGTATAAATGAAGTATAAAGAATTATTTTAGAATTTGTTAAAATTAAATAATCAAAACATTAGAATACATTACAACAAATTAACTGAGCAGTTGGAAATTTAAAATAAAATGAAAGTCATTGTTTATAAGAAATGCTTTAGTACAGAAAAAATAATTTTCAATTCCGTAAAAATACATGGCGAAAACTGCAGTCCTACAGGTAATGACGTATACTTCACGAAAAGAATTATTTGTAGATGGTACAAATTTTTTTCTTTATTTTTTGAATAGATACGTGATATTTTTAACTTCAATATTTTATAAACAACTCGAAAAATAAAGCAATAAAAGATATAGTTTCACTCACTTTCGTTACAGATTTATGCATTATTACACTATATTTCTTAAATTATACAGAGACAGTAATTTTTAATGGTTTTTATTTTCTTGCTAGTTAACAAATTATCAGAAAATTGTTTGTCTATTTTTATTCAATGCTTAGATTTAGTTCAGGACTTCTTATTGCACTTGTTACCACACCAAAACCAAAAACAAACTAAAATAATAAAATCGCGGCAGAAAGAATTCCTTAATCACCTTTTTTGATGCTGTCATAAAGTTGTTTAGGGCAAACGCTCTGCTCTTTTTCCACTAATATTTTCGTTAGTGTTTTCTAACTGTGATTAAAATATACCTTTTTTATCTAAATATGTAGGTATATTATTTGCCTACATATAATAAAACAAGAATAGCAGTAGGCTATGTTTTGATTCTAACATGTGTTAAATAAAATGGACATTTCGGATAGAACGCTTTGGTTATACAGACAAAATTAATGTTTTGAATCTAGTTTTTGTCAATTTCCACGGCATACTTGATACGAGTATTTTCTCGCTTTTTAAATTATTATTCACAAAAGAATTTTCATGTTTATGTATTCGGTTGTTTTTGTTATTTTTTTCTATCTAAAAAAAATATAAACACATTCGGCGATTGTTAATAACAAATTGTTTATTAAATAAACAAATAAATTCACAACAAAAAAAAATTTTTTTTCCACCTTTTGGATAATTGCAAATAATAAATTTAGGAACAAATTTTTTTCTTAATAACATGTTTAAATAATGAAAAAAGACAAAAGTGATTATAAACAATTAAAAACAATTTTTAAGAATTTTTTTTAATCATAATATTCTATAACAAATAAAATGGCAGAAAAATATTTTTCAAAAATACGTAATTTATCTATTTGTTTATAAAATTTGTTTAAACAAATAGCAATAAAAATTTTAAGTATATGTAATCTTATAGTATTTTTGAATATAAAAACAGTAAGAGTAATTAAAATTAATAAAAAAAATTTTTTTCCAACGGGATATTGTTCCTTTAAGTATTTAAATAATAACATAATTTTTATGAATTTTAAAATTAATATTTAATAACAAAAAATATTTTTACTTGTTCCGGACGGTTTCAGAGCATCGTAACGCCTTAGTGTTCGCTGCGCGGAGCTCTATTTTCAACTTTAAATTAAAATTACTAATAATCTCGTTAATAATAGATGTAGAGTTTCGGGAGTCGGGACTTTTTTATTTGGAATTTCTTCCTCTTTAAGAATCTTTCTTTCTTTAAAATTTTTAATAGTTTTCGAGTTATTTGCAAAAAACGGAACTCGTTATTTTTTCAATTTTCATTAGTTTATAACTTTTGCAATTGTTTATGTGCGGGTTTGAAACTTTTGCACATTTTTCTAGACGTCATTCTGAATCCAATGCAATCAAGGTAGGTGCATGACGTCAGATGCACCATGCAGGGAGACCAACTACAAATATAAATTCAAATAACCATCATAAAAATATGTGTTCATTAATAAAAAAAACCGCTGCCTAAAAAATCACTACTTCCACATCTCGTTCCACATCTAGATTTTCCTGTCCAAGCCTTTTATAGCAAAAAAAATGTCGATACTATATTTGCAAAAATAATTGTTCATAGAACTTTGATAATATAATATTTGAAATGGTCTATGCCAAAAACCCATAAAACGATGTGCAACATGGTAGTGGAGGTAGTAGAGGGGGAAGCTGTTGGCAAAAAATTAAGAGGCTCTTGTACACGTAAATCACAATTTTATTTTTTTTATTCCCTTTAATAATCTCATATTTCGCCCATTTGATATCCGAATATTTTGAAATTTTGGTGGTGACTATATACCTATAAAATGAGTTTTTAGACGTAACCACATTTAATTTTAGTCAAAGGCGTCCGATTCTAGGATGGAAGAAATGGGTTGGTTTTCAGAAAAAAAGTATTTTTTACAAAAAAAACTAGTAAGATGTTCTTAATCAGCACCTTTAGAAACCCAATTGTACAAGATTACATCGTAGTGAATGCAAAGATATGTGAGGCAGGGGCCGTCAAAAAAACTATTTTTTCAACTAAAAATAATTTTTATCTGTAAAATGGATTCTCAAATGAAACAAGGTATTCTACATTTTTTGTTCAGAATAATGTATTATAAGAGTATGAATTGATTTTACAACAAAATAATTGTTTATTTAGGGCCGGTTTTACAGGTTCTGTTTAACTTGGGTCTGATAGTTAACTGTAAGTTTTGTCAAAAAGTACGTTTTATATCTCCCAGTATCTGCCAATCTTAAGTTTAAACGCCAAACGTAGGTTTATGCACGCTTACGTTGATTAATTAGCAATATTTTGGAAGATGAAACTTCAAATTTCAATTTAACCTACAAATAATTACCTATTATATATTCTGTAAATAAAAAGTTAAAGAAAATGAACATTTTCGATATTTTTGAGGACATTTTATCAAGCGATGAAGATGGTGGTATAAATATAATAAAGCACCTCGTCGTGTACGAAAATTCTGAGAGAAACCTGATCATTTACAGATATGGAATAACAAAGAATTTATAGATCGATTTCAAATATCTACTGAATGTGTGCATATAGTATTAGAACATATTAGTCCACATTTAACTCTGACTTTTCGGTGGCAAATTGTTGTTTTGTATTTTGCTAGGGTTTCATATTTACATCTTAGATTTTTTAGGAGTTCACTTAATAAAACCATTTGCGGTATTAAAATCTTTCCCAAGTGCATTCCAGGCATTTGCTTTATCCTTCCAAGTAACCGAATCACTTCGCTTGCATTCGATTACACCTTTACTCTTTTTAACTAATTCAATCAATAGTTTGATTTCACTGACGTTGAAATTTAAAGATCTTTTGCCACTCATCGCAAAAAGTCAAAGTACCAGTAATGAAAATGATATCAATCGCCAATTTGTCACTATGTTACCAACTAACAAAATGACGATAGAACTGACGATCTTGACAAGCACCTATAAAACGGCATTTTAGCGAACACTAAAATCTAAAGTTTAAACCTTCAGTAAAACTTCAGTTTAAACTACTGGTTAAACTTTGGTTTAATCTGTACCTATAAAACCGGCCCTTAATAAGACAAAAATTAAAAAGTAAAATAAATAAAAAATAAATTAATTAATTAATTATTCCATTAAATTAAATTAATTGCTCAATAGCATTTGTTTTCATGGTTTACTTAGGTTTTTATTGAAGATTATTTGTTAGGAAAAAGGTAGGTATAGTAGGTAGAATTTTTATCTTATTAAATAAATAATTATTTTGTTGTAAAATCAATTCATAGTTTTACAACACATTATTCTGAACAAAAATGAAGAATACATTTTTTTCATTTGAGAACCCGTTTTATAGACAAAAATTACTTTTTTTGACGGCCCCTATCTTCAACATCTTTGAACCCACTATGATGAAATTTTGTAACAAGGGGTTCCCAAAGGTGCTGATTAAGAATATCTTACTAGTTCTTTTCTGAAAAATCGCTAATATATATTTTTTGAAAATCGACCTCCTCTTTCCATTCTAGAATCGAACGCCTCCGTCTAAAATTAAATGCGGTTACGTCTAAAGATTCAGTATATAGTCACCACCAAAATTTCAAAATATTCGGACATCAAATGAGCGAGATATGAGGGTGGCTCCATGAAAAGTGCGACACACTGTATATGTACCTTTTTGTCAGAGCATAAAATTCCCTAGTATAATGGCATAATAAAAAAACGGCACATTTGATAGTTAAATTATTATTATTATAAGTAATACAATATAAATAATTATATAAAAATTTAGTTTAATAGGTTTTCTTAGTTTAACGTAACACTGCTACAGTAATAATATTTTTTCTAATGCATACGGGAGGTCGAAGATAGTTTAGGCTAACCTTTTCCTTTTGTGTGTAAATTCTTTTGCACACAATAAAAGTTCATTTATTTATTTATCTTATTTACTTAAAATTGTACCGGTCGTCGAATTATCAAAAATGAGGTACAGAGACGCTTGTCATTTTTTTTATACTCTCCTCAGTCATTTAAAATGCAATTGAAAATCTGAAAAAGCACACATCATCTGTAGGTTCCAGAAAACATTTTTCAAAACACAACGGATTTTTTAAAACTTATGTTGCTATTTAAATAAAAAAAAATGTTTCCTATTGTCACCGCATTTTGCAGTTTTCGGGTTTTGATATAATCTTATAGAAATATATTTTCAACCATTATCTATCAATTTATAAAAATAAAAATTTTTACTCACGTAACGGGGTCATAAAATTATGAACAATCAAAAAAAAAAAAAATCCGCAAATTTACTAGCCGATAAGTTTATGCATTCGTCAATTAACAAATAAAGCTTTTGATATGAAATTGGAACTGGCAGAATTTTTATTTTCACATGAAAAATAGTTACAATGATGTTAAAAAATTGTTTATATTTCGGTGTTTTATATTTATTGCCGTACGCCCCGCTGAGTTAAGCGGGTGCCTTTTCTCTGGTACCTTTCTACATTCAACTGAAATACATCTTACAATGTCTGACACATGATGCTTTCTTGAATACAGCCGAATAAAACAATCAAAGTGTCTCATGTGTCAAAAGAATTATTGAAATTATTGGCCTGTTTGAAGCACGATGGAGTTATATAACAGTATAGTACCTAACGGTAGGAAGAAACATGCCGATATGCACCAAAAAATAGCAACAAGAAAATATGGGGACAAAATAAATCGAGAAATATAAGTATATCATATTTTTGATGATGTGTCTATTTTATTGATTCCAAAAAATATATGTTGTGATAATATGATACAGTAGTTAAAGATTGTACTAAAAACATGCAGTGAGTGTGTCAGAACAATGTGATATGAAAAGAGAAAAATATATTAATTTTTTATTTTAAATGTTCCCATTATCAAATGTCTTTTTCAATTCTCTAATAAGGGTGTCCCTATTATATATATGTATATATATATTGCACATTTTTTCGAATTTAAATCGGCCCAGTCGTTCAAAAGATATAAATTCTTTTCGAAATATTGGTATTTTTGATTACCCCTAATGGTGGAGCAAATTAAGCATCAAAATAGGTGAATAAGGAATTATCTGGCTGCAGCAGTCTTATTGTTTGCATTTGTTGCCAGTATATATAGCAGCAAGTGTATGTGAAATTTTGCATTAAATCGGTCCCCATTGCTTGTAAAATTTTAACAATTTATTTTTAAACAGTGAAATTTTCTGCTATTTTCTTTATTATCTCCCGTCCTAGCAATCGTATCGCAATAATAAAAAGAGCCATTTGTTCGCAATAAAATTTTAAATAAGACTAGGCCTATGAAACCCTTTCTGATAATTTGTTAATTTATAAAAAAATAATAATCACCAAAAAATTGCCTTTTTTGGTTATTTAAGAAATATAACGTAATAATGAATCAATTTTAACGAAAGTTGGTTTGATTATGCCCATTACTAAAGTAAACGCTCGTGCCACAATATTTATTTAAACGGTTAAAAACCAATAATAATTTCGAAATTTTCATCGCGTTTAAATGCATCGACTTATAGAACAATTTATTTTTAAAAATGTAGATTTTTAAATGTATTTTACAATGGTATTAAGAAAAAAAATCTTCATTTAAACTATTTTTTTGAAATTTGTTTATAATTTTCAAAATTATAGTTATAAACAAATTTAAATAATCCTGTGGATTTTTTATAAAACTAAAAACGCAAACGAATTACGAAAATAGATGAAACATTTAACATTTTTCTAAAAAAATAATTATCTACTTGCATTTGGGGCCAGGATATGTCAGTTCTTGTAACTAAGTCGCTTATAAATAAACAAATTAATATTTCTTCTTAAAATTGGGACCTGTTATTCTTTCAATACCTATATTTTTGTCTCATCTAGTTGAAAACAAACCAGAAGCACAATTTTTAAAAGATAATGTATAGAGGCCCGAAAGTCGGGCCTTTGGAACTTATGTTAGAGATCCGATAATTGTCAATTAGCTCTAAACGTTATATTACTGTTTTACAAATTAGACTTTAGTATTTTAGACGATAGCACTTTTTACCAGGATGCGGACGTCTAGGGTTCAACTCCTGACCGCGAATATTGTTTTTTTTTTATTGTATCGGTGATATTAAAAGTTTTACAAAGCTGTGTCCATGGACATAAGGATATTCGTTCAGATTAGATTGGTTCCTCCTTTTCGCGACAAAAATTAAAAAAAATATAAAAAAGAAATGTGGTTTATATTCTCATAACCGCTCTATTCAATGTTATTTCAAAAATTGTAATTTTAGATTATTTTCAAATATCAGAGACAAAGATGTAACCTTTGAAAAACAACCACTTCAAATTTCAAAAAGAAATATTTTTTTGGTTTATTTATAAGTGACTTTAATGCAAAAACTGACGTATCTCGACTCTCGACCTCAAATGCAAGCAGACCATTATTTTTTTTTAAAGAAATGCTATATATTTCACGTATTTTCATAATTCGTTTGCCGCTTTTAGTTTGATAAAAAAGATCACAGGGTTATTTGAATTTGTTTACAACTACAATTTCGAAAATTATAAACAAATTTCAAATAAACGGTTTAAATGAAGATATAATTTTTTTCTTAATACCATTGCAAAAATCTACATTTTGAAAAAAAAAATTTTTCTCCTACGAGTCGATGCCCTTAAGCAGTAAGCGATGGAAATTTCGAATTTACTATTGGCTTTTAGCCGTTTGAAAACATATTTTGGGTTAAAATTTCGCACGAGAGTTTAGTTCAATAAAGGACTTTCATTAAAATTGATTCATTATTACTTGTTTCTTAAATAGCCAAAAAAGTACTTTTTTGTGATTTTTATTTATTTATTTTTAAATTAACAAATTATCAGAAAGATTTTTCATAGACCTAGTCCTATTCAAAACTCATTGCCAACAATTCAGTATTTTTATTTTTGTGACACGATTACTAGGATCAGAGATAATAAGGATAATAGCAGAAAATTTCACTGTTGAAAAATAAATTTTTAAAGTTATACAAGAAACAAAACTGCTTATAGCACTTCTACATAAAACAAATTAAAACAATAAAATAGCTACAGCCAAACAGTTCCATTCAAAATTTATAAGCGATTTAATACTAAAGACTAATATTTTATGAAATTGTAAGCAATCAAAAAAAAAATTTTTTTTTGAGAACTTTACTTCTCGTACATACCCTAAAACCCAATTTTATCGACTTTTGCTTGCTTTACCTACCTACCCCCTTTTACCCCCCAACCCTTCAACGGAATAAGATCAACACATAATCTATTTCCAGATCTCGTTGTAATACACAAGTATACCAAATTTTGAGTCAACATCATGAACGGTTCGAATCGTTTGCACAAAAACAAATTGCAGACGGATTTTTTTTCGTTCAAGCTGAAAATGTCGATGTTTCATGATATTCTAAGCCTATTTAAAATATATATATATATATATATTTTTTACCGTTACCATCCACTAAACTACGTGGATGTGGAAGTAATACCAGCAGTCGTCATGGACAATGCCGATCTATCCTTATAATACGTAAAACGTCATTCTGCATAATTATTGTTTAATGTCCCGATATTTCTCCATGAAAATTTTAGCACCAAAATTAATAAAAATGAGGAATATTATTGAATCATGAATGCAAAAAAGCACAAACCTAATTTAGGGACAAGGAAACATTAATTTAGTACAACAAATGGACAAAGCCAATGTATTTTATACTCGATTTTATATTTTGTTCTTATTATAATTTTTCTCTTTTGATATAAATGCTACCTACTTCTTTTATCGCTCTATTTGAAATTATGTATTACAATTCAAAAAACATTTTAAGATGTTTAAGATGCTACTATTTTGCTTTCATGGCACTGTACCACATAATTTATCATTCTTCGAACGTATAAGCAAATTTTTGAATTTAGAAAAATTATTCGAATATGAAGAAAGAACTTTCATTCAACGATTGTGACTTCATAAAGAAAGTATTTAAGAGGAAATAAGAATCGAACGCTATCGAGCCACTGCAACGATGCCAAATATCGGGCTATATAACGAGCGATGGATATCAACTGTATAAGAGTCTTGGATATACAGGAGCAGCGCCGCCTGACTCAGAAGTGCTGAACTAAAAGTGTATCTCGGAACATGAAAATATGACTTTTTGAAGCCCACCTCAAAATTTTGTAGGGAGGAAACTAATATGATTTGTGACCATTTAGTGATGATATACACGGGGGTACGTTGATGAGCCCGACCCCGGGCTTCACAGGGTCAAATCGGGCTGCACTACAACCGTTCAGTATATGAAACGGGCCTGTATATGACCGTGCATATCTCTCTATATATATATATATATATATATATATATATTTTTTTTTTTTTTTCGATGACTATTGTGTCACAAAACTGGGTCCGTTCTTTCAAGATAGCCCTTATAAAATTTTCAAGTAAATTACTATAATCATTTGGAATTTTAAGAACATCCCAGGTATAATACAAGTTGTAAGGTTTATCAAATCTAAATTTATTTTAATATATTAACTACTTAAATTATATTTATTATCCGAAGTGTAAGAAATAGTACCATTTTACCCTTATTAATGTTTTAAATGTTGATAGGTAGTGCTACATTGAAGTGAATTTTCTGTAACTGAAAAAGAGGTATTATCTTTGGTGATTTGATGTCAATCTTTTATATTTTCAAATTGAACAAAACCTACGTTAGTCTAGTCTAGTATACTACTAGTATAGTAGTGCTCAACATCCGAAGAAGCCACTGTGTGGCTAAACAATTGTCGTTGACAAAATAAAGTGAAAATCAAGATTAACGTAGTTTTGGACAATTTGTTATTATGGATTTTCATCAAGTAACGGCACAATCTGTTCAATCTTTTATATTTTGTTCATATACTTAATGACACAAATAATATAAACTTTTCGCATTTTAATTCAGACTAATCTGATTCAGTCAGTCGTGTAATGCTATTTTTGAGGTTTAACCTCCCAGTAACGCTGTCATCTTATTAAAATGTGTTTTATTTTTCTCTACAATGACAATTCAGCAGATAACATAGCAGTGAGCAGATTTTTATAGTGAGTAAGTATTGTTTTACATGGCTATTGTAATACTTTAAGGTTACTTTGAATATATCTCTAAATCTCAAGCTAAGGCGGCATCCTGAACAACATTCTATTTTAATACTTTTATATACTCATGAAAAAAGGATATATCAATAATTAAGAACCGTTAGAACTATTTGAAATTCGAACCACGTCTGTGCCTTTTTGATAAAAAGCAATCTTTAATTAAATATGTGCTACAAAGCATCGCGCATGCTATAACTCAATTCAACCTGACACGCAAATAGTAATAATAATAAAAGTCTTTATTTACTTTGAAAAATAAGTTACTTTACAATTCATATAGTTCGGCGAAATTCGCACTGATACGCGCTCTTCCACTTAACCCATAAAACAATATGTTATGCAAATGTCTATCTGTAATGCACCCGTTGATTTTTATATACTCTTCGCAAAGACGAAGAGTAATTGTATTTGATCGGTACATTTCTAAATCAGTAAATATCGCTCGTAGAGAAAAAAAATTCATATCTTTATGTTAGTGAACGAATTCTGAACAACTTTCAAAATGTCCGTCTGTCCGTCCGTCCGTCCGTCCGTCCGTCACGTTTCTTGTAAGCACGATAATTTAAGAAAGAAAAGTCCGATTGTATTGAAATTTGGAAAGTAAGTTAGTGCTAGCTAGAGGAAGAACCCTATTGTGTTTAAAAAAAATCAATCAGTAAATAAAAAAGTTATTAATCATTTAATTAAAAAATATATATATTTTCTTAATTGTTGTCATTTGTACTTAAATAGAAATCTTGCGAAATTTTATTCTCTATTTTTTTTTGTTTATATATTTTACTTATATATATATATTTCATAATAATATATCTAATTTGTTGAAATATACTACTCGAATGACATTCAATTACTTCCACATCTAGTGAAAGTATAGTAACGACAAAAATTTTTATTGTTCAAATAGGCTTAAAATGTCATGAAACGTCGAGATTTTAAGTTTGAGCGAAAAAAAATTTGTCTGTCTGTCGGTCTGTCTGTAGCTTTTTTTGTGCGCACGTTTACTCTGGAACCGTTTAAGATATTGACTTGAAATTTGCAACACATATGTACATTAACGAGATCTGGAACTGGATTATATTTTCATCTTGTTCCGTCGAAGGGTTGGGGGGGTAAATTGGGGTAAATTTGGGGTAAATGGGTAAATCAAGCAGGTAAGAGTCCATAATATTGGTATTTAATATATACAAGAGAAGCTAAGGACTCAAAAACATTTTTGGCATTAGCCACCCCTACCCCACCCCATTATTAAAGGGGATGAAAAAAAATGTGATTTAGTATGTGTGCAAGAACCAGAAACCTCAAAATATTTTTTTACTTCATCTACCCCCACTACCACCCCCTTATCACCACCCCCCCACCCCACTACCGATGTGGGGTATCGTTTTATGGGTTTTTGGGATAGAGGATTTCAAATATTATATTATTAAAGTTCCATAAACAATTATTTCCACATAAAAAGTTTGTGAGTGACTTGGATGGAGAATCTGGATGTGGAAGTAGTGATTCCTTGGGCAGCGGTTTTGCTTTAAAATATTATTACGGTACTTTTATAATAAGACTATGACACTGGGGCGTTGCGGGCGTAACTTCTGTTAGATTTAATATTTTTATTCTAAATTTGGATTATACCGCGTGTAACAGGATCATGATACACCTGTTTCTTTCTTTTAGTTTTAAATACTTAATAAACGTCATTTTTTGACATATATATTATTATTTTTCCACTTACGGCTTCACTGAAAGTAACACTTTTTTTTCTGATTTTCTGAAGCATTGTACATAATTTTCCAAATCCAATGATACCACATAAGTGACATTTCAAATGTCAATATTTATTTTAATATAATTTTTACTTTTTTATCTAAGTGTGCCATGATCTGCTCTAATTGACTTGTGCAATGCTAGAAAAATCTAAATTCCATCGAAAATACTAAATTATGTGATTTATTAGCAAATAAAGTTCATCAAAATGGTTTTTGGGACAAAACAGAATTTTTTAAAATGGAACCATGTGGTACCATTCATTATACATTAAGATCTCAGAGCCCCCAGACCTACATCATTTTAGCAAAGCTAATATTTTGACAATAAATAGTGTAATATGTAGTTAAGAACGTTTGCGTACTTGCTAGCTTGAAAGCGGGGCCCTTTTATAGGTAACAGGTGCAAAATGTACATAAAAACCTTACTAACCTACGTTAAAGTATGATAGTTGGTTTTACTTCCACATCCAGTGGAAGTATAGTAACGACAAAAAATTTTTAAAATTTTTTATTGTTTAAATAGGCTTAGAATGTCATGAAACGTCGAGATTTTAAGTTTGAGCGAAAAGAAATTTCTGTCCGTCTGTCGGTCTGTCTAACTTTTTTTGTGTGCACGTTTACTCTGGAACCGTTTGAGATATTGACTTGAAATTTGGTACACGTATGTACTTTAACGAGATCTAGAACTAGATTATATTTTCGTCTTGTTCCGTCGGAGGGTTGGGGGGGTAAATTGGGGTAAATTTGGGGTAAATAGGTAAATCGAGCGGGTAAGAGTCCATTAAATTGGTATTTAGTATATACAAGAGAAGCTAAGATCTCAAAAAAAATTTTGGCATTAGCCACCCCCACCACCGCCCCCACCCCATTATTATAGGGGATGAAAAAAAATTGTGATTTAGTGTGTGTACAAGAACCAAATATTTTTTTACTCCATCCACCTCCACTATCACCCCCTATCACCACCTCCACCCCACTACCGATGTGGGGTATCGTTTTATGGGTTTTTGGGGTAGAGGATTTCAAATATTATATTATTAAAGTTCCATTAACAATTATTTTCACATACAAAATGTTTTAGTTGTGAGTGACTTGAATAGAAAATCTGGATGTGGAAGTAGTGATTCCTTGGGCAGCGGTTTTTTTGTAGTGATTTTGATGCTCCAATGGTTAAAGCTTTGTCTGGAAATTCCTTTAACCTACTCTACATCCCTCGACGGCGGTTAGACCACGAGGTCGTCATTTGTTCGAAGGGGTTTTTTCGTTAACTCCGTTTTCCCGTATCAACAATCAAAATTTTCCAAAAGTGCGTTTGCCTAGTGAATTTTTAGTTATTTATAGTGTATTTTAATTAGTTTTAGGCCCATTTGGGCACATGCTTTTAATTAGTTTTTAAGTCTGCCTGCGGCAGACAGGAGTTTCTAGCATCCAAAATTTAATTACCGTTAAGCCGAACCGGACCCGCCCCGGTATGAAACATAAACATTTTATCGTCAACGATTTTCATTCCACATATTCACCATTAAGGAGAGAAGTTCTGAAGGAATTTGAAAAGCATTTGAAAATAGTGTTAATAAATAATTGTTGCAGTTAGTTTAAAAATAAACTTTTCATGTATTAGATAATTGCTAAAACTATATATTTAAATATTTTATTTCATATACTTTTAAGTGAAAAAGTCAAAAGTCGAAACTAAAAAATAATTGCTTACTAATAACAATAATATCATAGTGTTGCTAGGTAACACATTACAATACCGTAATGTTCGCAGGTAACACATTACGGTATCAGATACTGTAATGTTCGATTTACCAGCCGCAAATGAGTCCGGAAAATAGTCATTTACCGGACAGTATGAAATAAAATATGCTTTAATTACGTTTGTGGTGATTTATTTTTGGTTTTAAGTATACAGGGTGATTATTTTAAGGCGGCCAGTAGAATATTTCCCTCTTGCAGATAAGATAGGCATTTTAGACTTGGTACCCTACCATAATCGACCATCGTGAAAATAATAATTTCAAAATGGCGGCACTTCAGGAAATACCGGAAGTCGATACCAACTTGCTTATTTTAAATGGAACACCCTATATATTTTCGACTTTTCGAAATGATCATAAAATTCTGAGTCAAAACATGTACACACCCTATACCTAAACAGAACAGTTTCGGAGATATTTGACATTTTATACAAAATTTGGCAGCGGTTTGCAAGAACCGTTATAACTTTCTTTGTGTAGGAGATCCTTATTTGGTCTTTGGTATGTAGAAAGAACACAAGATGAGCCACTCTCTACCAAAAGAAAAAAATAGATTTCAAAATAGTATACCAAGTGTTTTACTTTTCACGTTACATTTTGTCAAATTCAAACCTCAAAAACTTTTTTATTTCAAATGGAACACCCTGTATTTTTTTACATCAAATTATGTTAAATTAAATTCCCTTTTTTCTAGTATAAGCATTATAGGGGTTAAAGTTACAACTTTTCGAAATATTGGCGATTTTCTTAAATGTCCAAAAATTTTTAATAAAAATTGCCATCAACTTACCTATGATTAGAAACAATCATTAATGTCAGTCATTCTGTTATGTTAAAAAACTCCAGCACGTTTAAATTACACCCACGAAGACTTTTAGGTTAGTTTATTATTTATGGAGAATGTGGTAAAGTAATACCAAGAACATGTAACACATTTGCTACTCGATACCCACAAGAACAGAAACCGTCCACCATACACTGTAAAATGCATATTGGATAATTTTAGAATATTTGGCTCTGTCAAATGGCACGTGCCAAATTTTGTTATGGCAATCGATGTAGAATTAAATTTGAAGTGGACTTATATCAGCATGTCCTATATCTAACACATGTACTTTTTTGAATTATTTGCAAGTTTTTGTTGAAAATTATAATTTATCCAAAAAAACGTAGAAGCCTATGAAACAATTGAAACAATAAAGTGGGTGTCGATTAGCAAATGTGTTATATGTTCTTGGTATTATTACTTCATCACATTCTCTATAAATAATAAACAGATCTAAAAGTCTTCGTGGATGTAATTTAAACGTGCTGACTTTTTTTAACAAAAAAGAATGACTGACATTAATGATTCTTTCTAATCATGGGTAAGTTGATGGAAATTTTTACTAAAAATTCTTGGACATTTAAGAAAATCGCCAATAAT
Source organism: Rutpela maculata (assembly GCA_936432065.2). NCBI lineage: Eukaryota > Metazoa > Arthropoda > Insecta > Coleoptera > Cerambycidae > Rutpela > Rutpela maculata. The sequence goes on from OW386285.2 coordinate 245,484,055, forward strand.
TCGAAAAGTTGTAACGTTAACCCCTACAATACTTATACTAGAAAAAAGGGAATTTAATTTAACATAATTTGATGTAAAAAATACAAGGTGTTCCATTTGAAATAAAAAAGTTTTTGAGGTTTGAATTTGACAAAATGTAACGTGAAAAATAAAACGCTTGGTATACTATTTTGAAATCTATATTTTTCTTTTGGTAGAGAGTGACTTATCTTGTGTTCTTTCTACGTACCAAAGACCAAATAAGGATCTCCTACACAAAGAAAGTTATAACGGTTCTTGCAAACCGCTGCACCTGTCAAATTTTTTATAAAATGTGAAATATCTCCGAAACTGCTCGGTTTAGGTATAGGGTGTGTTACATGTTTTGACTCAGAATTTTATGGTCATTTCGAAAAGTCGAAAATATATAGGATGTTCCATTTAAAATAAGCAAGTTGGTATCGACTTCCGGTATTTCCGTAAGTGACATCATTTTGAAATTATTATTTTCGGACTCGCAATGGTCGACTAGGGTAGGGTACCAAATCTCATCTGCAAGTGAGAAATATTCTAATGGCCGCCTTAAAAGAATCACCCTGTACACTTTGGCGTGGTACCATCTACGTAGTGTACATTACAGTGAATACAGTATATACAGTGTTTACAGTCCACTATGCATATACAATATGCAGTACGTAGTTTGTACCAAAAATTTAATGTCTGTAGTATATATCATTTAATTTGCATGGTTCAAAAGGTGTACCACCATGCCTAATACTTGCTATTTCTACAAAAATAATTATGTTTTATGATATGGTTATAAATTTTGAAACAAAGCAACTTGAATTACTGCTCACATATGGCATCATAAAATTCCATTCTTATTTAACACGTCACGCGTTGTTTAAAAGTAATTCTTAGAGAATAAAACCAGTATTAAAAGTCGATTCGAAATTTTTTATAACATAAATAGTTTCATAGAAAAAAACTACAATTCTTTAATCGTTTTAAATTACGATTTGTTTATTTTTTAAAAGAAGTATACTGCGTCACGCCGCGCCATACTAACGTATTCATCCCTTCGGATGGCTGGAAGACAGAATTTGTCCCGTTGGAAGACAATTTATACAGTAAAGTACTAGTACGGGAAGTTTCAACGTTAATGGATTAAGTCAAACTACTTCGTTTCTTTAACATACTTGTTCAAGTGGAAGACGAATTTTGCCCCGCGGGTATGATGCGATGGCAGACAGTCTTTTTCAGGTATTTCATGATGTCGATAATTCATAAAAAAAAATTCGTCGTTAATGATTTCCATCGACAAAGCTATTTTTTTCGAGCCTTGTCCCGCGCTATCCTCGCAGACAGCTATTTACTCACTATTTATATCTCAGAAATCGTGAAATAATGTTAATCAAATCGGCCTAGAATTTTCGCTGTCTGCCGGGCTGTAAGTATATAACCTCGCATAGAAAATGTAGTGCATAGAAGAAACATGATAAGAACAACTATACAGGGTAATTTACCACGACATGCGGAAAATGAAATGGTGGACTAGTCTTCTATGTGGGAAAGTCCTTGCAAAATTTTAGAGTAATTCGAGGTAATTTAGTAATTTGTAGCATTAAAACCTGCAAAGATACGCTACTGTTAGTTACCTGTGGTGAGTATGATAGGGCAATGAACTTACTTGAGAAAGGACATATCAAAGATGTTTACATTTCCTTAATTGGTATAAAAAGTTAAGCTGGCGCGTGCGGTCAAAGTGCCGCGTTTTTGCTTTCGGTCGAACAATCAGGACACCGGCAGGTTCAAAGTACCGCCGAAGTTTGGTGTTTTTGTGTTATCGACGGGTTTAAGTAAATAATCTCTTATATCTACTAATTGTTGTAGAGTTCACTAGCATAGTGTCAATGTCTTTTCGACTTATTTTGCTATTTTTGTAGTGTGATTTGATTAAAACCAAAGTCACCCTCTCCAGCTTTGCTGTCAATAGTGTCAATCCCCCAAGTCTGATAAGGGGGGATGTCACGTAACTGCATTACGTGACATTGGTTAAAGTCATTGGCGGCGCATTTGTACAAAAAAATAAAATAATTTTTTTGGTCATGTTTTTTTAATTTTTCATTTTTTTAACTCCTTTTGGTGAGGACAATCTACTGAGCTTTTTCCTTATGTCGTGGTAAGTCACCCTGTATAAACCAAACTAATAGCGTTCCAAACTGAGAAAAGTATTACTGCAAAACATGACACAATAAGAATATTTTATTTCCTTCAAAATACTGGTTACGTGTTTACAGGGAGTAAACTGAAGAGAATAAAAATTAAAAGTAATATAGCTCTACAAAACAAGAAAAATGTTTTTATAAATTGCATCTTAACAATCAACTAATTATCTAAGTGCAAATTTTAGGAACAATATAAAACCACTTCCTTATTTTATATGTAAACATGAGAGGATTTAAATATCGAATGTAAGTGGAAATGAATAATAACTTCTGCATTTAATTGCCTCCGGTAATTTCGATGTTGTACATTTAAATATAGCCGCAATTTCCATTATTATTAACGCCAAAAAATTCAGGTTGAGATCCGTGTGAAAGCTTATTTTTCAAATATTTTGCAGTTTAATTTCAACGATGTTTCTATAAACAGCAGTTTCATTCCACCACTTGGCTTAATTTGTTTTCCATTGGTGCTTATTTATTATTAATTCCTTTTCTTATTTAAGTGCGAAATTTCCCGGAAATGCTATAAAAATCAAATAAAGGACAAAATCTTGCTGAAACCTTTCTTAAACATTTAAGAAAATATGGTAGCATTATTTGTGAAATACAAAATCTACGTTAGTTTTGCCAAGCTGCATTTCCGCTAAAAAATGACAGTCAGTATTTCAGCTAAGTAATCTTTCCACTTAGTGGAATTAAGGAGTCGGGATTTTCCCGAAAAAAAGCAAAATTGTGCTAAAGTTATGAAACCTATTCCTCCCCTTGTTTTCGTGCGTCATGCGCGTTTGTTATGCGCATCCCCTAAAACGGCAAAAAACCACCCCTTCTTGCTTATTTCTCATATGACAGCTTGGTATCGACTATTTTTGCAGGGATTCTTTATTTTCTCATGGGGATATAATAGATGGTAAAAAGTGATGTCAGGTAGTAGACCGCAACTGCCTTTGGGAGTGGAATCTACCCTGTCAGGGGGTGTGAAATTGTTTCTTTTTTTTTCTTCTTAAAGACGTTTACCCCACCGTCTTTGAGGATGCTGATCAAGGAAAAAAATGGTTTTACGCTGATTCGACTCTTCCTTCACCCTTAAACTGCCGGAAACTACCCCTTTCATAATAATAATAATAGGTAGCGACTTGGCTGATATTAGGGACTCGAACATTTTATTTGTTTTTGTCGCATTTAATGTTTTCTGGGTAAATCTTGTGTCCTTGGGGCGAATTAATATATCAAATAACGGTTGCTTAGAATCAAAATTTTCAGAGGATCAATTGGTTCCAGACTCCTCTTTTAAAGACTATAATTGTAATTGTAAGAGCGGATGTACGAAACGATGCGAATGTATAAAATTAGGTTTACGATGTAGCGTTTTTTGTAAGACTTGTTTAGGTAAATTTTATGAAAATTATGCACCAGAGGATGAAGATGATGAACCAAGCACAGAAACAAACGAATCCAATGATAATAATTATGATAATTCTGTAAACTTCCTAAATTTTATACTCGAAGTGTACACTTCCAGGCAATATCATTGAATGTGATGTTCATGTCGAGGAATATGAACCATGTAATTCTCTTTGTAAGCGCCCTAGGTTAAATAAATGTCTTGTATAAAATATTATATTAAACTCAAAATCGTGTCCTGTATATATAATCATTAAAAATAGAAATTTTTGCCAATAGTTCTCCTCCTTATATCCCGTTTTAAGGAACATGAATGTCAAATCCTTGCGAGGATAGGTTCATTTTTGATGAAGATATAAAATGTGTAAATAGTGACTTTGACACCATTTCCACTCAATATACAAATTAGAAAATAAAAAAAAAAACAATTTTTCACCCCCTGGGGGAGGAACCAACCCCCTGAGGTTGTTACAATTCACTTTTGCCATTGTTCTTGATCAACATACTCGAAAAAAAAAGGGGGGGGGGGAGGTACGTCTTTAACAGAAAAAATGAAACAACTTTACACCCTCTGACAAGGGGAGGGTTGCGGTTCTACTGCCTGACATCACCTTTCGCCATCTATTATATCACCTTGAAAATACAAAGAATCCTTGCAAAAATAGTCGATGCCAAGCTGTCATATGAAAAATAAGCAAAAAGTGGTGGTTTTTGGCCGTTAAAGGGGGTGCGCATGACAAAAAACTTTTTTCACCCTATTATTCGTATTGAGCACCTTTGAAAACGGGGGAGGGGGGGGCATAGATTTCATAACTTTATCACGATTTTGCATACTTTGCCAGTCGTTTCTTCCACTAACTAGATATTGATCCATTTGATCCATCCACGCCATGAAATAAAATTTTTCATCTATTATTTTTTTTTCAAATTTCTGGCATTAAATCCCGATAAGCGTAATCTCATCCCGCCTACCTTGCTTAGAATAAAATTCCTCTACATTTGGTTTTTACCTACCCGACAAGAAATTTAATTATTTGCAAAATTTTTTACGTATATATTCAAGGTTATCTGGCGATGGTTCAAGCTTTCAGCGCCACTGAGAGTATTGATGAATCAAAGTTTTTTTATTGTTTTTATGACAAGTGAAGGATATCGACGTAAGGCGATGAAGAACTTCTTAAGGCCCGCACAAGATGATGGTGATGATACGGAACACAGAAAAGATGCCAAGAGAATGAGAAACAGCTTTAATTTGCCCAATATATAAGAAGGGGAAAAATCTTAACTTGCGAAAACTATAGAAGAATCTCCTGTGTACGGCGTACAAAATATTCACAGATATCCTACGACAATGAATAACCCCCTATGTGAAAGAAGGTCTCGGGTATTATCAGGGAGAATTCAGAATAAATAGATTCAACTTAACTCAAATATGCAGTCCGCCAAATATTGGAGAAAACTTGGGAATATGACGTGAGCATGTTAAAGAACATCCCAGAATCGACCTAAGTCGAAGAATAAATAAAAATTTCGATTTAAGAAAAATTTATTAAAAAACCACTTAGATAATAACAGACCATATTTAAGGCATTAGCGCAGAAGATTGGTACAAAATGATTCACAAAAGTTCGTAGAGGCGTAAGGCACAACCAGGTGAAAATTCGAAGAAGCACCGAATTTTCACTTAGAAAAATATGTTTATGTCCAGGCCGTAACAAGAAAAGTATATTATGCTCATGGATAAGTGTACCGAAAACAAAAGTATATTTCTGGCCAGGAAAGAAATATATTATACGTTTTCGAAAGTGCGCCAAAATTGGATAAAAAACGTTTGGATAATATTTTTGTGGACAAGGAAAAGAAGATATTATACTTTTTAACAAGTACACTAAAAGCGTACCTACTTTGAAAATATTGATGAACATGATGAAAACGGAGACACAGACATTATGGAAATAATTCTAAAGAATGAATATAAAATTTTAACGAGGCGATGCGACGTACTGAAAAGGCGAAAGCGAAAAATGTGGCATAGGCGCGTTGCGTCTATAGGCAATTATTAAAAAGAAATCAGCCGAAATGGACAAGAGCGGTTTCTCGAACAAAACAAATTTGGACTCATCCAGTGACTCGTCGGTTGGACGAATGAGTTGGAAAATCGGCAGAAAACTGTACTAGCAAAACCAAATGCAAGTCTCTAAAGATGGCAAAGTTATAAGGAAAATCACCCTGTGCATAATTAGATAAAAATGTCGTTTGCAAAAAAGTCGCTCGAAAACGTAGTCGTGTCACATCCTCTATATTGTACCTATACGGGGCAGCTACGTCACCGTAAAGGAGGCAGGAAAACAAATTAAACTCATATATCGTCAAACTCCGTTCTTGTGAATGACATGATCACTAAGAGGAACCTTAAAGCTAACCACTGTTGTTACAAAATTTTGAAAAAGTAAAATATTTTTATATTATTTTCAGTCAGTCGTTTTGGGACTGACTCAGTCCCAAAAGCAAAGTGCCCACATATACTTCCGAAGAAGTTGTGTGAATCTTTTTACATTATCGATTGCTATTGCGCGCCCTCAGTTAAAGTTACGAAATCAAAGTCCTCGCTCGTCCTACCTGGGGAGGCAATTCATTGAAATATGTAACAGATTATCTTAGATAGCCTATTGCATAACCATGTTTGAATTTATTTTTGATTCTAATTAATAAATGGAATTATTCGAATTGTTGCATTTTACTGATAGAATGATTTTCTTTATGTCTTATCCCTCGAGGGCTTTTGTGTGTTAGATCGGAGTTGAGTATCGGGTATTTCCTGATCGCACAAGTCTGTAACTGAATATACAGATCGGCTCACGGAGTCTCGAGAGGGATTTTCTATGAAAGTAAATCAGAGATCTCTAAGCAAAAGATAAATTAGTGCCGCGTCCTTCAGACATTGTGTGCAAGGTTCTTCTTCGAGCACATATCAGATTTTCATTGATTTCAAGCGAGCGTATGACGGTATAAGTGAAGAAGTACTAAACCTTACAATGGGAGAAGCAGGAATACCATTAAAACTAATAAACCTAACACGCATGATAATCAAGAACTCAAAAGTTAAGACGTTAAGTTCCAGCAGCCAACAAAAAAAGGAGGAATTTGAAATCAGACAATAATGTAGTCGGGGTAATGCAAACAGATACAAACGGGACCATTCTAAACAAGGAGCAATAAGTAAGAGCAAACAAAGGCAGTGATAACCAGAACAGAATGAAGATTAGGACAGAGCTAGAATATTGGCGAGAATGGCATAGAGGTAGTACAAGAGTCAGATACCTAGGTAGCAAGGTGAACGAGACAAACGACAACACGAGAAGTAAGAAACGGGCTCTCTATACACTACACAAAACTATGAAATCAAATAGACGCCAAAGTGGCCATATACAAAACCCTAATAAGACCAGTTGTCACCTATGACTGCGAAACAGAGGCCTTTACCAAGAAAACAGAAGATGGGTTAGATGGGCGGGACACGTTAAGAGAATGAGACAGAACTGGGTGGCAAAAAGGATCATGAGAGAGCAAATCATAGGCAATAGACACAGGAGACGATCAAAGACCCGACCCGTTGGCGGGATAATGTACAATACGATGCAAAAGAACTACTTGGCATAAGAAACTGGCAGGAAGCAGCGAGAGACCGAGACGAATGGAAGCAAACGTTAAAGGAGGTCAGGGTTCAATGAAGGACCGTAGAGTGTAGAGCCACAGGAAAGAGAAGCAGACCGGATATGTTATTAAATGTCACCAACGTTCTCGATCTACAAAGGTTTTAAGTAATTAAATTCGTTTACTGAAAGAATTTTATCTAATTTTCACTGCGCTAAATGGGAGGTAGTATTTCTCTTATTTATATTCGTTCAGCTTTAAAAATAGAATATTTTATTATTGTACTTATTAATATCTAATGTATCTATATAGATATTTTCTACCATAATAATATATAGGTTTGTTTTCTTTACAGAACTAATTACTACGACACTCAATAAACACAATTGTCAATTATTAATAACAAAAAATTTCCTGGCTTGAAATAATATTCCCAAATGTAATGATCCGCACTTAATATTTCGTTGAACAATTTTGGAATAACTTCGTCGCTAACTCCACGATGAACTTCACAACTCTCGAATGTCACTTTATTTAATGTATTTTCCACTTTAAACTTATATGCAACATTTTGCTTACTATTAGATATTTTAGTCGAAATGAATGGGTATTCACTTCAAGTTCTTGCGCTCTAATATTTGTTTGGTACTTCATGAAATACACCAATTTTCTTTTCGAGGTAAGAACAATAATTGAAAATTTAATTATTCATGATCTACAGCAATAGACTTTGCTCCCGTAATATAGTTTAAGTTAACTTCCTGTTTTGTGCAATAAGGTAAATATGGCTTATAAATGTAATTCCGAAAATAATACTGCGATCGAACTTTTATTGAAGCAGTTTTACATTGTATCGAGGAAGAAATTAGGAAAGCTCAATATTCAAGTACATAAGCAAACACAATATTGAAATACTGAAATTATTATTTAACTTCTTAAACAATATTTTAAATGCCACATTACAATTTATTTTCAAGTATAACTTTTATAAAAATAGGTAGGTCTAAAAAGCACAAAGTAAAAGAAATAAAATTTTATGATATATTAATGTTATTTTTGTACTTATTTAATAAATAATCAAGTATATACGAGTTTGAACAATTATACTCGAATTAAATATATACAAATTCTAGATTAACTAGACAACTGCAAGGCAATTAAAGCCAAGGCGGGTTGTGTATACGAATGAGAGTGAAAATAAAAAGAAACATATTTCATAATAAAAACGGTGTCATTGACTCTGTAAAATAGCTAGTGAAACAAAAAGGATAAACTCAAAATGAAAACTAGAGTAAACATTAAATTCTTCGTCGATTTATTAAACTTCTTATTAATTGTTGCTCATTCCATACCCAAGCAGTATTTAAAGTGATGGGAACTGTCATCTGAGGCATCGCAACTTTAATATAGTAGACATGATATAACTGTTACTAAATTTGCGACCTTAGTGTAAAATTCACTCTGTGGAATTGCTTTGTAGTAGCAATTATGTAGATTCTACAGAATTTAGGCACTGTATACTTATAACTGCAGCAGAATGTGCAACGTCGCGGTTACTACTCTGCATTACTTTGAAAGATCCTCAACTGTAAAGTGAAAATTGGTAGTAATGCTGACCGCACAGCATTACCAAAGGACCACTTCCACATAATGATAACTGCAAGTTTTCAATTTGAAATCCCTGGTACGTTGCTGGGAAATTTTTGAAACTTCAAAGTTGTAAAACTTAAACTCTTGAGTAAAAGTGAGGTTATTTCTACGAACAAAGGAGCTTTAAAGTGATTTTTACTACAAAGGGACTCTATTTTTAAAATCGCGAATTTTCTGTTATTGAATGAAGACGGCCATATTAACATAGCTAAAAATATAATCATAATTTTTTTTTTATTATGATCATTTGCAAACATGTTCTATGAATGGATTATTATTACTTTATAGTACACAAAATTAAAAAAACGTTTCCCATAACACATTTCGAAGTTTCACTTGTACACATAATTTTTGAAAAAAAAAATTATGAAAAAACACTTTTCCGTAAGGCGCGCCTTTTATATCAAAGTATCATGACAACATTTCACAGAAAACAAGTGGTGGTTTTAATATCCACACTCAGGGTAAACACAAAACATAATGATTTATAATATATACTTATGTTGTACATCATAGTCATCTTAACTTGGACCTTGAACGTATTTATGTGCTCAAACTCAATACTTAAGTCATTAGTTTGCTATTTGAATAAGAGAGAGCCAAATGTATAGTTTGCACTTCCAGTGCTGTCAGCTGATCTGTTCCAAAAGTTAGTCATTTCTACTACTTCTTAATTACATTTACGTAATAACCGAGTCACCAACACTGTAACGGTAGAAGTACTGGAATAGTAATTTGCTTCGTAATTGATATTTCCCATTCTGGTAAATGCTTTGTAGAAGGATGGTTCTCATTACGTAACAGTCCCTAGTTGCGGAAACCTTTAAAGTTCCGCGGTTTCTTTGAAAGTTATCTGCTGAATACCCAAAATAATATTTTTTAACAATAATGTAAGCAGAAATACAAGATATTTATTTAAATAAAAATGTCTACATCGTTTGCAGATAGTACAACTATATTAACTGCAAATAAAAATTTTATGTTTCACAATATAAAACTTTGTATGATTGCCTAGTTAAGAGGCAAGCAAAGGCTGTAAACCTGAAGTTCCGGATTCAATTCGTAGACGTGGTTCTGGGATAATTTTGGATAAAGATATGAATTATAGTATACTCGAATAATGAGTACGTCCTTAACTCCAAAGGTATAGCCCCTCCCGCATAAAATCACATTGGGTCTTCGGGAAGAAAATATATAATAAATGTATTATTTGTGGTGTATTATCATAGATTGACTAAAGCGACACGCTTTCTCAACTGTAGTTGGAAATTATTCACCGATTCCTCGCGTGCGTTTTTTTACTCCACTATGTTGGAGCCCGTTCCAGGTGTAGGCGATGTTGGTGATGTCTATTTCAATAGCTCAGAGTCCAGACCGCAACAAGGGATCCCACAGACTTCTAGTCCTAAACTCCCAATAGAGTGATTTTCTGTACATTTAGCGCATTCGGTTCACCGACTCATTGGACCGACTGTGGTCTTTGCATTCTACATTCTGCTAACTTTTATTTGGAGGTCCTCGTACTTGCTCAACTTCTCTGTCTACTTTAGCATCATGTTGGTGTCATTCAGAATTGACACAAACATGATTTCTCTCTTTTATTACGTACGACGATGTCTGATCGATTCCCGCAAATTTCTGGGTCCTTTATAATTGGCACGTCCCACGTAAGTGTTGCGTCATTAGTATTGGCAATCTTTTGGAGCATACTATTTTTGTGGCACTGGTATATTGAAGTGTTTGCGCATGACTTAGTGGAGATTTATGCCCACTCGGTTTTGTCAACGATTTGATGATGGAAACGCAGTTCAACCCGCCACCACGTGACTGACAATTTCTTCTGCTAGGCCGTGCGCTCTACAATTGCTGTCAACAGGCTGCTTCAGAATCACCTTCTGGAGGTATCTAGTATTTATCTATTGGTAGGACTACCGCTGTTATTATTAATCTTTCCGTTTCCTCCTTCAGGTTCGAACCGTTCAACCACTTCGTAGACGAGATGACTACTGGTCAATCAAGGTCGCGCAAGAATTGTCCATGCATCGGCTTTGCGCAGAGTACTTCTATTTTCTTTTTTTCGACGCTGTCTTTAATTGTCTTTTTGGCGTCCTCGTCAGTAGCTTCCGTTTTCAGGTGTTCTTCCTGAATTTCGATTCCTTCTGAATGGAGTACTACAGCTCTGTGAATTTGTTCTTCTTCTAACAGATGCACATGCACAGCATCTCGATATAGAAGTCAAAAGCAGATTCTAGCTCTATTAATCCACGGCAGCCATTCTTCCTATTAACATATAAACTGTGCCGGTCTGCTTTCGGATGATGAATTCCGCCCATTGTTAGGATCCTTCTCTTCTATTTTCGATATCTCTTCGAATCCAATTGACAATTCCAAAACTGTAGGTACCTACGGGAGCTGCAATAGCGTTTATTGCTGTGATTTTGTTCTCGGCGATTAGCTTGATCTTCAGAGCTAATGTGAGGGTAGTATTCCCTCATAACTCTACTTTTAATTTCATCTTTGTCAATTCCGACGCACTCTTTAACGCAGATTGATCTACTTGGTATCATCACTGAGTGATTTGAAAATATCTAGCTCTTGATGTTCATCCTTAGGTCATATTTCTGCTTCATTTGCAGATAGCATCACTCTACCAATAGCATATAAAAATGCAACGTTTTACGATATAAAACTTAGTATGATTTCCTGGCTGAGAGCCAAACACACTAGGCTCTCACCCTGGAGTTCCGGGATCAATTGCCTGTCGTGACCCAGATATTTTTGAAAAAGAAATTAATCCTAGAATATTGGGATATTGAGTGTGTGTTCCTTGTCGCCAAATGAGTAGTCCCTCTCGTTCAAAATCACTTCCTTCCTTCGGGGATAAAAGAGATTGTATTACCTGTGGTGTGTTATTATTATGACTATGATTGTTATATAAAACAATATAAACAAGTTTCAAAAACAATAAATAAAATTAAAATGGATATTAAGACATAGTTCTCAGCAGAGATTGTGATTTTATATCAATTTTTAACAATTTTAACTATCCATTTGATCCAAAATTATATAAAATGGTAGGCCGCGTTTGAATAAAAATGCCGTTGTATACATTTATTTATACAAATTTTTAATTTGCTTGAAGTTCTTTCGTCTCTTTTAATATTTCATAGAGACTGGAAAAAGTTTACAAAAGGAGAAGGAATTTAAAAGTATTACTTATACCGGGTGAAAACGATATTAGTCCCGTTCCAATTTCTAGGTTGATTTTAGGAATACAATTTTGAAATTTTGGCATATCATTTGTGACACAAAAAGCCACTTTAGCATTACGTTGGCACTTATTAAGTGAAGTAGCAACAACTTTTGATTTTTAAATAGCAACTTATATATATTTTTGCATATTTAGATTCCACATGAAATTGTCGTTACAACGATGTATCACAACTAGGTAATTTTTTGGCGTCATACATTCGAAAACTTGAAAAGCTAAGTTGGCAACTGCAAGACTGTGTTCTCAAAAAATTTACCCAGTAGGCATTGCATCACCTTAATTTTTATTGTCGCATTTCAATAAAAGCGTATTTCGTGCCAAAATCACTATTTTGAATTGAAAAACAATTTTTTGAAAAAAAATAAAAAGGAAATTAATTTTATTCAATTTTTTTAAATGGTAACCATATTTTTTTACTTGTACCAATAAACCCCGAAACGTTAACCTTTTATTTGATGTGTAATACGTCTAGTTTCGGTGCTAATTTACTTTGAAATTATTGGATTTCTGTAGATGCTACACTTACCAATTAGTATTGTTAAAAAAATACACTGAGATTAAATCAAATTTACAGAATTTATTAATAATTATTTATAAGATAGGGGAAAATAAAATTAGGACAATTGTTCAAAATGGGCTATTTGAAAATCAAAAGTTATTGCTACTTCCAGTTGGATCGAAAGTGATATTTTTCACTTAATAAGTGCAAAATGTGGCATTTTGTGTCACAAATGATATGCCAAAATTTCAAAATTGTATTCCTAAAATCAACCTAGAAATTGGTACGGAACTAATCTCGTTGTTTCACGGTATATTATCACAATTGTTTCCTAACATAACCAACATTATTTATCGAAGCGTTTCATTTTCTGTGTTAAAATTTTTGATTAATTTCTCAGCTTTGTTTCACTCATATTAGCCCATTAGGGAATAATCATCATCACTACAAGATACAGGAAAGCGTACTTATCTTATCTTATATCGACATATCGACATGATTTTTAGATCTCTTGCAGCAGCGTGAAAATAACTATTAATCATGCCTTGAATTCTTGTCACAATCTAATCCCTGCTTACGTTTTATGTGTCTCTTTACTTGACAGTCTGAGACTCAAAGCATCTATTCTTATGTGGCAAGGAGAAAGCTTTTAGAAAATTACTTGTATCTGTTTAAAAAATGGTAAAAGAACAAAAAGTTGATTTTCGTAAAATAAATAGAAGCTCCCAGAGTCACAAAAAAGATTAAACGAAACCATATCGAGCCCTGCTTGTATTCTCTCCCATCTTCATAATAAATTCGTGAAGCTCGGTAATAAATGAAAGAATATGTAAGGTTTGAATGCAATCTCTAGTCGTATGTGTAAGGCATGCCATTCTAATGTTGGAAGTACGTCAAGAAATATTATAATATTATTAAGTATAGGTGAGTAAGTTTTTTTGAAGTTGTTCCAGGAAGCGGATTTAATTTTTTACGAGTACACATCTTCACGAATCGATAGTACTGCTTTAGGGCAGCATGAACGATGATGAAAGGGATAATGCATGTTTACAGTAAATCCAGCTGGAGCTACGGGGGGGGGGGTAAAAAAAATTAGTAACAAACTGATCAAAGCGGGAGTATTTAGACAATAAGATCCTTTTCAACCTGCCAGAAGTACAGAAGTACCATTCGCCGCCACTGGGGGAAGTTGGAAAATAATGTCCGTCATATCGCTTTTTTTTCTATTTTTATGAGATTATCACAGTAACTATGGATTTTATAAAAAAAAAACCGCTGCCCAAGGAATCACTACTTCCACATCCGGATTCTTTATCCAAGTCACACAACGAAAAAATCTTGTATCTGGAAATAATTGTTTAATAATATAATATTGAAATCCTCTACCCCAAAAACCCATAAAACGATACCCACATCGGTAGTGGGGTGGGGGTGGTGACAGAGGGTGGGAGTGGAGGGTGGATAAAGTAAAAAAATATTTTGAGGTTTCTGGTTCTTGTACACACACACTAAATCACATTTTTTTTTTTTCATTACCTTTAATAATGGGGCGGGGGTGGTAATAGGGGTGGCTAATGCCAAAATTTTTTTGAGACCTTAGCTTCTTTTGTCTATACTAAATATCAATTTTATGAACTCTTACCTACTTGATTTACCTATTTACTCCAAATTTACCCCAATTTACCCCCTAACCCTTCGACGGAACAAGATAAAAATATAATCTAGTTCTAGATCTCGTTAAAGTACATATGTATACCAAATTTCAAGTCAATATCTCAAACGGTTTCAGAGTGAACGTGCGCGCAAAAAAGTTACAGACCGACAGACAGACCGACAGACAGACCGACAGACAGACCGACAGACAGAAAATTTTTTTTCGCTCAAACTTAAAATCTCGACGTTTCATGACATTCTAAGCCTATTTGAACAATAAAAATTTTTAAAATTTTTTTTGTCGTTACTATACTTCCACTGGATGTGGAAGTAATTAGGATCATTTTGTATAGAACTGAAGAACAAATGATTTTTGATGGAATATTTTTTCCAAATTGAAAAGTAAAAAAATGATTTTTTAAATTATAACAATTAATTAAATTCAAATAAACCTTTATTATTTGTAGTGCAGGATTCTATGGTTTGGTGCATATATCTAGCTTTACCAAACTAAAGGAGATATAAATGTTTGTATATTAGTTTCAATAAACACAACATTTAACAAATACGTTTGTATGTACATGTGTTTACTCTTTAAGATTTGTTTAAGGAGCGTGTAATAAAACTTGTCTAATAATCTTTAATTTTACTAAAAAACGTATATTATTAAAAAAAGATAAATGTCTGCTGTACAAGTATTTTCGGAATAATAAGTAACTTGTGTTAAAGTTTCCCACGCTGTCTCCGTCTTATTCCATAGAACGAGAACTGGTACAACTTGTGCCATAATATAGGCGACATTTCGCAGAACACTTCAGTTCTATTTTCCTGTATGAACAATTTTGGCACTATGGCTTTGCTTGCATTCACAAAAAATGAATTTCAATAAGTCTGAAAGCTCCACTCCTTGAGTAGATTGAATAGGGACAACATGACAGAGGTCATTTTTCCAGACATACATAAGGAATTCAAATGGTTGCCAGTCCATTTATGAACCTAAAAAGTGGGTAGTGATAACATATTATAGCGAAAATCACTTATCTACCACTATTATACTAGTGAATTTCTTGCTCCACAAAGTTTTCAGTAGAAAGGCAGCGTAGATAAATTGAATTCCGGTTTTAGTCCTTGTCAACGTAGTTTTATTGTACAAGACGTATCTTAATTGGTTAATGTGTTTAATATGTGGGTCCGATATAATTTTAATAGAAAACTGAGCTTCACCATTTCGGATTTCTCAGCAGTTTTATTTAAAAACTTCTCGCAGAAAATATTAAGCACATCAACCGGATATGTTTTGTACAATAAGATTGAAAACAAGGACTAGCATCGGCATTCAATTTGGCTACGATGCCTTCTAGTGAAAACCCTGTGGGCACATTTTCAGGTGGTAGATAGGTGACTTTTCCGAAACTATATGTTATTATTATCAACTTATCAGGTTCAGAAATGGATTGGTGACCATCCCGATCTCTTAAACTATATGTGAAGAAAAGATGTATTGTTTCTATTCAATCTACTAAGAAGCGCTACCTTCAGACCTATTAAAATCATATTTTTGCATTTTTAAACGGTCATTTTGCCAAAAACTGTTCATGCGACGAAAACAGCGAAGCAAATTTTTTACACAAGCTATTTATTATTCCTAAAACTATTTGTATAGCACACTTATCTTCCTTTTTCATAATAATGTACTTTATTTTGGTAAGAAAAAAATTATTATGACTCCTTAACCGAATTTAAAATTTAACATATGTACAGAAGAAGATATTTATTAAATGCTGTGATTACTGAAGAAAATATTTACACATTTATACCTCCTTTAGATTTAAACTTAGAGATATGAATTTTGCAAAAAAGCATAGAATTTTGTACTCTGAATAATGTGTATATAATTTTTTCGTAAAAGTATTTAGCGAAATGTTTGATAGAAAACAAAAAACTTAACATAACGGTCATATTTTTCTTACTATATATTTTTTTTTCATTTTAGGAGAAAAATATTCCTTTATAGTCTAGGAAATAGCGTGCAAATTCGACGACGAATGGTTACCGTCTGCCAGTCGGTAATCGAAGAGACCATGTAAGTACCAAATTTTTTTCTCTTTGGAACTTTTTGGTATGGTGGAGGGATAGGGAGGGAAGGGCATTTATTATTTAATCGAATGATTATCGATATCTGTCCGAATAGGTAGTTAGTATATGTACTTCACATACCCCAATTACGCTGGCAGACGAAAGAAAAAAAAATTTTTAGTTTCTATTTCCGGTTACCGCGCGCACCGACCGGAAGTTTCGTCTGCCAACGTAATTGGGGTATGTGAAGTACATATACTAACTACCTATGTGGACAGATATCGATAATCATTCGATTAAAAAATAAATGCCCCCCCTCCCTATTCCCCCACCATACCAAAAAGTTCCAGAGAGAAAAAATTTTGTACTTATATGGTCTTCGATTGCCGACTGGCAGACGGTAACCATTCGTCGTCGAATTTGCACGCTATTTCCTAGGCTATTAAAAAACAATTAGTTTCCAATTCTCCACAAAAAAGATCTCTTGAACTTTTTTCAAAAATAGTTACTAAGGCTCAAAAAAAAACAGACGAAAACCAGGATGACGACATTTTTTTCGAACTTCCCCACTGGGAGCGCATGGGAGTTTGGCCAGGTTTAAAATTACGTTGTCTAATAAGTATTGAACTGAGAACAGCTTATAACAAATTTTTTGTACTTACCCCCCCCCCAGACTAACTACTGTTCTAGTGTTATATTCCTGTTTTGCGGTGGGAGTGTTGTAGAACTCTCCAAAATCGTCCTAAGTTGAAGACAGAATCAAAATTCGACTTAGGCAAAAATTTCATTTAAGGACATTTTTAAGAGTCTGCAGAGGCACAGATTAGTCCATAAGGACCGTTTTGGGTTCAATAAGGCGTTAGAAATGACCAGGTGAAAATTCGAAGAAACACCGAATTTCCACTGTATGTACAGAAGAAGATATTTATTAAATGCTGTGATTACTGAAGAAAATATTTACACATTTATACCTCCTTTAGATTTAAACTTAGAGATATGAATTTTGCAAATAAGCATAGAATTTTGTACTCTGAATAATGTGTATATAATTTTTTCGTAAAAGTATTTAGCGAAATGTTTGATAGAAAACAAAAAACTTAACATAACGGTCGTATTTTTCTTACTATATATTTTTTTTTCATTTTAGGAGAAAAATATTCCTTTATAGTCTAGGAAATAGCGTGCAAATTCGACGACGAATGGTTACCGTCTGCCAGTCGGTAATCGAAGAGACCATGTAAGTACCAAATTTTTTTCTCTCTGGAACTTTTTGGTATGGTGGAGGGATAGGGAGGGGAGGGCATTTATTATTTAATCGAATGATTATCGATATCTATCCGAATAGGTAGTTAGTATATGTACTTCACATACCCCAATTACGCTGGCAGACGAAAGAAAAAAAAATTTTTAGTTTCTATTTCCGGTTACCGCGCGCACCGACCGGAAGTTTCGTCTGCCAACGTAATTGGGGTATGTGAAGTACATATACTAACTACCTATGCGGACAGATATCGATAATCATTCGATTAAAAAATAAATGCCCCCCCCCTCCCTATCCCCCCACCATACCAAAAAGTTCCAGAGAGAAAAAATTTTGTACTTATATGGTCTTCGATTGCCGACTGGCAGACGGTAACCATTCGTCGTCGAATTTGCACGCTATTTCCTAGGCTATTAAAAAACAATTAGTTTCCAATTCTCCACAAAAAAGATCTCTTGTACTTTTTTCAAAAATAGTTACTAAGGCTCAAAAAAAACCAGACGAAAACCAGGATGACGCCATTTTTTTCGAACTTCCCCACTGGGAGCGCATGGGAGTTTGGCCAGGTTTAAAATTACGTTGTCTAATAAGTATTGAACCGAGAACAGCTTATAACAAATTTTTTGTACTTACAAGGCAAAATAGACGATTTTGACAAAGCCGGCGTAGTGCAGATAAGCAAAAATTGATAAAAATCAATGCACATGCACAAGGCCAGTTTCTCGCATAGAAAGAGTTTGGATTAACTCAGCGGCTCGCAATTTGGTCGAGCGCGTTGAGTGGTCCCGACAAAGAGATGGTAGGAAAGCCAATAGCGGGGCGGGACAAAGTTATAGAGGAAAACGCCTTGTGCATAAAAAACCAAAAATTCAATTTTGCCTAAAAGTCGCTCGAATGTGAGTTGCTGCCATATCGATAATATTGAACAACTGCATAGGGGCAAGTAAATTGTGGACTGATTGAACGCCATCAAACTTATGCAGTCATAAGTCCTCACGAATATGTTTGAGTACGTGAACCGCCATGATACAAGAACTTTAAAGCTAAGTAGTCTCTAGCGAAACTAAATTCATTTAGTAAAACTTTTTTAAGTTAAAATCAGTCAGTCGTAATTACGAAATTACAAATAGTCTCAGACTTCCCTAAAAAGCTCGCATTTTGATTCTGAGAAGTTATGCATGAATCTTTTCTGCCTAATCGATCGTTAGCGTAAGCGCTCTCGCTTGTATGGTCTGAAAGCCATTGCCTTGATTGGGGAAGGCACGATTCTTATCTTGAGAATTTTGTGTAACCATTTCTGTTAAATAAACGGAATCTTTGAACGATTGCATCTTAATTGATGTTGAGGTCTGTTGACGGTCTATAATCCCTGGAACTTTCGTATCGAAAACCGGTCGAGTTAACTCACATTAACACTTGACCTTCTGGTTGCCTTACGGATGTTCGATAGGGATTTTTTATGCGTTTTTTGAGAAATCCCTAAGGTGTAGAGTCCATTATTAACAGATCAAAACGTGGATACTACGTACAAAATTAATCCCTCCGAAGAGAAATTCTTCGGTTGGGATTTTTTATGTGAAAATGGTAAACCCCTAACGAGGGAACTCATGTCCAGAGAGAGCATCGTTACCGATCTGTGGTAGTGCAGCCTTGGTCCATTATTCGGCTATCGAAGTGCATCTTATCTCGAACCCGCCTGGAAGGTAGAATAACGGGGTAGCACGCGACTGGCGCCCCCTGAGAAATAAATTGGTGTCGGTAGTGCGTTCTTCTATAGGAGCATCGGGTACACGCTGTTTGGCAAAATTCAACTTTTTTATTTTCATCCACTAAGGTTTTTAACTCAGCTAACAAACTAGGACTGGTCAATATTAAAAAAAAATTGCTAAAGAAAAATGTTTGTTAAAGTTTGGTTAGGTTTTAGGTAAGTAATATCCATGATTTAAACTGGATTTCTATTATTGCTGTAGGTTTCTTCTTCGCATATATGATTGAATTTTTGCATTTTTTAGTGCCTTTTAAAAATTACTCTTTTAATCCATTTCATTGTGATTTTTCGAATGTTACTCTTCTCTAATAATCTATATTTTATAGTTAAAGCTGAGCATATTCCTGAGACTTAAAGGATATATTAGATTTCATTTTAATCAAAATCGATTGAATAGTAACACGTGGTAACAATCCAATATACAGGCGCATACACAAGCTTTTCAACTCACCACATTACCCTTCTATTCAAATTCCATAGTAGAATAAAAATACAAACAGTGCTAGTTCAACATAATTTATAGTCTAGGGGTAGAACATTAAAAACCCTTCAAATAGGTTTTATCAACTTTTAGGGTCTAATACCCCACTGTATGGCTTATAGGTATGAAAAATTTCAGATGAAATTTTTAGTAAAATCGTATTTGGTACGAAATTGTACATGGCCGGCCGAAAATTTGATCAGGTACTTTTTAAATCAAAATAAAATTGTGTTGAATATCATAGTCCTTGTAACAATAATCCATTATTTAGATATAAATATATTAATAAATGCATTAACTACACAGGTCTATAAAAAAAGTGTTGTTCTAACTTTTCTGAAGTATTTTAACGCGCTGAAGCCAATTTTGGACCAAAATAATTTTATATCTTGTCAATTTCTTTCTACCGCCCCTTTTATTCTCTAAAAATGGACAAAAAAATTTTTAATTTATTGTCCTAAGGTTCTGACCTAAATTTTCTGAAGTATTTTGACGCGCTGAAGCCAATTTTAGACAAAAAATTTTTTCTGTCCAAAATTGGCTTCAGCATCAATATATAAAAAGTTAGATTAGAACCTTAGGACAAGACTTTTTTGTAGACTTGTGTTATTAATTACCAAAATAATATCCATATTACTATTTCATGTCATATTTAAAAGTATTTTAGTTGGCAAGCAATACATGTTTTTAAAGCATATCATTCCTAAATGCTTCCTGCTTAACCACTTCTTCACTCTTGATGTCAGTATCTGTCTGGTACATCTAGCAGCATATTTTAACTACCTTTCAATGAAAATTTTGTTGAATTCACAATTATTTTCAGAGCTTATTGTTATTATTTGGCTCGAATACGTTTAAGTTTCAGGGCTTTTAGTTGCTCAAGCAGCTGTTTTAATTTTATTGCTGCTCAGCAAGATTATGTAGCCACATGAATGCCCTTAAACTAATAAATTGTCTCGTTCTGTCACTTATATCTACTAGACAATCAATGGCTCTTCCTATTTATGTTATTTTCATCTAATACAGATCAATTATGTCCCCCCTGTACTACATTGTGTCTATTTATGACCATTATTTATTTCGAAAATTAGTTTGCTAACCAATTAGGAAATAAATCTGTTTTTAGAATGCTTCTATATTTTATCTGGCAAAGTAAATAACTAAGAGCACCTCAAGAGACTCTAACGATACGACAAAATCTAAACAAACATTTTGACTCTTTGACTTTAAACAGATACAACTAAGCTAATACTGATATAATCTCACAATATTTATAATACAGACATGTAATAAGTCTTTCTTGTAATGAGAATTAGGAGCAATGACATTATTAAAAATATATAGGACGGCCCACCTTAATGTAATCCGATCGAGCTAAAATTTTATTAGTATTATTTATGGAATGGAACTATTCTGAGGGAGTGTCGCAAGGGAGTGAAGCACTCCTCGAGAATAGTTCCATCCCATAAAAAAATACTCTGTGTAAAATTTTAGCTCGATTGGGTTACGTTAAGGGGTGCCGCAACACCCCCATTTTTAGATAATGGGATTCTTATGGCTTTAATTCGCTCTCAGGTTCAATCAATTTTTTAATCGATTTCTTGGGATTCATTTTATACAGAAGAATAGCAAAATAACACCGAATATCATGTACTTAATTAAAAAAAAAAAAAAACAACAATCCCTTACATATTGCTTGGAAAAAGTTTCTTTTTTTAAGTCCAGGAATCGTTTCTCATAACCAGACAATACTCGGAGGACATACTGTTTTTGCTTGTCATCTTTTGTCAATAAACTATTAAAATCGCTGAATAATTTAACACCCCGTTCCGCCATATCATTGACGACTTCCCAGTTTTTTTTTTTATAAAATCATATGTCAAATAACTTTTGTTTACTGTGTACTCTACTTCCAGAAATTGTTGATCTAAATTAAACCTCGTAAAAAACCTCTAGTTGTCATAGAAACAAAATCTTCTAGGTTACTATCCATTAAAAATGTTGTTACATCAGAACTCAGCTGAAACCGCTTTGGGTTGATTTTGCTCCTTCATCTTCACTGGATTGGCTCGCCAAAGCTTCCACCAGTTTAATTTTTGTTTCTTGCGACAATCTTGAGTCAAAGAAAGATAAGGCAACTGTCTCCAGAGCAAGGTACCATAAGTGATTTTTAAATTTGTTGACTCTTGCTCACGACAAGCCCGGATCCGTGGATTTACATTTATGAAGTTTTTTTTAAACACAAATCTTGGTATGGAACTAAAGTTACCAATGGTGTTAAGAACAATTTTTTTGTTCTGAAGCCGTTAAATGGAACTGATCCCGAAATAAAAAAAATTTTAAAGTATAAATTCCTTTTGCCATCCATCGAGCATGAGTTCAAAAGGATACATCTCGCAGGGGAACTTCTCCCAATACTATGAATTCTAATTCCAGAAACTCCTTATAATCTTCTCAGAGTTAACGTTCTGTATCTTCGAGAGAACGCCGTATAAAGTGGGAAATTTCACATGTATTTGGTAAGTGGTCGCTGACACAAGGCTCTTCAAACCCAGACTTGAAATATCCTTGATAAATTTGGGTCCATTTCTATTGGAATCTTTCAAAAATTGGAACCATGTCGGTAAGCCAGATACAGCAGGTTTTTTTCCAGGAACTGCTCTAGTAGAACACATATGCCATTGAAAACTCCTACACTTGTAGCTGTCGTATCGAAACATATAGCTTGTGTAATATCCTGGAGATCCCAATCGCAAAGGATTTCGTAAACTGCCATTGCTTGCGCCATTCCTGTTCCGGACTCTAATGCAGACTCCAACTTTACTAGTAACGATCGCAGGAAATCTGTCTACAGTTTCCTTCCTGGTTAATGATGGGAGTAATTTCCCATCCCAGTAAATAACTGCAAAGTTCCAGTTCACATTCTTTAAATACTGCTTTTAGATTTTCAGCTTGTTCTTTGTGCAAGCACCTCCAGGTTCCGCTATAGGTTCCTTCTCGGGTTGGGAATACGCAGATCTTTCTGGAAGTTACAAATCAGGATCGTCCAATTCCATATCCAAAGTTGAAGAGACTGGCGTGCTTTTGCCGCTACTATATGCGTTTTGCAGATTCACAGTTTTTCCTTAAAAATAGAAAATGTGTTATTTAAATCGTTAATAAATAAAGGATTTTTAATATATCCATGCAAAAAAATCACTTTTTTAGAACAATTAATTTGATTACAAAAAGTGAGTTAACACAATCACCTGATTCAGAAGAGCTATAAATAAAGCTCAAACAATGCTGACGAATGTCGATATCCGCCATGAATAAAGCACGAGCAGAATAACAGAAATATGTCAATTGTCAATAAAACTTTATGCGGGCACATATTCGTCTTCACAATACTCCTTTTTCGATAGCTGTTTGTATATCAGCGTATACGAAGACGCTATGCAATTTAGGATGAGAATTGCATAGTGGATATATTTATTAGCGTCCCTCAAAGATGATGTAAAGCAGTTGGACCCTTCTGTTCAAAAAGCAGTTTAATAATTTATTATTGAGTCCATTAGGAGTGGACCATCACCAAGGGGTCTACCTGATATTTCTGGACGAAGTACCGAGGAACAAGAAGCCAGTTTGCCGAACGGTAAGAGATATCAGTAAGGGCTACGATACTGATGTAATAATTATATATGAAAATAAATTACTATTTAGAAATGTATTGTTCTATCTGTTGTTATGCAATGTTACTATCTAGTTTGAAATAAGTTCCGTTAGAGTTTTTTTTACTTTCCTGGTATATCGAAAGGAAGTATTGTAATCGTAAAAAATTAAGATCTTTCAATTCCGTCCGCCCATCCATCCGTTGGTCAATGATTTCGTCGGTCTGTCGATCGACTCCTCTATCTGTCAGTTCGTCCGCTTGCCTGCTATTACCAATGAAGAAATAGGATATACTTTTAGTAAATTATATGCAGAGTGGACACCCTACAACAATAGTTAGTATATAAAAATGTGACGGAAGACAATAATATTTAGTATGTAGTTAACACAATTGTCAAGAAAGAAATCAGTGAAAAATATAGAGGTGGACACCATTTAAAAAATTATTAATAAAAAAATGTTACAGAGTAATATGAAGAATATAAAATCTCATAAACTTATAGTAAAAAAAAATATACACGGTGATCATCCAACAGAAAAAATTATTATTAAGTAAAAGTGCCAAGGTTTTGTGAAAAATATCTCTACAAATTTTTTTTGAGAACCTGTGTTTATTAACTTTGATAAACTTGCAAAATGTGCATTGCGACAAAGTTATTTTGTTTGTTTTGTTTGTTCATATGTTAAACCCTTAAAGTAATTTTTAATTAGTATATATGTCAAATGTTTAAATGAAATTATCTCGTTAAATTACTTACAGTTACGTTTCTATATTTTTGATATCTATTTGAATTAGAATTAATTTAGTTAAATATTACCGCAAAAAAAAAGAACTCACCATAGCAGTATGTGCTTTGGTTGAGAATCGTCCTGTAATAAACCCAAGAAAGCAAAAATGTTGTTACACATTTATTTACTTGTTTGATATGTCTTATTGATATTAATCTTAAATAGTTATAAATACTACCATTTGCAATTTCCACAGACGAGTTAAAAGTATATATTTTATGGGTGATGAATTATCACAAAATCAAAAAGAAACAATAGTGTAGTGGTACATATGTAGCACCCTAAATATTCAAAATCTACATATTTCTAGTAGGCATGTGTGAATAATAGACAAAGGGTCAATATTAAACGAGATATTTACGGCTTCTCGTAAATTATATAGTGCTTTAATATCGTGTGATTAAAAATTCGAATCAGGTTTGGTACTTGAGGTATTTTAACATGGTTTTAGACAATATATTGCTACAACAGGGGCGAAGTATCCTGGATAAGCGGCACATATTTGGTTAATGCTGACATATGATAGGTACTGTGAGATTTGTTGGATACTTTATTTCTTAGGAGGTAGGACTCACAATTCTAGAGACCTGGTAGGGGCTATCTCTACGTGGTATTTTGAAAGTAATTCGAGCCTTGGCTTTTCTTAGCACATGAGTGTTGACAAGTACGAGATCTGATACTTTGTTGGTCACATCACGGCGTTTGCTGTCAGTATTTTTTTTTTGGCCATCTTGTTGGCGTTCGTGAGTCTCTCAGACTTGGCTGAGAGTGTGCGCGCCAAGGTACGCAGATATGGAGTAATCTGTGATACAAAATTGTCGTTTTCGATGATGGCTCTGAAGTCTCTTCGCGTATCATCGGGGATTCGCAACTCTCTACCGAAAGTTATGTCGACTGGAAGGAATCCCGTAGATTGGCACACGGATGTGTTCATGGCATATCGCACCGAGCACATTTTGTCCTTCCAACTGGTGTGGTCATCTGCAGTGAAGATGGCAAGTTGCGTTTTCTCATTCCGGTTCTTACGTTCCACTGGGTTGACGGCAGGATACTAAGCAGAGGTAAGGCTTTGGGTGAACCCCAGGGCTTGGACTACATGTCGCATGACTTTGCTAATGAATTGGCTCCCATTATGTCTGATAACTTTCCGGGGGTCCCGTAACAAAGTATGATTTCATCAATTAGGCATTTGGCACAGGCTTCGGCTGTGGCTACTTTAAGAGGAAACATTTCTGTCTACCGAGTAGATGTATCTCCGATGAAAGAAAATTCATCGCTCTCCCGTATAAGTCTCTGGAGGAGGCCCAAAAAGGTCAATCGAAATGACTGAAGATTTCCTTCGTGTTTGCACGGGAGTCTGAAGTAAGCCAGAGGGCTTCATGTTAGAAAATTTATACAATTGGCAGTTTATACATTGAGAGACATGTGCGGTAACGTCTCTTCGCATCCCCGTCCAATAATAGCGAAGAATGATCCTTTGTAGGGTGCGTTTCACACCATAGTGACTAGCAAGCGGAGAATCGAGAAATTCTTTGGGTACATTTTGAAGCTGATTCTTTCGTACGACTTGCTGCGCTTCTTCTCCATCATGATCTGGGGAGTAACGGTATAAAATACCGTTCATCATCAGGTAATCTAGGTCACTCCATCTGTGGGTGTTTATCGTGTTGGAGTCTGGGGCCTCAAAATAACTGATTATAGACTATCTTTGAAAAATCATCAGACAGGTTGATTTTAATTTTTAAATGCACATCTTTTAATACACCTATTACCCATCTGCGTCACAGTTCTGATTTCATTGATGTTACTTTTAAATGAGTTTTTAATTCACTTGAAATTTAAAAAAGGAAGAGGTTCTTAATTCAACCCGCATGTATGTGTGTAAATAGCAACACAGTTATGTGACCCGTTCTAAAACTATTTTAATTTTCTATCGAGAAACACCAATGTTCAATTACTTTAAATGTACTGGCCGACTAAAAAGAGTTAGATATGATCTCCAAAAAATGTATCAGTAACAAATAAAACAAATTAGAAATAAACATTAATATATACAAATGATTTAAGTATTTTCAATATATTCTTTTGCTTTAAAATCCTATCATATAATTCAAATACTTCAGTATTAGCTAAAAGAGTCGTTGTTTCCAATAATGATTGTTTTAAAGTATCTACTTAACTAGTACTTCAGTAAAATAGAATTAAATTTGGACCAAACCCGGAACAAATTTGTAACAAGCTAATTTCTTCGGGATTGTATTCTATGGCTACCCAAGAGTCTCTGAATGAAAATCCCAAAAAATCCGCCGTGCAGAAATGAAGAAAAAATGCGCCGCCATGTTGAAATTAGGCACTTTTTTTTTCTTTAATCGGTAATAGCTCACACGAATGACACTTTATAAAAAATAGTAGAGGCAAAATTTTGAGAGAAAGAGTTTAAGCTTCAGTGTGGCATAAATCGGTTAAATATTAACAAAGGTATGGTTGTCAAAATGACAGATTCTTATAAAAAAGTGTATTTTTTGAATTTTAACACCTTAAAAATATAACAATACTCAACAAAATCTTTTGTTGGTAACACTAATTAAAAATAGTCAGAGATATCTCAAAACGAATTTTTAGCATCAGCGTCAAATAAAGATCAGTTAATTAAACTACTAACATCAAATTTTTCCCAAAACAATGTCACAGTCAAATGTTCGGATGCTGATTATTTAATTGTAAAAACTGCTATTGATTGCTCTGCTGATATGTATAACCCTGTTATAGTTGTGGGTCAAGATTCAGACCTAATAACGTTACTCATTGAACATTGCAAAACAAAAAATGTGTGCATGATGAAACCCGGTGATGGAGGTAAATCTGATATAATAACGAATATCTGTAAGTTACGTTCAGAACTAAGTAAAATGAAGTAAAAAATATTCTATTTACCCATGCCACCATAGGATGCGATATCACCTCGGCATTTTATAAAAAGGGCAAAAAAACAGTATTTTCAGTTTTAGAAAATAATATTGAATTAAGTAACAGCCTATTAATTTTCAAAAGTAAATTTACTGAAGCAAATCAGCTTGCAGTAACTGGGGAAGAATTTATTTTAAGATGGTATGGCAGTAAAAAAACTAATAGTATAAATGATTACAGGTTCGTTAGGTATAATCAGATTTCTGCTAGGCAAAATATTTTCCAACACTTCGATCTGGCAGTTTTTCCGCCAACATCCGATGCCACTAAATATCATATTTATAGAGTGCATTGGCAATTCAAGTCTAGTTAGGCAACAATCTTAATCCAGAGAACTGGATATTAACATACAAAAAGTAATATTTTTTTATATAAATCTGTCATTTTGACAACCGTAACTTTGCTAATATTTAAACGATTTATATCACATTAAAACTTAGCTCTTTCTCTCAATATTTTGCCTCTTTACTTTTTTTTTAAAGTGTCATCCGTGTGGGCTATTACCGATTAAAGGAAAAAAGTGCCTAATTTCAACATGGCGGCGCATTTTTTCTTCATTTCCGCACAGCGGATTTTTTGAGATTTTCAATCACAGAGTCCTGAATAGCCATAGAATACAATCCCTAAGAAATCAACTTGTTACCAATTTGTTCCGGGTCAACTATCAATTTTACTGTACTATAGTATATTAGCTTGACCAAATTGAGACACCAGTATACCGAAAGTAGGTAATTTCATATTAAATAAAAAAATTATGTAAATTGTAAATGTAAATTGTGATTTGCTTAATACCTAAATAATATTTCCTTTTCTATAATTATTTACACTTGAGATGCCTGAAAATGAAAACCTACCTAATACAGCGAACATACATATATTTAACTTGTGGTTAAAAAGCAAGTAATTAATCTCGCGAATTTTCCATCCGCTTCTGGCACAGCAAGGCAATATTTCTATAGAGAGTACTTTCAACTCCAACAATGGCTTTTGAAGGATTTGCAACCTCGAGAATGGGGTTGGAATACAGGAGACATACTTACTTCGTCGGTAGAAATGACAAATTTACCAGTTCCAAAAACACTCTTTCCTTTGATCTTTTACGACTGCAAAAAAGGATGCGGAAAGGAGTTAAGTTGCAGGAGAGAGAATTACTATGCTCGTCAGTTTGTAGAATTCGTCAGAACGAATAGTTTACAAATCATGAATTTATTGTGGATGAAGGAGAATAAGCGATTGTGATGATAATGATAATATGATAATGTGGATAATGATGATATGAATAATGATGAACAAGAAAAATATGGAAGACGCGAAGATGAAGAATTTTGCGAATTCGGCGATTAAAGTTTTAATTATTTCTTTTTATATACGTTAATGATTTTGTATAATATATTTTTTACAATGAAAAATGTTGAAAAAATAATATTTTTTGGCTATTGGTATCTCTTTATATAATTTCATATATTTTATTATGGACTAAATACATAAAAAATGCTATTTGTAAAACATGGAAAAAATTATGTTTGTTTCAATCAGTAATAAATATTATTTTTATACAAATTTGAGTTATATTTTTTAATACTTCTTAAAAATCTTATATGATTCTGTTAAAGAAGAGCGAGAAATAAGATTTCCGCATTGACTTCTCTAAAGCGATTGATCAACTACGATTTACAGTTCATCTAAATAGAACGATGTGAACTCGGAACTGTCAATTATATTTTACCTATGTAATATCTGAATTACAATATATATTATATGGTGGCTTCGGGTAACAAATTTATTGCAACATCGCGTGTTCCGATATTATTATTTCTAATATATTTGTCAATGTTATATTGATTGGTATCAATGCAGTCTATCTTCGGAATGCTGAAACAACTAATTTACGTATAAGTAGGATTTGATTCGATTACAAATATTCTGTAGATTTCTCGTGATGCATCTTGTAATCCCGGCAACAGCTTAGTCTAATATCCGGTACATTTGCTCTATTGGTTGCAGTGTATTATCTAGCTTATCTATAAAATGTAGGAAAAATCCGTAGTCTAAATCGAGCGAAGTTCTTTCGAAAGAAATACGTTTCCATTAGCCATATCTAGAAGTTGAAATTTATTTTTGGAATATAATTTGAAAAGTAAATGGATGTAGTTAAATAAATTACTATGTACTTTACATGTTGAATAAAAATTACTTCAAATCCTTATTTTATTTATTTTTATTTATTTAGTACTAATATTCTGCACATAGGCTTGCAAAATAATGTAGTTACTACAACATAGAGATTACTGAAATTAATACCCATATTGCAAGTTTATAACATTAATTTTGAGCAAGGCATTCTAGTGTCATCAAGTCTACAGTAGTCAAATCAATAGGTGAAAAAAGTTTTACTTCCACATCCAGTGGTGTAATAACTCAAAAAAAATTGAAAATTTTTATTGTTTAAACAGGCTTAGAATATCATAAAACTTTCGGTCGGTCCGTCACTTTTTTTGTGCGCATGATTACTCTGGAACCGTTTAAAATATTGACTTGAAATTTGGTACACGAATGTATTTTAATGAGATCTGGAACTAGATTACGTCTTATTCCGTTGAAAGGTTTTTCTTTTTATAGTATTTGGGGGTTTGGGTTCATTCTGAGTATTTTGTTAAGTTGGCGGGGCCGGCGGTTGTTGGGGTAGCCGCCATCTTTGCGAAAAGTAAAACGCAAATATCTCGCGAATCATTGATGCTACGACAAAAATGGTAAGGACCTTTTTTGTTCAGCACTTAATTCTCTACAAATGCTTATTTTCGTAGAACTAACCTTTTATGAGTTACAGCGTGTCAAAGTTTTCAAAAAGTAGTTTTTGCGGATTATTTCTTAAACTGTTGATGGTACATTAGAATACCAAATCGAAATCTTGAAGAGCAGTAATTTTTCTACAATTTCTATCCCGAACACTATTTTGTAGAACTAATATTTCACGAGCTACAGCACGGAAAAGTTAGTAAAAAATAGTTTTTTCTAAATATTTCGTTAACTATAGTTACAAACTTGTAGATCGTTAAATTCTCTACAATTTGTATTTAAATATTTTTCGCAAAAGTCATAAAACAAATTTTCAACGCATTTCGTCAGCTTTGATCGGATCTAAAAATATATAATTTCAAACTTGTAGAACACTAAATTATAGAGAATTTAGTAGGCTACAAAATTGATAATAACATATTTCAGTGAACGATGAATAGGTTAGGAGATAATTTCAAAAAACTATTATTTTACGATTTTTGACGGGCTCTAGCCTGTAAAATATTAGTCTTATAAAATGGCATCTATCACATAAATAGCCCAGGAATTTTATTTTTGACCCTCAATTATTTATTGTAAAGCTCAAAATTTGCAGGATTGTAATTTTGGTCCACGAGAACACGTACCAAAAAGTCCCCTACTCTCCCCCGTCGGTTTCCCTGTTTTTTTCGGAGCAACAAGGGCCTAACTCGTAGAAATTTCAGAGCTGGCTATAAAGTGTAGCAGAAAGGTTGTTACTGGTCCAATTTGGGTCGAAATGATCATAAAAGATTTGGATAAGCATATTCGTTCGTATTTCAGATGTTATCTGCATATTTTGTTCATAATTTTCCGTTCTAGTTCTGTCAAAATTTCAAAACTTTAAAAAAATTCCCGAATGACGCCATTGCGGATAAATGAAGAGTCGGAGGGAAAAACGTACTGGAATACACATTTCTCCTCATACTTTAGGCTTTCGATTGATATATTTACCTTCTCTGTAGCGTCACCCATTACGGAGTTACGCCACTCTGAGTGTCGCAGCGCTCCCGACATGCTCCCGGTGGAACTACCCTGCCTGCGTTGATGAGACTTGTTGCGAATTCCTGTTCATATATTATTGCTGTTTTATAAAATTTATTGAATTTAATTTTACTTGTCAGACTCAGTTAATGGCTTTATTCGGCAAGACATTATTGATATACTGGGAAGAGGATCATCATTCATATCCGCTGACTGGCTGTTTGTGCAGCTGGATCCTCTACGGCTCCTACACATGATGCTGCAGTTCAGACCCGAGTTCCTGCACTCGCACTGGGCACCGCAGTTTGCCTTGCAGGCACAGGAAATTAGCAGTAGCAGGCTATCAGGAGTTGGCCGCCTTGTGGTAGGAACAGGAACCAGGCTCTGGAGTCCTAATTTCCACTCTCATTCCTCCGGATTGAGGTTGACGTCTAGCCATTGCTAGACATGTAAAAAAGCATATGCACATTAGTTGATTGCTGCAAGCATTTCGAGATATTAAATCCTCACACTGTTCTCCCTAACGCACTCACCTGGAAGTATTCGCGGAATGAATGTTGTTCACATGCGGCACATGTTGGCGGGAGGCTTACCAGATCAAAGAAGGCTGTCACAGACTGCTTCGCTACGCTCTGGTTGTATCAGACTACTCGTAGCTACCAAGCTCTCCTGCTGACTGCCTTCATAAAGGACAACGATAAATCTTTCCCCAGCGGCGGTCACAGTCCTCTTGCCATATGCAGGATGTGAAAAGACCGACGAGCATTCCTGTAGCTCAGGTCTCTTCTTCAGAAGCTTCCTCGCCTTCTGCTTTCCCATTCTGTACAGAGCTGACGTGGTGTCGCATCCTGTCATGGCATGGCAGAAGCGAACGGAGTCGTTCATTTGATCAGGACTGCCCATGATCTCCTGGATCTTAAACACTTGTCCGCTTGTAGTGCCTGTGGCCGGACTCAGCTCAGGATGGAGGTGTTATCTCTAGCACGAGCGACTAACATAGCCAGGATGTCTATGTCCTGGGCGATGATACTGATCCGCTGTCTTGACACATCCATGTCGAAAGCTGTCCTAACAATCAGGGAATCCGTATCTGCCACAGCCCGAATGACAGTGACTCCAGCATTTTGGAATTGAGCAGAGAGGAGGTTGATGAGACACGTTTTATTCTGCGGGTGGCTCAAAAAGTCTGATTGGTTGGTCTGCACAGATGACGTGTATTCGTCAAAGACCACTTTGACGGGTGCCCGCTTCGAAGAACGACGTTGCTGTTCCTGTGCCTTGATAATGTAATGCCTTAATATACGGTGATAAATGAATTTTTCTTCACGAGATCTTTAAATAACTCCTCATTTTCCGTATATACTTTTTCCACACAGCCCAAAGCAAAGTTGATAGCCCACTATTAACCACCACAACATTTTCATCTTCAAGAGACAACTTACAAAAAATACAAACGCCTGTATCCACCATGACTTAACTAAGATTACTCAATTTTACCGCACCAATGAACCAATGCATACACATAGAGAACTGTCAAAGTTAATGAACTAATACGGCTTGCGCTTTCTTGATTGTTTAGATTTGATGTGAGAAATGCAACAATGAACGCACTTAACTGTCCGAGTGTCACCTCTGCGACACTCAGAGTGGCGTAATTCCGTGACGCTACAGAGAAGGTATACGTACCAATGGAAAGCTCAAAGTATGAAGAGAAATGTTTATTTGGTTTTCCCGCCCGAGTCTTCATTTTTCCGCAATGGCGCCATTTCGGAATTTTTTTAATTTTAGAAATTTTGACAGAACTAGAACGGATAATTATGAACAAAATATGCATGGAACATCTGAAATAGCAACGAATACGCTTCTCCTAATCTTTTATGATCATTTCGACCCAAATCGGACCAGTAACAACCTTTCTGCTGCACTTTATATCCAGCTCTGCAATTTTTGCGACTTGTTGCTCCGAGAAAACAGGGAACCCGACCTGGGATAGTAAGGAACTTTTTAGTACGTGCTTTCCTGGACCAAAACTACAATCCTGAAAATTTTCAGCTTTACAATAATTAATTCCGGGTAGATGCGGTATATTGACTATAAAACTAATGTGCTAAAAGTGTTGATCATTTAATGCTCTATATGATTGCTATTTGACATTTTAATGAACGATGACGAATTATTTTCAAAAATATTTTGTCTGGTTCTAATATATCTATTTGATCAAATTAAATAGGTTAATAAGTTAACTATGACGGTATATTTTGTGAAATCATGGAACTTATCAATAGTGTTTACCAATAGTATTCACCAACACAGATGCAGAAGTTTCCGAGTTTCTGTTGTTACATGCTTTTGCATATAATTAGATTTTGTTACTTTGTTTAGAGACAAACTACTTAATTATGTGCATTTTTATTTACCACTTTTACAATTTTTTATTAATTTTGTTGTCAAAGTCTTTGCTTCAGGGGTATATGCCACATAGACATAATATTCTCGAGGCATGCAAAAGTAAGGCATTTTGAAAATT
Organism: Rutpela maculata; assembly: GCA_936432065.2. Lineage (NCBI taxonomy): Eukaryota > Metazoa > Arthropoda > Insecta > Coleoptera > Cerambycidae > Rutpela > Rutpela maculata. Next base: position 245,517,708 of record OW386285.2, read on the forward strand.
ATATTTTAATAGCCGATGCGGGTTGAAAAATTATGTTTTAATGGCAAATGCTCATAGTGGTGATAAATTAAATTTTACCACCGCATGAGGATTATAATAAATACATGGCCCGGGGATATGTACCGCAAGCGCTGTTTAAAATAACACATTTTAAAAGCATAATAGGGAAGTATAGTAATTGCTACAGTACAATCAAAATTAGCACGTCCTGTCATGTTCTAGATAAAATATACAATTTAAGGGAAAATTAGTATATTATGTAATAAATAGAATAGAGATATCCATATTCCTATTGGGATTACGGTAAAATAAAGGTCATTGTAATTGTAGGAATTGTAGGAACCTCAGATAACCTGTAGGAACCTCAGATAATTCATTATTTAACTAGTAAAGTAAAATACACGTAATAAAACTATTTATCTCAGAAATAATGACATTTATTACACTGCTAAATATAAACCGGCCATAAAGTACGTTCTGACAGGTTTATGTACCCTCCCGTGTTCGATGTCCACAGTTAAATTATTTGGTTTATATTCTAAAATAATGAAATCTCTCGTAGCGTATCTCATATTAGCTGATAAAACAACAATAACTTATTTCCAATAATATTTAAACTTTTTCTTGAAATTCACCCATAAATTTGGCACTACCTATCGATCAATTTAGTCTACAACTGCATGGAATTAATAATAGTAATAATATATCTCGTGTTTATTTAATCAACATTTTGTCTCGGAGCAGCCACATTTCTGCTCTTGTTCTTAGAGAAACATCTTCATAGGCCAGTCATGTAAGAAAAGTTAGCGAAAATAATTAGGAGGATTTTGAAAATTTAGAGAAATGTCCCAAGTAAAACTTTGGATTTCCCGGATCGTGATAGCTGGGCTCGCGGTGAGGGCCAGTGGAAGGGGGGGGGGGGGGGAGTGGGAAAGGTACAAAATTATTTTTTGGCTGTAACTCAATAACGCTTAGAGATACCAAAATGGAGATTTATATTGAAAAATGTGTCTCTTAAAATTCTACTTAAAAGGAGTATATCTAAATATTTTTAGAACTGGGGGTTTTCCCGCAAATTAGCTTATAATGTCACAACATTTTTATTCTCTAGGAAAATACCTATAATCGGAATTGACACTGAAAGTGAATCAAGTTTCAATGATATATAATTTATGGTATTTGTAAAATTATTTTGAGCAAACGAAATTTTAATTGTTTTATATAATATCAGGTACGGGATATTACCTGATTAAAGTAGGCGAAATGGACACAAACTTTAAAATATCTTTTGCTCATTTGGAGAATCAACTCTACTTAATTTGTGTGTAATTTTAATTTTATAAAATCGAGTAGACTATGGTAATTAAGCAAACACTTTTTCTTGCCAGGTAAAGTACCTTTTCTGTAAAAAATGCAGCAAAATGTCATTAAGAAAAGTTATTCAGAATGAAAAGATATTTTACTATGCAATATTTTAAGCCCATTTTGATGATTTTAGTATATTTTCCCCATATCTGGATTTTACGTAAAAAAAAACTATGAAACTGTCGATTTCGAAAGTATTTGATCCAAAAATTACTTAGTTATTTATTTTCAATAAAACGCAAAATTACATTTTATATAGAAGAACCTAAAATAGAAACATGCTGCTATTGTGGGAAAAGAATATAATTATCATAATAAACGAATCTTGGAGTCTCAAGTCAGGCATGACCGAGGCAAAACCTCTCTTAGAGTGGCCCTTTGTAACTTAAGCTACACACAAAATGTAAAAGATATAATTTTAAGTTGCGAAGTGGGTGGGATGTGTTTGAAAAGAAATACATATCTCGGTACGTGCGATTAGCGATTTTGTGAGAAATATTTTTTAGTGAGTGATTACGTACGTAATCCAGAACTCCATAGTATATGATTTATTAAACCAAATCAAAAAGGGAAAGGAAAAGAAGAGAAGTAATAAACTGCAATCATCACGTATCACAGATAAGTGTTGTTAATATTTAACGTATTATCTCTATTTTTATTGATAACAAGAGCATATTTTGCGGTATTACATGTTTTTTGCGTTATAAATGTTATAAACATTGAAAAACTAGTTCAGGCTCTTTCCTATAAACATAAATGAAGAATTGTTTATACGCATTAAATCCTTGAAAAGTCGACAGCTGTCACGATAAATTTTTGGCAGAGTATTTGATATTAAAATATGGCCATAATGTTCCTTCAAGTAAATTATTTTTCATGATTATTAAAAATATTCAAACGAATTTAATTCAAATTAAACCCGAAATGACCAATAACGCATTGCTCCTAAACTATGGTCATGTATAAATTTCTTGTGTAGGTACACCTTCAAGTAAATTATTTTTTCATATTCAAACAAATTTAATATAAATTAAACCCGAAATAATTCAAGACTGAATTCTCACAACACTTCAACGGAGGTACACGCGATACAGGTTTCTTTCAGGAAAATATTATCTTCTAAGGAAACACACACACAACAAATAACACGTGGAGCAAAAGCCAAACCTGTCTCGACACAGCAAGCAACGAAAACTCTACTTCATAAATAGATCATATCCTGGGAAGCAGGAAGAGAAGAGAACGGGTCAAAAAACATTAAAATAAGGACAACCGAAGTCAACACAGACCACAAAATACTATATGGGAGACTGGAAATACTAAAAGAAAAAATACGTAAAGGAAATAACAAAACACAATCTATCCTCCGACTATTAGCCACGATCTTAGAAAGAAACGCTAAATTTTAAAGAAAAGAGAAACATTGACAACCCTGATTGTACTAGCATACGCCGATGATCTCCTAATCAGCATATTCTCAATTTTTTAGAAAATATGATCTGAGGAACCAACTAAAAACCGCTGCCCAAGGAATCACTACTTCCACATCCAGATTTTCTATCCAAGTCACTCACAACGAAAAAATTTTGTATGTGGAAATAATTGTTTATGGAACTTTAATAATATAAAATTTGAAATCCTCTACCCCAAAAACCCATAAAACGATACCCCACATCGGTAGTGGGGTGGGGGTGGTGATAGGGGGTGGTAGTGGGGGTGGATGAAGTAAAAAAATATTTTGAGGTTTCTGGTTCTTATACACACACTAAATCACAATTTTCTTTCATCCCCTTTAATGGTGGGGGTGGTAATGAGGGTGGCTACTGCCAAATTTTTTTTTGAGACCTTAGCTTCTCTTGTACATACTAAATACCAATTTTATGGACTCTTACCTACTTGATTTACCTATTTACCCCAAATTTACCCCAATTTACCCCCCAACCCTTCGACGGAACAAGATGAAAATATAATCTAGTTCTATATCTCGTTAAAGTACATGTGTGTACCAAATTTCAAACGGTTCCAGAGTAAACGTGCGCACAAAAAAAAGTTACAGACAGACAGACCGACAGACAGACAGACAGACAGACCGACAGACGGAAATTTTCGTTTCGCTCAAACTTAAAATCTCGACGTTTCATGACATTCTAAGCCTATTTGAACAATAAAAATTTAAAAAAAATTTTTTGTCGTTACTATACTTCCACTGGATGTGGAAGTAAAAAGAAATAAACTGTAAAGAACATATTTAAAATGGCGTACAGAGTTAAAAGAGCGATTATACCTTTCATCGAGAAGAATAAATTGCATATAGCCTAATCATACTTCGAACGATGACATACGGGGTCAAGAACACAAGAAAGCGACAAGACAAAAGCGAATGGGAGAAATCTGAGAAGAGCTGAAAGAAACAACGTCCAATTACTTGCAAAACGACTACAGCAACGACGCATGAAACACAAGACTCAGAAGCAGTAGAAGTCTAGAAGCAAAAACAAAGAAAAAGAGCTTACACGCTCCTTCACGACACAATGCGGCAATGCATCTCACTAATACCTACATGTCCATGCCACATTCCTGTACCATGCGTCATGTGGCCCTCGCTGTTGGCAACAAGCATGACCCTAATCCAACTCAGCGTGGACGTTGCCGGCCCGGCGGTATGTTTCCCGGGAGCAATACCACCGCACACTGAAAAATCAAATCAAATCAAATCAAATTAGGCGAATTTTCTTGAAATATTGCATTGTAGTAAAACTTTTCAATCCGAATTACTTTCCTAATTGATATTTTGTTTGTACTTATCTTTTACAGAAAGTATACTTTATCTTACAAGAAAGCAGTTTTACTCGAGTGCAATATTTTACGTAATTTAAATAAATACATTCAAAGTTAGTGTTCAGATAAGCAAGAAAAATGAATGTTATCACCAAAATAATATGTATAGGAATAGGATCAATATAATTGTAATTTTTTAAAATGAGAAACAGTGATTATTTTGATCCATCACCGAAGAGTTTCGGAAAAACCCAGCTGTATAACAAAATTAACAAAAACTGAATAAGGTAACTTTAGTTAATTATACCGTTGATGTGTAATGACACCTTCATCTTATTCACAACGTCTTTTAGACGTTTCGTGAATCGTGAATTATTGTTGACATCTCTTTGCTGTATGACACGCCTGACAGCATCACGCCATCTCCCACGGTTATTTGTTAAGCGCACGGCCTCACCAGAGATCTTTCCCATCAACTCCTTTAGTGAAATCAGCCCAACGTTTACAAGATCGTCCCCTTTGCTTCTTACCATCAGATTTTCCTTGAACTATCAACTGTTCTATATTTTCCACTATCTGGTTGATACAGCCAAAAATAGGGGAATTCTGGAGAATAGAAAGCTGAAGAGTCGCTTTGGGGGATATAATCCTAATAGTTGATCTCCTATGATTCCGACCCATGCATTTAAAGAAAACCTACGTTGATTTTTTGTTTCCACGTAATTTCATGTGGATTTCCAGCTCATCGATGGGTATTGCGAAAGTTAGTAACACCATCTCTTATAAAATCCGCCTCGCCGGTAAATAACACAAAATTAATAAATTCATTATCTTCTTCACATTTTTCAATAATGCTATTGCACATATGCAAGCGACCCGACCGATCTTCATGACACTTTATGGACACGAAATGGGTGAAGAAGTTACTCATGGAGAACTTGTTGAAGTCTAATGCCCCCCTGATCACCAATTTTTCTTGTACTAGCTGGATCTACTTCTTCAGTGTCCATAATTCTGTTTTCTATTTCTACAGTTCTTGTGGTTTTCAGCCTTCTTTTATCAGCATTATGATTTTAAAAGAGCCTTTGCACTCCAAGTCTTCTGTGACCAGCGATGAATATTTAGACATGCGGTGGTATTCTGTCAGGAAATAAAACCGACGTACTTTTTCTGCACTACCATTTGCTTTTCCATAACGAAAATGAATAAATATTACTATATTCAACATTTGATACTGGTAATCCATTTGCTAAGTAGTAGAATAAAATCTGGAAGTAAAGTCGCTTAGTTTTCGAGAAAAAAAAAACCGGCGTAGAACCAAACCAGACTTAGTGGGATTCTTTAGTAAGATAATCGTGTACACGAAATCATTTTTTACGACATTTTTTGGTGGTCGAGAACTTTTTTATTTCGGAAAAACTCAAAAAAATAGATTTTTAATGAAATATGTTTTTTAACGTCTCCACCGCTATATCTCTGAAAATATTTGTGCTATCAAGCTAGTTTTTTTTTTAGATTAAAGTAGACACAATAGCGCTTCGAACGACGTCCCACGTGAACTCAATTTATTTTTTTTAAGTTGGTAAAATAATAGGAAACTCAAACTTGTTATTTTCAGTACCGTAATTTTAGGCAATCGAGAAAAAAATGTATTTATGAAAATTTGTATATACATGCTGCGTATAAATTGAAGCCAATAGTTGAAAAAAGTTTTTAGGCTAAAAATTTTTCAAGTCCCGTTGATAGTATTGAGTCAGCGATTTTTTTTTAACGGGCCAAAGTCATATTCTTGCGCGCTAGGCTGTAGTAAGCCTGCCGACTGCAACGATCTGACGGTTCCGGTCGGGGTGTATGTAATAGTTTAACTTATATCAATAGATACAAAACCAGTAGTGATCAAAAGATCTAGGGGATCAATATGATTGTTCAATATTTCATATATTGTACAGTAGTATTGATCATATGTTGTTAATATTAAGAAATTGTACAAAAAATATTAAATAGTCTCCTTTTAATAATAAATAGACGTAGGTAGATATAAATACCTAATCTATAAATATCAATCCGTGTTACTAACTACCCATCTAATTAGTAAGTTTATTAGACATTTTTAAATGAATGAAAGTAAAAACATACGCATAAAATGAGTTTTATTGTTGAAATAAATTTTCTGTTTGGATAGATAAATATGTAGTATGTAGTTTATGTGGGCCCTACATTAATAGCATTCTAATTCGTTCATATCTGCCTCGAAATCTTTAATAATGTTGTTACAGGAACGACATTTGCACTCGTTGCAACATTTTAGGCCTTCCTTAAAACAAGCACATTTTCGATTGTCACAATTTTTATCCGAACAATGAATACCTAATGATTTTCGACAACCGCCACTTCTACGCGACTAATCTGACCAACCCTGCATACTACAGTACCTAGAGGTAAAAAATATGCAAAACTTCGGAAAAATGTCATATTGAACGGATTTCGTTCATTTTTGGCAGTATAATAGTAAATGCTTCACAGAAAAGTTTCTATATTGTGCGGAGGCTTGCTAATTTATAGAGGGTGGATGCCACCCTCTCAGGGTGTGGCACTTAAAAAATATATACATTTATTTGAGCTGAAGTAGAATCAAATTTTAAGAAGAAAAGGTTCTATGCAATTTTTCACATAAATTGATAGTTTTTAAGTTATAACGACTTCGTTTACATTTGTCATCCAAGTGTTCATAAGATAATTATTTAGAGTGAGAGTTAAATATCGCAGAAACTGTGACACCTACGTCAAGGGTGCTAATAGGTAGAATAATATGTTATTAATTAAGCTTTCAACTGTTTTTTAATTTGTTTCTGTAGCATAAAAAACAAAGAAGTTATGACCGAAGCAATGTGCGTGTACACATTTTTTTATTAACAACGTCGTCATTCTGTTACTGTAATTAGCCAGTAATTAAAAAACGGAATTTCAAACACAGTTCCTCATTAATATATAGCATGTCGTAGATGCTCAATTTTTTTGGTTTGTATACAGCACTTGCTTTAGAAAAAAATACAGTTTAAACTATTTCGATGAAACGTATTTTTTTTTCCTTTTCCAAATATCTCAATAAATATTAGTTTTATACAAAAAATAAAGCTCATAAACTGATAATGAATTTCGCTTGTTAATTTATTTACATAGATTTAATAGTTTCGGAGATATGAAAGTTTACAAATGGCGTCCGAACGTTTATAAGACGAAAATGCAGTTTAAATGTTAAATATTTCAGAAATCGTGACACCTACGTCACGCATGCTAAGAAATGAAATTAAAGACAATTAATTGCGATTTCAAATTATTTTTACTCGTTCCTGTAGCATAAGAAATAAAGAAGTTATGACGGAAAAATGTGCGTATTTATACTTTTTTTATATAAAAAGGTCGCCATTTTGTTAATATAATTAGCCAGTAATTTAGAAAAATTATCTCAAATACAGTTCTTCGTTAAGATGTAGCATTACTTGCTCAAATTTTTTTGCTCATTTAAAGCACTTGCTTTAGAAAAAAGTGCATTTTAAACTTTAAATTTAATTTCGGAACACTACCAAATATAAACTTAAATATCTTCGAAATTATTAATCCTACATCAATAAACAAAAAATATAATTAATTCTCAGTTTGTACTTTCTGTAATTGGTCTGTAACATATTTCCGATAAAGTAATAGTTTTCCAGAAACTTGACGAAAGCCGTATGGAAATACCTTTTTTTAAAGCTAAAATCGCAATTTGGAAGTCGTTATAACTTGAAAACTATCAATTTATGTGAAAAATTGCATAGAACCTTTTCTTCTTAAAATTTGATTCTATTTCAGCTCCAATAAACATATATATTTTTTAAGTGCCACCCCCTGAGAGGGGGTGGAATTCACCCCCTATAAATTAGCAAGCCCCCGCACAATACAGAAACTTTTCTGTGGAGCATTTACTATTATACTGCCAAAAATGAACGAAATCCGTTCAATATGACATTATTCCGAAGTTAAAACCTCTAGTTACTCTAACTAGCATGCGAGGTGTATTAATTGCGTCCCAATTTCGCATTTAGCGCTGATAAAAAAAATCGCTGTTGCCAAACGGTACACTTTAGGAAAAAATATATTGTTTCAAAAACTTTTGTGATTATTAGGCTTTATTTTCTTCGCTGCATGTATGTAAATATTTTCAAAAATAAAAAAGTTTATCGTTTGGTGAAGATTTCAATACATAAAATATATATTTTTAGTTTATCTGATTTTTAGAGAAATGAAAGTGCGAATTGTACCCAAACCGTTTATATTGATAAAAGCGCTACAGTGTGACCTTTAATTTGATACAAAACAAATTTCGGTACCTTTAATAGTTTTAAAGATATGGCGGTGGAAACAAAAAAAAAAACAATTTTCCTTAAAAATACATTTTTTTCACTATTTATTGATTTAAAAAGTTCGAGACCACAAAAAAATGTCGAAAAATATGATTTCATATGTCCGGTGACATACTCAAAGGAACCTAACCTGTTTGACCTGGTTCTACGCCAAAAAAAAAAAACGACACGATAGACTTACGAAATCGCTGCTCTAAAGATAATTTGGATAGAAAATGAAGTGCATTATTGAAAATTTGATTTATTTAGTCAAACTTTAAAGGTAACCTTCAATCAAATGCTTACATTTATTGACTTGAATGAAGACTACATAAAGTTCAATAAATTTATTTTCCTTTCAAATGATTCCTTAAATTTTATGATATCTATATGTAATTATGGAGTAAATAAAGTTTGCAGATGAATTCTCCTCTGGTGGTATGATAATGAACTAATTGTCTTATTAGGAGAGAGCTTGTTGTACTAAATAGTGTGCCAAAAGTGTACTTGATTGATAGTGAATTAAGTTAATTATGTTAAAAAGAAAAAAATGTTTTGAGCGACTGCAACTCGGTTACTATTGAGATTAACCTTTTTTGAAGGAACTGTTACGTATAATCATCTTCCAAAGTTTTCTGATGCATTTTCTGAACATCTTGTATATTCAAGACATTTCTTTTAATATACTTGACGAAATAATTGTATTATAAGATGTCGATGTTTTCTTAAGGAATATCTTGCATAAGTAAAAGTGTAAGATTAATGACTTATTCAATCTGTGTTGAAAACGTTACGCGTTTAATTATTTCTCGAGAAAATCCAGATGTGGTTTAGATGTAAAACCAACCACGTGGAAAATAATTATCAAGGAAGCAGGAAATTCTGTATATATTGCATAAAGACAAACTAAAAGTTTAATTTATCTTTATATAAAACCCATGTCGCATAGGAAAAATGAATTTAGTAATTAAATACTTCAACGTTTAATTAAAATTTAAAAGTTAGAGAAAAAGAAAGTAAATAAAACAAACAATTTGTTTCGGTTTATCAGATAATTCCTAAGTGGAATTGCAACTTTTGGTGTAACACTGGCGCTGAAATAGTTTTCACAATCATCAAAGCATTAAACTCGAGTATAGTATACACTATGCTCGTTTATACAACTATATAGCGACATACAAAAATAACTAAAATTTAATTTAACAATTAATAATCCAGTCAAATGGTGCACAAAAATGGCTCCTAGTGGAAAGTTCTGGTGTAATTGTTTCTAGTAGTTTATTTTACATTTTTTGGGATGCTGAACACGAATCTGAAGACGTCCAACAAAAATTGTCCCCGCAAATATGAGAAATCATCAAAAAACCACTAAAAATAATGTTTTCTTAGTGGTTTTAAGCTTATAACTTAGAAAGCAAGCTATTTACGCAAAAAGTGGTCCTGTAGTAAAATAAAGAGGAGAAAATTACCTACAATTTATGTATTTAACATTTTGTACGTCGTATGGTTTCCATGCAAAAGAGTGTTGAAATATCGGGAAAATCACTAATTTTTGAAAAATAGCAAAAAAAATAGCAAGGACAGTGCTGTAGTCGTCTTCGATGGTTACCCTCAAGAAAGTACTAAATATGCTGAGAGAGCAAGAAGATCACACAAACGTCAGTATATGTCATGTTCGATGAAACAATGATCCCGACAGTGCCACAAGAAAAATTCCTAGGCAATATGAAAAACAAAAACTGTCTCATCTCAATGTTGAAAGGCAACTTTGCAACAGCTGGCATTCACACAAAGCAGGCACAAGAGGATGCGGATACACTTATTGTAACCACAACAGTAGATCTCGAAGAACAGCATAATTCTGTAGTTATTGTAGGTAAAGATGTAAATTTGCTGGTGATCATGATTGGTCGTTGTCGGGGTGTACATTCAAATGCATACTTCCTGAAGCTGGGCAAAGGGACAGTTATTGACTGACAAGGAAGGCATGTCCTTGAACAAATAGAGGTATAAATGCTACCTTAGGTTTGCATACAGAACAATAGCCCATTTTACGTTCCTACCTCGTACCGAGGCTGCAGCACAGCAACATTCGTTGAGAGTATACTTTCAAGTACAATAATGGCTTGGAAATAAAAAAGATCCTGAGCAATGGTGTTGGAAGAAAACCAAAGTTCGTCTGCAGCCAGTACCAACGCTACAACCACCAGAAGCAGTTTTAAAACTTATTTCTTGCAAATGCATGAAGACCTGTCAGACCAACTGTCGATCTAAAGAAGCAGGCCTCAACTGTTCCAGTATGTGTCTGAACTGCGAGAACAGCTGCAATAACATACCCGTTGCAGAAATTGAAGAAGCAGAGGATGACCCAGAGTTCCCTGAATTGCTTGAAGGTAACTATGCATAAATAATTCTATCTCACCTTTATTTCTTCACTCACTATTTATTTGTATGTTCAAAATATGTTTCTTAATAGGTACTGCTTTCATATCTATTCAATAAATTGTACAAGTATTTGAAATTAAGTCGCTGATTATTTGTTTTTGGCGTAGAGGAACTGGAAGGCTGCCCTGAAGAAATTATGGAACCCGTGTCTAAGAGGGCTCGTATTAGTACTTAAATACATATAAATTGTACAGAAATTCGCCTTTTTCATTATAGAATAATGTTTACCTACATGAAATAAAAAATATATATTAATGGTGTTTTTTGGTATTTACTAAATATTACTGATTACCCCGATATTTCAACACTCTTTTGCGTGGAAACCATACGACGTACAAAAAAAATGTTACAGACATAAATTGTAGATAATTTTCTCCTCTTTATTTTACTACAGGACCATTTTCTGTGTAAATAGCTTGTTTTGCAAGTTATAAGCTGAAAAACACTAAAAAACATTATTTTTAGTGGTTTTTTGATGTTTTCTCATATTTGCGGGGAAAATTTTTGTTGGACGACTCCAGATTCGTGTTCAGCACACCAAAAAATATGAAATAAAACACTGAAAACAATTACACCAGAACTTTCCACTTCAAACTACCATTTGATTGGACTATAGAGATCTAAGAGTAACAATTGTTTCCAGACTTTCACATAAAGGATCGCGCAAGTTTCTTATGGGAAATTGGGTTCCGAGAATTTGATTGTAGCTGCGCCATTTTGTAGTTGGTGGGTTATTATTACCATTGTCACAACTCGAATATATGTACCGTTTTGCACTAGGAAAGCTGAATGGTCACTTATCCTTCAATCTGGACCAATGGTCCAATTCGAATAATTTTTGACAACAACGTGTCCCTATACTTCGTTTCCTTTGCTCTAAACTTTAAATTTGAGAGTTTCAAAACATATGCCGGGAAGGTGCAATTTCGGTCTTTGGGGCAACATCCTCAAAAAGCTACAAATGCCCATCTTTGTCCTTTTTGTGTATTTATCTTTAATAATATTGCGATTCCCTGTGTATGGTTTCTTTTTATGGGTTCTGAGGGTTTGGCCAAAATTGTACGAATTTTTACCTGATAAAAATGCTCATAAAAAGGTTTTATTGACAAAACGCAAATCAGTAGGCCGTTTTTGACATAGAGTGGCTCAAAAATCAATAACTGTACGATTCTCTATATGCATGTCATTATACCCTCATCTTAGTATTCACAAACACAGTTTACAATGGTAATGTTTTTGTTTCCTTTTTTAAGGCATCCGGCTCGAAGGATCAAAAATGTTTATGAGATCGGAAAAATATATCGTCAGCCTAATAAACTGACAAAAACTGAATGCGGTAAAATGCGAATGATATAATTTAAATAGCTTGTGTATTAGCAGCATTTTCCTGGTGTTACAGTCTTCTTCAGTTGGGCCTAATAATTTGCAATGATACAGGTATATAGAGGTATATTAGTTTTTTTTAAAGAAGAACTTGACCGAAATGTCGTTAATACATTTTTCAATTATTCTTATTATTAAGTAACTGATTGTAAGGGAATGAAGACAAAATTTGCAATGGAAACAGAAACATTACAGTTCCAAGGTGTGTTTCTGAGCAGTTGCTGTTATTTAGGATCAACGATGATGACATAGTGGGTAGCTGGTCTTTATGTGTATACGTTAATGTACATATTATGTATGCGTCTGTATCAGCAATATATTTTTTTCAGAATGTAGTATCTTTTATCTTCTATTCAATGATTGTTTTTATTGAGGTTATATTAAGATTTTTAAACCATTTTTTATTAATATTTTTTTTTATAAACAAATTCACTTTTCTCATCAATATTTTGACCAAAAAAATCGGCAGTTACGGAAAGCGGCTGGAACCTCCCCACCTTGGTGGGGAGGTTCCAGGTGCCAGCTGTGGCCGGTGAAGTGTTCATGGTAGCGTTTCAATTTGAGCTGATAAATATTATTTTCAGATGTCAAACTGATTGATTTCAAGAGGTTTCAGGAGAAGAATATTTTTTGACCGCTGTCAGACTGACAGCTGTCAAATTTTTTGCCGCTAAACTTTGTTAGTTCGAACTGACAGCTGTTAAAAATTCTGGTTCTAAACTTTGCTGGGGATTTTATTTTTTGACAGTTGTCGAAAATTTTTAGGTTGGTATTGAACTTGGTTTGGTTTTTAGGTTATGTTAATGTATCTTATCACAATTTTATTGTGGGAAGATTAATAAAAAGTATTAGCATGTGTTAAAAGTATATAAAGAAAGAAACAATTTAAAAAAAAGTTTTTCTTACGCCAATTGGAAGCCGACATTCTTTTTGACGAGAAAAGTGAATTTGTAAAAAAAAAATCGGCAGCTACTGGAAGCGGCTGGAACCTCCCCACCCGGTGAATCTTTGAAACCGAAAAGAGCACTAAACAATATGAACGATCTCATTTAATTATATTTATTAAGTTGAAATTATTTTTTCGTATTAAATCAGAAAAAAAGTTTTGCGTTCGGTGGGATTTGGACCTAAGAAGTTGAGTGTTAAATTTATAGTCTGCACAACATTAATGTTTTATTCAATGTTTTTAATACAAATATATGCTTCATCGGATCCTAGCTCGGGGCCAGCCAGACAACCACGGTGAACACCGCCGTGGCGAGTGTGAGACTGGACGGGGTAGGTCCGGTTTGGCTTGGATGGATGGATGGCAGGGATGGCCATCTTTGGAAAAAAACATATAACTCTTGGTGGACAGCTTCCCTGCCAGATGTAGCCAGGGTAGTGTTCATGGTGAATCGTTTAAGTTTAAGTTGGTATATATTGTGTTATCTTTTGGCCTCGACCAATTTTGCACTAAATCGGTCGGGGAGTGATAGCTGTCAAATTTTTGGTTCCAATGTTTCTCTGGGGAATTTGGTTTTTGAAAAATGTTTAGGTTGGTACCAATGTCTTAAATTGTTTTTAGGTTAGTAGTACTATTTTTAGGTTATGTTGCCGGAAGAATTTCCGGCGGGATGCCGGAAGTAGCGGAAATAGTTTTTAAAATATAATGTCACTGTCACTTTTAAAGTTTTATTGGAAAAAACTCACCGAAAGCGTTCTGGTGGGGTTGCTTACACTTGTAGGGCTTGTAAGCGGTTCAGGATGGCCTCTCACACCATCCGTGGGCTTTATAAACGTCGAAAAAACTTGCAATCTCTCGATGCACTTGACACGTCAGAAATACTCAGCATACAGTCTGCACGCTTTAACACACTAGCAGAGAACTTATACCACAAATGGACCCGTAGTATTTTTTGGGAATTTTCTTTGAGTCCATTTAATAAAATTTGACATTTATCTGAAAATTTGACATATTTCTGAAAAGTGACATTTTGCCGAAAATTTGACATTTTTCTGAAGTGACATTTCTCCGAAAATTTGACATTTTTCTGAAGTGACATTACTCCGAAAATTTGACAATTTTCAAACATTTGACATTTTTCTGAAAGGTGACATTTCTTCGAAAATTTGACGTTTTTTCGAAAATTTGACATTTTTCTGAAAAGTGACATTTTTCCGAAAATTTGACATTTTCCTGAATTTTTTACATTTTTCTGAAAAGTGACATTTCTCTGAAAATTTGACACTTTTCTGAAGTGACATTACTCCGAAAATTTGACAATTTTCAAACATTTGGCATTTTTCTGAAAGGTGACATTTCTTCGAAAATTTGACGTTTTTATCGAAAATTTGACATTTTTCTGAAAAGTGATATTTTTCTGAAAATTTGACATATTTCTGAAAAGTGACATTTCCCTGAAAATTTAACATTTTTTCGAAAATTTGACATTTTTCTGAAAAGTGACATTTCTCCGAAAATTTGACGTTTTCCTGAAAATTTGACATTTTTTAAAAATCTGACATTTTTCTGAAAAGTGACATTTCTCCGAAAATTTGATATTTCTTGGAAATTAAAAAAAAAAAATTCGTGACTCGTGTAGAAATATTTTTTTGATATCATCATCAGTTCGCCTGTTATAAGAATTTTATGTTTTTACGACGTCATCAGAACGTAGGTGTATGTTTAATTCACTCGTATTTCCACCTACGTTTCAAACTTTAATTGGATGTTTCCAATAGTTAAGTCGATATCTGCACCAGTTTCTAAGTATTTTTCTTATTTGTGACGTCATGTGGACGTAGGTGTATTATTAATTCACTTGTATTCCGTCCGTCCACAATATTTCCACCCACATTTCAAATTTTAATTGGATGTTTCCAATCGTTAAGTCAATATCTGTACCAGTTCGCCTGTTGTAAGAATTTATCTTATTTGTGACGTCATGTAGATGTAGGTGTATTATTAATTCACTTTTATTCCGTCCATTTACAATATTTCCACCTATTTTTCAAATATCAATTCAATAACTCCAACCGTTAAGTCGATATCTGTACCAGTTCGTCTGTTGTAATAATTTTTCATTTTTGTGACGTCATGTGACGTAGGTGTATTATTAATTCACTCGTAATCCGTCCGTCTACAATATTTATACCTACGTTTCAAATTTCAGTTCGATATCTTCAACCGTTCCCGAATTATCAGCCGAAATCACTGAACACCTCTATCATTATTAGAATATCACCCTGTACAGTGTACATTGCACTGCTTTGAGGACAAAACAAGTGAAATTTTTGTTTTTTAATTTTTTTCACGGAAACCAAATCGAAAAAGTGCAAGTGTGATATATCGTTGAAATCGGAATTTTTACTGCTTTTCAATGGTTCAATTACAAATTGTAAGTAATCATAAAATAAACAGCTTGTTGTGCCAAAACGGCACTAAACGTAATCCGATCTCAACCAAAACCTTTTCAGATCTTTTGGAGCCCTAAAGAAACCCTCATGCAAAGTTTCATCCAAATCCGTTTAGTAGCTTCGCCGCTATCGTGCTAACATACATACACACACACACACACACACACACACACACACACACACACACACACACATACACACACACAGACATTTTTCAAAAACAACTTTTTTGAGTTCCTGGGACCTCAAAATGTAAAGATTTGATGTTATCTCAATTTTCGATTTTGGACTAATTGTAGTAACCTCCCACAATTTTATTGTGGGGAGGTTAAAAATTAAACAAATTAAGAAAAAGTGGTTTAAAAATTAAAAAAATATATATTACTATCACTGATAAGAAGATAAAAGAAGCTACAATCTGAAAAAAAATTGTTGTGCGACTTGATGCACTTAAACAATCGACGTTTCAATTTTAGACTTTGCTTTTGTTTTTTAGGCGTTATTGTCAACATACCAACTTGAAATTTGGTACCGCACCGTTTCGTCAAAATAGTCACATCATTGTTTAAGTTATCATCAATTGTTTAAAAATTGCTGTTTTTTATTGTTCTCATTTATTGCAACTTAACAAATTAACCAAAAGAGTTCGTTAAATCTAGTTTTATTCTAAATTTTATTATGAACAATCTTTTTTTTATTCATTGTAATACGAGCTATACAACCAGAAATATTTAAAAAAACTGCGATAAAACACAATTTTCAAGATTCTTTTATTTAAACAAACTTGCGGGACAAAGACATAATCTAAAACTTTTTGCTACACTCCTTGTAATGTTTCCGACAAGTTCCAGCAAAAAAATTACTATTCTAAAACAATTCCCTACAAATTTCAACTTTACTCCACCATAAGGTTTTGTAATTAGAAAACAACATTTTTTTTAATAACCTTAACACAGCCATTACGCTATTATACTACACATCGGTAAGACCTAAACTTTATTATTGTTCCATGTACTGGCATTCACAATCCAATGTGTATACTGAAAGGTCCCAAAAATGTTTATGACGTTTTTGTACCTTAAAAAATATATACTAAACTATATATAATTAAATTCTTATGCATAGAATGCAATATAAATATTCTTTATAGTCAGAGCAATGGATTTTTGAACTGACGACATCATCCTATTTTGCCTGAACTGATCTGTTAAAGGATGGCAATGCATTCGTACCATACGCAGAGCAAATTTGTTATTAAAATAATAATCAATAATATCATTAATAATGATTAATAATAATGAAATGGAATAGACTACCTAAAAAATCAGATTGGTACTGGCAGTAGACTCAACTAGAACAAAAAACCAGATCTCTATCTTGTAAATTCACGTATAATGAATTAATTGCGTTATGAAGAACAACAATATGTGCACCACTGACGATTGAATCATGAGACCGGTGCGCTTCTATGTAGTCTAGACATACGCGTTACCATTACTCTCAAATCTCACGCGCAGGACCGTGCGTGCGTAGATCGTAGAGAGTGGGTCAAAATCAGGGGCGGACTGACAACAGTTTAGCGGCGCTGGATCTTATCACCGTTCCAGTGTAGCCACCAGCAGGCGCCGGTCATCTTGCCAAGCAGCCGGTGCCAGCGGCGTACTATTGAAGCGGGCCGCCGGGATTCGTCCCGGTAGCATAATCGTATGTTACAGACAGAAACAGGCGTTCGGGCCACCGAAGTATGACTGAAATTATCCTTGCCCTCCTAGAAATGCCCAAACAATAACTATCGCCAAACGATCATGACCTAATAAAAATTGACATACAAAATATTCCTTGCAAGGTCGTTTGGCGATAGTTAATGTTTGGGCATTTCTAGAAGGGCAAGATCATTTTTGAATATATTGCAAAACGCCAAAAATATTCCTTGCCTTTCTCGAAAAAAAAAAAAAAAAAAAATATATATATATATATATATATATATATATATATATATATATATATATATATATATATATATATATATATATATATATATATATATATATATATATATATATATATATATATATATATATATATATATATATATATATATATATATATATATATATATTTGCGCAAAAATTTTATGTTACCGATGTAAAGTAAGGATACGTCGGTAATATACAAGTCATACTTCGGTGGCCCGAACGCCTATTTCAGTCTGTAACATACGATTATGCGTCCCGGTATCCCGGTGGGCCAGTCCGCCCCTGGTCAAAATTTGAAGATATCCATTCCAGGAACTTCGATTGTAAGGAATGAGACGCCAATATACAAACAATAGTCTTTAATTGCTACCTACATCAGTGACGTCAGTTCAAAGTTCCAGTGCTCCAACTATATAATCGGCATATTATCTTTATCATATTACTAGGATAGAAAATATTAAATGTTCTTATTTTTGAGTCTAAATTATAGTCACTATTTTTCTTTAATATTCTTGTGAGAAATAACCTATTGCAATAGGATTTGTTTGGTCTTATTCGGAGAACGACATGTATGCTCCACTGATTATTATTTTTTGATTGTTTCGAATAGATAACCAAATTTTGTTCAATAACAATGTTGATTTTTTATGGACGATCACTATGATCATTAAAACTGTTAAAAGTATGTTATAAATGTTATGGTAGACACATAGTGCACCCAGGAAGGTGCTTGCGCGAATCCAGGTCATTTTCACAAAATTATGAATAATTATACCTTCGGGGAAACTAAGTTAACTATTTTGGACTGATTTAAGATACAAATTAAACTTCAAAGCACATCTAGACATAGTGACTACCAATACGACACGGGCCTTATGGGCCTGCAGAAGAATGGTAGGCAAATTCTGGGTACTACAACCGAAAAGGTGTGCTGGCACCAAAGCATTATAGTATCAATAATAACCTATGCCTCCCAAATCTGAAGGCACAAAGTCAGAAGAGGGGAGGCAATGAGAAAACTAAGAAAAGTTCAAAGGCTGTACCAGGACAATGAGAGCAATATCAACAACGCCCACCATAGCCATTGAAGCACTACTTTGTCTACCTCCACTACCTTTGGTCGTCGAGGTCGTGGAAAGTGAGGAATTGCTAGCAGCGTACAGACTGAAAACAAACTGATACGGGATCAATCCAAGAATAGAATACCATACTGAGATATTTCACCAAATAGAAAAAAATCGACTACTAAACGTGCAGTCAGATAGAATTAGCACAAATCATAACTTCACAAAAAGCCTCTGAGTATACATACCTGCAGGAGAAAGACAGGCAATTGTGAAGATATTCAAGTGATACCATATCGTATACCGATGAATCAAAAACGTAAAAAAGACATACATTTACCTGATTTGGGTAGTACCGCAACACGTACCGCAACAGCGTTCTAAGTAAAAGTCACAGCTATAGAAATTTGTGCGCGAGAGATGATACGGAGATGATTTACTGACAAAAGAATCCGTATCATCACTGAGAGCCAAACAGCTCTCCAAGCTCCAGATCCAAAACGGTAAAACACTGCCTTATTTTCCAGTCGAAACTGAAAGAAGACAACAATACAACTGGATTGAATGCAGTGACTTCAAGGCAAAGAAGGTAATAAAAAAGCCGGACAGAGAAGGCGTAAAAATACCCTTGATGGAATCCGAGCCAACCTGCGGGATATCATATAATACTACAAGAAGACTGGCAAAGGAATTCTTAAGTCAGAAACACAACTTGTTTTCGACTGGGGCACCAGGGATGAAACAGTCACGTATGTTCACCGCTGACGGACTATCCAAGTAAAAGACGAATTTCTAAAGCTGATTGTGAGCAGAAAACATTGGATACTAAATAAACAATATAGGAGTGAGAATCAATTCAGAGTGCACGATGTGTGGTGAGGATGAGAAAAATCCTCACCACATACTATGTGAATGCCAAGACTTGGTGGCTGAAAGACTTTCATACTTCGGGGGCCATTTGTGAGTTCGGAGGAGATAGTCAGAGCTCCGATTGTCCGTACACTTGCCTTTTTGAGATGGACGTTACTAATGGGATAAACGGGACTATATGATACGATAAGCTTCAGTATAGCGAGGTTCTGGTACTGCAACCCCTGAGGAAAAATAAATATAAAGAACAAAAAACAACATAATACTAAAGTTTAATGGTAATCAATATAAGGCGCTTGCGTTTTCATTTTCAAAAACAGCTTGATGTCGATTTTTTATCGTTCGTTATAGGTACGTGATCGTAGCAGCAGATACAGCATACTCCTATTTTATGGAAGTGAGCAGGAAATCGCTCATAATATCCCAACTTTGTACTTATGCTAAGTTATGACAGTTGTAAAATACTATTTTCTACTCCCAAACTTTAATTCGTTTATTAGACATTCCCCACCTGCACTTTAATGAGATGCATTAAGATACAAGTTTATAACCAATAGAAACGCGACACACCGCAATATTCTGTCAGAATCAACTATTGCCTTGAATATCTGAAATTATCAACTTTGACAAGTCATACTTACTGTTTACCTATTAAATTTTCAAACTTTGTGCTTCCTACAATTCAAATCAGTGAACATGTATGATAGTGAAAGTGAAATTGAAATAATAATCCATAATATTTCCTAAGTTTAGTTTTTATAATATTTCCTAAATTGTAATCTATAATTAATACATTTCAGAAATAAAGTGTTAGTTTTCTATTTTATTATGACTGGTCGCAGAAAAAAAATAGTGTATGCAATTGTCACTTAAAGGCTATTAAGACACGAGGTCGTTGAATAATATACTAACTATGAAACCGGTTATTCAGATATATATCATCGATTTCTGATGGAAGGTACTGTATTATTTGTTCACCTCTCAATAGTTCATTTGAGTCAATTATCAGTAGTCACAATTTGTCTTTTATTCATTTTTTACTTATTATTATCAGTGAAATTAAATAAACAAATTTTCCAGTTTAATTAAGGATATTAAGAAAGGAAACTTTAACGAAATAATGAAATTACAAAATACAGATGTGAATAAAGCAAAGAAAATTTGCATTCAAATTACAACAAAACTAAATTGGAGAATATGAACTAATTAAATTGAACAAATAGATATCACTTAAAGCTCGTAATTTTCAAATTTTCTAGAAAATAGAAATAAAAATCGCGCTCCTTTTAGTTTCGCAGCTGAACTAAATTGAATTAACTAAAGTAATTGAAGAACAACTTCCATTCGGTTCACTTTTCATTTATTAAAATCACAATGAATTATTGCATAAACAAAAACCGCTACCAGTAAAGCTCCAAGCTTTATTTTACTTTATCTTACAATCGAAAATTTCTAATGCATTATACTGACGGTTTGGTCGCTTTCAAAGATTATTCAAATTGAATAATAATAGATAAATTTTTAAAAAATGGTAAGTTTTACTTGACAGTCGAATTTCTAAGCATAATTGTTCACTTTTTGATGCTAACATGAAATATAGCACATCGTGGTTAACTTTTTTTTACGTCCGGCATCTTAGAATTGGTACCAAAAAACGGATTTTTGCTTAAAGCTTATAAAATTGTCAACAAAATATGTATATGAATTCTTTCCGTATCTACAATTGAGGCTACCAGCGCGAAAACGGCCTAACCCTAAAAAACGGTCTAACCCAGAGAAATGTGGGTTAGGCCGATTACACGCATGACATGTTGCCCTAATTATTTAAAGTAAAGTGAAACTAGTGGCACCATCTTTTTAATAGTGGGCAAAGGTCGCTTAGGCCGTTTCACATTATAAATGTATATACTTAGGCAGCAAGTTGAGCCGATAAACTCAAACGCATAAAATGTGGCTTAGGGCGTTTTCGCGCTGGTAGCCTCAATTATTATTAAAATAATTCTCGAAGAATAGCAGCCCTGAATTCGACACATGCATGCAACATACATAAACCAACAATTGATCTTTGTAAAAATACCTTGCAGAACATGTTTTTGAGATCGCGATTTGATGAAAATGAAAAAATGGAAATGGAAAGTGGAAATGAGTGTAATATTTCATGTTATTTTTACTCTGTATCTGTTATTGGTTGACTTAATATTTTGGTATTACAATATTCAAATCTTTCGCTTTCTAACTGTCTGTGCAAAAATAACACAGCCACACAAAAAATTCTTTTCTGATAAAACTTTCATATCCTGGAGTATTTTGACCCGCTGAATCCAAATCTGCCATCAGATTTGAGCCAGTACGTCTCAGTTTTGCAGAAAATGCAAAAAAAAAAACGTGAAAATAAGTTTTTGTTGGATAATTTTTGTCCAAAATAATATTCACCATACAAGATGCGCAGGTAATGAGCGATTTGAGGCAGGTGCTCCGCCCCAAAAAGGGGGCCCCCATAGGGCTCCGATGTAGCATCCATAGGACTCCGCCGCGGCACTCTTCTCGGAACCCATTTCAGCCTTCACTCAAGGTCCCCTTTAGGCCCCTTTTCCAGTGGGGCCAACATAACCTCACTCTGCGTCAAACCATTTGTCTCCTTCGGACAATGAGATATCGCTAGCGCCATCTAGTGATCAATTCTTAAACTCGTAGATTTGTAAATTCAGAGCTTGTGTGTGACTGCCTCGGAGATTCTGGGTTGTGGGGTTTAAAATTTATGGTTGGGAGCTCGTATCATAAACAGTCCTTAGGCCTATCTGCGGTTTAGGGAGTTGTGGGGTTTGAGGTCCATGGCTGGGAGCTCGTTGTACCATAAATAGGCCTTAGGTTTACGGGTTCTGGGTTATAAGGATTTGGGGTTGATATTTTCTATTTTATTTGATTAGGGACGGAAAAAAAAACTATTAAGGAAATTACTTTACTTTACTACTATTAACTAATTAAGGAAATGTAAACATCTCATATATTCTTTCCCCAACTAAGTTCCTTGAACTATTACTGACCATAGACAAATAATAACAGTAGCGTATCTTTTGCAAGTCTTAATGCAACAAAAACTACTAATTTACCTAGAATCACTCTAAAATTTTGCATGGACTTTCCCATATATAAGACTAGAACGCCATTTTATTTTCCGCGTGTCATGGTAAATCACCCTATGCGATTCAAATGTATTGAGCCCTCATTTTTCCCGAGACTATCTTACAAACGAACGACCTGAGAAGATGTACCACTCTCTGAGATTTGAATAATTTACGTTGCACTCTCCCATATTCGGTACACCAGAGTCTATTCGACTGATACATGGAGGAGAGCAATACTTTTGGGAACATGAGCAGCCACATAGTTCCAAGATAACCTCTGGAGCACAAGATTCGGTACAAGCTGGCGTATCAGGTTAACTGTTTCCTCAATCGGTATACGCCAGCAACTTGCACCCAAAGGGTTAAGAGAAGGTATGGCTGGTTCCAACATATTTTCTCTGTTACAGAAATTTCTACGAGCAAAGGTACGGAGCAGCTATTCTCACCGGTAATAGCCAACATAATCATGGAAGCTGTAGTGTGGAGAAACCGGCCGCACAAAATGGCCGCATGGAGATTCTTCACCGTCTGTTTTCTTCGACCATCTAAATAAATAACCAACTCCCAGATATCAAATTTACGTTAGAGATCGAGCTAGAGGAAGTTTTGCCATTCTCAGATATAGCGGTGAAACGATCAAGCATCGATAAGTTGTCCCATGGAATCTACAGAAAGCAAACACATACCGATCGACCCGCGTGCTATATTCCACCACCATCCACAGCAGAAGAGGTCGTTAATCAGAACATTGTCCCACAAAGCCAATGTAATATGTGACCACGAAAGCATACCAGAAGAACTCAGGAACATTCAACCAACTCTGGAGAAAAATGGTACGAACAAAGAGATATACAACGAATTATCAACAACCTGAGAACAAACAACTAGCTACTAGCTTCCTAAATTACTAGCCAAGGGTGTTTACCAATTACAGTGCTCATGTGGTAAGAGTTATATCGGACAGACAGAGCGCAGTATCTAGTGTAGAATCAAGGAACACCGAAGAAATACAAGACTCGGGTACAGAGATAAGTCGGCAGAAGCAGAACATGTTCATCAGAATGGGAACCACAGACTCGACTACGAGAACGTCAGAATATTCGATAGAAATATGTGCTATTACCCAAGGATAATATTAGAGAATCCTAGAAATTATGAAAAAAAGGGACAACTTCAATGGAAAAGATGGGTATAGACTGAGCAACACATGAAGACAGGCTTTGCCAAGCATCAGTGGTTTAAACACGGTCAATGAAGCACAGCGAATGAGCAACGACGCGAAGTAGCGCCAAAGTATATAACGAGGAGCAGAACACAACAACTTAAGTCTTTCGAATTCTTCTGAAGAAGCTGATAGCATGACGAACGAAACATCAAGTCAAATTCGACAACCACGGCAACACGCGAAAGAATCCACTCCATAGTTAACAGAAAATAATACTGCAAAAAAACAGTTTTTTAGTCTTAGAGTTCAGTGAGCTTGAATATTTTAAATTTTGTGAAAATTAGAGCTTTCCTTAATAAATTGATATAAATATTAAATTTGAAAGACAATTGGAATATATTTATTTCATATTAAATACAATCGAGAAAAGGGAATTTTTTATTTAGGGTGGTGAAAACGATTGAAAATCGGTAGCGGGTTACGGAGTATATTATATAGATGCGTCAATTAGAATTTTAAAACCATATAAATTATTCATAAGTTAATTACGGCTAAACTTAAAACTCTGCTTTACGCTACCTCTTGATAAAATTTAAAAACCAAATAGACGTTTTACATACACAAGCACGCATTTTCATCAAAATCCTTAAAAATTTGGTCAATTTGCATAATCCTTTATTTAAAGTTGATTTAGGTGAACTTAAAATGTTTATCGTAAACTGTTAAATATTAATTCATAAAGTTTTTACGCCTTAATACTTCCATTGTTTTTCCACAAACAAAAACTTATAACTTACTAATTATTTCAAATTTCGTGCTGCCCTGATTATAATCAAAGATATACAATGTGGAGTGGAGAAGTTTAACTGAAATAAATTACATAACTTGTATACATATACAGTATTTCTGCAAAAATCCCAAAACACCTCAGGTTTACTATTTTACTGGCTTCACTTCAGAAGTGGTTTCTTAGTTTATCTTCACCCAGCCGGATTCAACCACCACTAACTTATTTTTTTGAAAGTGCATATCAAGTGACATTTCATTTGAAAGCTTATTTCAAAAGGAATACAATTCGTCTTCTAAATATTCTAAAGAGTTAAGGGATAAAAAGTTAATATTTACGTTTTAAGTTCAACGTTGTTTAATATAAAGATGTTCAAACTATGCACCGTATCATTCTTTAAACACTCTTTGCTATGAAAATAAATATTGATAGTGTGAATTTCTTACCTTGTAGTTACTTTTTTGTCGCAATTTTTTTTGCAGAAGCCTTGTTAACCTCCTGCCTAAAGAAACTGCTAAAATGTTTAACCGGATGAGTAAAGTAAAATATTCCCAGAAGCCTTTGTACCAAATTCAAAAACAGGATTTTGATAATAGGGAAAAAAGATGCATTCCTCGAGTTTTCCGCTTTGATTTGTTATTTCTGCATGTTGAGAGTTAATTGTTATGAAAAAAAAAAATGAGAGTATAAATGTCATATAAATACACTTTATGCAAAAAATTGGTCTAATTTTGCTACTCCACTGGAGTTTAAAAAATATATATTAAAAAATAAAAATAAATGAAATAATTAATTTTTTCAAAAAAATAACGATTCGCGTATACAAGATTTGTACGAAAGATACAATGCTATTACAATGCAATCCACCGGTTTTTTTCCTTAAAACCCAGCTGAGCTGTCGAAAGGCGTCTGCATCAGCACTCAGCATCTCTTAGTTGTCCTTAGTCAGGGACAACGGCTACATTTGGTCTTCAGGATGATCATCAATCCTGTGATCATCTTCATCCTATGAAAAACAACGCAAAATAGTTTACACTGAGTTGACAACAGCAATTGTCTTACGTCAGATGTGCCGATACTTTCCTGTGATTTGAACCCTATATCGACAATTTTTTTTTCGTCAGAAATGTCGACTTTGCTATATTTCGCACTCGAATTCGACAACGACAAGTGTCTTTCATCAGAAGTGCCGATACGTTGTTTTGATTTGCACCCTGATTCGACAACAACAGTAGTTGTCTTTCAATAGTTGTGTTAGCACTTTCGGCAACTACTCTCATTGAATCAGGCTGCAAAACCTAGCAATGTGTCGGTACTCCTGACGAAACACGACTGTCTTTGTCTAATCAGGGTGCAAAACACAACAACGTGTCGGGATTTCTGACCAAATGTAGCTAATTTTTCGATATATTTTGTATTGTTTTTCATAGGATGATGATGATGATCGCAGGATTAAGGACAATTTTAAAGAAGATGACGCCGCTTTTAGTAATGGTTAGCAGTTACAAGTTGCATAAACCAAAGAAGTACATTGCGACATTATAGTTTTTATTCATAGTACTGTATCTTTGGTTAAAATTTTGTGTACGTAATTCATTTTTTAATTTATTTTTATTTATTTTTTTTTATTATTTGAGATAGTCCAGTCAACAGTAAAATGACCAAAATCTCTAACTTGAGTGCTAATGAATGGATTTTGATGAAACCTTGTGCAATTTGTTTGTAATGACGTTAATAAAAAAGTTGAAAAAAAAAAAAGGTAAGAGTAGGAAATTATCGGAAGGCGTAGAAAACCGCCCCTTTTATCAAAGGTTCCGTAAAGAAAACAATCCACTTACCTTTTTTAGCCCAAAAAAAGATGTTTTTACTCTTGTGAATTTTTTCGAAAAATGCATATTTTTCGAGATATGGTCACTCTAAAATTCCTAAAATTGGAGGAGGGGAAATGTAAAAGTTGAAAAAAAATCTGAAAAAATTCAGTTGAATATACCCTCGAAATATAAGATTTTTTTTTGCGACTTTTCTGTACAGTGCGATTTCACCGAGTTTTTCGGGAAAAACATGAAAAACCTTTCTTTGAAATTGTAGAGCTTTAAAAATATCTAATTTAAAAATTTGAAAAAATTCAGGCGTCTGCACTGAGGTCTTCTAAAAATTTTTCGTCTTGGAATTTTTTTGTAACTTGCTAATTTCCCGAGTTACAGGCAGTTTTTCACGATAAATAATGTGCTACATTCTACATTTTTGCACATTAAAAAATACATGAAAATTCGAAAAATGAGCGTCATTTATATATATTATTATAAAAAATATGAAACCTATCCAGTTATATAATTTTTAAATTGAAAATGTGAAAATGTTTTCTTATTTAATGTGCAAAAAATGTAGTACATTATTTATCGTGAAAAACTGCCTGTCTTTAGAAGGCCTCAGTGCATACGTCTGAATTTTGTTAATTCTGTGAAAACCCACTTTACAGAAAATTTGCAAATAAAAAGTCTTGTATTTTCTGAATTTTTTCAGATTTTTTTTTCAATTTCCGCCACTTTTAGGATTCTATAAGTTACGGAACCCGAGATAAAAGGGGTGTTTTCTATCCCTTCCAATCATTTCCTACTCTAATCTTTTTCTAACTTTTTTATTAACGTCATTACAAACACATTGCACAAGGTTTCATCAAGATTCATTCATCAGCACTCAAATTAGAGGGACTAAATGGATTAGCAGAAATCAGTCCAATTTTTTTCCTAAGGTGTATTTAAATGACATCTATATTCTCATTTTTTTTTCGTAACAATTAACTCTCAACGTGCAGAGGCAAGAAATCAAAACGAAAAATTTCATTTATTAGAATCCCGGGGTTTTAGTAGCGCCAGGAGGCTAAAACTCGAGGAATACATTTCTTTTCCTATTATCAATCAACTGGCCCTGAATTTGATCCCAAAGTTTCCAAGGTCATTTTATCTTACTTATTCGGCTAGATCCTTTATTAGTTTCCATTATGTCATTTGTAACTTTACAAGCTTTGCAAAATTGGTTCAAGAAATGGCTTATACAACAGAAACCTTTTGTATTGATTTTTTAATGATGATCGGGTATGTTGAAAGATGCTATTCCCCTTTATAGTTATACTCTACTACTAATTATTATCATTTGTTCTTCATCTATTTTTGTTTTTTCTCATTTTAACAAAAATGGTAAACTAAAATCACTCCTATCCCTTTTCAGTATGCCTGAAACAGTCAGCCATTAAAGCTAAAGGAAAGGAAGGTGCTATTACTTAATTTGTTTTTTCTTCTATTTGCGTTTAGCTCGGTTTAGCTTGTATTAAAAGCTTAATGGCTTTGTAAATGATAATTTCCCATATTCAAGTTTTCTTTAAATATTCTGTTTTAGCATGAACTAATTGAACAATTAGCGAAATTTATAATTGTTGCTTTCAGTTTGATATTAAAGATCATGTTTAATTAAGAACCAAATTCATTATGAAACAAGCATCATAAGAAACTAAGAAAAAGAAATGTAACGAAATAGAATTTAGTGTTTCACAAGTTAACATCATCTGAACATTTATAAGTTACACAAGACGAAATATTGTGTCAATATTGTATTAAGGCGAACGTATTTCTCAAATAATATCGTCTCTAAAACTTTATCTCTGTTCCTTGTTTTAACACCGATCTAAATATTCCATCAGCTTTATTTCAATTTCGTGTAGTTTTAATGAATTATCAATTTCTCTGTCAAGTTCCGTAATTTATTTTATTTTATTTTAAACCACACGTAAACTTCTGTAATCATTATAAGGAAGTGTATGATGTTAGTAAGTGAAATAATGAACGAACAATCCTGGAGAACAAAATCGACACTTAGGAAGTAAATATGAAGTACATATTTAGAGTAAGCTTAATTAATACCTAGATATACTATAAGTGGAAATGTAAAGGGCTATATCTATTTGTCCACATGCATTCTTTGGGCGAATGATAGGAACTTGAAATGTTGCAGTAGGTTGGAACTAAACCCAAGCCTTCAAGAGAAATATGAAAAGTGGAAAATTTAAAACGGCCGCTTTAATATGACAGCTTATAGTCCTTTGTCAGAAAGTATGGCGAGGAGGAGCATGGGCGAAGACGAACCCAGCAGTTTGTTAAATTTCTATATCTACTGCAGTATTCGTAGTTAAAGGGTCAATTAACTAGTTCTTCCCCTTCAGTTATTTTTCTTCCTCAATTTGCTAGCATTTGCTTAACTTTCTGTATTTAGCAACTAATACTAGGAGTGTGTTAAAAATTATTTTGCGATCTGCAAAATTATTTATCATGATTATTGCAATATTATTTTGGAAAAGCTCTAACGTATCCAGTAATCAAAATATTTTATTTTAAAAAAATCTATTTTATTTCAAAAAATTCTTAATTGACATCTTAGACAATTATTCTTAATGCACTGATATGAAAATATGCCAGAGGTTCAGCAAATTTGAATTAAGCAAGAAATTACGCAAGTGTAGAACATTCATCAGATTAAAACAAAAAAACCGTTGCCCAAGGAATCACTACTTCCACATCTAGCACAGTTGAATTGATTATTTTCAGCGATAATATTCCACTAGAAATTTTTTTGTTGATTCTTATGTATTATGACCTCTTGATTACGAAAAAAAAAAATTTGCGCCCAAAAATTCCTGGTGCGCCAAAAGTTATGCCCTTTTTGACGCGCTTCCACGAATTTTCTACTTATCTGCTTAATATATCTTGTAGTAGTAATCAAATGGGAATTTTAAATATACTGGCTTATTCGAACTAAAATTGTTAAAAAATATAGACCTGCCATCTTGGAAAGAAATAGAAAACACAGAAAAATAGCCGAGAAAATCAAAATTGAATATCTTTTCGATAAGACGGAGTAATTTCACCAAAGTTGGCAAAAATAAAACTCATCTTTGGTCAAATATAATGCACCAAACCTGGACGCAGTAAGTCAAACAGAACGGCCAAAGATGGCAGACGAAATAAAATGATTCTTCGTCAGGTATCAAGGAGGCATTGTTCGTCACTTTTTTCTTTTCGATTGTTTTTTTTTTATTAATTATTTAACGTCGGCCTATTTCCGCTACCAGGGCCTATCACCGACGCCAGGAGACGAGCTACCCCCAACCTGGAAATTTTGCCGAACTTCTTCCCTTAAGAAGAGTAGGGATCTTTTACTTGCCTAACATTTAATAGACAAGGGACCGCCTGCTTTACATCCCCTCCGAAAGATGGTATATCCACTACGTAATCCTCGTCTGAAATTACGTAACTTCCGAGTATACACTGATATACAAGCCTCTAGAAGGTGGGACGAGAACGCTGTATTTCCCAAGACGGGAGCCCATCCAAGTACTAACCGCGCTCGACGTTGCTTCAACGGAATATCGACTGATATTCACATTGAAGTCGCCTCTACGCTCGCCCCGTTTTCGATTGTTGGTTCGGATAAATTTCAATTTTTCTTTATTTTAAAAAAGTGCATATTTTACAATGTTTTCTTTGTTCCTCCTTTTTTTCACCCAATTTACATCGAAACAAAATGAAATATGCTATTAATTTCTTTTTAAATTAATGAAATTTCAATTTTTATTAGATGTTTAAAGATTTAAAGGTATACGGGACTGTGTTTCGACGAAAATTGGGTGAAAAAAACGAGGGGTCGAAGAAAATGCATTTTTGAAAATTGTAAAAAAATGCACTTTTTTATGTAAAAAAATTGAACTGTATCCCCTTAAAATACCTGAAACAACATACAATCGCAAAGAAAAAAATGTGACGTACGATGTCTTCTTGATATTTGACGAAGAATTATAAATTTTATTTCGTCCGCCATCTTTGATCGTTCTGTTTGACTTGCAGGGCGGGTTTGGTGCATTATATTTGACCATAGATGAGTTTTATTTCTGCCAACTTTGGTGAAATTACTCCTTCTTATTGAAATGATATTCAATTTCGATTTTTTCGGCCATTTTTGGTGTTTCTATTTTTTGCAAGACGTCGGATTGACTTATACATATCGAACAGGCCTATATATTTTAAAAAGTTTATTTCAGATAAGTCTGTATTTTTAAAATTCCCATTCGATTACTAGTACAAGGTACATTAAGCAGATAAGTAGAAAATCCGTGGAAGCGCGCCAATAAGTACATATAACTTTTGACGCACTGAAAATTTTTGGACGCAAATATTTTTTCTGCAATCAGGAGTTCATAATACATAAAAATCAATAATAAAATTTCTAGTGGAATGTCGCAGAAAAAAAAATGAATTAAATCAATTCGACTGTACTAATCCAGATTTTCTATCCAAGTCTCTCACGAAAAAAATTTCGTATGTGGTAATAATCGTTTAATAATAATATAATATTTGAAATCGCCTACCCCAAAATCCATAAAATGATATGCCACATCGATAGAATAAGATCTAAATATAATCCTGGTCTCATTAAAATACATTCGTGTACTAAATTTCAAGTCAATATCTTAAGTGGTTCCAAAGCCATCGTGAAATATTTCAGAATTTTTTTTTGCTCAAATTTAATATCTCGACGTTTCATGGCAATCTAAGCCTAAGCAATTTCAAAATGTCTTTGGCGTTACAATACTTATAACTTATTAAAAGGTAATATGCTAGCGTTAATTTAAATGGCGTAAATAGGTACTAGCTCTCCTCTATCAAACTATAATAAAAAAAAAAACATTTTTGGGACACTTGAACACTTGCCCCCTCCCAGCCACCCATCTATCACTGTAGTACCGTTCCAGAAAGTGCGCTAACTTGTTTACTGGGTTCACAAAATGGCGGTTGCTATTCCTTATAATTTGTTAACGTGACCAAAAAATCGTTAACTTAGCTCCCCCTTTCAATGGTTAATAACTCGAAAACAAATAGGTCGCTAGCTATTTATTTTAGGGTACAAAGGAGTGCTTAACAAGCACATTTTTTTTTAAAAAGAAAAGTTTAAAAAAGCAAGTGAGGGGGGCAACTTAACTAACCCGTTTTATTAGAATTTAAACAAACAATAAGAATCTTACGAGTTTAGAAACATTAAAATATTTTTGTATTCTTTTAATTTTCAATATAAAAGTATCTTAGGTAAACAAAAAAGAATACTTTTAAATGAAATTATTACATTAAAAAAAATTGCAGAATTCACCACGAAGCAAACTTCTGACACATTGGAAATGTAGTTATCATGAAAAAAATAAAACACCACATCACTGCTACATAAATTGATTTATTGAACAGAGACGTAACTCTAACTAAGCACAGTTGAACGTCCCCTAATCCCAAGTACCAAACAACTCTGAACACCCCCCTACATGTTAACAACACTCGCTATCATCTACCAAGTCATTTTTACATATTTTCCTTTTCTTTCTCGATTTTGAAAACCATATATTGACTTGCCACCCTCTACGCTCCAAATTATCCTCTATCCTAGGTATCTCGTAAAACTTAGTTTTCACGCTAAATTCACTTGCAGCTCACTTAAACACCCACAGAGTCTTATGGAAATAGTCAAAATGTAGGGGTTCAACATTTTCCTCCCCCATTACCACCCCGTAATCGTGGAACCCTCGGACCATTTTTATGCAACGCGAATAAGTCTAACCTACACATCGGTTTCAAAAGCACTCCGATCGGACCAGCCCTGCGCCCAGCAATCGCGACCGAATATTTGTTACACTTTAAACGTTTATGCCTTCCTATACACGGGACTCATATAGCATATACCGTATACGATAGTCAATAACTGCTTATAGAGTAAAAATAATTGTACCTTGGATCTAAAATAATTTGCCTCTATATGGCAACTTGCATAATCTGTCGGCCTAATAGCGCAATCCATATTATTTGCAATAGATAAATAACCTATTGAAATTAATAACAAACTGGAACGCACACTCAATGCTTTAGGTATAGGAATAACTGAAGCAGAAGGAGAAACTTGAATGTACTTTTTTGTCCTTTCCTGACAAGATCTGATTAGTTGAAGGAAACGTCTGACTGGTTGAAGGAAACCAGTGGTAGGAAATGTTAACCGTCTGTATGCAAGCGAGAAAAGAATGAAAACGTACATTCGAGTTTCGTTTTATGCTTCACTTTCTCTAGTCGAGTGCGCATTCCAGTATATTATTAATTTAGTTGAAATAAGCATATTCTGCACCCGAATCCTTTCAAAAGTTAGAAGTTCAATACTCAAACTATAACAACCTTCCTAAATTAATATTTAAATTAAATCATTAAAAAGTGTACGACATTGATCAAACGTAAAACAAATTTGATTTATTCTAAGTTTCCTATTAAAAGTTAGTTGTTAACTGAACTTAGCTAGGGAATAGTAACTTCATTAGACTTAAATGAACGGAAACTATAAAGTTGATGAAATATTTAATGGGCATCTACGATGTTTAAATGAGAGATATGCTTCAAAAGATAAAATTATTACAGAAGCTTATAAAAGCTTTTTAAGTAGGTAGTTAAGTTTTCCAAGTTTTTTAATAGTTTTCCTTAACAATTTAATAGTAAAGGCTTCCTAAATACCTGAAACGTCGCAAATTATCTAGTTTTGACAAGATCAATTTCAAAAACTGTCAATTTTTTAATTATTTCTTAAGAAACGTAAGCACTGGAATATATCAAAAGATAACATTTCACCGAAACCCAAATTCAATTTAGAATGTGTGTCCAACTTCCAATGCCCCCACATTTAAGTTATTAGTCATCTGATTTCAACCAAATTTGAGTCGGTATGAAAGACCTTTATTATGTCCTTTTTGAGTAAAATAAAACTTGTTTCTGTCATTGACGTGCATGCAATGTTATTGATCAGCATGCTGTAGAACCCATATATCCAAAATTTTACATTTTAATTTATGGTTTTCGAGTTACAGCCCCGTCAAAAATATATTTTTGAACATTAAATAATCAGTAACTTATCAAAATTTATTTCCCGAAAAAAAAGTAATTATTCATTTTCTATTTAAATTAACTATTTCTGCCACACAAAGTCATTGACACATTCAAATTTCGTAGGACAAAAGTTTTCATTGAAAAATTACTAACAATTTTGAACCATCAGCCCTGTAAACTATTTGGGAATTAAGGATTACCGAATTTGAAAATACCAATGACATGGGGCGATAGAAAAAGTTAATTTATTGAAGAAGCCAGCCAAATGAGAAATTGGAAAGCGACATCGAATTGAATATGAACGACTTCGAGGATGATGATGTTGGTTATAATATTGATAATTTTGATTCTGATGATGAGATTACAGTATATATTAATTTTTATTTATTTTCTATTACTTAATTATATACTTAATAAATTTAATAAAACAACACTCATTAATTTATATATTCATTGTTTTATTTATTTATTTTAATGGAACAGTATACAAAAGAATACAACTTACAAAAGTATATTGATTATAAATGATACTTTAGTTTCAATTTATTATTTTTTCCAACAACAATTTCAA
The DNA here is from genome assembly GCA_936432065.2 of Rutpela maculata. NCBI lineage: Eukaryota > Metazoa > Arthropoda > Insecta > Coleoptera > Cerambycidae > Rutpela > Rutpela maculata. Next base: position 245,551,969 of record OW386285.2, read on the forward strand.
TAACATAAATATTAGTTGTTCGAATTTTCATTATTAGTCTGTTTAGTACGAACATAATTATGCGCTGACAATTTTGTATTCAAATGACTCGACGCGCCTGTAGTGCACAAAAGTACATTCAATAATTTCATTCTTCACATCTGCCTGCCAAAGCTTTAGCAACATTCTCGAACAGGTAGGAAATAATATTTTAGTTGTTTATGAAGTAAACAACTAGTGCAGAATGATTCAGCTTTGTGCACATTTCGTAAAGATGTCGATTTTCGTAACATATTGACGTTTGTCTGCCAACGTGTTAACAACGTCCAATGACTGGCAGGCATTTTTTTATGTTTTCTATCAGCTCAATTATTAGTAACAAAAATCATTATGGTACCATTACGTTATGGGAATTCTTTCTTTGACAATTTTGAACCGCCGCCCATGATTTTTGCAGTTACGCTAAACTGCAGACAAAGATCGTTTTGCTCTATGTACAGTCCGGCTTGTCATGTTAAAAAATGTACACCATCTCATGGGCTAGGTACAACTATTGATTCTATTCCTTAATCCAGGATATTATCAAGCTCGCACTTTTACTATTCTTCTTTCATTATATGCACTATGTACTTACGTTTACTTCCTTCAATGCCTATTCAAAATTACACAAACAGAATCAATCTTCGCAAATTTTGCACAACGTTGTGGAACAAGATCATGTTGCATTTTCTTTATATAACTGTAAAATTTCAAATACATTACACAGTTTTATATATTGTGAATAAGTTTTGTACATTCCATTTGCCCAACATAAAGATTTCATTACAATGATATTGTTGGAAACGTAATATAATAAATTGGGGAAATTCAGTCCAGTTAGAAAAAATGAAAAAAAATTGCACAGGCACACACAAAAAAAAGTACGAAGACCTAGTCCGCTAAATTCCTATTCGTCTGGATGCTAATAATCGAAAAAATATACTACTACTTTTAGCTTGCTCGCATTATTTTTTTTTTAACAAGTATTGATATTATTAGACAATATGGGTAGGTCATTTTAATCAATCCACAGTAATATCTCCTCAGAAATAAAAATTGAAAAGGTTTTCCGAAGCATAAACAGATTTTAATTTCATTTTTAAATGCATAATAATCTATTTAACAATTTTCTTTTAGTTTATATATTCTTAGGTGTGTATCATTTTGTAGTGTACCACTATATGCAAAAACCAACGTCCGCCAAATCCAATAAATTTTTAACATAACTGCAGAAATAGCAAAGTACCAAATAAAGATAAAGATATTATGAATATACCACAAATAGATATATTCTCTTTATAACTACTTACATGCCAATTGAATTTAACTTCATTTAAAGCTTTCAGTTTTAAGTAGGTTCGGAATTTTTATATAACATTTTTAATTTTCGATAATGTACTCCTTTGGCTCTTATGAAATCACAGGTATTCATAGTATGTAAAGCTCGAATGTGGTTACTACCTGTTTTATTCATTTTGGTTATAAGTATAAACATTCCGGAATCTAAGTTACTTCAATAAAATTACTGGAATGAAAAGCACTTCTATGTTCAAAAGAGATTATATAATTATACAAATTGTACTCTCAAAGCAAATATGAGGTTGTTAACATATATTTTAAACTTTAAATTTTGCAGATATGGTTTACTTTTATATTTAGTATAAATTTATACACGAGGTGTTAGGAATATGAATACTTGAATTATTTCCACGTCCATGTAGTGGAGTAGAAGTATAGTAACGATAAAAGAAAATGATTTCTTTTTGCAAATAGGCTTAGAATGTTGTGAAACGTCGAGACTAAGTTTGAGCTAAAAAAATTCTGTGTGCTTGTTTGTCGGTCTGTACGAACTTTGGAACGGTTTATGATATTTACTTTTGGTGCATCTATGATTATAATGAGATCTGGAAATGGATTATGATTTAATCTTATTCCATTGAAGAGTTTGGGTAGGAGGGTAAATGAGGGGGTAGATAGTAGCGTTGGGTCGGATACAGTTAAAATAGTATTCGAGTATCGGGATACGAATACATCAAATTTATTCGAATACCGAATACAAGATAATGATAGTTTTTGCTTCAATATATCCGAATACCTTGTATTCGAATATTTCTTTCGAATACGAATACCGGATACTTTTCTTTCGTTTGAGAAAAAACTATCCTGTGAATTTAAATTTTCTTTAAAGTTGTCCGAGAAGCTATCTGTAAATATACCCAAAGTGCCTTTGGGTATATTTTTTTTTAACGAAAACAGAGCCCACAACAACTAATTAATTTTAAGTACTAAAAAAAATTTAGAAAAATTAATAAATGTATTTCACACTGTAACAAAAACTAAAATATATAAAGTGTCATTCTCTATAAAAAGTTTTGCTTATACTGAAATGTACTTAACCACTTTAACTATAGTTGGAATGTCGATATAACGCACAGGTTGGTTAAAAAATAAGAAAACTTGAAATAGTTGTGAGAGTAAATTACCAGTAATTGAAATAGCAGTAAAAATTTAAAGTCTTAATGGCGATGGAAGCTTAGATATGAGATTTTAATTAAATTATAGTTTTTTTGGCACTAACATTAAATCAATTTTGCAAAGTTAACTAAGTGGATAATTTATTAATTAATCACAAAACATTAACTTTTTTATACAGTTCATGTACATCACCAAATAAAATACCCACTTTGCTACTTTACTTGAAAATTACTTTAAACTTAACGATGCCAAAAAAAAAAAAAAATCAGATGAAGCTTTCAAATTTCATATCTGAACTTCTATCTTGAGTTATAGTTGTTATTATATGTCTAAAGGGCTAAACCAATCTAAAGTTTATTACGCAAATGTTTAAAAATTAAAAAATTAAAATTATTTTCGCAGGTGATCCGCCGGATGCCTTTGCGTTCTCTCGGTATTTACCGTTTTTCCCAGTCGACGAAGGTATTCACCCACAAAAAGTTGCAAACTGTGTAAACTTTTTTTTAATGAGTTCGTGAAAGTGTGTAGAATAATATCCTAAAAAGTTTACATTTCGCTTGGGTGCAGAACATAACAAAAAAGTGAAAAAAAAATTTTTTTTCACCCATTTTTTCAAAATTTTGAAATTAAATCAAGGTAGAAAAAAATTAAAAATACAGATACACGTATTTATGAATAAAAAATGTCCTAACAAAATTTATCGTTAAAACCACGGTTTTCCCGGAAAAAAATAGTCAAGTGTAACGTTATAACTCGGAGCGAGATCCATGCGTGCACGCGCTTGAATACACATGACTGTGACGTCGACGCACTGAATTACATGTCACTAAATCTGAATTTGTTCAATCTATATGAGTGTCGGTTCATTTAAAAGATGGAAATTGTAGCTTTCTGATGCTTTTTTGTTTCAAACAATACAAGCAAAGGATGGATGGGAAAAATATGCTTATATATATTATTACGCCCGAACTCAATCGTCGCAAAAAAAATATAGAAAAAAATAAAAGCTCTTCAAAAAAATTCTTTCTTCATTGAGAACTGTTAAAAATTATGTACACTTCATGATTATTATGGTTTATTAAGTTGTAGTAACGTGAATTCAAAAAAAAGTACATCTTAAATCATTTTAATTTAATTGCTTGATGATTGTCTTGATAAATATATATATTGGAGGCTGTAACTTGCCGAGAAATTGACCCATTGGAAAAAAATAAAATATCACTATTTCGAAAAAAATTTTTACTTTTCGAATGTTCAAACAAAAATTCGTTTACTTTTATGCATTTTTTCGAAAATATGATTAATCATATCATGATAAGAAATTGCGATTGTCACGATCTTATCCTCTATGAAAATATCTTTGATTGTTTTGAATATAAATTCTGGAACTTTTCCAATACATTAACAAATGTATAAGGAATTCAATGGATATAGCTGAAACGTGGATAGGTGTATCAATACAGTAAAGGCACGTAAAAATTCATGAGAGCGAATCAGCGGCTATGAGTGGTGTCTGTGTATGCCTTCATAATTATATATTTTCCCTCCAGACTCACTATTTATCCTCTTAGTCACTAAGAAAAATGTTAAAAATGTGTAATCAGAAAAAGAAAAAAGCTTTATTTTACTTGTTAGATCTGCTAAGAATTGCATTTAACCGTGTGCTTGGCCGATCAGAGTGACAAAGTTACTTCACTATTTTTTTCCGGGAAAACCGTTTCTTTAGCGATAAATTTTATTAGAACATTTTTTGTTCAGAAACACGTGGTCTACCCACCTGTATTTTTTGTTTTTTTTTAGCCTGACTTAATTTAAAAATATTGAAAAAATTGATTAAAAAATTTTTTTTTCACTTTTTTTTTATGTTCTGCATCCGAGCGGAATGTAAACTTTTCAGGATACTATTCTATACACATTCACAAACTCATTAAAAAAAATTATTCAGTTTGCAACTTTTTGTGGGTTTCAATATAAAACGATCTCTGTCGTCCGGACTAGTTAACATTGGGTGTTTAGAGCTCTAAAGGAGTTCATCAGACCTTTATGTTTGAAATTGCGTTACGTCCACAGAATGCCAACTTAACTTACGTTTCGTGCCAAAACCTACAATCTGTGATTTGTCAAATTACATTAAAATTTATTTTTTATGGTATTCTGATATGCCTTTATTGTATTCGGATACTTTTGTTGTATTCAGTTGGTTTTAGTGTGTTTAGATACTTTCGATGTATTCTGATACTTTTATCTGTATTCGAATACTCACCTACTATATTCGAAAAACGGATACAAATTTAAGAAAGAATCTGAATATTGTATTCAAATACTATCCAGCTTTGGTAAATAGGTAAAGCAAGCAACTAAGAGTTCATAAATTTGGGATTTAGTGTATGTATGAGAAGCCAACGTCTCAAAATTTTTTTGGCATCAGCCACCCCATTACCACTCCCATTATTAAAGGTGATAAAAAAAACGACATTGTCATTTAGCGTGTGTACAAGAACCAAAGGCCCAATTTTTTTTTGCACCAGCCATCTCGCTATCGATGTGGCATATAGTTTTACCAGTTTTTAGATAGACGATTTCAAATATTATATTACTAAAGTTCTATGAACAAATTATTTTCGCATGGTGGAGTGTAAATACAGTATAATTTTTTTTCGTTGTAAGAGACTTGGATAGGAAATCTGGATGTGGAAGTAGTGATCTCATAGGCAGTGATTTTTTAAAGAATTATGCAACATAAGTCTCAATTTTTAAAATTTTTGAGAACAATGTAAAACCGCTGTTATGGAATACCACAATTAAACGATTTACTTAAATCTTAGATCATCGAATTCAACAAGCAAGTTGTTTGCTTTAACCTCATTTTTGGGTGTAAATGGTGTGTTGAGATTTGTAGGACAATTGTAACATTCTAATTTTGACGTTTGAAGAAAACATTCCGCCTTACTACCTTGATAATCATGATCTTTCGTACTTACAGAACAAGAACATAAACATCTCTTACATGCAGACCCGCAGCTTTTACTATCTTCGTCTTAGAGATCGATAAAGGTTTATAGATGGGCGAAATTCGGCAAAAAGAATGGTACGTAAATGTAATCGCTGGATTCGTTTTAATGCTATAAAAATGTTCAAGCTATCATGGGAGATCTGCCAAAGAGTTGCGCCACCTTTTTTCAACCTCTTTTTAAACATCGGCGTGGATTACGCTGGCCCGTTGTTAATTCGTGATGGAAACACGTGAAATTATAAAACTACCTGTTTGTTCGGCTGCTTTGCAACCAAAGCTGTACACTAGCATGTTGACGACCCAATTCTTTTTAGCGATTTTGCTGCGACTTATAGGCAAATGCCTAAACCTTTATATTGGCCATTGTAGATTGTTCAAGGGGTCCCTCGGCGCTTTCAGCCCTACTTCACATCGACCTGAAAAGATCTTTTGTGAATAACCCTACAATTAGTAATGTTTCCTAGGACTCCCGTTGTTTCGTCCCTATTTTTAATTATTAATAAAACAAATTTATTTTCAATTTTTATGAATGTAAAATGTAAATTCTCTATATATATTTTTTGCCTCACTTTTTTCTTCCGCGAGACCACGTGACAGTCAAGTGTGTGGGTGGCTTGCGAGAAGATTGATAACAGACAATTTTTAAAACCTCTTCTTGAGTGCTCGTCTCGATATACACATATATATATTTATTTTGCCGTTTGTGATTTACATTTAATTGTTTATTTTAAATTGAACATTGTTGTGTCATTATTGTGTGCTGTGAGGGGTCCAGGTTGCAATCGAGAAGCCACCATTGAATGCCGGAAACTACAATTAAGGTAAGCCATTTGTTCCTGGCTGTCACGTTTATTCGTTAATGAATTAGAATTAAACTTCTCAAAAATTATAAAGTTAAAAGATTACAGTCCGCTCATTCTCGTACACCCGTGCTTTTTACAAACCTCGTGAATTTCCTTAGGGCTAATTTCCCATATATTTTCAGGTGTTAGTTCCACTATTCCTAGGTACTTTAACTTAGTGCGAACAAGCATCTTTAATTCGCAAAGAATATGTTCCGCAGTTTCTATTGCAGTATCGCAGTATCTGCACGAATCGTTGTTTGCCTTGCCCATGTTCTTAAGATGGTATCTTAAGGGGCAATGTTAAAAGGCCTGTCATCAGCTTTAAGTCGGACTTTTTGAATTCGAGAAGCCTTGTGGCATTCTTTGACGAATAAACTTTTTTGCTTGTCTTTAGCCCGGAGCATTCCTTCAGTATAAGCCATTGTCTAAATATAAGTTCAGGAATTAATCATAAAACTTTGATGGAGTTAATGCCGAACTACATAATTTTTTCTAAATACTAACAACGAAATTTTAACTAAATTAAATATCGTCAGAGTAACGTATATTTCATTCCTCGGTTGAATTATTGACTTTCTAGAAACCAAGATCAACAGATTCCAACAAATAACGCAAAACTTTTGAACCAGGTAGTCAAAGTTAGACATAAGCGAACTTCAAATGCATCAGAAGTGAAAACAATTCACGTGGAACTATTTAAGCAGATTTGTGTACTATCTTTCAAATTGGCAGTGTAGTGCTTCATAGTTAAAGAATTCTGGTGGTTATCTCGGCCAAAAATTCACTGTGTAAATTGTAATTTTACTGTATTTGTGAAAATATGTCAACTGTGCTCTCTGTCAAAAATTTTTTAAAAATATTTACACAAAACTTACTTTTTCCATATGAACTTATATTCTTGGTAATAGTGACAACTATATTTTGTTCCGTCGTTTCTTATTGATTTATTTTTTTTGAAAGCGAACCTGTATATTTGAAACATATGTCAGGTTTCTACCTCGGCAGTGGTGTCAGATACATTGCAAACATAATTTCTCCCATAATTTCTTAATTATTTTTTTGGGGGGGGGGGCACCCTGTGTATTTTTCATTAAAGTGTATTAGGCTTTCTCCTCTACAGTAGTGGCAGCCAAAATTCTTGGGTCGATCCTCATAATAAGATAGAGTGAAATATAAAGAGCAAAATAATGTACACGAAAGAGAGCGATATAACAACAACGATGCCAGCACTTGTGTATGTTAAGAGTTCCGCCCTCTATCCCCTCTTATTGTCCCTCCTACAGCTTGAGACGTTTTTGATGAAAACAGCAATTGTTTAGTACATTTCAAGAAGAGTTGGGATGTACTACTCTTGTCAAAAATGATGCATTTTTTAATGCTCAAATAACTAAAATACTGTTTTATTTTTGCACATTTTTAGCCATGTGACGTGAAAATTAAACTAGCATTCCCTAGGTACATAAATAAAAATTCTTTAAATAAATAGGATTTCTCCCAGATCACAGTCATTTTAGGTGGGGATGTCTAAGCGAATACTCTGCAGTGATGGGATAAAGTGGGGTAAAAAGAAAATGCGAAATCGGATGAAATCCAATTATTGATTAATACGGCTTTATTTGCAATTGGTTTCTTGTTAAAATAATTTAATTAACAGTAGTTCATAGAAACATCATGATTTGTTATCCTTATTTAGATTTATGCTGCGTATTTTAACATGGCGTAAAATAATTTACGTTCCCCAATCTCCCCCAATGTCAAATCTTATCCTTTGCCGGCAACAGGTAAGAAGCTCCTCCCACAGTCTACACGTGCGCACCTCCCATTGGGATGTCTAAATTAAACAGGCAGGCAAATATGGGCGTGCCGTTTTTTTTATCCATAGTTCACCCATGTCCTCAAAACATAATCTTTGTCTAATTATGAAGAAATGACAGAAACAGAATGAGTTGACGCAAATGTGTCACAAAGAAAATTCAGTAAAAGAGGAAGGATTATCTTGACGACTAAAAGTAGCTAGAGAGACAAGTGGCAACAGCGTAGGTTAAATCTCTTTCTATTCAGCATATTATTTGTCCATTTCTCTTCTCTTCTACCTTACATTGGCATCGACTCAATATTTTAACATGCCACCAGTGTATAATAATATCAACTGCATTCCAAATATTATCTCCACCACAATTTCGTAATCAGTTCTTCCTGTATATTTTTCATTAAAGTATATTAGGTTCTTTCCTTGACAGATATATTAACTGTATGCCAAATATTATTGCCCTTCGTCATAGTTCTCTGGAAAATTATTTTTTAATGACGACCACCCTGTATATTTTTCGTTAAAGTTTATCAGGCTTCCGCCTCGTCAATATAGTTAACTATATTTTGAATATTACATCTACCACAGTTTATTATTTATAGGTGACCAGTATATTTTTCATTAATGTACAGCAGGTCCCTTCCTTGACAGTTGTAATAAGTAAATGTTAAATATTGTTGTGCTCCATCATGTTTTTTTCGTTAGTTATTCTTGATGAGTCCACCCTGTGTATTTTGCACTAAAATTATAGCAGCTTTCTTTATCGACAATTGTATATTATATGCCAAATATTACTATCCTCCGTTAATTTTTCTTCTTTAATTATTTTTTTAGGGCATCAACCCTGTATATTTTCCACTCCCAGTTTTTCGTTGTCAATAGCGTCAACTACCTACCAAACAGAAACGTGAAAATCCGGAAGAATTTCGGAAGGTGATTTTTATAGATATCGAAGTCTGTGCAAAAATAAACAAATAATAAGAAGCGTGTGTCTAATATCGATATTAAGTAATAACGCTCGATTGACTTGGGGACGGTGAAATTTTATTTAATAATTTTTAGCGACCTTTTCTGCAGGCTTCTGCATCATTTTAAAAATTTTTCTATTATCATTTTAGTGAAATTTGGTGGAATTTTTTATACTCTATTAGTTTTCTTTTTAATTTATGACAATCTAGTAATCTCTATCTGCAATTATCCAACGAGAATTGCCATATACGCGAATCCTTTCTAGACTAATATTATCTGAAATGTCATTTTCACATTTTACCCCCGAGGCAATAAGTACGGAGAGAAACCCTATTCCAACTTCAATGGAGTTCAGAAAGTAGAGATGTGGCATAGTCATAGATATTATTCACAAAGCAAATGGAAAAATAGAAACCCGTTAAGTTCTGTACTATATAGATGGTGAGAAATGGAGATACGTACCCATTTCTAGTACAGCTGGAAAGTTGAGATTTGACATATTCATATTTTAATACCCTGAAAGTAAATCAGAAATGCAAGGAATAATGGTATCTATATACCAACGGCTTTATAGCCAAGTATGATTTTTAGCGTTCTACGAGAGGAACATGAATAAATACTTAGAACTACATGCAAAGACGAGTGTTGGATTAATATTTTATGATTCGGTTAAAGGACACCGCACGTTTTGTAAGTAAATTGGTGGCCTGTCAAATTTGATGAATTTTTGATATGTTGTAGTCAGGGTGTATTAAATAGGTGATGCGACGGCAACCCTCACAGTGGCATAATAAGTGCTTACTTTGTACATAATGTAATAGATGGCAGGACCAATAAGTTCTCTCATTACTTACGCATAGATAGATAATTTTACAGGTTCTGTGCAAACGTGCATACAGTATTGCATACATTCCCGGCCTCTTGTTTTTTGTTTAGTGAAACAAGAGTTTAGTGACATCTGACATTTAGTAGCTAAATTAAAACATTGAAAGAATATATGCAACACTACATGCAGCATTGCACGTGTCGCCACGGCTAACCTCAAAAATATATATTTCTTAAGATTTACAAGTATTACGCAGCTATTATTACAATTTCGGCCTGGTTCCTGTACTTTCAACTAAAATTAAGTTCAACGTAATGTGTATGAAGTTTTAAATAGTTTGTCACAATAAAATAAGACACTTTTTGCAGGTTAGGAATCTAACCTATAATTAGCAGTCTATTTTTCTCAATCAACAATATTGAAAAATTATTTGCGTGAATTTTTAATTATTTGCTTGGAGCCAGTATGGCTCCAAGCTAAAAATGCATATTCAAACATTAAAAATGGGAATAAACGAAAAACCTTAAAATTTGAGGTTATGTTAGTTATACGATGCACATGCCCAGGTAATTGTAGGACCTTATTGTTCGCGCCATCTACCAAAGTAAATAGAAACCATGCACTTATGAAGCCATTATTATAATAGGAAAGTGCCGTACGTCGGACTACCTATTTAATACACCGTGGTTGTAGTTCAACAGATTCTGAACAATAAGTTCCTTTGACAAAACAAATTATGGACAGTTTCTCCGATAGATGACTCCGAAGACTGGACCTACCCCATGATAACTTCCTCGATACTATACCACGATTTCTCAAAACTACCGCAGTTATTGAATTGATAACTGCTGAAAATGAATAACTAGACTATTTACCATTATTTGGTCTTAGATTGATGTGCCTGAATTTCCGGTTTTGCCGGAAGTGAAGTCAAATCGCGTTTTTTTCGAATGCACAGCCGTTTTACTTCAATTTAATATTCATATTTTTTTTAAGCAGCTTTATTAAAATTCACTATCTTATTAAATAAGTAAATACGTGGATTGACTGATCGAACATTGATGCTAGCTTTATGCCGGGTGCATCATAATCTTGCTACAAAACAAAGTTGATTTTATTTTTCCAGATATAAAATTGCAGTTATGTTTAATCAATGAAAACTAATTATTTGTGAGACCTTTAAGTAGAATAGGCGGTGTTTGTTTATTTATAATACATTAAACCTTATTATTTTTAGTAAAAATTGCATAGCTGGTTATTTTAATTTTTTTAAATATCTACTTATTTTAACCATTCATTAATAGAATTCAAACCAAAAAAAAACTGTATTTCAAATTAATTAAACCTTATTCATACAGAAAATAAATCCTACGTACTGCATGTTAAGTTTTATAATAAGAATGACTTACTTTGGAACTTAGAAAAGCAATCGCAAAGCATATCCATATGTATATCTAGTTCATTTTTAACTGTTTTTAATACAATCTGCCCTTGTTTCATCCAGCCTTTTATTGTGCCTCGCACCGTGCATGCGTGGCTGGCTCCGACGCGTGATAGGGGAGCAATGTTGTTCTTTGTTAGTTAATTTGAAATAAAGTTTTTTCGGTTTTATTTCTATTAAGGAATGATTAAAATAGGTAAATATTTAAAAAAATGAAAATAATCAGCTATGCAATTTTTTGCTAAAAATAATAAGGTTTAATGTATTATAAATAAACAAAAATAGCCTATTGTACTTAAAGGTCTCACAAATAATTAGTTTTCATTGACTAGACACAAGTGCAATTTTCAGAGACGAACCCACGGGGGGTTATGGGGGGGGTACGCTCCCCCCCCCAATGTTGATTGAGTTGGGAAAATCACCAAAAATGTAAAAAAATCTTTATTGGGTATAATTGCAAAAAAACGAATAATGAGTTGATAAAAATTGACACTGTCACTATGATCATTTTTTTATAAATAATTTTAATTGATATTATTTATGACTAGATGTGACTGATGTGAGAGCCACAGAATAGTCGACGGACAACGCACAACGCCGACGGGCCTACGCGACGGGCCAACAAAATAAACTCGTCAACTCGCGGAAATTCGACGTTCGACCCAGTAGACGGCACGGCCAGAGCATACAATTCTCAAAGACTGTCTTACATTAGAAATATTAGAATATTACTCCTTTTTGCCTTTATCAATACAATGCTTTGTCCTAGCTACAAGTCGTTTGTTGTTGGTTTATACTGAGTATCACTAATATCAGTTACCAACCTCTCAACGAGAGATAATAATAATAACAAATTGTTGTCGGTCAGAAATTGTTAAAATATTAAATTCTTAGAGGACACTGAATCAGAATCTGGGACTATTAAAGGGGTCTACAGACGATCCAGCTGCTGGGACACGACATTGTTGGTACGCTTTGAAGATCATTGGAATTCCAGCGGACCAGTTAACTTTTACGAATGAGTTCAAAGCATGCCGACAAGGCTGGCTCCCTGCCGCTGGATCGTGTGTAGACCCCTTAATGCTACCTATTGCGTATCACAATGAGAAGTGGGAAGTGGCCGGTAGCCGTACTAGCGCGGACGTTCACGAGCTTGCGCCCCGACTTGCGCGTAATCGTATTGTATAGTGTATTCCACAAATATTTCATCGATACAAAAAAGCTCGCAAAAAAGCATAAAGGATGCCGACCGCTTCTAGTTAGTGTACCGCCCGCCGGTCCAATTTGACAACGCTAGTCCACGTTGACCACCAACCTATCATAATTCCGGTAGAGAAAATTTAAACCAATTATATTCAGTGGGAGTGGCCTACATTTTTGTTCGGAAATATGTGACCATTTTTTTTGTGATGATAATAAAGAAGCCGAACACTTTTATGGCCTTTTATGTAAATAGACTGAAATTGATACAGGTCGGTACCCTTTACGTTTTTTTGCGAACTTTTTTATATCGCTGGATTAAGGGGTCTACACACGATCCAGCGGCAGGGACCCAGCCATGTCGGCATGCTTTGAACTCATTCGTAAAAGTGAACTGTTCCGCTAGAATTCCAATTATCTTCAAAGCGTACCGACAAAGTCGGGTCCATGCCGCTGGATCGTGTGTAGACCCTATTATCGTTGGTACAAACTATATCTTGTTTTTCTCCACGGTCATTAAACTATAACGGTTACCTCATCCAGTAGCTTTTAGACGAAGAAGAGCGCGGGGTCAACTTAGGTCTAGCGCCTACATCAAGTAGTTTAGTTAAACTTCTTTTACATAATATTTGTATCGCTAGGCTACTTATAGATTAAGTCTGAAATAAAAAAAAACATAAGGAAATATAAGTTGTAAAAAAAATGGGCAGTTGGCAAATTAGTTGTAGCTTTCCCCCCCCCCCCAAAAAAATAGCTGGGTTCGTCTCTGGCAATTTTATATCTTGAAAAGTAAAATCAACTTTGTTTTGTAAAAAGATTTGATGTATGTATTAAGCTAGCATCAATGTTTGATCAGCTAATGCACGTACTTACTTATTTACTAAGATAGTGAATTTTTATAAAGCTAGTTATATATATGGTTATTATATTGAAGTAAAACGGGTGTTGTGCATTAGAAAAACGTGATTTGACCCCACTACTGGCAAAGCCGGAAGTTCAGGCACATCAATCTGAGACCAAATAATGGTAAATAAACTGGTTATTCATTTCCAGCAGTTATCATTTCAACAACTACAGCAGTTTTGAGAAATCGTTGTATAGTATAGAGAGGTAGGTAGGTCCAGTCTTCGGAGCTATCTATCGGAGAAACTGTTCATAATTTGAAGTTTTGCCAAAGGAACTTATTGTTCAGAATCAATTGAGCTACAACGTATCAAAAATTCATCAAATTTGACAGGCCACAAAACGTTCGGTGTTCTTTGTTTTACAAATTTTTGTTCGTGCTTATTATGTGATACTGCTGATTTAACCCTTATATGTCATTACTATAACTGATTTAGTTAAGTAAGTGGGTATATTATAATCGGACATAATCTTTTAATAGTCATTGTAGAAAAAACACATTTTTTATATACAAATGCATTTCATGACGGAATGAACACAAATGAGGAATAATAAATGCCTGTGTGTCCGTATGAACACTGTGTTTATTGCTGTATGTTTATATGTGTATGTTTATATGTGTATGTGCGTGTCTGTAAACCGTTTCTTTTAAACATGATAACTTCCATGAGGCTTTTAAAACTTGTATGTAAAATTTGTTACATACAGTTCGTCTCAAAGTTATAGCGTCCTAAGGCCGGCCGCACACATATCGAGCAAAACAGTTTTAGTCAAAAACGTTTTTGTCCAAACTAGCTCGATGCTGTTATTTCAATGTAAATTCAATTAGAAAATGCACACTTATTAGTCGCGTGCCTTAAAGCACGTTTAATCGCATTTAGTCACAATTAGGCTGTTTGACGTCGATCGCAACGAAACATTTGTCTGTGCGCATGTCCCAATACCAACAACTACAGTGCCAACAGTTCTCTAGTCTTGTCTTCAATTTTGCTCGATATGTATGCGGCCGCCCTACTTTCTAAAAACAAAAACGTTTTTGTGTGAGTCAAAAACGTTTTTGACTAAAACTGTTTTGCTCGATATGTGTGCGGCCGGCCTACGTCGTAAAAGTGTCCGGTCGAGTTACGAAATGCCGCCAACAAGTGAATCCCTTACTTTTACACTATCGGCATGTGGGCAATTACGACGACGTCTGTCATTAAACTGTGTACCTCCTTCCGTTTCATTTTAATGCAGCAAGTACAACTGTTGAATGTTTGGCTTGCACTTTTGCAGGAATTGTCTTTCCACCCCGGTTTCTTCAGTGGCTATTTTTCAATGGTTTTCTTAAGTTAGATATCACGTTGGTTGTCGTTTATCTGTATGGATCAAATTTAGTAATTGAAATTTGACCACTTCCCGTTATCCAATTCAGCTGAAATTTTGTACACAGCTTTGGTTCTGATGACAATACAATATGAAAAATAAAAACTTAAAAAAAAGAGCACTCCACAGCCTTTCACTGCATACGCTGGGAGAAGCGTTGGAAATACGTTAAAATGTTATAGGATCAAGACTGTAGAGGACGAAATTCTCTAAAAGAACAGCATATATCTATGTTTTATAGTTTAGTCGTTATTTGTAAATTGAAATCAGTGGTGGCATATGTCTATCTTAAATACTTTTGGAGAGAAAATGGTTGAAAGTCGCACACTGGACAACTGTAAGATTGTATTCAACTTTCAATCACTCTCACGCCTAAAGTATTGAAGATATAAGATATAAGATATGATATCCGTGACTTTTTTATAGAAAATTTAACTCTTCATAAAATTGTCCATTTTTTCATAACTCTAACGATATTGGCAGCATTTCGAGTCAAGAGTTCCGGCGTCCAATTTTACTCGTGGTAAAAGTAGCCGGCAATTTAGATCATAATTTTTTAATAATTCTATTCAAAAGTGTACTATTTTGTTTGCAACTAAGTGTACGTGCCTGTTGTCCAATAAGATTTAACTAACACGAAGTATTCAATAAGACTTCAGCCAATCCAATTTAATCAGCGAGAGAATTTATTTACGTTCCAAATTATTATCTGTAGCTTTGGTGCAAAAGCAAAATTCTAATATTTCAAGTTCTCGTCGAGAAGACGAACGTCATGTTTTTATTAGATCGGGCGCTTCTCTGTTTTATGACTTAGGTTGCTATAAATTTGATACGAACTGTATATAATATAGCATGATCGAATTCTCCCTATTGAAAATGGACCATATCGGTTATACAAGGAGATCGACAAGAGGCGTCGAAACTGTCATATTTTATCTAAATTTTACTATAATTTTAAAGCAAAACGTTAGTCCTTAGTATTAGTAAACCCATTTATTATGATAATAATGAATTAAAGTTAAAAAAAGAACAAAGAATGTTATGGAGGATATAAAATAAATACTTCCGTACTATTTACGACAGTATATCCTACTAGCAATGCACGTCTTGTATCCAATAGTCCGGAGAAGCGACAGAAATTTTAGGCCGAATATATTAACATTCTTTTTAAGACTTTACTATTTCTGTGCTATAAATATTGAAAATTGCTGTGTGTGACGGTACGCGCGGGACAAGGCTCAACAGGAGTATGTCAACCGAGTAAAGAAAATCTTGTCGCTAACTGAAGTCATTAACAATGAATTTCTGTTATGAATTACGGACGTCATAAAATGCTGTCTGGCATCATACTTGCGGGATCAAATAATAATATTAACAGTCTTTATTCCACAATAATATACGAGAGGAACAGATTACAGGCATATATTTGAGTACATTGTGGAACAGGCGAAGTTCAACCATTTTGGATTTGTCATCCAAAATGCTTGCTCTTCCATTCAACCTAGACGACACAATATAACGATAAATAAATGTGAGTGTCCATATCTCATAATAACGTTTGCCACTTGCCAGTCTTCTAGCGTCACTATTTTTAACATTGGAAATGTTAATGTTCGTATATGGGTCCGAGTTACGAGTTTTATCTAAGGTCGCCGACACGAAAGTGTCGAGGTCAGATGACGTAATACTGAGATACGCAGCGTTCGAGTGGCAGTGAATATTTTCATGATAACATGATGTATGATTGTTTATGATCCAAATTTCATACAAAATTTTATCTTCTGGCACATTTTGACACTGAAAATGATGTCTATAATTAAGTCATTTTGACACGTCAGAAGATATAATATTATTATATTTCATATATGGTGTTATCATTTCCAATGTCTCCGATGGTTGCAAGGATTGCGAAATCTGTGAATTTTTTTACATAGTCGAGACACTCTAGTCGAGCATTGTCCCGCTACTCTCATGGCACAGTCCGCATTCACCATTAAGAGGACATATATAATACAAAAAACAGCTTTAAAGTTAAAGTTAATGAAATGAGTATACTAAAACTGTCGCTAGCTCCCGGTCTATAACGAAAGGTTTAGTTATTGCCTAGAATTTAATTATTTTCATTTTTCTGATCTGTTCATTGTTTATTATTATGTTTTAAATTTTAATATTTGTTTTCTTTGCAGGTATGACTTTTCTTCTTCCCTAATACGCTTAGAATAGGTAAGTCTATCTAACCCCAAGAATACTTATACCGTCTCTTTAGTCATATTAATGATAGAAATATCGTATAATAAAAAATTGATAATTCCGGAATAAATATTTACTTGTTTGTGTTTGTTCCCTATTTTTAATTAATCATAAAAATTATTAATAAATGAATTTATTACGAATTTTTATGGGTAATTAAAAATAGGGAAGAAACGTGATTCTACATATTCAACAATGTACAAGCATTAAATAAAAATACAATTTAAGTGCTTAGCCGTTTCTAACATTTTACTCCTATTATTTTCTTCTTTACCCCTTTCTTTTGTAGCACTTTATACAATGTGTAAAAGGGGTAAGCGGTATCATAGGTGCCAGTAACATGGACACTTTTCAATATTCAACACTATATCCACCGGTGGAAGAAACCGGTTAGAAAAACATGTTGTTTGTGGTTAAAAACGATTGGAAACACGGCATTTTTTAAACAGAAGAAAAGGTTTTAGAATTAACAAGGGAATCAAAAAATATTTTATTCTGAAATGTAAAATGAATGGGTTTTAAAAGTATTTTTAAAAATATATTAGTAGTTGCCCATTCCACCTCTTGGTGAAGTACTCAAGGGCAAAAAAAAATCACAAGATGATTTTCAATAAATGTAGTAGGCACGCTAAATATTTTGTTTTTTGAAATCTTCTTTTTTTAGTAGAAAAATGAAAACGGTTTTTAACGTACCCGTTTAAAGGGGCTGTAACTTGACAACGAAGGGGTATTTTGAAAAATGTTATATGAAGAACCCCAATTAATTTGGGCCAAGGAATCTATAGTTAATTTTTGTCTACTTTATTTCCGGACACCCTGTATATGGAAATGCATTTAATACATTTTTCCAGACGAGCTACCAGCGTTTTTATTGTCCGCCATCTTAAGTTTGCAAAATGCTAATTTCGTCGAAGAGCGAAGTGATTTTTCTACACGAGATTCTGACTGATTCAACCCACCGATCTTTTTCTTATTCTTATTATTCGCAATGTTTTGTCAGACGTTTTTTTGACCTCCGCTTGCTGTATAGCACGTCTGGACGTATCACGCCATCTGTCGCGGTTGTCCGTTCTTTCAATCAGCTCTTTAGTGACATCGGCCCAATGTTTTGGAGGACACAGCATTGATAGTTTCACAATATATCTCATGTAATATTATTATAAGATTTGATATGATCCATTTCGAAGAATGCTGAATTTCAAACTCCTCTCGTAAAAAATTTCTATGTTGACAGGTTTTTCGAAACAAAAACTAGATATGTATTCTAAAAGCCCATCCCTTTGATGTGACTGCAAATAATCGAATGAGAAATTAAATTCTTTGCATTTCATTGTAGCAATATGATATGTAACTGTGCACACCGATATGATAGAGACGATACTAGGGTAGGTGACAGTTCTGAATTTTACGAGATGATAGGTATTTTGAAATTCTGCGTACTTATTTAATTATTAAATCTTGACGAGTGTATTCAGATTAATATTAAATTGTAAGTAATTTTTGAAGCCGTTTTATACATTTAGTTAATATTCGCTATAATGTTACATATACTGTATTAAATAAATTTGATACCTTCTCTTTTTGTTTTATTTTGCATTTTAAAATAATATAACATATACTTTCTATTATATAACGAAAAATCTTTTCAGGTAGGATATGCATTCACAGTTCTCTTGTGTTACATCCTATTATACTCTATTCTCTTATTAGATTTGATATTTGATGCATTTACCTTGGGCGTATAAATTCAGTTACATAATTTATTTATATTGCTGATAATATCCATTAATGCTTTTATAATTTAACTACAGTTCTCAAACATAATGATTTATAGAATATATGCAAATATTATGTGACAAGTTTGAATTAGAAATTACCACAAAGGAACCAACACGTACATTTCAAAATATAAATGGTCACATGAGTTCTACAGCCATAGATATTAGTAACTAATATTCTGATCTCAAACTATAAGATACAAGTATACGACACATTATTAGCAAATCACACTGCGCATTTGTTGTCCTTTAGTATTAGAACTGTAAGAAGCAGTAATAATTATGACAAGATTTTCAAGTTAAAAAGAATTGTTACAGAAGTTGAATTCAATGTGCGTCTGACCAAATTTAACTGGGATTATATTTCAACATTAGATCTAAATGAAGCTTTTAATACTTTCTTGAGAGATGTACAATGATGTTTTGATGTAGTATGTCCTCTCAAATATAAAGAAAATAAAATCAATAACAACAGTGACAATGGTTGGATAAGTGATGAAATAATTCAAGAAGGGCTAGCCCTTAGAAACCTATATAATAACTTGAAAGTGTCTACAATCATAACAACTTTGTCATATATAGCGTTGGGAAAAGACGACACAGAAGAAACATTAGAAGCGCTAAAAAAAAATTTATAACAACCAAATAAATAATGCCGAAAACAGGTTGAAAAAAACTAGGAATATTATGAATCAAAGACTTGGCAAAACTAAAGTTTTAAGAAAACCCATCCAATTAATTATTAATAATGAAAGAATATCTGATAATAATAGAATTGCCAACAGTTTTGCTTCTCACTTTGTTACCGCAGCCCCAATGAATGCTAAAAGACATTTTGGATATAATTTATCATTACCACATACAGTATCTGCAAATAATGTAAACTCAATGTTTTTCTATGATATTACAAAATCAGAACTAAGTGAAGTCATAAATGATCTCAAAAACAAAAAATTGTCAGGCTTAGATGGTTTAACCATACAAATAATTAAAAGCATATCATCAAATATAGTTGATCCATTGTTATACCTTATTAATAAATCAATCTTAAATGGCCACTTCCCTGATGCACTAAAAATCTCATCAGTTATTCCGGTATTTGATTTGTAAGATTATTGCCAAATATCATTACTGAGTGTATATCAAAAATTTTTGAACATATTATCAGTAATAGAGTAACAGTATTCTTAGAAAAATATAATGTATTAACAGATTACCATGACTTCGGAAAAGGTAAATCGGTAGAGAGTGCTTCTTCTAAAATGTTTGATTTTATTTATAAGGAATTAAATAGTGGCAAGTATGTTGTGACAGTTCAAAGGCTTTTCACTCTGTCTATAAAGATATTTTAACTGATAAGCTACAGGCTATTGGTATCAGAGGTAAATTACTGAAGTGCCTCGTTTCATTTATGCAAAACAGATATGTTCGTGTAAAATGCAATGAAGTGCAGTCGGATATTTTTCATATTCTTTTGGGAGTTCCTCGGGGATCTATTTTAGGCCTACTACTGTTTCTAATTTATATTAACGATCTTCCAGATTTTATCAAAAATAGCTTCACCGTTATATACGCAGATGACACAACCATTACGGTAACTGCTGATAGTCCTGAAAAACTATCTCATAAAGTTCATATTGTATTAGATGATATGAGTGTCTGGTACGATCGAAACAGACTAATGCTAAATGAGGAAAAAACCATATTTTTAAATTTTAACCTAAGACGTACGGTTACCTTAGCAAGAATAGTTTTAAGTGATTGCTCGAAATTTCTTGGCACCCTTGTAAATAGCAATTTATCATGGGAACAGCATAATAATCATGTATGCAGAAAGCTAAATAAAGCTTATTTTGCATTAGGTACGTCAACTAAAAGATATTTTGAATAAAGTAGGACACTAGTGTGTACTATGCCTTAGCCTACTCACACACGTGACTTAATATTTGAATCTAGGGTCGATCATCCAAGAGAGTATTTATTCTACAAAAACGAATATTGAGACTAATATTCAACTTAGACTGCGGAGAAAACTGCAAAGCTAGTTTTATAAGCAAACAAATCCTGATGATGCCATGTGTTTATATTTATAAATGTTTACTTAATACAAAAAAAAATATGGATATTTTTGAGAGTCTATCTGAACATCATTTATATAATATTCGAAACAAAAATACTTAATTCCCCTAAATAGGACATCGACTTTCAAAGAATTACTTCAATATAATTCTATTGCATTATATAACAAACTGCCAAGTAATATCCAAAATATGAACATCGGTAAATTTAAATTACTATTAAAGATTGTACAAAAATTTTTAACCGACATTATATAAACTAATATATAATTCAGTATATATATTATTTTTAATATTCATGCTATATGTTTTTTTTTCTTTCTAAAAGCCAGTCACCCGTTAAACTCTGTGGCTCCGACACTCACAGAGGGGAGCTGGTAGTACCGGAAATCACTCCACACGCCCATGGGGTGAGTGACTACTGGGTCCGGAATCGTGTGCCCTGAGCAGACGTAATGAACCGAGGATGACGGCTTTCTGCATTCTGCCGGCTAAGACCTCTGCCGAATTTCGGCATTCCGGTATGATCTTAAGTTCTGAAAGTAATGTGTGTCTCGTTCCACCGAGGGCTCCTATAATCAGTACCACTATCTTAACAGTATGGTCTGGATAGTCTGCGGAGTTCGAAGAGCAATTCTCGATATTTTGTCCGTTTTTCCTCCTCCTTCAAGACAATGTTGTTCTCCGCGGGAGCCGAAAACTCCACGACAAACCTTGTCTTGAGTTGGTGGTCGAGGAGGACTACGTCAGGCTTGTTGGCTTGTATTTGCCTGACGGTGGGAAAAGAGTAGTTCCAATAAATCAGACACTTCTCATTTCCCACAACGGACTCAATATCCCCCGGAGCAAAAGGCAGCACTGGTGTCTCGTCTATCCCATACGAGTGCCTTAAGTGATAATAAAGCACTCGTAATGCTCCGTCGTGCTTCTGGATATAGGCCGAGAATGCATATGTCGGACAAGCCAACAACAAGTGCATTAAAGTCTCAGGCGCCCTACGGCAGGCCCTGCAGCTGATATCAGGGACCTCTATACCCATAACACGACTTCGATAAACGAGAGTGTTAAATACACAACCTTGGCAAGCCATTATGAATCACTCGGTCTCAGAGTTCAGCCCGGCTGACCTTAAGAAGGCAAAGGTCAGCCTTTCGGATAAGCCAAGGCCTTCTATATTTTTATAGAAGACTCCATGTGGCTTATCCGTATGATGGTGCAGAAAGATGTTGTGTTCTGCAGCTTTAATTTGGGCTTTTCGCGGAGCAGGTTACAACTCGGTGACAGAGTCGCAATTTACCCGCTCGAAGTCGAAGGAGAGACCAAGTTCATCGGCTACTCTCTGTGCTGCCTTAAACAAAAACGCTCCTACCCCTGTATTTTCATGGTCCCGGACCATGCAGAGGAGGGGATACGAACTCCTGATAATCTTACAGGCTCCATACAGAACCATTTTGTTATGGAGACTCTCCAAACTCAAGAGTCTACGGCCTCCCCGATGTCGCGGGAGGCATAACCGTGGAACGGACGATTTAGGATGCAAACTCCTATTGAGATGCATCTTCTTGCGGGTTCCTACGTCGAGTTGACGCAACTCCTCTCGACTCTATTTCACCACTCCAAAGGAGTAGAAATGGATCGGAATGGCAAACATGTTGGTAGCAGACACCTTGTTCTTCCCCGACAGTTCTGAAGACCAGATCTGTCGGAGTCGGTGCTAAGACTTGCCGCGGAGAGCGTTTTTCACTACACTCACTTCTTGAGTGGAGCGTTGCTCGACACCCGAGTAAATGTACGACTCTCCGACATCTAGATGATGTAAGATGCTTCCGTCTACGAGCTGCGCGTCCTCTCCGTAGTCCCCGCATTGTCCTCTATTGAGATGGACCAGTGCACATTTGTCCAACCCGAACTTCATACCGACAGCCTGCGTGTACTCCTGTACCGCCCTAAGGAACTGGTGTAGGTTCCTTTCTCCGGAGGCATAAAGTTTAAGGTCATCCATATAAAACAAATGGGTGACCTTATGCCTCCTATCACCAGGGGTACCGCAGTTGTATCCACGGGTTTTCCGCAGCAAAACGGATAATGGCAGTAGTGAGATGCAAAACAGAAGGGGGCTGAGGGAGTCTCCCTGAAATACTCCCCTTCTGAACGATACCGGCTCCGTCTAGACTCTATCGTAACCGGATGTTATAGTAAAGCGAGTCCTCCAGAGCGGCATCAGTTCTTCAATACATCTGTCTACGGGACAGGGTACCGCAAGACATTGGAGCAAGTGTAAAATAAGCTCATGAGATGTCATGTCAAATGCTTTACGGTAGTCGATTCAGGCCATGAAGATGTTCCGCTTATACTGCACGGCGTCCTGCGTGACACATCTGTCAATCAGCAGGTTCTCCTTGCATCCAACGACATCTCTCTTCGACCCTCGTTGCTCATATATCCGTTCGTAAACTGGTTCAACTGCGTGGAGCACCCGCATGTACAAAATGCGTGTAAACACTTTGTAACAGCCGTTTAAACAGATTATCGGGCGGTAGTTCCTTGGGTTAGACAAATCTCCGTTCTTGGGGATCAGCACTGTCTGCCCCTCAACAACCCACGAAGGAATTTGCTGCTCTCCATTTAGCTAGGCATTAAAAATTCTGGCCAAATGGTGGTGGGTACTCGATATCTTTTTCCACCAAAAGTTATTTATCCCGTCGGGACCTGGAGCAGCAAAGTTCTTAGAGCCCTCAAGAGCTCTTCGAACCTCTTCTGAGGTTATTGGTTGGCACACTCGTGCGGTTGCCGAAACCTTTGGCAAAAGGCATGAGCATGCTCTTTTGAGCATTAAAGTTAAAAACGAGTTAAGCGTATGGTGGAAAAATAAATAAATTGCGATTTTTTGATGTAAGTATCTAATTTTCATAAAATATTTTGTAGAGGAAATATTTTTTTATCGCTTTCAAATGTTATATTATTAAAGTTCCATAATCAATTATTTCCACATACAAATTTTTTTCGTTGTGAGTGACTTGGATAGAAAATCTGGATGTGGAAGTAGTGATTCCTTGGTCAGCGGTTTTTTTTCCTAATATATATGGGGAGGTGAAAGATAGTATAGACTAACCTCTTCCTTTTGTGTGTACACTCTTTTGTGCACAATAAATGTTTATTTATTTATTAATTTTATTTATTTAAATTTGTTCCGGCTGCCAATGCATCAAAAATGAAATACTTGTCTGTCGTCAGTTTACTTCCACATTTAGTGTAAACTAAATTTTTAAAAAACTTTTATTCTTCAAATAGGCTTAGAATGTTATGAAACGTCGAGATTCTAAGTTTGAGCGAAAAAAAATTTGTCTGTCGGTCTGTCTGTAACTTTTTTGTGCGCACGTTTACTCTGGAACCGTTTAAGATATTTACTTGAAATTTGGTACACATTATGTACATTAACGAGATCTGGAACTAGATTATATTTTCATCTTGTTCCGTCGAAGGGTTGGGGGTAAATTGGTGTAAATAGGTAAATCAAGCAGGTAAGAGTCCATAAAATTGGTATTTAGTATATACAAGAGAAGCTAAGATCTCAAAAAAATGTTTGGCATTAGCCACTCCCATTACCACCCCCACCACATTATTAAAGGGGATGAAAAAAATTGTGATCTAGTGCATGTACAATAACCAGAAACCTCAAAATATTTTTTTACTTCATCCACCCCCACTACCACTCCCCTATCACCACCCCCCATCCTACTACCGATGTGGGGTATCATTTCATGGGTTTTTGGGGTAGAGGATTTCAAATATTATATTATTAAAGTTCCATAAACAATTATTTCCACATACAAAATTTTTTCGTTGTGAGTGACTTGGATAGAAAATCTGGATGTGGAAGTAGTGATTCTTTGGGCAGAGGTTTTTTCATACTTTTCTGGGTCATTTAAAATGCAATTAAAAATCTGTAGATGATACTTTTTTTTCTGTGTTATTTGCATGATGTTTTTAACTTATTATTTTATTAAGAAAAAGTCATTGTTATTCGAACATAACTCGAAAAATAAATCAATAAAAGGCATAGTTTCACCCACTTTCGTGATAGTCTAGGAAATAGCGTGCAAATTCGACGACGAGTGGTTACCGTCTGCCAGTCGGTAATCGAAGAGACCATATAAGTACAATTTTTTTTTCTCTCTGGAACTTTTTTATTTTTAAATCGAATGATTATCGATATCTGTCCGCATAGATAGTTGGTATATGTACTTCACATACTCCAGTTACGCTGGCAGACGAAACTTCCGATCGGCGCGCGTTAACCGAAAATAGAAAAAAAAATGTTTAGTTTCTATTTTCGGTTAGCACACGCGCCGGCCGGAAGTATCGTCTGCCAACGTAACTGGGGTATGTGAAGTACATATACTAACTACCTATGCGGACAGATATCGATAATCATTCGATTTAAAAATAAATGCCCCCCCCCTCCATATCCCCCACCATACCAAAAAGTTCCAGAGAGAAAAAAATTTTTGTACTTATATGGTCTCTTCGATTACCGACTGGCAACCACTCGAATTTGCCAATTTCCTAGGCTATTATAGATTTATGCATTATTACACTATATTTCTTAAATTATACAAAGAAGGTAATTTTTAATGATTTTTATTTTTTGCAAGTTAACAAATTATTACAAAGTTTTTTTGTCTATTTATATTCAAAATTTTTATTTTCATTTTTTTATGCGATTACCAAGACCGGAGATAATAAAAAAAAATAGTAGAAAGTTCTAATATTGCAACATACATTGTTTAAATTTTTATGAAGCTGGACTTCTCATTGCACTTGTTACCACATCGAAAATATATTAAAATAATAAAGCCGCGGCAGAAAAAATGTCTTAATCACCTTTTTTGATGCTGTCATACAGTTTAGGTCAAACGCTCTGCTCTTTTCCCACTAATGTTTGCGTTAGTGTTTCCTAACTGTGACTAAAATATACCCTTTTTATTAAAATATGTAGGTATATTTACCCACATGAAATAATACAAGAGTAGCAGTAGTCTATGTTTTGGCTCTGACAGGTGTTAAATAAAATGGACATTTCGGACAGAACGCTTTTGTTATTTGCAGACGAAATAAATTATTTAAAAATAGTTTTTTCAATTTTCACGGCATACTTAATAAGGGTGTTTTCTCGATTTTTAAATTATTATTCACAAAAGAATCAAGTAGTCTCAATTTGTTTTTTAAACTATGCAATCATACTTGAAATCGCCTCTGAAATCAAAGCATGTAAAAATACACAGGGTGTTTTTTTTTCAAAGTTGGAATCATTTCCGGGGAAACCAGAAGTGAACGAAACTTCTCAAATAATGAAAAATTGGACATTTTTAGTTTATATTACCCCTGCCAAGTTTTAGTCTCATACTATGAAAACTCTGAAATCTATGGCTTTCCTAATGATTTCGTTGGTATGCTAATATTTTAACAATTTAATCTAACAGTAAGTAACATGTTATTACACAAATAATAAATGACTAATTTCCAACTTTTCCAATTTTCAAGAAAATTACAAAGCTGCAAGTAATTTGTGTGAGAATGGTAAATACAACCAATAAATATTATCTCCAGATATACTTTAATTTTAGTTTGTAAAACCCAGTGGTTAAATTCCATATTTTCAATTATGTTACTTTCAGTTGTTGATTATATAAATTATTACATCTCCGGATGCAACTAAAAGAATTGTATACAAAATGTTTATAAATTTATATGAAAATTTCACAATCTAAAATGTCTTTAGTTATTCTAGTTTCGTTTAAACAAACAGCAATGGGTTGTATTTCTAGAACTGACCCTTTAGAAATGAATGGACAATTTACAAATTCCTTTCTTACATTGGTATGTTCCTTATAATAGTTTTATGACCGGATACTTCTGGAGTGTCTGTCAATTTCTAATCTAATAAACTCTTTAGTAAACTGTTAACAAACTCTGGCTACATGTTTGAATTTTTTTGTTAATTTGATTTTCTGGTACAAAGGATGTCTATTGTCTAATTCTGTATTGTTCAACGACTCATACTTCAGTTTGTTTCCTCATTTCTCACTGAGTGTTGTTACTTAAAACAGATGAAATATCTAACATTTAAAACTTATATTATCACGCCTGAACTCAATCGCCGCAATAAAAAATATAGAAAAAATAAAAGCCCTTCAAAAAATTTCTTTCTTCATTGAGAACTATTAAAAAGTACATACACTTCATGATTATTATGGTTTATTAAGTTGTAGTAATGTGGATTCAAAAAAGGTACATCTCAAATCATTTTAATTTCCTTGCTTGATGATTTTTTTGATAAATATATATATTGGAGGCTGTGACTTGCCGAGAACTTTACGCATTAGAAAAAATAAAATATCACTATTTCGAAAAAAATGTGTGGTAGTGATACTTTTCGAATGTTCAAACACAGATTCGTTTACTTGTATGCATTTTTTTGAAAATATGATCAATCCCATTCTTGATCAGAAATAGCGATTTTCACGATCTTATCCTTATAACTCTCTATAGTTTTGAATATAAATTCTGGAACTTTTCCAATACATTAACAAATGTATAAAGAATCCATTGAATATAGTTGAAATGTGGATAGGTGTAAAATTTACATTTTATTTTTATAATTTTTATTTAATTGGGGTGAGTGAAAAATTAATAAAACTTTTTTTATAGATACATTAATAAATACAATACAGTAAAGGCAGTTAAAAATTCGTGCGAGTGACGGCGCGACAGATCCTCTTTCCTTACAGCGGCTATGTGTGGTGTCTGGGTATGCGTTCATAATTATATATTTTCTCTCCAGACTCACTATTTATTCTCCTATTCACTAAGAAAAATGTTAAAAATGTGTAATCAGAAAGTATTAGAACTGCTAAGAATTTTTAGAGGTTCCATAGTATATATTTAACCGTGCGTGTGCTTGGCCGCGCAGGTGACAAAGTTACTTCACTTCACTTTTTTTCAGGAATACCGTGGTTTTAGCGATAAATTTTATTAGGACATTTTTGTTCAGAAACACGTGGTCTATCCAACTGTATTTTTTATTTTTTCATACCTTGACTTAATTTCAGAATTTTGAAAAAAATGGATAATTTTTTTTCTTTTCTTTTCTTTTATGTTCTGCATCCGAGCGGATTGTAAACTTTTCAGGATATTATTCTATACACTTTCACGGACTCATTAAAAAAAATTATTCATTTTGCAAGTTTTTGGAGATTTCACTATAAAATTTTCTCTGTCGTCTGGACTAATAAAAAGATATGCTACGCGGTAGTGGGAATGGTAGAGGGGGAAGCTGATGGCAAAATTTTTTAGAGGCTCTTGTACACATAAATCATAATTTTATTTCTTTATTCCCTTTAATAATGTGGTGGAGGTGGTAATGGGGGTGGTAGAGAGACAAAAAAAGTATTCAGGCCTTTTGTTCCTGTATACACATTAAATCACAATTTTATCTTTTTATCCTCTTAAATAATGGGATGGGGGAAAAATTTTTGAGACCTAGGTTCTTGTATGCACGCTAAATCAAAATTTTATTTTTTCACCTCCTTCAATTATGGGGTGAGAGTAGTAGCGAGGGTGGCTAATGCCAAAAAAATGTTGAAACCTTGGCTTCTCGTATATACACTAAATCCCAATTTCATGGATTCTAACTTGGTTGCTTTACTGCCCAATTTACCCTCCAACCCTTCAACGGGATAAGATCAAAATACAATCTTGTTCCAAATCTCGTTATAATACATGGGTGTACCAAATTTCTAGTCAATATCTTCAACTGTTCTAGGGTAATCGTGCGTACAAAATAATGTTACAGGCAGACAGGCAGACATTTTTCTTGACTCACACTGAAAATCTAGGCGTTTCATGACATCCTATTAAAGCAAAAGAAAATTTCATTTTTTTTACGATTACTGTACTTCCACTTCGCTACGTGGTGTCTAAGTAATAGTTATTCAGCAGTCATGGCGTTGTTCTCTTATACACGTCCAAATAGAATCAAACAATTCAAGTTAGCCCATCAAAATTTTATTTTTGTAGAGACCGTGTACACTTAACAGGCAACCACGACAGATCACGTCATCCAGTTAGGTGCGTCATACAGCAGAGAGAACCCAACTGAAAATACCGCTGCCTAACGAATCACTACTTCCACATTCAAGTCTCTTGCAACGAAAAAAAAAAAGGTTGATACTGTAAGTACAATCCATTATGTGGATTATAAAAACAGGGTGATAGTGGAAGTGGCTGATCTCAAAATTTTTTTGAGAACTTGGCTTCTCGTACATACATTAAATCGCAATTTTTATCGATTCTTACTTGCTTTACCCATCTACCCCCATTTACCCACCAACCCTTCAACGGAATAAGATCAAAACATAATCTATTTCCAGATCTCGTTTAATACACAGGTGTACAATATTCTGAGTCAATATCATGAACGGTTCCAGAGTAATCGTGCGCACAAAAGAAATTACAGATAGAATTGAAAATATCGACCTTTATGCCATTCTAAACCTATTTAAAAAAAAAAACAATTTTTTCACCGTTAATATACGTCCACTCCACTACTAGTACAGGAAAATATTGAAACAAACGACCGTAACTCGAAGAAAATTTGTGCAGACTTTAAACTTTGGTTATAAGATAAGTTTAAAATAGGTCAAAGTTCACGAAACAAAAAAGTTTAGAAATTTGACGGATCCGCGGAAACCTATAGGGGGTACAAAATGGGTATTTTTAATAAAAAAAAATCGATTTTTCTCTAATTTCTCGGGAAATATGGCATTTACAAAAAAATATTTCAAATACAAGTTGTTTCTGGAAAAATTATCTTTAATTTGGTGTTTTTAAATTAATTTTATAGCAATAATTAACCGAAATACGGCCATTTTCCGATGGGGGGGGGGGGGGGGGTGGCGGATGGAGTTTATTCTAAAAAAAGTGTTTTAAAGGAACAAAATAAATTGAACATCTAGGTGATGCTATATATTAATAAAAAGGGATTTTTTGAAGAAAAATTAATTACTGAGCAATTACAATAACAAAATGCTGACATTTTGTTAACAAAAATGTGAAGACGCACATTGAATCGGCCATAACTTCTTTATTTTTTGCGATGTAGAAACAAACAAAAATCATTTTAAAGATTAATTAATTACCTTTAATTTTTTTAAATACTTCATCCTAAAAACGGTTGGATGCCATCTATAAAATTAAATATCTCCGAAACAAATAACAATATAGACAAAACAAATTTATTCTCAGTTTATAAGCTTAATTTTTGATGTGGGCCATATTTTCTTTTAAACTAATATTTATTGAAATATTTGCAGAGAAACAAGAATGTTACTTTTTTCTAAAATCCCATTACAGTTTATAATGCATTTTTTTTTTCTAAAGCATCGGCTGTAAGTCGATAAAAACATTCGAGCGTGTAGGGTCACATTATACTATATTAACGAAAAATAGTATATGGGATTATATTTTTTCATTACTGGCTACTTACATTAACAAAATTGCGACATTTTTATTAAAAAAAAAAATGTGGAAAAGTACATTGTTTTTGTCATAACTTCCTTGTTTTTACGCTATAAAAATAAGAAAAAAATCATTTGAAAGCTTAATTAATAATTTTTCATTTTGGTTATTAGCGTTTTTGGCGTAAGTGCCATAGTTTCTGAGATATTTAACATTGAAACTAAACACTTCGTCTTATAAACGTTCGGATGCCACCTTTAGACTTGACTCTCTGAAACCATTAACTCTACAAAAATTAGAAAAAAACGAAATTCATCCTTAATTTAGTAGCTTTCTTATTTGTCTGTAGCATGTTTTGCTCAATGTAATACCGTTATTTAACGAAAAAGCATTTGAAATACCACTTCTTCAAGCTAAAATCACAAATTTTCTAGTAGTTATTAGGTTATATCAATTTATAAAAGTTGCATAGGTTCTTTTCTTCTTAAAATTTAATTATCTCTCAGCTATAATGTTTTTGTTTTTTTTAGGTGCCACCCCCTGAAAATGGGTGGCATCCACCCCCTATAAATTAGCAAGTCTTCGCATAATATCGAAACTTCTTTTTTTTATGCATTTACTATTAAGCTGCCAAAATTGAACGAGATCTAATTCATATCAGATTATTCTGAAGTTAAAACCTCTAGTATTTCGGTTAATTATTGCTATAAAATTAAATTAAAAAACACCAAATTAAAGATGATTTTGTCAGAAATAACTTGTATTTGAACTATTTTTTGTAAATTTCGGGAAAGTAAAGACAAATCGATTTTTTAATTAAAAGTACCCCTTTTCACCCTCCGCGGATTCGTAAAACTCCTAAACTTGTTTGCTTCGTGAACTTTGGCCTATTTTGAACCTATAACCAAAGTTTAAGGTCTGCAAAAATTTTTTTCGAGTTAAGGTAAAGTTTTCCTGTACTATATGTGGCTGTAGAAGTAATACGGTATAGTCATCATGAACAATATCTATCTATCCTTATTATACGTAAATCATCATTCTGTATAATAATTGTTTAATATTTCTCCATGAAAATTTTAATTAATACAAATTAAGTATATTATTATTGAATCCTGAATGCAAAAAATCACAAACCTAATTTAGGAACATGGAAACATCAATTTAGTACAACAAATGGAGAAATTCAATGTATTTTATATTTTGTTCTCATTGTAAATTCTCTCTCTTATGGTATAAATGTGTATATATTTTATCGCTCTATTTTAAATTCTGTATTACAATTCAAAACACATTTTAAGATGCTAACAACTATTCTTCTTTCATAGCACTGTACCACATAATTTATAATTCTTAGTAGGTATATATACACTTTTTAATTTAGAAAAAATGTTCTAATACTTGTGAGGTTAAAAAATTGATTCGAATAAAGAGCTTTCATTCATTGATTGTGACTTCATAAAGAAAGTATTTAAGAGGAAATAAGAATCGAACGTTATCGAGCCATTGCAACGATGCCAAATATCGGGCTATGTAACGCGCGATGAATATCAGCTGTATAAGAGCCCTGGATATACAGGAACAGCGCCGCCTGACTCAGTAGTGCTGAACTAAAAGTGTATCTCGGAACATGAAAATATGACTTTTTGAAGCCCACCCCAAAATTTTGTAGGAAGGAAGCTAACATGCTTTCTGGCCATTTAGTGATGATATACACGGGGGTACGTTGATGAGCCCAACCCCGGGCAGCACAACGTCAAATCGGGCTACACTACAACCGCTCAGTGTATGAAACGGGCCTGTATATGACCATGCATATCTCTCTCTATATATATATAAAACAATCTAAATTTAGTGGGGCTTCGGACAAATTTAGACTAAATTTAGATTGTTCTTTAACTAGTCGGACGTGACTATCCTTCATTATATATATATATATATATATATATATATACATCCCGCTATCAATGCTGCGTCCTTTCACAAGCCAACCTTACTGCGTCTCCCAGAAGTACGCTAGTTAGCTCAAATCTAATGAAGTATATTGGATCTACTAACCAAATTCAGTTAATATCTGGTTTTAGAATTGTAATAACTCAAGAAACAAAAAAGTTTAATATACAGGACAATACTGCGTCCTTTTAAAAACAGCACGTTATTGCGTCCGAGAATAATTTCATTCTTCTTCAATACAATGCTGCGTCCGAGACTACTTTTTGTGAAATTTAGCATATTACTGCGTCCGGCGCGGTTGTCATATTTACCCTAATAATTTTATTGCACTTGTAGTAGAACAAATCGATAGCCGTCAGTTATTTCTAAATGTCAGTAAAATTTGAAATATGATTTTTCTGTCGATTATTATTTTAGGATGAGTTTTTCAATTGTGCATTAAAAGTAGCCTCAAATTTGCAATATAAAATGCTGAATTTAGGAGATCAATGGAATTTTGGATAGATGTTCATTTTTATTTACTCCTTCACTAAGCGATGAGTTCACCTTAGAATAGAAGGGAGAGCATATGCTTCTTGCTTTTGCTTTTTGCACATATCTCGAATGATAAGTGTTTTAGTCTTGAAAGTTGAAAAACACATTTCTTGAAGTACAAATGTGTTTGATAATAAATGCCTTCGGATTTACTATTTTGTAAAGAACAATGTTAAAAAAGGGCTTTTTTGGCCCATCCGTGGTAAAGTGTGGAAGCTATCTCTTTTTTTTACTAATTTTGGGCTGCTGAAAACAAATTCTCACCCGTTTTAACGAAAAGTCTCGGGAATACATTAAAAAACAACCCCTATTTGGGTGCCATAAAGTGAAGATTCTCATTTTCCAAACCAAAAGTCATTTAAATAATTAAAGAATTTTTAATATAAAAAACAATATTTCCTGGATAGTGATATGCACACCGTACACCTCAACCTCAAGAGTGTGAGAAATATTCAGGGATGAAAAATATTCATCCGAATTGATTAAATCACATTAGTATGATAAAAAGACAAAATCCACCACCTTAATTGGTGGGGATGGGTGTAAGAGTATTCAGAAGTAATCACATTATAATAGCCTTTTAATAAGGAATTTTGTTTTTTTTTTTTAAATAAATAAATAATCGTATATTATATATTGTAACTTACACCGTTCTTATGGCTGGTGAAAGGCGAAGGGAACGCGCCATTCACGGTAAAGTGTAGAAACTATCTTTTTACTAGTTTTGGGGTGCTGAATACGAATCTGTCATTCGATTTGGCTAAAAACATCGGGAAGACAGTAAAAAATAACTCTTATTTGGGGAGTGGCATTGAAATTGATATTATACCTTGCAACTAAAAGTGATTCTTTAGTGCAGGAATTCTTTCAAGATACTCAGTTTCATTAGGTAAGTAATGAAAGAAGCAAAAATTCTAAATTCACTCGTTTCCCTCACCCTTCACCACCCTGAGAACGGTGTATATTTACAATATTACTCGTTGTTAAATGGCTATTATCAGGTTATTATTACTTCTGAATACTCTTACACCCATCCCCACCAATCAAGGTGGTGGATTTTATCTTTTAAGAGTTCTTATTGGTTTTAATTTCAAAAGAAATCCCTAATCACCCAATTTGGTGTTTTTCTATCATAATGAGGTGATTTAGTCAATTCAGATGAATATTTCTCACCTCTGAATATTTCTCATATTTTTGGGGTTGGGGTGTAAGCTGTGCGTATCACTATTCAGAAAATATTACTTGTTTTTAAATAAAAAATTGCTTTAATTATTTAAATGACTTTGGGTTGGGAAAATGAGAACCTTCACTTTATGGCGCCCAAATAAGGGTCTTCTTTTAATGTGCTCCTAGACTGGCAAAACTGGCAACGGATTCGTTTTCAACACCACAAAATTAGTAAAAAAAGATGGCTTCAACACTTTACCGCGTTAGAATTTTTAAAAACTGTTTTTATGAAGATAAAAGTTTTTGTACTCATATTTAATATAAATTTAATTAATTAATTTAATTTAATTCTTTTCTAAACCAGAAACCAAATATTATTGGAAAAAGAGGGGATTTATTTTCTATATATCTACAGTTTCAACTAAGGATGTTGAACTTCTTGTAAATAAATTAAAGTCTTCAAACTCTAATGGTCATGATATTTCTAATAATTTGGATAAAAAATGCAAATATGCGATAAGCGGTCCATTTTTATAGAGAAAGGCATATTTTCCAGTAAATTTAAAAGAGCCATAGTATCTTCATTATACCAGAAGGGAGATCCAAATGACTATAATAATAATTATGAAGCCATTAGTCTACTATGTAGAATTTCTAAAATTTTAGAACTCCATCTCAAGGAGCAATTATCAGATTTTTTACATCGGAATATGTTACTGTCTCCTGCTGAACATGGTTTCAGTACAAACAAAAGCAACAAGTCTGCGTTGTGTGATTTTCATCACAAAATCATTAAAGCTTTAGACAACAAGAAATCAGTTGTAGGTCTTTTCGAAGATTTCTCACAAGCTTTTGATTTGGTAGACCATCAGCTGCTTAAGACCAAACTAGCACTATACGGTATTCGACTAACTGATTTACAAATATTTTCCTCCTATTTAGACAACAGGACACAAATTGTAAAAATGGTCGGTGGAGTTGAAAGTAATATTTGTGATATTACACAAGGAGTTCCACAGGGGTCAATTTTGGGATCACTTTTATATATAATATTTACTATCTATGTGGTCAGCCATCAACAAAAGATACCAAATGTTCACATGATCTGTTATGCTGATGTTACAAACATTCTAGTTAACGGCAACAACGTAATTGAAGAAAAAAAAAACACTGATTTTATCAAGAAATCATGCATTGGTCTCAAAATAATAACCTAATTCTAAATAAAACAAAGACAGTTTCAATACAATTTTCATTGAATAATAATTCCGAGAGCTTAACACTTTTTAGTGGTACTGACTGGGAAATAAAAACTTGTTGAAAATTTTTAGCTCAAATAGCAATTTAATTCGCTAATTTCTAATCACGTGTGCTGAAACAACCAATCAGAACAAAATTACACTGATAAGATCCCTTAGGGATGTTTTCACTTATATTATCCAATAACACAGGTCATGAATGTTCTTGTGCAGCTAAGGTCATTTCAGAAGTAATTTTTCGCGCTGAATCCGAATCTGGACTCAGAATTGGCCCATCACGTCAGGATTTTGAAATATTTGAGGTTAAGTACTTAAAAAATGACTGTTTTAGCAAGTTTTCAAGTTGTGTCTAGAACCCAAAAATTTTTTCAGCTTATTTCTAATAAATATATCATTTAGTAACATCCTTCCTCTTTAAAATAAGCTTTCGAATGGTCATCTATGATGTTTCCTCGCAAAGTTATAGCCATTTTAAGGTGACATGAATTTGAAACCGTGTTCCCTACAACCCAACAATCTTAACCAAACGACTCTAAACGAATCAAATTTAACACAACAATAGGAATAACCTAACATTCTTAAATCAAAGTTTGGTTAAAATTGAGGATCATGGTACGCATGGTACTCGGGGAAACCTACTACGCATCCATTGTAATCAAGGAAACCCACTGCACATCTATAATACTTGTGGAAACCCACAGCGCATTCATGGTACCCGGAGAAACCTACTGCGCATTCATTGCGCACTCAAGGAAACCTTCTACTCATCCATAGTACTCGGGGAAACCCACTGCGCATACATTGCACTCGAGGAAATCCACTGCGCATCCATTGTACTCAAGGAAACCCACTGCGCATCTATAGTACTCGGGGAAACCCATTGCACATCGCAATTTGATAACAATCCATTATTCTTACTCGTGTCTAACAGATTCTAATAAAGAGTATTTATGCCAAATTTCATCATTCTGGGTTTAACCGTTTCCGGAAGGCTTAAAAAACCTCCCCCTCCCCGTTCACCCATTCGGAGGTCTCTTTTTGAAAACCGTCAAATACGTGCGTGTCTTCTTATTTTCTCAGAAGTGTCCATCGCTCGAATAATCACGTTTCTGACTTACGCGATTTCAAAAATACAGGTGCGCTTTAAACCATCTACCACCCTCGTTTTGACCTCTTCAAAAAGTGAAAATCGAAATTTCGTCTTAACACGATCTAATAGATTTCAACAAAAAATATGTCTGCCAAATTTCATGTATCATGCATCTAACCGTTTCTGGAAAAACCTAAAATTTCAACCTCCCTTTTTATCAAACAAAAATGTATAATAATGGTTCTATTTATAGTTATTAGACTTATAATAAACCACACTATTTGATATATATTATTCAACGAGCGGTAATGTAGGTAATAACTCACGCAAATGAAGTTTACAGCTTGAGCCGCAGGCAAGTGGTGTAATTCATCAAGTGGGTTAATACCATTACCGCAATTTGAATACTATACTTTATCTACGATTATAACAATAAATAATAAATTGAGAAAATTTTGTTTTAATTAGGTACTCAGTTTGTTTATTAATAAAATTAACTGTAAAATTTAACTTAACTTAATTTAAGGATTTCTCTCGGACAGGGCCACACCTTCGTGAAGCGCGTTACGTCGATTGGATAGGCTAGGGCATGAAGATACAGATGATTGGCACTGTCACCTAGTGATTTATAATAACTCACTTATTATAACTCACGCTATTTGTTTATGGATACTATGAATTGTTCAAAAGCAGTTCATTAATTAGTATATAACCTAATAAGAGTAAATAAAATAACCAAAAGTAGTTTATATTAGTCATAGATTTTTGTTGCTCCTAACTTAGCATACCTAGAATATTACCTACAATATCTTATTAATATTTCTAATCCTATTTACATTCACAATATTGTCTGTAATTCTCCTATTTCCTTATTCAAAACAGTAACCATAAAATTATCATAATGTCCTGTAGACTGACTGCCTTTGTATGTTCATTTACTTTAATCATCTGAAAATGTCACGTTGAGTGCCGAACTGCAATAAGGTGCAAGTTACAATAATTTGGCGGTAAAAAATAAAGTAAATGTTAATGTTGGTGTTTCATTATTATATCATCATAATTAATTACCACAAAGTAACGGCTTACCAGTTTAAATTTGGAGGAGGTATTGTTTTTATGATTATATATAACTAAATATTTGTAAATTATTTTCCGTTGAAATTAATTTCATTTCCTGAAAATAAATTTCTGTGATAAAAACATTCAGATTATAAGTAAGAAGATAACTGTTTAAATATGAAACATAATTACTTGTAAACTTATATAAATGTTCACAAGAATTTTACACTCGTCCGAACTCCGGCTTTCCAAGTAAGCATGAAAGAATGACTGGATATTTAATAGTGCCGGTGTTGTCAAATCTCGGACGCAGCATTATACGATTTTTGAATAGAGAATATTTGAAGTATATTTATGTTCACAAATCTGTGCGCCCCCAAACATAATTCGATGGAACTAAAAATATACTTTTAGTTTTACTGAACATATGATACTGCGTCCGAATCCAAAAAAAACTCCGGTCGATATTTTGCTCAATTGAAACGAAACAGAACTCATTTCTATGTTTACATATAACCCAGGAGACGAAGAACATTTTGAGCTGCTGAAAATCGACCATTTCAGAGATTTGTTGAAGATAACACGGGAAAACAATACTGCGTCCGGTATACAGACGCAGTATTGTACAGGACAAATATATATATATATATATATATATACATCCCGCTATCAATGCTGCGTCCTTTCACAAGCCAACCTTACTGCGTCTCCCAGAAATACGCTAGTTAGCTCAAATCTAATGAAGTATATTCGATCTACTAACCAAATTCAGTTAATATCTGGTTTTAGAATTGTAATAACTTAAGAAATAAAAAAGTTTAATATACAGAACAATACTGCGTCCTTTCAAAACCAGCACGTTATTGCGCCCGAGAATAATTTCATTCTTCTTCATTACAATGCTGCGTCCGAGATGACTACTTTTTGTGAAACTTAGCATATTACTGCGTCCGGCGCGGTTGTCATATTTACCCTAATAATTTTATTGCACTTGTAATAGAACAAATCGATAGCCGTCAGTTATTTCTAAATGTCAGTAAAATTCGAAATATGATTTTTCTGTCGATTATTATTTTAGGATCAGTTTTTTAATTGTGCACTAAAAGTAGCCTCAAATTTGCAATATAAAATGCTGAATTTAGATCAATGGAATTTTGGACAGATGTTTATTTTTATTTACTCCTTCACTAAACGATGAGTTCACCTTCTTGTTTTTGCTTTTTGCACATATCTCGAATGATAAGCGTTTTAGTCTTGAAAGTTGAAAAACACATTTCTTGAAGTACAAATGTGTTTGATAATAAATGCCTTCGGATTTACTATTTTGTAAAGAACAATGTTAAAAAACGGTTTTTTTGGTCCATCCGTGGTAAAGTGTGGAAGCTATCTTTTTTTTACTAATTTTGGGCTGCTGAAAACGAATCTTCACCCGTTTTAACGAAAAGTCTCGGGAACACATTAAAAAACAACCCCTATTTGGGTGCCATAAAGTGAAGATTCTCATTTTCCAAACCAAAAGTTATTTAAATAATTAAAGAATTTTTAATATAAAAAACAATACTTTCTGGATAGTGATATGCACACTGTACACCCCAACCCCAAGAGTGTGAGAAATATTCAGGGATGAAAAATATTCATCTGAATTGATTAAATCACCTTAGTATGATAAAAAGACAAAAGACTGGGTGATTAGGGATTTCTTTCGCAATTAAAACCAATAAAAAAAGACAAAATCCACCACCTTAATTGGTGGGGAAGAGTATTCAGAAGTAATCACATTATAACCTGATAATAGCCTTTTAATAAGGAATTTTGTTTTTTTTTTTAAATAAATAAATAATCGTATATTATATATATTGTAACTTACACCGTTCTTATGGGTGGTGAAAGGTGAGGGGAACGCGAAGGAGAGCCCTTTTTTTGGCCTATTCACGGTAAAGTGTGGAAACCATCTTTTTACTAGTTTTGGGATGCTGCATACGAATCTGTCATCCGATTTGGCTAAAAACATCGGGAAGACAGTAAAAAACAACTCTTATTTGGGGGGTGGCATTGAAATTGATATTATAGCTTGCAACAAAAAGTTATTCTTTAGTGCAGGAAATTCTTTCAAGATACTCAGTTTCATTA
Organism: Rutpela maculata; assembly: GCA_936432065.2. NCBI lineage: Eukaryota > Metazoa > Arthropoda > Insecta > Coleoptera > Cerambycidae > Rutpela > Rutpela maculata. The sequence continues at coordinate 245,591,648 of OW386285.2, forward strand.
GGTAAGTAATGAAAGAACCAAAAATTCTAAATTCACCATTCCTTCCCCTCGTTTCCCTCACCCTTTACCACCCTGTGGTAAAGGTAGTTACAATATTACTCCTTGTTAAGGCTATTATCAGGTTATTATTACTTCTGAATACTCTTACACCCATCCCCACCAATCAAGGTGGTGGATTTTATCTTTTAAGAGTTTTTATTGGTTTTAATTGCAAAAGAAATCCCTAATCACTCAATTTGATGTTTTTCTATCATAATGAGGTGATTTAGTCAATTCAGATGAATATTTCTCACCTCTGAATATTCCTCATATTTTTGGGGTTGGGGTGTAAGGTGTGCGTATCACTATTCAGAAAATATTACTTGTTTTTAAATTAAAAAATTCTTTAATTATTTAAATCCCTTTGGGTTGGGAACATGAGAACCTTCACTTTATGGCGCCCAAATAAGGGTCGTCTTTTAATGTGCACAATAGACTGGAAAAACTGGCAACGGATTCGTTTTCAACACCCCAAAATTAGTAAAAAAAGATGGCTTCAACACTTTACCGCGTTAGAATTTTTAAAAACTGTTTTTATGAAGATAAAAGTTTTTGTACTCATATTTAATATCAATTTAATTAATTAATTTAATTTAATTCTTTTCTAAACCAGAAACCAAATATTATTGGAAAAAGAGGGGATTTATTTTCTATATATCTACAGTTTCAACTAAGGATGTTGAACTTCTTGTAAATAAATTAAAGTCTTCAAACTCTAGTGGTCATGATATTTCTAATAATTTGGATAAAAAAATGCAAATATGCGATAGGCGGTCCATTTCTATAGAGAAAGGTATATTTTTCAGTAAATTTAAAAGAGCCATAGTCTCTTCATTATACCAGAAGGGAGATCCAAATGACTATAATAATAATAATTATGAAGCCATTAGTCTACTATGTAGATTTTCTAAAATTTTAGAACTTCATCTCAACGAGCAATTATCAGATTTTTTACATCGGAATATGTTACTGTCTCCTGCTGAACATGGTTTCACTACAAACAAAAGCAACAAGTCTGCGTGGTTTGATTTTCAACACAAAATCATTAAAGCTTTAGTCAACAAGAATACAGTTGTGGGTCTTTTCGAAGATCTCTCACAAGCTTTTGATTTGGTAGACCATCAGCTGCTTAAGACCAAACTAGCACTATACGGTATTCGACTAACTGATTTACAAATATTTTCCTCCTATTTAGAAAACAGGACACAAATTGTAAAAATGGTCGGTGGAGTTGAAAGTAATATTTGTGATATTACACAAGGAGTTCCACAAGGGTCAATTTTGGGATCACTTTTATATATAATATTTACTAACTATGTGGTCAACCAGCAACAAATGATACCAAATGTTCATGTGATCTGTTATGCTGATGATACAAACATTCTAGTTACCGGCAACAACCTAATTGAAGAAAAAAAAAACACTGAAAGATTTTATCAAGAAATCATACATTGGTCTCAAAATAATAACCTAATTCTAAATAAAACAAAGACAGTTTCAATACAATTTTCATTGAATAATAATTCCGAGAGCTTAACACTTTTTTTTGGTACTGACTGGGAAATAAAAACTTGTTGAAAATTTTTAGCTCAAATAGCAATTCAATTCGCCAATTTCTAATCACGTGTGCTGATACAACCAATCAGAACAAAATTACACTGATAAGATCCCTTAGGGATGTTTTCACTTATATTATCCAGTTTGACAATTCAATAACACAGGTCATGAATGTTGTTGTGCAGCTAAGGTCATTTCCGAAGTAATTTTTCGTGCTGAATCTGAATTTGGCTTCAGAATTGGCCCATCACGTCAGGATTTTGAAATATTTGAGGTTAAGTACTTAAAAAATGACTTTTTTAGCAAGTTTTGAAGTTGTGTCTAGAACCCAAAAAATTATTCAGCTTATTTCTAATAAATATATCATAAAAAAAACACACCACAGATAGTAGACAACCCCCAAATCCATAGCCAAGGCTGTGCGGAAGGGGGTTACACATTTGGAAAAACGCAGACATACATCCACACCCACCGGTGTTGTCAATACCGGGGCTGGGGGTCGAACCCAGAGCGCGGTAGGCAGTCGATCAGCATATTCGCCACTCAATACGCCTTAACCGATTGAGCTACCACGCCGGTATCATTTAGTAACATCCTTTCTCTTTAAAATAAGCTTTCGAATGGTCATCTATGATGTTTCCTCGCAAAGTTATAGCCATTTTAAGGTGACATGAATTTGAAACCGTGTTCCCTACAACCCAACAATCTTAACCAAATGACTCTAAACGAATCAAAATTTAACACAACAATAGGAATAACCCAACATTCTTAAATCAAAGTTTGGTTAAAATTGAGGATCATGATACGCGTGGTACTCGGGGAAATCTACTACGCATCCATTGTACTCAAGGATACCCACTGCACATCTATAATACTCGTGGAAACCCACTGCGCATTCATGGTACCCGGAGAAACCTACTGCGCATTCATTGCGCACTCAAGGAAACCTTCTACGCATCCATAGTACTCGGGGAAACCCACTGCGCATACATTGCACTCGAAGAAATCCACTGTGCATCCATTGTACTCGAGGAAACCCACTGCGCATCGCAATTTGATAACAATCCATTATTCTTTTTTTGTGTTAGCGCGAGTTAAACGAAAAAATAATTATTTTAATCCACAATAGAATACATGGGCGGGTATGTGTCAAATTTCATGCTTAAAACAGACCTCTCCTTGTTCACTCGTTTGCGGTGTCTCTTTTTAAAAACCGTCGAATACGTGTCTCCTTATTTCCTCAGGAAAGCCTATCGCTGGAATATCGGGTTTCTGACTTACGCGATTTCAGAGATACGGGTACTCTTTAGACCATCTACCACCCCCGTTTTCACCACTTTAAAAAGTGAAAATCGAAATTTCGTCCTACTCGTGTCTAATAGATTCTAATAAAAAGTATTTATGCCAAATTTCATGATTCTCAGTTTAACCGTTTCCAGAAGGCTTAAAAAACCTCCCCCTCCCCGTTCACCCGTTCGGAGGTCTCTTTTTGAAAACCGTCAAATACATGCGTGTCTTCTTATTTCCTCAGAAGTGTCCATCGCTCGAATAATTACGTTTCTGACTTACGCGATTTCAAAAATACAGGTGCGCTTTAAACCATCCCGTTTTGACCTCTTCAAAAAGTGAAAATCGAAATTTCGTCTTAACACGATCTAATAGATTTCAACAAAAAATATTTCTGCCAAATTTCATGCATCATGTTTCTGGAAAAACCTAAAATTTCAACCTCCCTTTTTATCAAACAAAAAGGTATAATAATGGTTCTATTTATAGTTATTAGAATTATAATAAACCACACTATTTGATGAACTTGTAGTATATTATTCAACTAGCGGTAATGTAGGTAATAACTCACGCAAATGAAGTTTACAGCATGAGCCGCAGGCAAGTGCTGTAATTCATCAAGTGGGTTATTACCATTACCGCAAGTTGAATACAGGCAAATGCTGTAATTCATCAAGTGGGTTATTACCATTACCGCAAGTTGAATACTTTATCTGCGATTATAACAATAAATATTAAATTAAGAAAATTTTGTTTTAATTAGATACTCAGTTTGTTTATTAATAAAATTAACTGTAAAATTTAACTCAACTTAATTTAAGGATTTCTCTCGGACAAAGCCACACCTTCGTGAAGCGCGTTACGTCGATTGGATAGGATAGGCATGAAGATACAGGTGATTGGCACTATCACCTAGTGATTTATAATAACTCACTCATTATAACTCACATTACCTACAATATCTTATTAATATTTCTAATCCTATTTACATTCACAATATTGTCTGTAATTATCCTATTTCCTTATTCAAAACAGTAACCATAAAATTAGCATAATGTCCTCCTGTAGACTGACTGCCTTTATATGTTCATTCACTTTAATCATCTGAAAATGTCACGTTGAGTGCCGAACTGCAGTTAGGTGCAAGTTACAATAATTTGGCGGTAAAAAATAAAGTAAATGTTAATGTTGGTGTTTCATTATTATATCATCATAATTAATTACCACAAAGTAACGGCTTACCAGTTTAATTTTGGAGGAGGTATTGTTTTTATGATTATATATAACTAAATATTTGTAAATTATTTTCCGTTGAAATTAATTTCATTTCTTGAAAATAAATTTCTGTGATAAAAACATTCAGATTATAAGTAAAAAGATAACTGTTTAAATATGAAACATAATTACTTGTAAACTTATATAAATGTTCACGAGAATTTTACACTCGCCCGAATTCCGGCTTTCCAAGTAAGCATGAAAGAATGACTGGATATTTAATAGCGCCGGTGTTGTCAAATCTCGGACTCAGCATTATACGATTTTTGAATAGAGAATATTTGAAGAATATTTATGTTCACAAATCTATGCGCCCCCAAACATAATTCGATGGAACTAAAAATATACTTTTAGTTTTACGGAACATATGATACTGCGTCCGAATCCAAAAATAACTCGGGTCGATATTTTGCTCAATTGAAACGAAACAGAATTCATTTCTATGTTTACATATAACCCAGGAGACGAAGAACATTTTGAGGTGCTGAAAATCGACCATTTCAGAGATTTGTTGAAGATAACACGGGAAAACAATACTGCGTCTGGTATACAGACGCAGTATTGTACAGGACGCAGCAGTGTATGGTATCGTGCACATGTACGGACGCAGCATTATTTGCAGGACAAATATATATATATATATATATATATATATATATATATATATATATATATATATATATATATATATATATATATATATATATATATATATATATATATATATATATATATATATATATATATTATATATATATATATATATATAAAATATCTATAAGACACATTTCGAAAATGCGTCTATATTTCATCCTAGAAGTATTTCGTATAAAATTTAAGCAACAACCGTTCATTTTTATTAATTTGACTCAGTTAGAGGTCTATCCTTGAATCTCTATTAGCAAAAATTGCACACTACTTTCAAAAAGCGTCTACCGAAATTTGTACGACCCGAAGAATACGCATGCTCGAGAATGTATCATGACATATTTTTTATATTTCGAGCATATGTGTATTTACATGGTACAATACTCTCTATTGAGAATGGCCCACGTCCGCCATACAGGGTATTTGCTAAGGGCATGTATGTTTTTATTAACTATGTTTTACCATAATTTTAAACCAAAATGTTACTTAAATTTTTCATCGAGCACTCAAAAATAGGAAGGTGTACAATATTTCGACACTGAGATCCTCAGTACATCTCTCAAATTAGAATGAATAAAACTGTTATGAAACAAATGAAATTGTAATAGGACGTTACCGACAACGAATATATGCATACTACACACAATAATTTATGGCTTACTAAATATTCTTATTTCAAATTAGAAACATATGTTAAATACTTCCTGTTAAAATTGAGCTATATCCATCATACAGAAATACCACTAGACGCATGAAAATGTTACTAAGATTTTTCAAGCTAAAATATTGACTGGTATCACGTAAAAGTACATTCATACAACCCCCCTCGAATGACCTACTTATTTTGAGTATCATAAATAGTACTGAAAATATTAATATTGTATTCTCCCATAATATAAACAATTAAAACGAAAAAACGTCGTCATTAATATACTCGTCTTTAAACAGCGATCTCAACCAACACAAATTTTGAGCATAATCCAACAACGCTGGTTCAGCAAAAAAATAGTAAGGAATCTTCCAAATCTTACACGAACTGATAACATGTGGATCGTCTGTCTAATGGTATCTGGTGTTGGCATTGATGAGCTGATTGGTGTACTAAATTAAAGTTTGGTACTGGAGAGTACCAGACCTCTACAGTAACAAATTTGTTAGAAGACTGAAGTATTTGTGATAATGTGAAAGATATGTGCTTTCGTACAATAGCGAGCAATAGAAATAAATCATTTACTCCCTAAAAATAGAGACTACATAATACAAAAATACCTCTTGTCGTCACCATATACCGGGGGTTTGCTTCTAAGTGTTTCTTAGCGAATACATGGGACTAACAAGCTAAAAACGTAGGTACTTTTCGCCAATTTACTGAGCTTTTTATATAATTGTTACACATTCTATAGGATATTATTCGCAGTTTTCTTGTAAATAATTGTTAGTTTTTGGACATCCTAAATTTTGTGATACCAACTTTGTTGTGAAAAAAAAATATGTGAAAAAAAAATAAAAAAAAAAACATCCAACCTGGGATTCGAATCCAGGATCTTTGGAATACAAAGCAAAACTTTAGCTACTGGACCATCACAGATTACTAGAATAATTGAATGTCTATACTATATATCTTTCGAGAATCATATTTCAGCGCATTAGATATATTATAAGATATATATTAGTAAAATGCATAAACAAAAAAAAAATATATTATAGAGATAACATTTCGCAAGATTTTTATTTAAGTACAAGCGACAAAAATTAAGAAAATATATTTTTTTTAAATTAAATGATTAATAACTTTCTTATTTACTGATTGATTTTCTTCAAAAATAGGGTTCTTCCTCTAGCTAACACTAACTTACTGTCCCAATTTCAGTTGTCGTGCTTACAAGAAACGTGACGTGCGGACAGACAGACGGACGGACGGACGAACAGAGGGACATTTTGAAAGTTGTTTAGAATTCGTTCACAAACACAATGATATGGAATTTTTTTGTCTACGAGCGATATTTGCGGTTTTAGAAATGTGCCGATCAAATGCAATATACTCTTCATTCTTGCGAAGAGTATAATAACATCTGGTTCACTTGTGGCATAATCAAATTATTCAAAAAGTCATGGAGCAAAATTGACATGTCCCAATTTGAAAATGGAATTACCTCTAGTCGTGCTTGTTATCAGTGTCTCTCATATTTATTAAGGCAACTTCCACTACTATAATTCCGACATGATTATCAAGAGTTCCTAGAGCTGTAATTTATTTTTCTTGTTAAAGTTCCACCGTAAGAATTGGTACTTAAGAATACTGGAGCATTTCAATATGCGTGGTGGATGAGTAAAATTATGTGTTATAAATACTAACGGCTATGTCTACTGCAGGCACGATTTCCAGCAACTCTTTCTCTTTCTTCTGCAAATAATGACATAAAATTATTTCAAGCACTAGGTTAATATGAAGACGTAAACGAGGTAAGCTTTCAATAAATCGCCGATAGAAAATTTGAAGGTAACTTGAGGTGGTATTTCAATGCAGAACGTCTTCGATGAAGAGGTATCATAGAGTCAATGCGTGTAATATTAAACTTGAAAGACAAGGATGGATTGGATGAACTACCAAAGTGCATTAAGCTGAAGAGTAAAGCAGCAATTTTAATAAAAGTCGAAGATTGTGTGACAAGAAAACACAGTATCATCCTTCTGAGTCTTCGGAATATTGCAAGATTACTTGCATTTTAAATCAGACACGTTGTGTCACAGAGAGATGCGAGAGATCATAAAAATTTACGTGATGTAGATGACTGCTGAAAGAGTAGTAGCACTTATGATGGTACAATCATCGTCGCCTTAAACTCACCGCTGTTGGAGATGCTCCCTTTCTAACATGAGCCGCTACATATAATGTTAGAAAGAGAGCATCCCAAATGGTGATGAGTTTAAGTCGAATACGATTGTACATACTGGGTGGCTCAGCCGATAGGGATACTCTTGTAACTCTTGAACGGGCCAATTGATTTCTTTCAAATTTGGTGCAGTGGTATGGAATGGAAGTTTCTAATTATAAGATGTAAAGAACCAAAATGGCCGACTTCCCGTTTCGACGCAATTGACATGAAAATAAAAATATGATCCGCCTTGGTTATAATCATAGAAGGCCGCGATTTTGCCAAAATTATTAAAAATCAGTCTGAAAGTACTTTTAAAATATTATCTCTTCGTCTCTGACATTAAACACGATTTATTCCTCATTAAGTTCAACGATAATGGTTTTTCAACGAAAATTATTTTTTTTTAAATGGAACTCCTATGGGGCGACCTAATATTTAATTAGATCTTTAAATTATGAAGAAATTGATGTGCGTAATGTCACTTTCTCTTTGTACTAAAGGGCATAGCAGGATAAGCATGTGTTAGGTGCCCCCGCACCAATCGGATCGAAATTTTTAGCACAAGTTGATAGTAGTGTTAGATGAAATTTCCCAAAATATTATTTTTGGAAAACCATTTTTACGGGAGTTATGGGGGTAAAAAGAAAAATGGAAAAAAAATTTTTTCTCGAGAACGGATAAACCGATTTTCATGAAAAAAATATATGTTATTGCTTCTGATGGTGCAAATGTGGGAACAAATTATTGAGTCCATTTGTCGAAAAAAAGTGGTGAAAAAATTTTTTCAAAATAAAAAAAAAATTTTTTTAGGGGATGTTCTAGAGGCACACCCACCATTTTCTTCCAAATAAATGCTTATATGCCCCTTTAAAACATATCCAATTTTCATAGCGATCAGAAGGGTACAACATACTCAAAATTGATAATCATTGGCAGACTGCGGGCGGCGCATAGTCTATGTATGAAGCATTATAAGTCGACTTTTTTGTAAATATTTCATGCAAAGACGAGATTACCTTCTCCCCCTCGTTTCCGAGGGTGCTGAACACGATGCAAGTGGTGGGAGAAGTTTTTTGAAAAATTTTTTAAAAATTATTTTTTTTTTATGGGATGTTTTCGAAGAATGAAGACTAAGAGAAGTCTCATCAATATAGAGTAACCTGATTCGTGAGAGGCAAAAGGACTCACGCAAAAAAGTCACCCCAAATTGTGAGGGGCAAGGGGACTCATAATAACCAAGCACCTCGACTAATGAGAGGCAAGGGAACTTAAAAAATAAACAAGCGTCCCGACTAGTTAGAGGCAAGGAGACTCACGATAAATAAACACCCCCACTCGTGAGAGGGAAGGGGACTTATAAATAATAAACAGGCACCTTCACTAGTGAAAGGCACTGTAACCTCCTCGTAGTGGACTTTGAAAACTAGTTCTTTCGTAGGCTGACTGCAAATGTCATCGTTGCAAAATCTTCAAATTTTCAAACTAGATTTTGTTGACGTCACAGTTGACGTCAGAGAATTTTTGCGCCACACTTCTTGAAGTTTGATACTGATTTAAATGCTAGGGTTGTAATGGCCGCCAGTGACCGTGGTAGTAAGATGTAGTAATGAACCACTAGTCTATGTAATAAAGACAGAAATAGTGTAAATATTTCTTGCAAAGACGAGAATACCTTCCTCCGTCCATTTTCGAGGGTGTTGAACACGATGCAAGTGGAGGGAGAAGTTTTTGACCGCCGCAACCTCCTAAAACGGCCACCCTTCTTATGGATCCCTTTATGTTTTCTATACGAGTCTGGGGAGTGATTTATCAACGGGTTATACTTGAAATAACATGGAAGATGGTTATAGAGTAAGTTGAGTCCAGATAGCAGGCCAGGGGGTTAATTAAACCCTTCCGAGGAGTGGAAAATCATTTTTTATCAAATAATTCGGGTTCAAACGCGTTTTCCCCGTTTTTGGGGTTGCTGATCATGGGAAAAATATTCATTTTTAGCTCCAACCCCTATTCATCTCTCAATCGGTGAGTGAGGGGTGATTTCTGCCCGTTTGAGGGGGTTGGAGCTAAAAATTAATATTTTTCCCGTGACCAGCGACCCTGAAAATAGGGTATACGCATTTGAACCGAATCCTTTAAAAAAAATCTACACCCCTCGGGAGGGTTTAATCAACCCCCTAGCCTGCTGTCTGGACTCCACTTACTCTATAACCCCCTTCCATATTATTTCAAGTATAACCCGTCGATAAATCACTCCCCAAACCCGTTTATATATGAAAACATAAAGGGATCCATAAGAGGGATGGTCATTTCAGGAGGTTGCGGCGGTCAAAAACTTCTCCCACCACCTGCATCGTGTTCAGCACCCTCGAAAACGAGGGGGGGGAGGTAATCTCGTCTTTGCACGAAATATTTACAAAGAAGTCGTCTTATAATGCTTCATTACATAGACTACGCGTCGCCCGCAGTCTGCCAATGATTATCAATTTTGAGTATGTTGTACCCTTCCGATCGCTTTGAAAATTGGATATGTTTTAAAGGGGCATATAAGCATTTATTTGGAATAAAATGGTGGGTGTGCCTCTAGAACATCCTCTAAAAAAAATTTTTTTTTTATTATGAAAAAATTTTTTCACCACTTTTTTTCGACAAATGGACTCAATAATTTTTTCCCACATTTGATCCATCAGAAGCCATAACAAGTATTTTTTTCATGAAAATCGGTTTATCCGTTCTCGAGATAAAATATTTTTTCCATTTTTCTTTTTACCCCCATAACTCCCGTAAAAATGGTTTTCCAAAAATAATATTTTGGGAAATTTCATCTAACACTACTATCAACTTGTGCTAAAAATTTCGACCGGATTGGTGCGGGGGCACCTAACACATGCTTATCCTGCTATGCCCTTTATAATTAAATAAATAATAATGATAATAATATTTTTTTGTATATTTTTTTGAAAATGAAAATAATATTTGGGGATCAGATCATATGTATTTTAGCCAGCAGGATCCAAATATGCAAAAAGATACAGGTTGTTCCATTTAAAGATTTGATTTTCATGTAAATTCCATCGAAACCGGAAGTCGGCCATTTGGCTTCTTTACATCATATAATTGGAAATTTTATCCCATAAAACTATACTATATTCGAAAAAAATCCATTCGCCCATCCAAAAGTTACAAGAGTATCCATTTTGGCTAAGCCATGCGGAATGCATGAAACAAGAAGAGATCAAAAAAGATGAGATCATTAAGTAAAAATATTGACCTCAATCAAACAAATGCTATCGGTCATGGAAGTAAACATTAAAATGTGCTACCTGTAATACATATTTTTGCATTTATTCATATTTATTAAACAGGTGTTTATTAGGTACCTATTACAAAATGTTAGCTACTATCAGAATGTATGTATATTACACATTAAATTTATAATAAACATTAGAAATTATTACCTAGCTTTTTTTTATTACTGTTAATGCTGACCTACTGTCAGGCATTTTGAGTATCGCTCACGCATTGTTACTCCCGCTGTCTAGGAAACGGAGTGTTTGGCACTCGCTACATTTCCTAGCTCGTCAGCGCAATCAGTAGCGTTCACGGACTAGGAAACGTAAAAATGCATCCGGCATAATAGCATCATAACATAACTGCCGATGGAAATAAAAAATTGTACTTGCTTTCAAGTTATGCAACAGAATCATGGTAATTTTTTAGGCTACAAAAAGACCTAATCGTCAAGCAATATGAATCAAATGAGTCAAACACAGACTAAAATCACTGATGGTAATATCAGCGTAGATGTTCTTTTCATTGGATTCGTTTATACTATATTGTGGAGGGTTTAGGTTTCCAAATGTATGTTTCTAAAAACGTTTATAACGAATATTTGAACCCATTAAGATATCTCTAAATGTAACATAAACATGTTGAACACTGTAGTATTCACACCAGTATAAAATTGGAGAAAAAGATGATAAGAAAATCAATTAAGGTGCAATGCTATAATCTTAAACACCGACAATGATTAATATTAAGCAGTTAAATTATATATGCTTAGTCTATATCTATTTATGACTTCCCGGATTTTCTGGAATTTTCCGTAATTTGATAATTCTCGAAAAGTAAGTTCTATCTTGAACTCGCAGTAATACCTGAGAGATATTTCATTGTATTCTCGACCAAAAAAAGGCTTTGAACACTATTATCCTAGATGTTACCAGAAACAATCGAGAAATCACAGTCCAAGATGGACTTCCGATCCAGACTCTAGGTTGGCAACATTCATTTTCGGGATAATAAAATAACGTTTATTATTCAACTGTTATATAAAATGCTCTTAAGATGAAGAAATGTATCCTAGTTAACATACAAACATTATTTGCTGATTTAGTTAATCTTTCTCAGTCGTTAGTTTACAACTAAATTAGATAATAAACACAACTCTCCACATTCCTGTACCAAGATAGAACAAACAACATCCTATTACAAAATGCCTCAGGTAGGGAAGTAATTAGTAAGGGGCTGAAACTATATTTAAAGCCGTTTGAAAGCAGCAAAATTATCACGTTTTTTTAAATAACATCGGACCTAGTCACTTCAGATGAATTAAACAAAAGTCATTTTAACGTAGACTAAATTTTCTATAAAAAGACTTATTTACTTCTTGACTTTCTTACGCAACTATCATCTTTTGTTTCAATGCGGCACAAAATTCGCAAACCACACTACTAGAACAAAATGTGGTTACTGTTTTTATTATCAAATTTAGTTCTTTTCTCTATAAAATTATATATTTCTTTCAGTATTTCAATCCCACAAATAACATTATTAATTTTTAAATATTTCATTTATTGTTCATATTTATTTTTAAACAATTTTCAACTGAGTATTTAACAATTAAATTGAAATAACTAAATATTTAATGATACAGAGAAGTCTATATTTAGATTATAAATCATGAATTATTTGAAATGATTTTGTTGGCAATGTAAAACAAATTGTATTTGCCTATTGTTGATACAAAAAGTTCAAATAATATTTTAACGTTATTTCTAGTTTTTAGTTTTATGCCGTTTACATGTTAATATTTTCATATAAGAATATGGCAGGTTTCAAAAATACATATTGCCCAATTTCAAATGAAAATCTACTACTCGACTTTTAAATTCCCGCGTTCAATAATAACACAGGCACACAAAAACAAAAAGAAGTCGAAACCCAGAGGGTTAAAAGAGGTTAAAAAAGGTTTTAATCATCCAATTTTCCCCTAGCACCCCCCTACAACCCTCCTGGGGATTAAAATTCCACTTCTCTAAAAATTTGAAAATTATGTATATCTTTAGGTTTAAAACTGATTTGAACCACCCAGCACCCCCTACACGCCCCAGGAATGGTTAAAATTCCACTTGTCCTAAACATTTAAAAATAATGTTTATGTTTAGGTTTTCTGGTGCGCTGAAACTGAATATGACGAAAAAAACTGATTTCAACCACTCAGTTACCCTCTAGCACCCCGTTACAACCCCCCAGGGGGGTTAAAATTTCACTTCTTATGAAAATTGAAAATGTATATATTAAGTATTTTGGTGCGGTGAAACCGAATGACGATACCAAATGATTTTAACCACTCAGTCACTCCCGAGCACCCCCTTACAACCCCCCCAGGGACGGGTTGAAATTTCAATTCATATGAAGATTTAAAATGCATGTATATTTTTAGTTTTTTTGGTGCGCTGAAATCGAATATGACGATAAAAAGTGATTTCAACCACCCAGTCACCCCCTAGCATACCCTTACAACCCCCAGGAGGGGTTAAAATTTCACTAGTTCTAAACATTTGAGAAGTGTGTATATTTTTAGGTTTTTTGGTGCGCTGAAACCGAATATGACGATAACAAATGATCTTAATCACCCAGCCAACCCCTAGCACTCTCTTACAACCCCGTTTTAGACTTAGAAAGTCGTTCAAAAGCAAGAGAGTTCGGTATTATAGAAAAAATAAATTTAAAATCGCCAAAAAAGATAACCTTCTAACTTTATCCCCAGATATAATATATAATACACAATAAGTTTATGATCCACCCCTCCCCCCCGGATGGGCAATTTAGGGTGTAGAAGTGGGGTTGACCCTTAATTGCCTATTTGTTTGTGACGTGTGTAGGCAAGTAGTGACAATTTCCTGCATTGTCTCCTTTGCTGGGTGGCAGACCGCGCCGGACCTTCCTAGCTTCCTAGATCAGCTCCAGCCGTCCTGCCACAACTCGTGTATGTAGCGTGATTGGGGCAATTTCGACTCAGTTCTCTGGCGAAAGACGTGCGTAGTGCTTGTTTGTATTGTGCAGCTTTGAGGTAAATACAAATATAATGGAAAAAGACAATGATCAAGAGCATGAAGTGGACGCGGGTGATAGAAGTCTATAAAAACAGGCCCCACCTGTGGGATAAAAAACACATGTCTCGGGAATCATTGTGGACATTAATTGTGGTGATATGATAGTAGTAAATTTTAAATCCTCGTAGCTTTGCCCCTAACCAAAAACCGTAGAGTAGCAGTTAACCGTTCTCTAGCACTAATGGCCTTCCGCATTAATGTATTTTTTTTTTCTATTAATGGTGTCACCATGCAAAGAATCTCTTCAAAACATTCTATATCCATTCGTAAAAAGTTTTTAACATCATTAACTTCCAATTCTTGCATAACGTTCATGTGACACAATTCTTTTCGTTTTTATAACCACTTCTTCACCCAGTACTTCCTTTTTCTTTTTTTTGCGTTACCACCACGGAAACAGCAAAGGCAATGCCGATCTTTTGATTTTTTGAAAGTGTTGGAGCCATCTTCACGGATTCAAGCGACACGTCTGACATTCACTGTAACACTGATCCGCAGGAATGTGTGTAGAGAAGCCTCCTAGATTGCCTCGTCCGCCCTGCAACCTAGATTGCCCCTGCGTCAGGCATGTCAGTAGCTGCCTTTAATCGTCATATTCGATTTCTATTGTCACATTCGGTTTCTGCGTCTACCCAGTGGGTTTCAACTTTCTCTTCTTTTTGTGTGCCTATGTAATTGATGCTCATTTTTCTATATCAGTGACAATACTTTACCATATGACATTTCTCCGAAAGTCACTGGAGTGAAATAATTAAAAATTCACATATTTTCACTGAAGTTAACACAATCATAAACACCACGTAAATAAAAGTACTCCCGATTCCAACGCCAAAGCCATCCAGAAGGGGAATATTGCCTCCGATATTGCAGTATGCAAGAGCTAGGAATCGAACCCAGAAGAGATAAGCGATTTGAAAATAATTTTATAATTCTTAATGGTCCTGATATTTGCCTAACTTTTAATCACAGAATCTACTTGTGTTTGTGGGGAACGGTTCTTTCAGACCCTGTACAGATAATTTTATTCTGAAGGTAGTTTAAACTTGATGGTGAACGAGTGGGTCTTTCATTACAGCTTACATGATCGTCAATCCTCCTTTGTCTATTTGTAACGTACTGATTACCTTAGAAAATACATCACCCTTCATTATATTGGAAATTTTTTGTGTGATGTGTACGAATATGTCATTAAGTTTTTATTGATGTTTATGGTTTTATGCGTCATCTTCTTTCAAGATAGAGTTTTACTTGATAAAAATTTTTTTAAAAATCGTTCGATTTTGCTAATTTAAATTCGGTTGTCTTACAATATAAGCGATATTAAATATAAGTAAGAGTATAAATTTCAGTAGAAAATTAAAAGGAATTTCGCATTTTCGTACTAGTAGTTAAAGCAATGGCACGTAGTGGGTGCGTCGATTGTAGTTATGTCTGAAATTTGGTATTTGGTTTGCTCAGTTGATTTCGAAACTCTTTTTTCTCTAGGAAAAGTCTAGTGAATGGATCCGAGCGGAGATACGGAGGAGGGTAAAAGTTGAAAAAAAATGTTTGTAGTTACGAACGAAACCGCGGTATTATGAAAGTACAGCAACTCCACATCCCCCCACCAAAATTTCAGACGAATACTACGAGACGTTTTTTAAAAATTTCAAAAAAAAAATTTGTAGTTACGGACGAAACTTTTGGTACTTGTTCTATTCAACGTCAATAATGTCAAAAAAAAAATTCAGACTTTTTCACGGGCCGATTTTGAGATATAAGGGTTGAAAGTTGCAAAATTTTGAAAAAAAATATTTGTTTTTCAAATGTTGTAAAATGGAGTTGAAATTGATGAAAATGTCTGAATAGCTCATTATAAGTTATTAAGGTGTTCAAAAACGATATATTTCGGTTTCAGACGTTTTCATTGATTTGGTATAAATAAAGCATTTTTATCAGTTTCGAAACATTTTTAAACGCGTAATAGAGTCAAAAACTGATGACCAATTTACGGGTTGCAAAAATGAGGTGAAAATGAATGAAAATGTCTGAAACCGAAATATATAATTTTTGAACCCCTCAATAACTTATAATGAGCTATTCAGACGTTTTCATCAATTTCAACCCCATTTTACCAACATTTGAAAGACAACATTTTTTTTCACAATTTTGCAAATTTCAAACTTTATATCTCAAAATCGGCCCATGAAAAACGTCTGAAATTATTTTTCCGACATTATTGACGTTGAATAGAACAAGTACTCAAAGGTTAGCCCGTAACTACAATTTTTTTTTTAATTTTTAAACAATTAACGCTAAAAAACGTCCCGTAGTTTTCGTCTGAAATTTTGGTGGGGGGATGTGGAGTTGATGTACTTTCATAATACCGCAGATTCGTTCGTAACTGCTAACATTTTTTTTCCCACTTTTACCCCCCTCCGTATCTCCGCTCGGATCCATTTACCAGACTTTTCGAAATCAACTCAGCAAACCAAATACCAAATTTCAGACATAACTACAATCGACGCACCCACTACGTGCCATTGCTTTAACTATAATAGGTACATATGATTATCGTGCAACTTTAATTTAATGGCTTTCAAGTTCCTGAACCTGAAAAGTGTTTTTTAAAAAATGTATGACGGTTGTCTGTGGTCTGTTGTCTGAGAATGGTTGCAACTAGTGACCAAACCTCTGGTTCGATTTTGAAATTTCACATGTGTATTGAGGATGGTGTCACATCGAGGCGAAACTCCAACAATATAGCTCCTAAATGAACTGTGAGTAACTCCCAAAATTGTATATAAATATGAAACACTGAAGGACGTGAGGGCGCCAGCCGCGCTCCCCTCTTTAACTGTGTGTGGCTACTTTCACACTCAGTTGCATTCGTTGAGTTCTGAGAGATGACTTGAACTGAGGTCCTTTGATATACGAGAAAGGTACAAGTTGTACTTACCGTGGATTGCTAACTGGTCTCATTCCAAGAATTATGCCTTCTTAATATGCACTAAGTTTATATTTAACCCTGTATATGAATTTATCACTTTTGGATATACTATTTCCTTTTTTGATTTCCTCCTTATATTACAGCTTCTGTGATTTGATCGAGGCATTGTATGTCAGACGTGTAGAATCAGCTGGATCCTTACAGCCCATTCAATGTCGACCTAACACACAAATGCTCCCAAGAGGTTAGAATTAAAGTTAATCATTCAATCAACGAAATACAACAGTTCAAATAATACTATTTGCTGGTTTAATCCAAAATTGTACAGTAGATGTGCAAGAATGTATCTAATATTTGTAAGAATTTGCCTCCCAAATGTGATAAGGAAGAACATCTCCTTTAGAGGACGTGTACCTCAAACACCATACAATGAAGAGTATGTATACTAACCATCGACTTGGCACAAAAGATTCACAATTTCTTAGAAGTGGAGCATTTTTATCAGTTTCGAAACATTTTTAAAAGCGTAATAGAGTCAAAAACTGATGACCAATTTACGGGTTGCAAAAATGGGGTGAAAATGAATGAAAACGTCTGAAACCGAAATATATAATTTTTGAACCCCTTAATAACTTATAATGAGCTATTCAGACGTTTTCATCAATTTCAACCCCATTTTACCAACATTTGAAAGACAACATTTTTTTTCAAAATTTTGCAAATTTCAAACTTTATATCTCAAAATCGGCCCATGAAAAACGTCTGAAATTATTTTTCCGACATTATTGACGTTGAATAGAACAAGTACTCAAAGGTTCGTCCGTAACTACAAATTTTTTTTTTTTTAATTTTTAAACAATTACCGCTAAAAAACGTCCCGTAGTTTTCGTCTGAAATTTTGGTGGGGGGATGTGGAGTTGATGTACTTTCATAATACCGCAGATTCGTTCGTAACTGCTAACATTTTTTTTTCCACTTTTACCCACCTCCGTATCTCCGCTTGGATCCATTTACCAGACTTTTCGAAATCAACTCAGCAAACCAAATACCAAATTTCAGACATAACTACAATCGACGCACCCACTACGTGCCATTGCTTTAACTATAGGTACATATGATTATCGTGCAACTTAGTTTTTAATGGACTTCAAGGAATGAATGAATTTACTTCACTTCACTTCACTTTGACTTGGGACTGACTTATAATATAAAAATATTTTACCAAAAATATAGTTGGCCCTTGCACCACTTTTCAAAGACGGCGAATATATTTTCGCACTCAGGGGTTCATACTCACCAAGTTTATGATTGCCAGTCGTAAATTTGTGATACTCATCGAATCACAAGGGTAACTAGTACATGTGGTAGGAACAGCCGATACGCCGTCAATTATCATGAAAGGCAAGATGTTCCCATCACTTTTCAAATATGGCGAATGTCTTTTCGCACTCAGGAGGTTCATACTTACCAGATTCCTGATTGTCATTCATAAATTTATCATTTTTTTTTAACTGACTTTTTTTCAAATTTGGGCTAGCGTAGCGCTTCCTTGTACCGCCCAAAATGAATGAGAGTTTGGATTCATGATTTTTGGGGGTAAATTAAGAAATCCCTCCAACCTCCATGCGTAAACCTATGACATATTTATGACTTTTTTTACTTTTTCAAGTCATATTTCTTACACCTTTGGGGGCCTGCCGTACGCCCCTGCCCCAGAAAAGGGGCTGGCATGGTCATTTCTGTGCTCTAGTGCCCCAAATTAACAATTCACATATTTTGGGACTATACCTATGACACCCAATTACAATTAGTAGTCGGCGGGCTCCTGGTCTATAGTGATTATGACATTCACAAGAACTTGTCAGTTGAAAATAAATGCATGAACATGTGTTTTACGGCGGTATATAATATACATGAGGTGTTCCTGCTCCCTTGCGATAACTACTGACGGCATGTAACCTAATAAAATTTTATACCATGACCCCGATTTCGGGCGACCACTATGGAGATGCCCGCAATTGCACGAACGTTTTTATGTGCCCAATGACTTTTCCCCTCATTTTCGCTAAAACCGAAGATCAATTTTTGGACATGCAACTATCTTTGTCTGGGCTCTCTTGTCCCATGGTGAAGCTGCCGGATGGATTGAAATTCCTTTTATTTAAAATAGCGGCCTTGGTACCTTTTCCACCTTGTCACTTTAATAGTTTGCCGACGCCAAAAATTTTACTACCGTCAACCGGGGCTACTTAGAACTGCGGGGCTACTTGATACAATGTGATATGCCGAATTAAATAATTTCCTGACATATAATGGTGAGTAACCAAATTATCAGAAAAAATTCTGGTTGCTTTGTAAATGTCTGTTTAGCCGGACACTGGTAGTTTGAGTATAATATTCGTTTTTGTGATTCTTTTAAAAAATCATCAAATAAGGTAAGAAAAGTCCACTTTTTTATAACTCACACTACTTTCAGTTGGATAGCGGCTATGGGAGGTTCAAAAATTATATCATATTTTTTTTTAATCATAGCGAACATTTCTTACTGAAAATTCATCATAACCTATAATGCACAATCAAAAATGTGGTTGACAGGACCGGCTTTATTTTTTTTTTACATTTTAGGGGCAATTTGGAACAATGATCCGAACTTATAAAAGAGAATTAGGAAGTAGAAAATATGCGGATTATGGTGCCGAAGTGTTAAATAAAGCTTTGCAAGAAATAAAAATGAAAAAAATAACATACAGGGAGGCCTCTGAAAAATATGACATTTCGTTAGCGGCGCTGAGCCTAAAAATTAATAAAAAAAATATGAAATTGCCAGGTCGTCCAATGCATTTGACTACTGATGAAGAGGCTTTTCATGTAGAAGCTATAATTATTGTTTCAGATTGGGGTTACCCCTACGAAGGTGATGATATAAAATATTTAGTTAAAAGTTATTTAGATAGAGCAGGAAAAAAAATTAAAGAATTCCAAAACAATATGCCAGGTAGTGATTGTCTTCGTTTATTCCTGAATCGCCATGCAGCTGAAATGAAGGTGCGTTTATGTGAGAATATTAAACGAGCTCGTGCAGGTGTCACACCCGAAATAATAGAATTATTTTTTTTTATTTCTTTATTTTTTTGTTAATATATGACTATATGTTTGTTATTTTTATTTGTCTACTGTCAAATAAATCACTATTGTTATGTTTAATTTAATTTTTTTTAAGTAATATCATAAAAAAATATTTTTTGTGTTCCAAGTAACCTCTTAAAGATGTTTACATGGAAAAATAATATATTTTTATAGGGTGTTTCAAGTAGCCCCAATCGTGGGGTAACTTGGAACGGGCATATTTTATTTTTTTTTCCTATTTTTTAGTCGAAATCTGTAAGTTTTAATGACATAAAATGGTTCCTTGGGATAATTGACCTAGTATAGTATTTTTATAAATCACATTACCAATTTTATTTTAAAGCTATAAGACAATATATCTCAAAATCGTTTCAAGTAGCCCCGGTTGACTTTATTTATTTAAGTGCCCATTTATAGTACTCCCAAATTCCGTCAAGTGTCGCGAAACGACCAAAAACATTCACCGCATTTTCTTGGTTTTTACAATTTTTTACTTTTGGTGCCCTACGTCTCTACAAACACGTAAAAGTATTTTTTTTTGCAAATTTCGGCGCACATGCCAGAAATATCGTCAGTTGTGCTGTAAAACGTCTTTTTTGACGATTTCTTCGTCGATTTTTTAACCATTTTTCGATTTAGATTGATTCTCCAAGGTTCTACAGCAGCTTAATCATAATGTTCCTTTTTTTGGAATTTTGCATTTCTTATAGCCGCCTTTTATTTTCAATCAAAATTAACGTCAGAACACCGTATGGAAGAAAGAAAACTGTTATATCGAGCAGTTTGAATACTGTTATTGATTAATTGGCACGAAAAAATAGAGAAGGCCAGTACTTACATAGTAACTCCTCCAGTTAACTATTCTGATGTTGATTCCGAAGCTTCAGATACTGATGGTAATGCTGAAAATTCTCCCCATAGATTTTCGAATAAAATTCTGGCCCACCATCAGAACCTTTCCATTTTGGAAATAATCGAATTTCAGATGATAATACCGATGATGAGATTGGGACAATTTCAAAAAGCAGAAAACTTTTGAGACCTGTAATTACGAGTAGCAATGAAGAAGGAAAGTCTGAAGAGATAAATATTAATGGGTAAACGGATCAGATATAGAACCAAATCTTGATCTCTGAAACTTTCAAGTGGGTACGTGATACATACTAAACATTTTCGAGAGGAACTATGTTAGATAACTTAGAACTTGGATTGAGTGCATCAGTAATAATTACATTTGCAGATAAATACAAAGAAAAATACCCCAATACCTAGGTTGTATAAATTATTTGATGATAATTTTTTAACTGATTTATCTTTGATGAGAAATGTTAAAACATGAGTTTGGCTGTATAGGTACCGTGCAACAAGAGGCTCGAAAATTGTCACTTATAAAAAATTCTACCAAGAAATCTTATCTGAATTCTCCTGGAAATATTGTGATTATTTGGTGAAAAGATAATGCTTCTGTTCAAGTAATATTCAGCTGTTATGTAGTTACACCAACGAAATCTGCAAATATTCCGAAAATGATAAAAATTATATAAACGTGAACATGCCCTACGCTATTAATGTGGGAGTAACTGATATAATGAACAGGAAAATAAAAAAATGTTAGGATCAAACTGGGAAATAATAAATAATAGTGGAAAATATTCACTTATCTCCTCTCAGCTTCATTATTCAATTCCTTTATTTTGTATTGCAACCAATCCAAAACAAAAAAAACTGACCAATTATATGAAGAGACTCCAAATAATTTAGATTTCCTGGTATTCATAAGAAGTACTGTTGTGACCTACTTGCTGGTAAACGTCAAAGAAGAATCTAAGAATCTTAAAAACTGAAAGAGATAAGTAATGTTCAAAAATATCTCAAAAAATATTCCTCGAGATAGATCAGTAATACATTAACCAGACTTATTCAAACAAAACAGATAATATTTGTAAAAAGATAGTGTATTTTCTAAAAAAAAAAATCTCAAAGAAACATGACTAATGAATAATTTATAGTATTCACATTATTTATTTTGGTGTACAAATAATGTATATATTCCCCATTATCTATTTATTTGACTTAAGTATATAATAAAAGGTAGTAAATTCCCAAAATGGAAATTTTTTTTTCAGTATACTTTAATTTGAAAACTCTTATTTTAGTGAATTTTAATGACAGGGTGGTCATATTAGTGATAAAAACAATTCAGGAGATTAGTAAAATTAAATAAATAAAATGACTACGATTGGATTAATACCACTATGGAAATGCATGATTAGTTGCATCTAGAAAATGCAGGGAGGGAAGTTGTGGGAGTAGGATATTTTCTCTAAAATGGCCTTAATAATTTTAATTAAATTTAACACATTGATATCCCCTTAGTACCAGTATGGGATGGCAAGGCTATTTACTATTAGAAAATGTAGGGAGATGAGCTGCAGGGAGTCGAGTTTAAAAAATTGATTAATTCTTTTCTCGAAAACGGTTCTAACTATTTTAGTCCAGTCAACGAAAGAGTTGTAGAGGACATTTTGGAGGGGAGAATTTTAATCTTCAGGAATGTATTGGGGGTAGTTAGAAGGTAAACTTACTAAAAGTCCCCGCCCCTATCCCCGCCGCTACAGGGGGGAGGGGGGTTGAAAGGTTCCTTTTTTCGATTCTTCGCTTATAACTCGGAAACGATGCGTCGTACGGAAAAAGGTAATCTATACAAAAGTAAACATAATTAAATTTCCTACAAGAATGTTTATATTATTTTTTTTCCTATGTGTTGTAGTTTACGAGATATTCACCAGCGAAAATCGATAATTAATAAAAAAAATCAATTATGTATCTTAAATTATTCTGTCAAAACGGCTTACCGTGGTCTGCTAATAAATCACAGTCACAAAATAATCTTTATTTTACAACACTCGATGTATTTACTAACCTAATATTTTGTCAACATCTATACATTTCCTTAAATATATAGTGTGAGTCACTTAAAATGAAGACACCCTTATAACTTTTTTATTATGTTTCCGATTTGAATCAAATTTTACTCAAGTATAGAACAAATTAGGATCTACTTATGACCAGAAGAACATCCACCTGCTACAAATACAAAGCCACCTGCGTTACCAATATATGTTGAAAAAAATGAAAAATCATATTATGCATTTTTTTATCGCAAAATTTTGTTAACGAAAATTGTTCAGAATTGTCCAAAAACCTTAAGTCCAAAATTTAACCAAAATAAAAAAAATTCAAAAATAAAAATTTTAAAAATATTTAAAATATTTATTTTAAAAAAATTGCAAATTGCTTTATAACTATCTGGCAGCTTGGGTTTTAATCCAATAAATGAATACCCAAATGCGTTTGGTCGGATTTGACAATTGAGACCAATCTGATGCGAAGCTCCAGTGCCCAAGGCGGCATAAAAAGAGGGCGTGGTGTCACAGATAGTGTAATCAGCAAGTGGGTTGTGGGGATGAGTGCAACTCATGACGTCTGCACTTCATTGGAAGAGTTCTGTGGAGTTTTCTTCAATTCGAGTTAGCAGCATAGGGATTTCGGGGAAGCACGCATAACAAAAGATATGGCTGACATTGCTAAATTCACAACGTGGCTAGAAAATCATCCTCCTTTTCCTGAAACAATTGACACCATGTCGATAGCCACTGGGGTGATGGGAGACGATACAATCAACTGCTACGACGCTGTTACATGTGGAAAACAAGCAATGAATAAAATGGTAACATTGCCATTTTCAGATTACAAGTTGTCACGCAAAAACAGGGCACTCCCTATTTCCTCTATTAGTTCATCAATCAAGATCCAAGATGAAAAAGTTCCAGTAGACCCTTTCCTCCTCTTCCAAAGGATTTCCATTTGCAAAAAATGTGATGAAGACTTGAAGGATTATTTACGATACGAATTGGCCCCATTTCCCTTAGCCTTATTCAATGACGGTGGTATGAGAAAAAAACCAAAAATCTGTCCTGTTCAAGCTGTTTGAACCTACCAACGAGAGCGTACATATACCAAAATTTGATTTGGTTATTGATGGGGGATTTCTCATACATAAGGTCATCTGGTAAAGGAGATCCTCAGTTTCCGCAATTTGTGGTGGATACGTGAAATTCGTCAAGACCCACTACCCAGGGAGGAGATGCACAGTTGTTTTTGATGGATACAACAACTCACCAAATAACACTAAGGCAGCAGAGCAGGGAAGACGCTACCGAATGAAAAAGCCGGTAGATATCCATTTCAACGTGGACACCGAAATAACAGTGAATTAAGATTTATTCATCTCCAATCAGCACAATAAAGATAGACTGATCAGCCTACTGATGTCTAAACTGCACGAAAACGGCATCACAATGCAGCAAGCATCAGACGATGCTGACGTGCTGATTGTAAGTACAGCTATTGCACAATCTATAAGAGAAACATCCAACGTGGCTGTCATTGGAGAAGATGAAGACCTCGCAGTGATGCTTACTGCAAAGATTCCACCAGACCGCAATATTTTATTCATAAAACCTGGCAGAGGAAAAATTCAAACCAATATTTACTCCACCCACCAAATGCAGCAACTGGGACTGAAAGAAATTCTGTTCCTGCATGCTTTTACTGGCTGCGATTCAACGTCTGCAACATTCCGGAAGAGTAAACTTGGTTTTATAAAACTTTACCAAAAACATCCTGATGTTCGAAGAGCAGCCGAAGTGTTTCACAACCCATCCTCCTCTCATGTTGATGTTGAAGAAGTTGGACGATCATGTATGCTAAAATGGTATGGCGCCTCAGCAAAGGAGACCTCCCTCAACATCTACCGATACCATTCATTTTTGAAATCCGTAGCAAATATCAAACCAGATCTCTCATCACTTCCACCAAGTGAGGGGGCAACAAAAGAGCATTCATTTCACACATTTCACACATTTCACCAGGTGCAGCTCTGGTTGGGAAATCAGCTACCCCCAGAGCTGTGGGGTTAGGAGCACAATGCAAAGTATCTAGCTCCGGTGCTGACCAAAGACCCAGCGGCACCAAAAATAATTTTAGACTTGATTGTTAACCATTTTTCGATTTAGATCGATTCTCCAAGGTTCTACAGCAGCTTAATCATAATGTTCCTTTTTTGGAATTTTGCATTTCTTATAGCCGCCTTTTATTTTCAATAAAAATTAACGTCAGAACACTGTATGGAAGAAAGAATACTGTTATATCGAGCAGTTTGAATACTGTTATTGATTAATTGGCACGGAAAAAATAGAGAAGGCCAGTACTTACATAGTAACTCCTCCAGTTAACTATTTTGATGTTGATTCCGAAACTTCAGATATTGATGGTAATGCTGAAAATTCTCCCCATAGATTTTCGAATAAAATTCTGGCCCACCATCAGAACCTTTCCATTTTGGAAATAATCGAATTTCAGATGATGATACCGATGATGAGATTGGGACAATTTCAAAAAGCAGAAAACTTTTGAGACCTGTAATTACGAGTAGCAATGAAGAAGGAAAGTCTGAAGAGATAAATATTAATGGGTAAACGGATCAGATATAGAACCAAATCTTGATCTCTGAAACTTTCAAGTGGGTACGTGATACATACTAAACATTTTCGAGAGGAACTATGTTAGATAACTTAGAACTTGGATTGAGTGCATCAGTAATAATTACATTTGCAGATAAATACAAAGAAAAATACCCCAATACCTAGGTTGTATAAATTATTTGATGATAATTTTTTAACTGATTTATCTTTGATGAGAAATGTTAAAACATGAGTTTGGCTGTATAGGTACCGTGCAACAAAAGAGGCTCGAAAATTGTCACTTATAAAAAATTCTACCAAGAAATCTTATCTGAATTCTCCTGGAAATATTGTGATTATTTGGTGAAAAGATAATGCTTCTGTTCAAGTAATATTCAGCTGTTATGTAGTTACACCAACGAAATCTGCAAATATTCCGAAAATGATAAAAATTATATAAACGTGAACATGCCCTACGCTATTAATGTGGGAGTAACTGATATAATGAACAGGAAAATAAAAAAATGTTAGGATCAAACTGGGAAATAATAAATAATAGTGGAAAATATTCACTTATCTCCTCTCAGCTTCATTATTCAATTCCTTTATTTTGTATTGCAACCAATCCAAAACAAAAAAAACTGACCAATTATATGAAGAGACTCCAAATAATTTAGATTTCCTGGTATTCATAAGAAGTACTGTTGTGACCTACTTGCTGGTAAACGTCAAAGAAGAATCTAAGAATCTTAAAAACTGAAAGAGATAAGTAATGTTCAAAAATATCTCAAAAAATATTCCTCGAGATAGATCAGTAATACATTAACCAGACTTATTCAAACAAAACAGATAATATTTGTAAAAAGATAGTGTATTTTCTAAAAAAAAAAATCTCAAAGAAACATGACTAATGAATAATTTATAGTATTCACATTATTTATTTTGGTGTACAAATAATGTATATATTCCCCATTATCTATTTATTTGACTTAAGTATATAATAAAAGGTAGCAAATTCCCAAAATGGAAATTTTTTTTTCAGTATACTTTAATTTGAAAACTCTTATTTTAGTGAATTTTAATGACAGGGTGGTCATATTAGTGATAAAAACAATTCAGGAAATTAGTAAAATTAAATAAATAAAATGGCTACGATTGGATTAATACCACTATGGAAATGCACGATTAGTTGCATCTAGAAAATGCAGGGAGGGAAGTTGTGGGAGTAGGATATTTCCTCTAAAATGGCCTTAATAATTTTAATTAAATTTAACACATTGATATCCCCTTAGTACCAGTATGGGATGGCAAGGCTATTTGCTATTAGAAAATGTAGGGAGATGAGCTGCAGGGAGTCGAGTTTAAAAAATTGATTAATTCTTTTCTCGAAAACGGTTCTAACTATTTTTATTAAATTTGACTTATGAATACGCTCTCAGTGCCAGCATGAAAGAATACAGGTAGGGAATCCTGCAGAAGTAGATGTTAAAAAATAGTAATAAGCACACTATTTATACAGATTCTGTATAGTGACTTTTTCTGAATTATTATTTGATTATTTATTTCGTAGAATAAAATTAAGTTCACAAAGTATGAGTTAAACACCTCAATTAATTTATAATGCGCCTTCCCCGGTGGAGAATAATACTTATAACCCTCTTAGCTATAACTAGATATTTTAGTCTTCATAAAGCCTGAAATACAGTTATTAATAAAGGATTTTATATAGGGGAAACAGGTACATTAAACTGCTAAGTGGTTATATAATGTTAGTGTATGAGTTTACAAGATTACTGATACCTAATATTGCCGACGTAGTAAGATTAGACGTTTTATATTCACCTGAAATAACCGCAAACTTAAGCAGTTAAAATTAATTATTAGTGCAGCTTATATTTATACCCAAATGAATGATAAAAAGACAAAGAAATGCTTATACATAGAAGCAGTCTTAAAAAATTGGAAGTCGTTTAATTATATTACAACTTTTTTTCGATTTAAATTGTTCTGGAATTAAATGAACCAGTAGAGTACAATTTAAGTCCATAACATATCATTTCTTCTGTTTTTCCCTTTTTTTTAACTTGAATATTTTCAAACTATGTTATAGAATGGGACCATACTTTTTAGAATTCGAGGATCTCAATATTTTACATAGACAGGAAAAATTAAGATTTATTTGAATTAATAGTACAATCTAAAATTAATACTTACTTAATGTCCAGTTGAGGCGGTTAGGCCAGTCGGAATAGATGGAAAAAGGATCATTTTACGAATGTCGTTTACCCGCAATTTTATTGTTTTAAAGTATCGTTTGGAATGTTCACAAACAGATGCCAATAATTCGCACGCGTGACAGGTGGGGCAACACACTTTAAAATTCAAAGATCCTAATTTTTTTTGCCATTTTTCGCTTTATTTGCAATATAACTCGTAAATGAAGCATTGTTAGAAAATATATCTAGAGACAGAAAAGTTGAGAAGATTGATTATAAACATTTTACTATTCTTGATATTTTACCAGAAAATTCTTTTAGGTGTAAATCGCGATCACTAGGGATGGGCTGTGTTGTGTGCACCTGTTTATAAAATACATACAGACAGATTTGTGTTCATCTAAGTTTTAGGGTGGGGAGTGTTCTATGCGGACCGGACCAGTCGTATAATTACGATTGAACTTCCTTAAAGGTAAGTCGTTTAATCATAAATTATACTTCCTGGTCCGGTCCTTATAGAACACATTAGGTAGTTGTTGAAAGTTAATGAGCGATTTAACATAGTAACAACTTTGTATTGTTTATAAACAAAGTTCTCATAATACTCTTGAAAGTTCCTAAAATATCTGATTTTAATCATCCACTTATCATCTAAATTTTAACTATTAAGTTAAGTAACATCAACATTATGGTTATACTATAGTTATTATAAGATATAGCACCTAAATTTGTTCACTTAATAATAAATTTTTATATTCTAAGAAATTTAAACCTCGATCAGGAAAGAACACTTCTCGCAAAATCCGAATTATTGACAATCGGCCTATTATAAAATTTAAAAAATGAATCAGAATTTTTTGACAATCCTGTTGCAGATCTAACAGTATCTATGTTAACACCTGCTCTGAGCGCTGCTGACGACACCGCATGGCGAGTACTATAGGCAGTAAACTTATTCGTATCAATACCTGCTTTACTTAAAGTTGTCTTTATCCATCTAATCGAGAAATTGTTTGAGTTGAAGCAGCATGAATAGGATTTTTATGTGTAATCAATAAATTAGTGGGCGTGATTTTCCCTGATAAAATAATATAGTGTTGACGCGACGCATAATTCGAACTTAACTTCGAAAAAGGGGAGCGTCAACTTGGGCTGTTCTCTAGATGGCCTCGATGTTTTTAATAATTCCAGAATTAACACTTCTATTTTTTCTCCTAAATTTGAAAAATTACTTATATTTATTTTGGCTATAGTTTGTATATCCTATGTGCCCGTACAAAGAGCCAATAATGTTACTAACTTATAGGTAAGAACTTCTAAACTAAATGATTATAATGGGAATAAAATTGACAAACATTTCAAAACGGGATAAAGATCCCAAGTAGAGTTATATTTCGGGAAAACTGGTCGCAGTTTTAAATACTCCTTTCAGAAGCGTTTTATCAGCTGATCTTCCATCTTTTTTGAAAATATTAAGTTCATCGTGGAAGGTTGAAAAGCTAGAGCCATTTTTAAATTGTTCAATCAGAAAATTAATAAAACGGGATCTAGTGGGTTAATACTGCGTGCTCTACAGAAATTACACCACGTATTCAATGCAACATTATATTGTGATAAAATATTTTTACTTAAAGAAATTGATGTTTCAGATAGTCCTCTGGACCTGTACTCCTTTCTGATAACAGCCCTACCGCCAGGATGACAATTCCTGAAAGGGCATAATAGAAGGTTTTTATCAGGACCTAAGTATATGGGATCCTTAATTAATAATTTTAGAAAAATTGGATACCAAGGTTGAGTTCTCCAAAATGGAACAATCACTATCCTCTCTGCCTTATCTAATATAATCTTATTTAGCAGTCTTGCAATTAGAGGAAACGGGGGAAAAGCGTAAAATACATACTTTACCAACTTAAAGTGAAAGCATCTACTGAAAAGAACTGAGGGTACTGTCTCCATGAACGTACTGGGTACACTTTGCATTCAATTCTGATGTAATCAAATCTATTTCATTCATTTCAAAAAATAATATCATTTTTGCAAATTCTATCTCATTTAAAGATTCTTCAGTTTCAATTGATTTAAACCTTGATTCCTGATCCTCTTCTGTGTTATTCACGGATTCTATATATGTAGCAAACAAGAAAATGTTCCTAGCTTCACACCACTGCTATATGTCCCTAGCTAATCTGGAGAGTCTTTTATATTTTGTACCCCCCCCCCCCCCTCCATTTTATTTACATAAGAGATGGCTTTAGACGTGTCAACTCTAAGTAATATATTGCAATTTAGTTTTGATCTAACGAAGTTCTTAAAACCGTTAAAAATAGTTCCAAATAATTTATATGTTTATATCCTTCCTCTTGAGTCCAAAATACCACGAGCCAGTCCGCCATTACATACCGCCCCCCAATCGGTTTTCGAAGCATCCGTGTATATTTCAGCCATATATTTCCTAAGCACTAAATAATTGGGAATATCTTTGATCAACCAGTGTAACCCAGATTTCACCTCTTTAGATATGACCATTTGCCCATCATAGCTCCCTTTACCTGTTCCTAAGTGCTAAGAATTTTGCTCGCTTAAGTTTTTTTAGTGTATATCCAACCATACTTAATTATTGGTCATACATAAATAAGAGTTTCAATTAACTTTGCAAAATATCTAATTTTGCAGCTGTTTTTATTCATAAAAGTTTGTACGATTTTTACATATTTGTCTATCTTATCGTGTGGCAAGGAAATAGCTAAATGTGTACTCTTAAATAGAATACTTAGATATTTACACTGTTGACTTCAATTTGAGCAGCGTTTATTGTAATTTATAATAAAGGCCAAAGATTTCAACAATGAAATAGAATCATTTACATTTTTTAAGCAATATGAATCAGTTTCCCCAGAAGCATAAAATATTTAATGTAATTTTTAGAAATATTGCCGATCACAGATGTTGTATAACCGGTTTTAAAATATCTGTAAACACAAATGCTGCAGTACAAAGTCAAAATGGCAAACAACTAAATTCAAACAATTTTTCTTGGAAAATAAATCTATATATTTTCTGGGGGCTATAAATTGGAATAAGAGAATAGGCATCTTTCAGATCTAATAAAGCCATATAACAATCTTGCGTAATAATATTTTTATCTGTTCTGTAATCATCCAGTTTGAAATGCGGAGGTGACATGAACTTATTTAACGACTCAAGATTTAACACAAGTCTAGATTTATTGCCAGGCTTCGGTACCAGAAAATATGAGGAGATGAATTGGCCTTTTTCAGGTTTACATTGATAAATGGCATCAATATTTATCAACGTCTGAATTGTTTTCTCATACTCCCTAATATTATTACTGTTATGTTTTTCATTTGGAACTCTAATTTGATTTGGTTTTCTATCAAATGGAATATGATACTCTTTTACTGACTCTAATATATATTGGTTTCTAGTTAATGTTCTTTTTTCTGTTGTAACCTTGGAACCTGCTGAATACCTTTTCCTGTTCCTTTGGTCTGTACGTGTTTGTCTCTCTTGTGAAATTTTATGTCCCGAATTTCGCTCGTGGTGAGTTTAAAAACTTCTTTGTAGAAGATGAGGAAGTAGCTACAGATATATATGGCCGTTGCCTTTAACTCCTGACTTGTTTTCGTAATAGTTTGCGCTGCCCTATATTTCTCAGTCAAGTTCTCCCCAAACAGTAAATTTTCTACCTTTGATTCCTTGGCCACTTTGTGCAAATATGATTTTAATTTAGGATAAATTTGATGTTTTCTTTGCAAAGATAATTGAAAATGTGCATAGCACATGAATTTTGCACAGTCTACTAAGCCTGGTAGAACCTGCTCTTTAATTTTATTATTATTTTTATTTTCATTTAGTAAAACATCTACAGCTGCACCCAGAGCACCAGCTCCTATATCATTTTGTATATAGGACATATACGAGTCTCTCTTACTCTCAGTACTAGATAGTAATGCCCGAATCTCTGGATTTAACTTAGGACCATTTAGTGCCGGGCAGTTTTCTAGGATGATCCATTTTGACCTAATTTCATCTCTAGTTTGTGAATTAATTCCCTCTTTTAAGTAGGTTGACAGCGGTTAACTAATTCTATATTTAGGTAATGAAATGCTTTTTGTCGACGTATGTATTCTCTTTTTCCACAGCATCGTCCGAATCAGTGTTAAAAATGACAGGTCTCACTACAGGTCTTTTTGAAATAGACAACGTTGACTCCTTCAGCTTACTGTCACCTATTAATAAAAAGATAGGTAGTTGTAGATATGTGCAAGTATTAGAGTACTGCAACATATTAAAAGGGCAAATATTCATTGTGGTAAACCACCTTTAATGTCCATCCTGTGTTGTATATGATATGTGAATAGGAGGCGACAATGTCCACCCTGTATATGAATTTTTAAATATCAAAGGGACGAGGCAGTCTATCCTTGTTTTTCCATACGTTGTATCAATTGTGTAAACAGGGTGCGAGCAAGGCCATCCTGTACATGAACATTCCAATGTCAAAGGGACGAGGCAGGCCACCTTTGATTTTTCATATATTTTACCAATTGTGTAAGTAGGGCGCGAGTAAGGCCACCCTGTATATGAACGTTCAAATGTCAAAGGGGAGAGGCAGTCCACCTTTGATTTTCCATTAGTTGTACCAATTGTGTAAGTAGGGCGCGAGTAAGGCCACCCTGTATATGAACGTTCAAATGTCAAAGGGGCGCGACAGGCCACCTCTGATATTCCATCAGTTATATCAATTACTTTCCTAGGTGGAAAAATACCAATCGTAAATATAGAGTAATCATCCTGTATATACATTTTTAGTAAAAAAGTAAAGAACTAGAAAGGGGGAAAGAGGTTATCTTCTTAGTTATTCCTGTGTCATCGTCGATATTTTCTTAATTATTCGAAGCGAGAGCCAAGAAATCTCCTACGTATGCATGCCCATTAAAAAAATAAACATTACCTACACAATATTGTTAGTTATTTCCGTAAAATTTAATGACCTAAACTAGCTTTAAAGTCATAACATAAACTTAGTAAAGGGTACGGGGCATCTTATTTCAGCCTTCGAATATTACCAAGACTGTTAATATTGAACACTTGAATTGTGTAAACAAATATCTATACCTACTCTGAAAAGGGTACTGTCTGAATGGGATAAATCTATAATTTACTCTTATATTAAGTTTTCATTCAATTTAAATGTCATTCTAAACAATTCTGCTTTTATCCCAATGCTAATTTTATACACTGAAACGCTTGTATAAACAACTGTGTGTGATAACCATATTAATATTTTGAATTTCTAATAAAAAATTGTTCTGCATGCGTATAATACAGATGCATATATACAATAAAAGTTATTATTGCTTACTTGTTGACCTCAATACGTCCTCTGACATTTTTTTTTTTTTAATTTCCTTATCTCTTTCTTTATCGTCACAGATCGTTCATGTTCATTTTTTTTTCTTTCAAAATTCTTTGGCATCTTGAAGTGAATCACTCACTCACTCACTATTGGTTTAAACAGAACCGGTACGTACCACACTAAAATGCGTAATGTGGTTATCAGGCGCCTGAAGCCGGCGATGGGGCTCTTTTTTGGCTTTCAACTTAGTGTACGTAACGCATAAAAGTGCGACTACCTAATGTGTTCTATAAGGACCGGACCAGGAAGTATAATAAATATTAATACGAAATATATCAGCGGTATAATGTAAATCATGTTTAAATGTTCAATTTATAGTTGAAATAAAAATATTTACAGATCTATATATAATTTAAAAGTTAATAAAAAAAAATTAAACTTTTCAGGTATTGAGGTATTAAAATGATGAAAAAATAAATAAACAAATATATACTTTCACAAACAAACTCTTTATATTATGCATAGTACAGTGTACATGCGTTTCATGTATAACTTAGTAGAATATAATAGAATAAGTTTACTTAACAAATTGTTCTACTACAATGTAATTGTTAAAAACTGAAACATTATGATAAATGAACTAAGCCCCTACATTAAGTGCATATTTATTTTTTTGTATGCCCAAATGCACGCTCAAGTGCTCTAAATAGTACTTAATGTGGGGGCTTAGTTCATTTATCATAACATTTCAGTTTTTAACAATTACATTGTAGTAGAAGAATTTGTTAAATAAACTTATTTTATTCTATTAAGTTATACATGAAACGTATGTACACTATTGTACACTCTACTATGCATAAAATAAATAGTCTGTTTGTGAAAATATATATTTGTTTATTTATTTTCCCATCATTTTAATACCTCAATACGTGAAAAGTTTTATTTTTTTTTTTCTGTTTAACATGTAAATTATATATAGGTCTGTAAATATATTTTATTTCACCTGTAAATTGGACATTTAAACATAAACATAGACATAGACATAGACATAGACATAGACATAGACATGGGAGTTGTTGGTCTCCCATCGGGCGCGTCCCCGGGTAGCGGATAGGGGAATACCCTCACCGGTCCCGACCGGCGGGTACCGGGGAAATAATATACCCGGCGCGGACCAAAACCAACAACAACAGAAGACGGACGGAAAATGGACATGGACAGGAATAAGGATAAACTGATTACGCTGCAGGGGGTCGGATTCCCAGTACCGGTCCAGAGTGCGGGTGTTGGAGCAGGCCCCACTGGACCGTTAGCCAACGACTGCGGCTCCTCCTTGATGGCATCCCAGGCCGAGGGGAGTATTTTAATTACTGGAACCAACGAAGGTCATAGGAGACGAAAATCCATTCAAGCGGAAACCGAAAGTCGCCAGGACTCCTCCTCCATATAGAGAGAGAGTGTACTCCTGTCCAAGTATTCTTGCTCTGGAGAGGAAGAGCAATTCCAGCTCCGAGAAACCAGAGACGGAGATCCAACGGTTAGAGAGAGAGAGAGGGGAAAATCTTGCCTTTGAGGCTCTGGGAAAGAATATCGCAATCGTAGAAGGAATACTCAATGATGCCAGGAACATCCATAAACAGATTCGGGAAGCAACAACTGCGGCTAGCGTATATTATCAAAGAATGCATGAAGCCCGAGTGGCGTTAAAAAAGGCGAGAGACATGCAACCCACGGCATCGACCAAGAACCAAGAGGAAATAAAAAATGGAGGCAAAGAGACACTAGTGAATAAAGAGAATAGAGGAACACAAAACCAATGCTACTGGGGAAAAGGAAACCAAGAAACGGTCCGCTACGTCCCCCCTAGCGGAGCCTAAACAGAGAGTTCCGACAGAAACGGGAGAAGCATCGGAGGCAAAACATCCTCACTGGCAAAGTGTGGAGCACCGAAAAAAGAGAAGGAAAAAGGGGGAAACCGAACAACCAGAAGGGGATGAATCAGAGACTGAACGTAAGGCAGAGGAATGTCCAGGTGAAAAGAAAGACGGAAAAGAGGCGAAAGAAGAGGGGCTAAGAAAAAAGCAAACAAAACGGGGAGTACCGGAAGCAGTGACGGTCAAGATAAGCGATAAGACGTCTTATGCGAACGCTCTCAGAACACCGAAGACGAAGGTAGATCCGGACAAAATTGGTCTAAAACTGTCGGGGGTAAGGAAGACCCGAGCTGGGGAAATCCTTATCGAGATAAAAAAGGGAAGTTGTAAAGTGGAGGAACTGAAGGCGAGAGTGGAAGAAGCCCTAGGAGAGGACGCGACCGTTCGAACGCTAGACAGGACTGTCAGTCTGGTAATTAGGGATTTGGACGGAGCCACATATGAGGCAGACGTGGCAGAAGCAATTAAGGCCATCGCAGGAGACGTGGAAGCTGGCGCTATAAAAGTGAGGGCGCTCAGAAAAGGTTTCGGGGAAACACAGTCCGCAGTAGTGACGATGCCACCGGAAGCCGCAATGGCCGTGCTTAAACTAGGACGACTAAGGATCGGATGGGTCATGTGCCGGGTTAGAGAAAGAACAGAGGTTGTAAGATGTTTCCGATGCCTTGGCTTTGGCCATGTCGCTTACGACTGCAAAGTAGTGGAACGGAGGAATATGTGTCGTCTATGTGGTGCAGTAGGTCATCTTGCTAAAGATTGCAAGTATGACCCCCTTTGTGTGCTATGTAGCGAAACCAGAGGATCTGGAGGGGCAAGACATATCCTTGGAAGCGCACGGTGCGAAACCTTTCAGAGGGAGATGGACAAAATTCGAAAATGGTAATTAAGTGTTAACAGATAAACCTTGGCAGAGGCCGCGAGGCACAAGATCTGCTCATGCAAACGGCTGTGGAAAGGAAAGTGAACTTGCTGCTAATTAGTGAACAGTATAAGAAACCTGTGGTTTCAGGACACAACTGCTAGGGCGGCCATTGTCATACTCAACAAAGACCTAACCATCCAAGAGGTTGATGGCTCGGCGGCAAATTTTGTGGTGATTATAGAAGGAACAAGAATCTTTAGGCTGCTACTTCTCCCCCAACGATACCTATAAAGCTTTCGTCGAACAACTCGGCAATCTCGAAGACAGTCTCCGGTTGGCAAACGGAAATATCCTAGTAGCAGGTGATTTTAACTGCAAGTCGCCGGAATGGGGCTCCAGGCGAGTGGATCGCAGAGGAGAGGCGCTCTCAGAGATGATGGCAAGACTTTATCTCACCATCCTGAACGAGGGTGAAGCTTACATCTTTAGGCGAGGCTCTACGGGGTCAGTAGTGGACATCACGTTTGCAACGAGCGATCTTGCGGGACAGTGCAGGAGGACATAACGTTAAGTGACCATCAGTACATTCAGTACGAGATCAAATAAAAACACCAAAGGAAGGCAAATTCCACAGCAACGCAAGGTGGATGGGTGCTGCGGAAGCTAGATAGGTCAGAGCTCACAGAGTTCCTAGAAACCGCTAAACAGAAGGGAGACCTGCAGCGTATCACGCAAAATGGAGAGCCGGCGGCGGTGGTAGACTATGTAGTTAAAACGATCGAAGCAGCATGCAGCAGGGCCATGCCGAAACGAAGAAGTTTTCCACAGCAG
Organism: Rutpela maculata; assembly: GCA_936432065.2. NCBI lineage: Eukaryota > Metazoa > Arthropoda > Insecta > Coleoptera > Cerambycidae > Rutpela > Rutpela maculata. The sequence continues at coordinate 245,628,534 of OW386285.2, forward strand.
AGAAGGCCAGTCTATTGGTGGACTACCGAAATAGCGGAATTGCGAAAGTGCCTTGCGGTCCGCCGTAAGATGATGCGTGGAAGAAATACGGAGGAAGTCCCCCTTAGTGAGGAATATAGAGAGGCACGGAAGGAGCTAAGAACAAGAGCAAGAGAAAGGGTTAGCTATGTCGCTCAGTAGACGAAGATCCGTGGGGTTTACCATATAGGTTAGTTACCAAGAAACTGCTGGGAAGACAAGAGATCCCCGGCATAAAGAAGCCAGAACGAATGGAGACCATTGTAAAGACCCTGTTTCCGAGCCACGTAAAGAGGACTGCGCATCCCATCCTTCCTAATAACGCGCAGCGGCCCGGACTATATCCCCAACGAAGTAATCACAGTAGTGGTGGAGGTGTGGCCGGAGGTCCTACTGGAGGCCTTCAACGCCAGTCTCCAAGCCGGAGTCTTTCCACAAAGATGGAAGCGTCAGATCCTGGTTCTCCTAAGAAAAGGCGACAAACCACTAGCAGATCCGTCGTCGTATCGACCAATCTGCCTATTGGACACGATGAGGAAACTTCTAGAACGAATGATTCTGCAGAGGCTAGTGGAAAACATCGAGGCACACGGGGGACGTTCGCAGAGGCAATATGGCTTTCGCAAAGGGAGATCCACAGTGGATGCCATTACAAACGTGGTGAACACAGCGAACACGGTGATGATTGGGCCATGGGCCACTAGGGGTTACTGCTCTCTAGTCACCTTAGACATCCGGAATGCCTTCAACTCGGCCAGATGGGAAGCAATTATAGGAGCATTGTCAGAACGAGACACGCCTGAGTATTTAATGAGGATAATAGATAGTTATCTGACAGACAGAACGCTTATCTATAATACGGAGAACGGTGACAAGGAGTACGAGGTAACAGCGGGAGTTCACAGGGATCGGTACTTGGCCCGTTCCTACGGAACGTCATGTACGATGGGCTTCTCAACCTTCACGTGCCAGCTAGAGCAAAAATCGTAGGATTTGCAGATGACGTAGCGGTGGTGGTGACGGCAAGGACAGCAAACACCTTGGAATTATTAACCGGTGAAACCATCCGTAGGGCCAACACTTGGCTGAAGGCCAATGGACTGGACTTGGAAGTGCATAAAACGGAGGCCGTACTCATTACGAACAAGCGAGTGGACATACCAACGACGATAGCCTTGGAGAGCGACATTTTACCATTTAGCAAACTTATGAAGTACCTAGGTGTGCGGATAGATCAAGGGTTACGATACACGGAACACGTCCTGAGAACCTCAGAGAATGCGGCAGCCACAGCAGCTAGCCTCGCACGACTAATGCCCTACATCGGAGGCCCCAGGGAACACAAGAGGAGGCTACTGGATAGTGTCGTACATGCAAAATTACTGTACGGAGCGGAGGTTTGGGCAGGTGCTGTAGAGAGGGAAACCATAAGGCGTAGGCTGGCGTACGTCCAAAGATGTAGTGTTATTAGAGTTACGTCCGCCTTCAGGACTCTTTCGTGTTGGCCAGCAGGCCACCGATCGATCTGATGATCAGATAAAGAAGGGAGATTTACGAAGCGCGCTACGAAAACAAAGAGAGGAAAAAAGAGGAAAAAAAGCTGGCCCGGCAGCGCCTTATGGAAAGATGGCAGATAAGGTGGGACTCAGGACGTTGGATACATCGCTTGATCCCTAGCGTGCGAAAGTGATGCGATCGAGCCCACGGCCAGATGGATTACTATCTCACCCAGGCGCTTAGCGGCCATGGATGTTTTAATAAATATCTGAAGAGGTTCAAAAAGACTGAGAGCGCCACCTGCCTACTGTGTGGTCATGATCTAGACGACGCCAACCACGTAATCTTCGAGTGCCCTAAAACAGCAACAGAGAGGCTCAGACTGAGCGAGACATTAGGAGAGGAGTTGAGGGTGGAAACCATGGTATCAGCCATGCTAAAGGACGATAAGGCTTGGACAGCAGTGTCTGTCTATATCAAGGACATCATGGAGAGAAAGAGAGAAGCAGAACAACAGGAGAAAGCAAATAGAGCACGAAGAGCCCCCCCGAACCCCTAATCTCGCAAGAGGATGGGGGACGTAAGGAAAGGGCTAGAAATGGACACCACCCCGAAGTAATGCGAAAGCGGTCCCAGGGTGGTTGTTCGGAGTCAGGAGGAGACAGACATAGACATAAACAAACACACCACAGATAGCAGACAACCCCCAAATCCAAAGCCAAGGCTGTGCGGAAGGAGGTTACACATTTGGAAAAACGCAGACATACATCCACACCCACCGGTGTTGTCAATACCGGGGCTGGGGGTCGAACCAAGAGCGCGGTTGGCAGTCGATCAGCATATTTGCCACTCAATACGCCTTAACCGATTAAGCTACCGCGCCGGTAGCTCAATCGGTATAATTTACATTAAACCTATGATATATTTTGTATTAATATTTATTATATTCACAAAAAAAAATCAAAAGATAAAAAAGTAGGAGTGTTCTTTCATCTGTACCTTTTAAACGAAGAATTCTCTGGGAAAATGTTAAGAATAATAAAATGTTCAAAATCAATTTTCTCAACTTTTCTATCACTTGATACATTTACGAGTTATATTGCAAGTAAAATTGCAAAAAGTTGAAGTTTTTTTTAATTTTAAAGTGTGTTGCCCCACCTGTTCGCGTGCGGATAGTTGGCATATGTTTCTGGACATCCCAAACTATACTTTAAGAAAAAAAAATTGCGGGTAAACGACATTTCGCACAAAAAAACTATTCCGACTGGTCTATATATATTATAGCTCCCTGCTTGATGTCCTTATATCATAATCTTATTAGAAAAAGCATGGGTAGATTACTATGAACATAGTTTAATTCTATTATTTATCAAAAACACTACAGTTTTTCAGTAAATGTAACGTAAATTGTTTTTTTTTGTATAGTAACTAGAGGTTTCATTTTTGACAGTTTAATAGTCAATGCATCATAAAGAAATTTCTATATTATGCGGGGGATTGCTATTTTATAGGCTGGATGCCACCTATTTCCAGAAGGTGGCATCTAAAAAAAAACAAAATCATTGAAGATGAAGGAGAATTAAATTTTGGGAAGAAAAGGTTATATGCAATTTGTCATATATATTGATAGTCGTTAAGTTCTAACAACTTGAAAATGATTATAGCTTGAAGAAAAAGGTATTTCAAAGCGATTTCGTGAAATAACTATAAAAGTATTACATTTTGCGAAACAATGCCACAAACAAATAGGAAATCTACCAAACTGAAGATAAATATCGTTTTTAACTAATTTCTGTAGAATGAATGGTCTCGAAGATCTGGAAGTATAAAGGTGGCATCCGAATCGTTATAAGACGAGAGATTTAGCTTACGTATTAAATATCTCAGAATTTATGGCACTTACCTCAAAAATGTTAACGACCAAAATATTTACTAAGCCTTCAAATGATTTTTTGACTATTTTTATAGCACAAAAACAAAGACATCATAACAGAAAGGATGTGCTTCTTCACATTATTACGCAAAAAAATTGTGGAGAACATAAATAAAGCTTATAAACTGAAAATGAATTTTGCTTTTTATCTAGTTATATTAGATTAATAGTTGGCAAATTTGAATTTAAAAACGGCGTTCGAATGTTTATAAGATTAACTATTCAGTTTAAATGTCGAATATCTTCGAAATTTGTATTAAAAATCCTATGAATCGGAATTAAATATAATTAATCAAACTTTAAAATGGTTCTTTGTTTGTTTCTTTATCATAAAGAACAAAGAAGTTATGGCCGAAACAATGTGCGTCTTCAGTTTTTTTTAACAGAGTCGCCAGTTTGTTACTATAATTATACGGCCATTAAAGAAAAATCTCAAAAATGGTGCTTTTGCTTAACATACAACATCGTCTAGATGCTCAATTTTTGTTCCATCTAAAACACTTGCTTTGGAAAAAAATTCCATCTGCCATATTGGAAGAAAGACTAGAGTGAAACTGAAAATTAATTTAAACATAATTTACGAATGGTCAACTGCTCACGCTCTACATCTTCGGATGTCCACCCGCCTTTATAAAATAAGGCCCTCTTTTAAAGGTGCCAAAAGGGGTCCAAGATTTGTATATTGTATTTGTATATATATTATATTAAGAAGTATTTAATGCATATTTTTTATATTTTCGGAAAATCCTAAGTCGGCACTCACAAGGCTATTTCAAGTTGTGACATAAAATACCTTAATCAGTCATGAAATTTATTTAATGATATTAACATGCGGTTGTCTTTTAATTATATCGGTATTAACATACTTTTTAAACAATGTTCCTGGAAATTTCTATTTGGAACAGAAACTTTTTTCAGCCACAATTATACTTTAATTTGTGATGATAAAACAAGTAAGAATATTTGTGGAACCAACGTAACGCAAAAAGGGTCACAATCACCAGGCAGTGCATAGTGCAAATTTCATTGAAAGCTTTTGACATTCTAGAAAAAGATGCTGTAACATTATATTTCCGTGTACCAGAGCTAAATTACTATTTCAAGGAAAATACATTTTGGACCACTTTCACATTTTTTGGCTCATTGAGAATATGCGTAATTACCATTTAATCAAATAAATGATGATAGTAATATAATTTATCTACTATCACAAGAATTCATAAAAAAGTTAGAAAAAGGAAACAATTTTAAAAAATCTGGATTTTTGTATTTATCCGATTAGTCATACTATAACCTGATACATAATATTTATTCATCGTCCTATTCACTATGAGACATTTTTATGTTTTATGAATGGATCGCAAAATCAATTTTTGGTATAATGTCATAGTTACGAGGCTCATTTTTTGTGTACGTACACCTTTATTGAAATGTTACATTTTTGGAGGCTAACTTTGCATTTTGGGTAGGACAAGGTTTTTTTTCGTTATGAAAGGGGGGCGGTGTAAGTTTAAAATTGTGTTTTTCTACTACCGTCTTAATAACTGACCTAGCAACACGGGCGATAACGAAAGTAAACATTCGAGTTACCTGGTTGCTAAAGCTACGAAAGAAGCCAGGAAGAAAAATAAAAAAAACAAATTTTAAAGCTTCATAAGTTTGGATATTAGTCCAGTGGAATTGGAAAATATGCATATTGTAATTCGTTTCAGGATGCCACGCGGATGAAACGATGGTTTTATTGATTACGAACATGACCCTGAATTTGGTCCACTTTTTGACCGCCGGAACATTGTTTATTTAACGATTTATTGTTGAAAAGTTCAAAAAAATCGACTTTTTTAATGATAGGTTTTTTAATTTGTAGATACTGTTAGAACTTTGGAAAACGGTTAATTTGAGAGGTGTTTCGTTTAAAACGTTTGAAAATATGTTTAAATAATTGCGAAAATTATCGCAATTAGCAAATATTTTTCATTCTTTAACAAAAACACTATAGTGCTTAAAACTTTCACAAAATATGTCTTTTACTACCCTAAAGTTACCCCTAAAATTTCATCAAAAAATTTTGATTAGTTTAAGAGATATTCAATTTGTTTATTAAAAACATGAATAATGTAAAGTGTAAATTCACCCAGTTCCCGTTATCGTAGAGGGTTGATCCGGACATCATTTTTTTCGTTGAGACTTAAACTTTATGTTTTCATTAATGGTAAATCAAATTTGCATTATTTTCAACTTCAAAATGGCGTTTGAAAAAGTGTCATATTTTGAGGTTAGGTTTTTTGCTAATAACTTTTAAACAATTGAAGATTTTGCAATATCCTTCTCATATCTTTGTTGCTGGCGTTTTTTCACACATTTTCAAAAAAAATGACTAGCCTTACTAGAAGCCGAGATCACTTTTTTTTCAATAAATTCGTAATTTGTTTATTAATAAACATTAACGGCTGAAACTGGGCGAACAACTAGTTTAATAGGTTATCTTTGTAATAGAGCAGAATTTGGGGGAAAAAATTCAATTTGCAACGATAACAATAATTAATTTTAAATCAGCGTCAGAATAGGAGTGAGAAACTTGGAGTCATATCTGTAACATGTTCATAAAATGATCGAGACGAGTTCAAATCCGTCAACCAAAAATTTACCGTTTTTCCGATATTGACTTTTTTTTTAATCTGGGGTAGCGTGATGAAATAATAATATCTGTCATATCGATTTATTCATAATTAAACAATAATTTGTTATAAACAATTATTTTTTGTTAAAAAAATTTTTACGAATTTATTAAAAAAAAACATCTCGGCTTCTAGTAAGGCTGCAGAGTCATTTTTTTTTTGAAAATGTGTGAAAAGAACCCAGCAACAAAGATATGATGAAGATATTGCAAAATCTTCATTTGTTTAATAGTTATTAGCAAAAAACCTAACCTCAAAATGTGACACTTTTTCAAACGCCATTTTGAAGTTGAAAATAATGCAAATTTGATTTACCATTAATGAAAACATAAAGTTTAAGTCTCAACGAAAAAAATTATGTCCGGATCAACCCTCTACGATAACGGGAACTGGGTGAATTTGCACTCTACATTATTTATGTTTTTAATAAACAAATTGAATATCTCACTAATTAAAATTTTATGATAAAATTGGGGTAACAAAAGACATATTTTGTCAAAATTTCAAGTACTAAAGTGCTTTTGTTAAAGAATGAAAAATATTTGTAAATTACGAAGATTTTCGCGGTTTTTTGCAATTATTTAAACAAATTTTCAAGCGTTTTAAACGAACCACCTCTCAAATTAACCGTTTTCCAAAGTTTTAACAGTATCTATAAATTGAAAAACCTATCGTTAAAGGTCTTTGAGTTATCTTTAAAAAAGTCGATTTTTTGGAATTTTTTAACAATAAATCGTTAAATAAACAATGTTCCGGCGGTCAAAAAGTGGACCAAATTCAGGGTCATGTTCGTAATCAATAAAACTATCGTTTAATCCGCGTGGCATTCTGAAACGAATTACAATAAATTTGAGACTTTTTTTTACTAATTCTACTGGTCTATATATCTTGCTTTGGATTTCTCGCCAAAAAATGAGCGACGTCAAGAAGAAAACAAATTTTAACGCTTCATAAGTTTGCATATACCTTGCTTTGGATTTCTTGAGGTAAAGTGAGGCACAAGCAATATTGGCTGCTTCTTGTATCCTGTGTTCATCGCTACGAAACACATTTGTTTATTTTAGTTTGAAATCAACAGAAATTAAAATGTTTAACATAACCTCGATGACAGATAATAATTGTTTCGTTGGCATGGAAACAATGTTCAGAGACAGTCAGAGACAGCCTCCTGAAATTTATTAAAAACATCAAATAATTTCATGAAATAATTCGTTTTAAATTATTAAATCCCATAATATCTTTCGGTAGTAGAAAAAATATAATACATTACACAATGCGAAAGCCCTTTTAGGTGTTCGGTGTTTTTTGAAAAGTCTCAGCTTAGCCTCGACCATTCAAACATCACCTCACACCTAAAAGTAAACTTTCGCATCTAGTAATATAAATAATTATTTCGGGTCGACGGCCTCCTCATTTGGCAGTCATCTTGTAAAAAAGTTTTTAACAGTTTTTGCCCTACATATCCGTAACGATGCATCTTACAAAATTTATAGAATCGAATTCTCCACAACTTTACTAGATAAACTCTTTGTCTTAAATTGAATAATTAAAAAGTCATAACCATTGGAAGAGAGAAATTTGTCACATAATTTTCTTTTAAGCTCTTTCTTCAATTTGAACAAAAAGAATACATCACATGTTTCTTGTAGATTACTTCATAACAAATAGTTTTCATTTATACTTTTTTAATTTCTTTAATTCTGAAGGGTTTTACAGCGCTGCGAAGGGATCAAAGTGACAGATCATGACTTACAAATTGAGAGATCGGCGGTTCGATTCCTATGCACTTCGAATTTTTTTCGTTAAAAACTTTGTTATTAATTGCGGAAAAATATAAACATTGCTACCTGTGGTAATGGGCGATTTCAAGCGGGTTCTCCGCCCTCAAAATAATACTTCAAAATGGCCCCCATAGGATGCGGCCCCTTCTCGGGTCCCATTTTAGTCTTCACTCCCCTTTTTCAGTGGGGGCCAACATTACCTCACTCCGCGTCAACCCATTTCTCTCCAACAGCCGATGAGACATCTCTAGCGTCATTTAGTGACCAATCCTCAAATTCTGAATAATTATAAGCACCTCATATATAATGTAATTTAATCTTCTAACAATATTTATACTTTTTGCGCAATTATTACTAAAGCTTTTAAAGAAGGAAGTGTGTAGAGATCGATCCGCCAATCTTCCGATTTGTAAGAGATCATCTGTCACTTTGGTCCCTTCGCAGCGCTGTAAAACCCTTCAGAATTAAGGAAATTACAAAGAGTATAAATGAAAATTATTTGTTGTGAAATCCTCTACAAAAAACATGCAATATATTTTTTTGTTAAAATTGAAGAAACAGTTTTAGCGCTTAAAAGAAAATTTTGTGAAAAATTTCTATCTTTCAAGGGTTATAACTTTTTAATTATCGAATTTCAAAAATTTTCTCAAGTAAAGTTGTAGAGAACTCCATTCTAAACAACTCAATTCTCTATAGATTTTTTGTAAGATGTACAGTTACGGAAATATAGGTCAAAACTTTTTCAAAATGACGGCCAAATGGGGAGGCCCGAGTACTAAATTTGAAACTCCCCCCCTCCCCACACACACACACACATAAAAAAAACCTTTCCTAGTCAAAATGCAAGGTTAAATGTAGCATGTCAATGGACTATTATCCCTAATATAAATAAAATAGAATGAGCGACGTCAAGAAGCGTGACCAAGTCAAAGTTGTAAAAAAAAGCCGCGAGGCTTTATCTGAGTCTTGCAGAGGGCTTGTCACCAATGGACACAATTTTTTATTTGTAATCGTGAGGTTCATGGAAAATATTTTCTTAGACATTTATCAATTTGTCTCCTTCTATTATGTAATGTTATCTACTTGCCAAACATGAACTTCGTATATACAAAAAAGTGAGATTTAGTCCGGGGTCCAAGCACTCCAAAATCAAGATGACCCTTTCCGACATGACGTACAAATGTTGATATAAGTAATGAAGAGAGCATTACCTGGGGCACTAGAAAACACTTGTCGGATTAATGTTTGCTCTTGCGCAACTTCAGAAATCGCAAAAAAGATGGCGGATTGATAATTACAAAATCATGTTTTACAATGGTTATTCTCCGTTAAAACAAAAAATATGTAACCTACCGATCTGATTTTTGGTACGTATACTCAAAAGATATACGTGATTCTAACTAAGCTATTGGTATTTTTGAAAAGAATATTTTTTTTGGAAAAAAATAATTAAAATCTAAAGGTTGATATTTACGTTCTAAAAATTTCGAAATGCGGACAACTATGTTAAATTTATGAAATTCTTATATACAATTGCTTACCAAATATAGTCCATATATTGAAAAAGTTTTTTTAAAAAAGATCCTGTCGATAACGTATACAGTTTTTTGTTTATGATTTTTTTATGAGGCGCGTAATTATGCAGCATTAAAATAAAAATAGTCTACACGATAATTGGTACAGTGTAAGAGTAAAAAGCACTATATTGTTCAATATAATTGCAAATTTGAATTACTTTATGTTAATAATACAACAAAACGAATGAAAGTAGTAGTCGGGCGTTGCCGATTGCGGCCACTCATTTAAAAAAGTAATAATCGATACAAAGTGAATTGTGTGTTCGAGCAAAATGTTAATCAAATAGGTATTCGCAATTGGCCATGCCCTAGTACAACTTGTACTCGTTTTTATATTGTTTAAGAAATAAAACATTAGTGATATATACTATTTTGGGTATTTAGCATATTTAATAGAAATCAGAAAAGGGAGATATTTTAAATAAAACATTAATGTTGTATATTATGTAATTTTTGTGTATAACTATTCTAACATTTTAGTCAGAATCACTATCATTATAAAATGATGCATATTGCTTTTTCCCTTAAAACAATTTTCAGGAAAAGCAGCACGCGAGACCGCAACTGAATCCCACTCACAAGAACATTTTGTGTCGCATTTTATTTTACAGTTGCACTTTTTAATTTAAATTCAGATAAACTTTTTTTTGTCGACATTATCGGAACCAGCTCCTGATTTCCAATTCTGCATTCCAAATTTTGTGCAAGAGGTAATTTGAATGACAGTTCACAACACTGTTTAAATTATTTTACCTTTTAATAATTTTCAAACGTATACATATAATACATTTGTAAAGTTGACGTGTATGTACATTGAAAATATTTGCAAAAAACTGATATGGGATGTAAGATGAGTAATGGAACACATTAAGACAGATTTTGGAATTTTTCTGTTTGTCTGCTTGTCTGTTTGAACGCGCATCACGCAGAAACTACTGAACCAATGAGGTTCATCTAAGCTTGGAGTAACATTTAGTTCTTATTTCATCGAAATCGGCCTAGACTAAGCCAAGTTTTATGAAAATCGGTCTATTAGAACAGGAGATACAGTTTGATCTCTACAATAAGCGTATTTGCACAGCATAAACATTTAAGATTAAACTTCTGTAATATCCCAGAAAATTTGTGAGTTTTTTGAAATATTCCAGGATGGTGATTCTACCGCAAACGTCGTTTATAAAGAAGCTTTTTAGTCAATTTCAAAATTCCACGTGATCGTAACCGCGGGCATAGCTAGTAAACAAGCTAAAAACGTACTCTTCGCCAATTTACTGAGCTTTTTATATATAATTGTTACACATTCTATAGGATACTCTTCGCAGTTTTCTTGTAAATAATGTTAGTTTTCGGACATCCTAAATTTTGTGATATAAACTTTGTTGTGAAAAAAACTGTATGAAAAAAAAATGAAAAAAAAAATCCAACCTGCGGGATTCGAACACGGGACCCTTGGATTGCAACGAAAAGCTTTAGCCACTGCGCCACCACCTGTTGCTAGGAAAATTGATTGTCTGTAATATATATCTGTCGACATTCATACATATTTCACTTCTAAGAAATATTAATAAACTTCATACACAAAAAAAAAATTTGTTATGGAAATAATATCTCGCGATTTCCATTTTAGTACAAGCCACAAAAATTAACAAAAAAATTTTTTTTTTAAATTAAATAATTAATAACTTTTTTATTTACTGATCGATTTTCTTCAAAAACAATAGGGTTCTTCCTCCAGCTAACACTAACTTATTTTCTAAATTTCAATACAATCGGACTTTTCTTTCTTAAGTTATCGTGCTTACAAGAAACGTGACGGACGGACAGACGGACGGACAGACGGACAGACGGACAGACGGACAGACGGACATTTTGAAAGTTGTTCAGAATTCGTTCACTAACACAATGATATGAAAATTTTTTCTCTACGAGCGATATTTACGATTTTAGAAATGTGCCGATCAAATACAATATACTCTTCGTTTTTGCGAAGAGTATAATAATTAATATGAACCGCAAACAATAATCAATCGATTTAAATAATCAAACACAAATAGTTTTTATAATGTTAAAATGTTAAGACAAATAACTTCACACTATGTACATAAGTACATACGCCTAATAAACATAAACATACCAGCTAATTCCACTGTGAACTGTTTTCATGCGCTTTATGAATTTTGGGAGAGTTGTCGCCTTTATTACATGCGCCGCATTATGCACCCATTTTAAAAATTCACAACTCGAATACTATATGCAATATCAACTTAGTTCTTGTCTTAAAAACATTTTCAATACATTGGGTATGTTTGTTAGCATAGTTTATACACAAAAAATTTAAAATTGAAGTACTTGCTAGTATGTTGAAATTCTTACTACAATATTTTATAGTTACAGATTTCATAATTTTTTCCCAAAAAACTAAACATATTTAAACAGTGCCATCGAGCCTCATCCAAGCGTTTATGTCTTTAGTGTATACTATAAAAAAATTAAATGGATAGCACTCATAGTTTCTTTTACAGTACGTGTTATGTATTAAAAAACATTTTTTTACGAATTATCATTTCGTCTCTTTTCTTATCATTTAAGAAGTTATGCAAGAGCTGATAAGAATCCGACAAGTCATTTCTGGTGTCCTATATAACCCTTTTTGCAAATCTGAAGTTGAAAAATGTACGTCATGTCGGAACAGGTTACTTGGAATTTAGAGCGATTTCGTACTGTTGGACCCCAGACTAATTTGAACGACGACATAATTTTTTTATATTTTTAATATTTGCACTATGGACAAACAGATGGGAAGACATATGCCAGAAGCCTATTTTGTCATGACTTGAGTTCGATATAATGAATCAACGCATAGAAAATACTTGTAACGGTGAATTTCCAAAAATGTCACCTAGTTTCTGTGCTATAGTGTGTAGTGTTCTGATGTTTATAAAAATTACTTCAGTCTCACAACAAAGGTTCCAACTCCCCTTTTAGGACATCTAGTATTACGCCTAATAGAAATTTGTATATACGAATTTCAGGATCAAAGCATTCACGTGTCCTATTGACGGTAGTTGAAAGAAGTTAATTTAAATTTAAATCAATGGGTTGCAGACTTCAAAATTAAAAGAAAAGTTTATTCGGGCTTAATATGATTTACTGATTTACAGTGGTAGTAGAAGCGCAAGACAGTAAGAATATCTGTGCCACCTTTCCTTAATTTAAATTAATGACACGAAGGATGTAGAGAGAAAAGCAGATTTAATTTGAGCTCTTGAGAATATCTGCATCATCAAAGGGGGATATTATTAAAGACGTAGGTCACCTTACTTAATTTATAGGTTCTTTATTAACCTACTTAAGCCCATCAAATAAATTAATATAATATGACCTACACTTAAGCGTGTTGACCCTATAGAACGTTATCTAATTTATATTTCAGTAAACGTTAATATTTTAATCAATCAAAATGGCTGCTCCTATAGACTCAAAAGGCAAAACCTATATTAAAGTAAATACAGTACGAAAATGGTAAGAGAAGTAAAAAAAACTATGAACAAAATTGTAGAGATTTAAAGTTACACAAAAGCTGGCGGCATATACATACGTACGTATACGTATTTATTGCTCTGGCATTATATGCGTTTTTAATAAATTTGTACGACGCCACACTTTATACACTTTTTTTGCATATGACATAAAATGTTAGACATATGCTCATAGTAATATTCTTTGTAGAAAATGTAACTAATTCCCTACAACATTGTTTCTACTATTTTTTTTTTCATATCTCGTACTAGCCCAGTAAATGAAGACAGTTCGACACGAAAAAATTACGAGAAAGCTGGTTTTTTGTGAAGACCCTCATTGAGGTGCTCTTAGTACATCCTGAGAAGTTAGAGCAATTTGAGCCATGGGTTTTTTTTTGGTGGGGGAGGGGGGAGTTAAAGGGGAAATTTTCAATTTTTTGCCATTATCTCGAAAAGAATCACTTTTTCGACAAAAACAGTTATGAGCAAAAATAATTATTATAAAATTCTATACAAAAAAGATCATTACACTTTTTGTGTAGGATCAATCGTTTTTGAGTAAAAGTTACGGAAAGACACAATGTCTGTATTTTTTTAACAGTAACAAACAGTAGGCCCAATCCACATCTGATACTCAAAACAACCCTTTGCATAAATCATTCGTTCCCTTCTAGCAGATCTAATTCCGTGTCAACTTCATCATCCTCTTCATAAAGAGCTTCGTCAATTGGCTGATCAGTTGATGGTATCGTATCTTCAACTATATCTTCATCTATAGCTCCGTTGTTACTATCTATTTCTTCCGTCGCGGCGTTCAAACAAGATTGCCCACGGCAATGCCCGCATACTGCAGAACATTGGAGACCTAGTTAGTTTTCTGCAGCTACAACTAGCCTTACAGCCTTTGGTACAGTTGCAGAATATAGTATTGATCAATTGATCGGGAGCCGGTGACAAGAGGTTTTGAATAGGTTCCAATCTATTGTTGATGATCTTCCATCCCCAGTCTTCAGGATTTAACTCATTATCGAGCCATTTTTGGACCTGGAGATATACTTTAAATAAATGCTGTTGTGCTGCCTTAATGTGGGTGGTAGATTGGACAATTTCACCGGTCTGTTAAGTCCGGTTGCCTTTACAAATGAGTAATACCTGTACTGATCAATAGAGTTTCCATTCGGAGGAGCACTGTACATTGCCAGAAGTACTTTAATTCCATGTTCCGTAATTAATTCGTGCGAAGTGTGTGGCATTTTGAAAACTTCGGCGCGATTTTGAAGCAACTTCATGACTTTTTTTTCCAATATAAAAACATATTTCCCCGAGGGTAACATTTTTTCAACTTAATCACCAGCTCTCCCTTCGTCTACTGTACCTTATTTTGTTAGGGTGATTTTGAAAGCAGGACTGTGCCACATTTGATAATAATTATATGTATTAAAATAGGTTTAACACAGTTTCTCAAGCTCTGGTATTATACTGTACATGCAAATAGTTTACATAATAAAAATATTCAATTAATGCTTAATACTTACTCTATTTTAAATGATCGGATTATTTTGATTCCTACTAATGACAGTTCACGTACAATACATACCTACTTTTGTATCCATATATTTCTTTTGTAACCTTGATGAAGTCCATCTGTTAAGAGACAAATAAATTTAAAAAAAAGTTGTCTAGTTTGTTTTTCTTTATTTTAAGAACAAATACAGTTTTTACATTTCTTTTATTGCTTTCTTATTATCATGCAATATTTAAATGACTGAATGAAATTTCGTTGCAAAAAGTATATCTTTTATAAATTCCACCCCCTTTTAACATAAAATATTGCTGTTTGGGGATTATCTACGAATACAAATAGAATATTTATAATGCAAAACAACAGTAGAAACAGTGGAAACTAGAACTAATTTATTTGCAACCGCATTTGCTATTTGTTTTTTTGCTGCTTCTACTATTTGTTTATTACTGTTTTTCTACTGCTTGATGTCTTCTAACCATTTTTCAAATCGATTAATGTCTTTCTTGGATTTGGAAATGGATGTTTTTGTGAAACTTTGTCCGCACAATTAGACACACAACATTTTATGTAACCCATTTCACTGATATTTAGTTTTTATGGTTACAAGTAATTAGAAACACTATAAGTATATAAACGTACCCAATTCTTTTTATTAAAGACTAAAATAATTTATCTGAAAACACAACGAAGTTACTTTTGACGAAACTTATTAAAACAGAACATACAAACTGTAATTATTGACAAATGACAGGGGAACGCCATTACCAGCAATTTTTCATAACCGCGACATCTTTTGGATGTAAGAAAAACTTTGGAATGACCAGGTGACTGTCCAACTTGCTTCCATTTACGTTGAATGTCTATATAGTGAGGAATTTGTGACTTACGGCTAACGGTCGTCGCTTGTTGGAACCTATGCCTTTCTCACTGTGTGCCAGAGTGCCAGCCATATGTCCCTCAAGGTCATATGAGGGTTCAAAATAAATAATAACTGTTAGTGTTTACTTCTTCTGTACGTACTTCAGAACTATTTAATATTATAGTGGCCAGCAAATACGCTATATCTTTGAAACGATTGATCCTACGAAAAAAAATATAATGACCTTTTTTGTGTAGAAAAAATATTTTTGCTCACGACTATTTTTGTCGAAAAAGTTATACTTTTCGAGATAATGGCAAAAAACTGAAAATCGCCCCTTCAACCCTCCCCCCCCCACAAAAAAAAATCCATGGCTCAAATTGCTCGAACTTCTCAGGATGTACTAAGGGCATCTCGATGAAAGTCTGCACAAAAAAACCAGCTTTCTCGTAATTTTTTCTTATTTTGGCCCCAAATTTGTGTTTATTTACTGGGCTATACCACTTTCAAATTAAAGTATAATCGACCTGCCTGCTTCCCACCGCATCCTCCTCTTCCATATGCTAGATGCGAGCTGAATTAAGAACGTTCTCGCATCTCAGTCAGTATAACGGTTTGTCTTATTTACTTTGGTAGCATATTATTATACTTATTTAATTCGTTTGGTTCTTAATTATAATTTTTAAATATTCGTTTGAATATCGTTTCAAATTATTCTTCATATTTTTCTTAGTTTCATCTTTCGTTTATTATTATAATTTGCCCGTTTAGTTCGTTAAGTTCTTAATGATGGTTTAATCCCCAGCAGCAGAGCATTGAATATTTCATATGTTATATTTTTTCAAAATTTTTAATTAGTAATAAAAAATCTTGAATAGAATACTGAAAATTAGTTTATTAGCATACCTTAATAAATCAGACAATTAATAAAAAATATATTGCATTTTAAAATTTAACAATAGTTCGGCAAACAGTGTGCCCCGGATGAGGTACTGCACTCTTGTAAATGTTCTTATTTTTGATTTGCTGAGAAAGAGTAATTCTTTGTAAAAAGTTTTGCCTTATCTTAGGAAGTAATAAACAGTTGTCAAACTTTAGATAAATTATACAGGGTTTCTAAAAATTAGAAGATATTAAAACGACTTTAAGCAAACTACCCTTTTTTACATTTTCTTGAAAATTTTATTTTAGTTTTTTCATTTATGAAGAAAAGCTTAAATACGGAGTTTAGTTGCAAAATAAGGAAATAACAATTTTCAAAAAAAAAAATAAAATTTTGAAACTATTCCACATGTGGACCTCCTACTACTACTACACACTTTTCTAATATATTTCTAAATTCATCTTAGACCAATGAGATTACGTCAAGTAATGCTATGGATTAATGTCAATGTCAATGTAATAGATATTTATTCGCATTTTGTATTTTCTATACAAACATTAATTACTGATTATTGAATTATGCTAACCAGGGCACAACGAATTTACTTGGTCCAATGCTATGGAATCAGAAATTTTTCTTATAAATACGCAATAGAAGTTTTTAATGAGAAATATCCAGATGTTAAAGTGACTCACAAAGCAGTAGGTAAATTAATTTATAAATGAAGATGACGCTGTTACCTTTGTAGTTTTAGACTCTGTAGAAGAACACCCAAGATGGTCTTTAAGAAAAAGGTCAATAAATTTAGGTATTAACAAACCTCATATTCAGAGGATTTTAGTCAGCCACAAATTTTATGAATTCAGGTCTAAATTTATTCACAAACTTCAAGTTGGAGATGATTCGTTTCTTCTTTTGTTTAACTATGGGTGAGAAAATTTTAGCAAATAGAACATTTCATCGGAACATTTAATTCACGGACGAATCTACTTTTACGACTAATGACAATGACAGAGACAACACGTCTCTCCTCAAAATTATAGGCACTGGGCTCAGGAAAATCCTAATTTTCAAATTACCACTAATAGTCAAAAGTTTAAAAAAGTAATTTGGTGCGGCATAATGCATCCTTATTTTATGGGTGGAAATTTAAATCAAAATATTTATTTAGAAATTTTGAATAATTTTGTTTTGGGTGAACTGGAAAATGAAAATTTAGAAAAAAAATAATTTTTCAACAACATGAATACTAGGGTAAAAATTTTTTCCTTAATTTTCCTTGGGGCACCCTGTCATTTTGATCTACTCTATTAAAAAGAATTACTGTAATTTTTTGGGAATTTTTAACTCAGTTTTAGGGGGTCGCTATCGCCCCGTAAAGTTTCAAAATTAAAAAAAAAAACTAGTTAGGAATTCATAATTAAATTCATTTACAAAAGAAATTATATTCATTAAACATGTAATTAATATGTATAACTGTACAGCAATTACAATGTTTTATATATATATATATATATATATATATAAAAGTTGTTAATAAAATACAGTTGAGTTGAGATGAAAGTGGGGGACAATGTACTGTCCTATGTTATTAATTTAAATTCAAGACTTGGTAGCGACTCCTAAAACATTATTTAAAAATCTGAAGTCTTTTTTTATATCATAGTACAAAATAAGAGAGTGCCTCGGGTGAATTTAAAGTTTTTAAGGACCACCCTTCAATACACCTTCAACAATTCTAGTTAGACAATGGTTAGACAATCACTTTTTTGACAAATAGATTGGCCTCTATGGACCTATAGTATGACCAGCTCCTTCGCTAGATCTGACCCCGTTGGATGGGGGCATTTAAAGCAAAAAATATACGCAAACTATTTCGAAGACGACGTAGATTTGTTAGAAGAAAAATTTTGAAAATTGTCATTTCGTTATTTTGCAACTAAACTCCGTGTTTAAGCTTCTCTTCTTAATTGAAAAAACTTTGTTAAATAATATTTTCAATAAAAATGCAAAAAAAAGGAAATCTCAAAATTGACATGTTCATATAATGAAGTAATAATAAAACTACATCATACTATTTTTTTTATTAACCGAAATTCACCCCATTTCATTTGTGACCCGCTCTGTATATGAACAAACATTATGTCACAATATATTATTTTTAGTTAAATAAATAACATTCATGCAAGAAAATTGCAATCCACTCCTTAAATTGTTACAAACATGTTTTATGAAAAAAAGCCACTTTTTTTAACCCCCGTACCTCAAAAACTAGCCATAGGATTGAGTTGGAACCTTTGCAGTTTTAATCAGGAGATCTCAATTTGTAACATAATAAAAATTCAGGAAATTTCACCGAGAGCCATTTTATATAAGAAAATATGCGGGGTCCTTTGAATTTTATTATTTTTATTATTTTTATACCTCTCGTTCTGCTTAAATGTATTAGTTTCCAGCAAATCCTAGAATCCATTACACAGTAAGATCCAACTGCGATTCAGAAATAGTAGTATTTTAGATAAAAGGTTGTAAATGAGCGTTGTTCTTTATCTAAGGTTTCCCGTAATTCACACCTTTTAGGCGATATATCATACGTATTTTACGTACAGGAAAAAACAGAGAGATTTGCCATTTTAACATCGTCCGCACTACATTTGATGAGGATTTAGGAGTAGAATAAATGAGGGTCTAGAAATAAATACGACCTATAGAAATACATTTTAGCCCCTGGAGTACGTTAAGAATAGAACAGGTCGCTTTAAATCTGTCGAGCAACCTAGAAAAATCAGCATTGGAATAAAACTGGGACCATCAAGTCTGAGTTTCCTTTGTTAGGGTCGCATCCTTTTTTTAGAATAGCGGGACGTCCTTAAATTTCAGGAAATGGTTAGTATTTTTATTTTATTTTTATCGAGGAACGACTTTAAAGATATTTACCAAATTTTTTAGGAAAGACATATAATTCTCATTAAAAGAGGTGTACTAAACAATTGTCGGCGCAAAATCTAAATTTAATCATTTCAATAATTTATCTTGCTAGTATTGCTTATATATATTTGTTCTACGAGTGATTAATACACTCACATTAATGCACAGTGACCACCAAAAGTCGGGTTTTCGTGGACATTTCAGGCCTGGATTTTGTACATGACTGCTTTTAATTAAATTTACTTATTCACTTTTATCGAAAAGTAATTATCAAGATAAATGTAACGATAAAATATATCATATGCACATAATGCGATATTGACTAATATCTAAAATAAATAGGTAATATAAAAACTGTGGATAAAAATTCCATAACCATTTAGTCCCTTCAAATTAGGAAAAACCGCTGCCCAAGGACTCACTACTTCCACATCCAGATTTTCTATCCAAGTCACTCAAAACGAAAAAATTTTTCATGTGGAAATAATTGTTTATGGAACTTTAATAATGTAATATTTGAAATCCTCTACCCCAAAAACCCAAAAAACGATACCCCACATCGGTAGTGGGGTGGGAGTGGTGATAGGGGGTGGATAAAGTAAGAAAATATTTTGAGGTTTCTGGTTCTTGTACACACACACACACACATTTTTTTTCATCCCCGTGGGGGTGGTAATGGGGGTGGCTAATGTCAAAAATATTTTTCTTGTATATACTAAATACCAATTTAATGGACTCTTACCTGCTTGATTTATCTATTTAACCAAATTTACCCCAATTTACCCCCCAACCCTTCGATGGAACAAGATTAAAATATAATCTAGTTCCAGATCTCGTTAAAGTACATATATGTGTACCAAATTTCAAATCAATATCTTAAGCGGTTCCAGAGTAAACGTGTGCACAAAAAAAAGTTACAGACAGACAGAATTTTTTTTTCGCTCAAATTTAAAATCTCGACGTTTCATGACATTCTAAGCCTATTTGAACAATAAAAATTAAAAAAATATGTTTTTCGTTAGGTACTATACTTCCACTGGATGTGGAAGTAAAATTAAAGAAATTTTTCCCACAGTTATGAGACCTGTAAAAAGTGAAGTATGTGGGGTGTCCAAACATAATTTTCGCGCCCTCTAGCGGCGAAACTAAGCGGAATTCGAAAGGCAGGGACAAATTTTATGCTCTACAACTTTGCTCTCTTGATATTTTTCACCAAAGTGCATAGTTTTTCCGCAAAATGGAGAAAAAGACGAAACAACGCTAAAATTCATATATATGTATATATTTTTCAAAAACCACCATTTTTTAGAACTGCGGGGGGTGAAAATCATGTTTAGACAACCCAAATACTTCACTTCTTACAGGTCTCATAACTGTGGGAAGATGTTCGATAAAACAGCGATTATTTGACTCATTTGAAGGGACTAATTGTTTTTATAATGATAATAACACCGCAGGCAGTAAGTATGAACCCTTTATCCCCGGTATTTCTGGAAGAGCATTGTTTTGGAGGGGCTAAACATTTCGAAACAAGGGACATATCAGAATATACTGGGATTAATTCCTTTTTCTAAAAAATCTCAGTTTTATGGCCGGGAATCGAAGTCGGGACTCCTGCCTGAATCTAAGGGCCGACAGGCTTGAGTACTGGGAATAAAAAGAAATAGCTGCATAAATGTTTTATTACTTCTGTCTTCTTTTCTTACAAAATTATGGTCATCATATTTGTAACTGAGCATCCAATTTTCATTTTCAGGGGTATATGGTACACGAACCAATTTTGATGATTCTTTTTTTTTTTTTAATAATGCTCTTTATCCATAGATGTGTATAGCGTTAAAGCTATAATAATAAATATAAAAATATCGTTCCAAGAATGATTTGTATTTCAATTTTTAAAAATATAATTTCAATAATATTTTTTTGTTATTTTAATATACTATAGTAACAGAGTTTTTTAATAAAATGTAGGCAAGTGCGCTACATATTACATCCCTCAGCAAAATAAAAAATCAATATTATTGAAATTGTATTTTTTTGTTATTTTATATACTATAGTAACAGAGTTTTTTAATAATATGTAGGCAAGTGCGCTACATGTGTCATCAATAATTTTTATTCTCTTATATTATTATTTTCATACAGAAAAACGAAATAGAAATTGAAATAAATAAATAAACCTCAGCGCTCGAACTATAATAACGTACCGATGCGATAGCCCGTACTACATCAAACTGTGCATTGTGCATATAGATGCCGCAGTTGACCGAAGAGATCCGAGTAAATTAGTCAGAGTTTTCTTCATGGAACGCCATGTTATTTCCATTTTAGATGACGGCAATTGTTTATTTGTTAATTTGTTTATTATTAAATATTATGAAGGTGTTTTGTTGTTTGTGACCCATCTTATACGCAGCCCATTTTAATAATTTAACTGAATATGGAATTTTTTTATCGTTATATTGTGCATACGTTGATCATGTTGAATTGCATTACATTGCATTAGTCAATTATTTTCTAATTATTTAAGGTATCTGGAAACGATAACAATGAAGAAAGTTTTGACTAGAGTTTGGAAAATATTATTTGTAACTAATTATAATCATGAAGAAATCACTTTCAAAAATGTTGATGCGTGAGAATAATATTTGACAGGTAGTTCATGCTATTGCCAAAAAAGAGACCTGACAACTCTTAATAAAAATTGTACATGTTGGATAATTAAAAAAAAAAATGACAGGAAAATAACATCATGATTATATGAAGAAATCACTTTCAGAAATGTTGATGCGTGAGAATAATATTTGACAGATAGTTCACGCTATTGCCAAAAAAGAGACCTGAGAACTCTTAATAAAAATTATACATGTTGGATAATTAAAAAAAATAAAATGACAGGAAAATAACATCTGGAATGTGGTTCACAAGGATGAACACTATGAACACCTCATACAATCTTGGCAAAATAAACATACAAAGTGACCAATGAAAGGAATACGATAATTAATGAATAGAAGGTGTCAAATAGAGAGAGGAGATTTTTGCAAATAATTTTACAAATTCCTTATATTCCTTGCTTACTGAAGAGAATCGTGAAAAAATAACTATTACAGATTGTAATCGTGAAAAAATCACTATTACAGATTACCTAGGATTTTCACATTTCAGATTTAGATTATGAAAATTTAGGTATTTCAATTCAGTCTGGCTGTCGGTCGGTCTTTTGGCTCTACATTTAAAAAAATATTTGACAGAAAAATAATATTCAGCAGGTTTCGAGAAGTGCATCTAGGAAAAAAAAGCCGTGGAAAAAAAATCCTCGGAAAGAAAATCCTGGAAAAAAGGCCCAAGGAAGAAAAAGCCGGGGAAAAAAATCCGTGGATAAAAAAGCCACTTTACACAAAACATATTGACACAAGAAACCATCAAATATGTAAACAGATGCGACCCTGGGAACGGAAAAAAAAGCCGCGGAAATAAAATCCAAGGAAAAAAAAGCCGCGTAGAAAACTGCTGATAGCAAAGCTACGTTAAAAACTTATGAACGATGAAACAATGAGTTGGATGAAAACGAGAATGAGGAAGATCTGTTATTTTCACTAAACTAAATAAATTTCCTGAGCAGATCATTCTGTATAATTTTGAAATGTACGAATGTATTAATTTGTATTCTCATAAAATAATGCATATTAATAATAAATTGAATATTTAATCAAATTAAAAAAAGAAACTCGGGAATGCCGCACGCACGTTTTCTAACATTAAGTTATCAATATCGATATTACTAATTAAATCTTTTTTGAAATGGAATGTATATACTCCAGGCATTAGAGGTCACATAGGGCCCTTATTTGGAAAAATTCAGAAATTCAGAACAGTTTATGTTTTTTGAAGAAAAATTCATGGTAGTTCTGGAAATAGGCTTACTTTATGTTTTTTGGAGCGCTGAATTCGAATTTTTAACTTCCCACCAAAAATTCCCCCCGGAACCCCCTCAAATTTATAGAAAAAAAGCCAAACAAATCGATAATCTTTTTTTTCTTCGTTCTGGGAAAAAGATACCTAAGAATTCGGAAAGTAGATAAAATTTGCAACAAAAAAGGTCCTTTGACATTTTAGCGTTGAACGGACGGGAAAGCGCTAGAACGGCTTGAAACATGAACCTCGGCTCATGTTTCGGGACCCACTCGCTCCTCCCGTTCGTCGTAAGTCAAAATGTCAAAGGACCTTTTTTGTTGTAAATTTTGTTTGCTTTCTGGGTATTTTTTACCTAAAACAAAAAAAAAAGATAAAAAAACAAAAAACTGATTTTTTGTTATTTTTTTCTAAATTTGCGGGGGTTCCGGAGGGAATTTTTGGTGGGAAGTTGAAAATTCGGAATCAGCGACCCAAAAAACATAAGGCAAGCTTATAAAACTAAATCCTCCTATTTTTGTCAGGTAATATTCTCTATTGCCTGGAGTAATATGAGTACATTTTTTGAAGCATCTTGCTAGACTCTATTCATTCCTATATTATTATTGGCTATCTCACAACCACTTGGATGTAAGGAATTACTTCCACGTCCAGTGGAAGTATAGTAACGACATACAAATTTTAAAAAAGTTTTATTGTCCAAATAGGCTTAAAATGTCATGAAACGTCGAGATTTTAAGTTTGAGCGAAAAAAATTTGTCTGTCTGTAACTTTTTTTTGTGCGCACATTTACTCTGGAACTGTTTAAGATATTGACTTGAAATTTGGTACACATATGTACTTTAACGAGATCTAGAACTAGATTATATTTTCATCTTGTTCCGTCCAAGGGTTGGGGGGTAAATTGGGGTAAATTTGGGGTAAATGAGTAAATCAAGCAGGTAAGAGTCCATGAAATTGGTATTCAGTATATACAAGAGAAGCTGAGGTCTCAAAAAAATGTTTGGCATTAACCACCCCCATTACCACCCCCACCTCCTTATTAAAGGGTATAAAAAAAATGTGATTTAGTGCATGTACAGGAACCAAAAACCTCAAAATATTTTTTTACTTCATCCACCCCCCACTATCACCCCACTATCACCCCCCTATCACCACCCCCACCCCACTACCGATGTGGGATATCGTTTTATGGGTTTTTGAGGTAGAGGATTTCAAATATTATATTATTAAAGTTCCATAAACAATTATTTTCACATACAAAGTTTTTTCGTTGTGAGTGACTTGGATAGAGAATCTGGATGTGGAAGTAGTGATTCCTTGGGCAGCGGTTTTTTTATGTTGAAATAATGCCATTTCTGCAGATGCATATTGAAAAAACCACCAAAGTCACAATTATGGGTATTAAGAGAAACTTGTGTGAATTCTAGTTACGAGACATCTAATTAATTAATGTTTTTGAATCATTGCTACTTTCCGAAAATGTACAGGGTGGCCAAAAATTATTTTTTAATTAAGAACTTTTTAAATTGAATTTTCTCAATTTCTTCAAATGGAACACCCTGTATATTTTTCGACGATATGATGAAGAAATGAAAAATGAACATTTTTTGTGAATACTTCCCTATGGCTAATTGCAACCATTTTCGTTTTATTGAGCAATAAGTACAACATCCGAGAATAAACTTTAAGAATAGAGTTTTCTTCAAATAATTCATTAGAAAAAATTATAATAAGTGCTCATTTTGCCCATTTTGATCGACACACACATCCCTAAGCGCTTTTGAAATGAGGTTTCTACTGTTCCTAAAATTGCCGGTGTGATAGATCTAAAAGGAGTTATTATCATTTCCTTCATATTGTATACTGTTGTTGGTGGGTTATAAACAATTTCCTTTACATATTCCCATAAAAAGAAATCAATTTTTGCAAGATCTGCAAGGCCATTTAGTTGGTCCATTTTTTTCCAATCCATTGAAGTGGGTAGGTATTATTTAAGATCTAACTGCATTTAAATAATGTGGTGGTGGAGCACCATCTTGCTGAAAGATATTCCTATTAACGAATACACTTTTTTCTAACTAATATGAGAATTCTTAATCGTTGCCAGCACCACAGAAAGCACATTTTCTTCATTCACAACACGTTTTATCCTCTCTCTTTTTTATATTCGACATTTCCATTTTCCACAAATCTATGGAAATGGATTTGGAAGTTGCTAACATCAGGAATCCTTCTTTTAGGATACCTTTGCTTATCAATTCTACTGACAAGCAAACAATTTCTGACCAACTCTCCCAAAACAAAAGTCATGTCTACCAGTTCCGCTTTATTAAACTTCATTTTGTAAAACTAGAAATATTTTAAATTTAATGCAAATGATAACTGACGATTAATAAGTGCGATAAATGTTCATTTGTACAAGACAATTTATACCAAACTGAGCAAAAAAAAATTACAAAAGAACTATTACAATAAGGGACCAGTGAAATATTATTTACCCACTTTAATGGACTGGAAGAAATGGTTCCACTAAACGGCCTCATTTTAAAATTGCATAAAGATGTATGTCAATCAAAATGGACAACATGTGGAGCACTTATTGTAATTTTTTCTAATGAATTATTTATTCTTGAATTTTGCACTTATTGCTCAATAAGACGAAAATAGTTGCAATTAGCCATAGGGAAGTACTTACAGAAAGTGTTCGTTTTTCAGTTCTACTTCACATCGTCGAAAAATAAACAGAATGTTCCATTTGAAAAAATTGAGAAAATTCGATTTAAAAAGTTCTTAATTGAAGAATAATTTTTGGCCACCCTGTACATTCTTAAGAAGTAAAGATGATTCAAAAACATTAATCAGATGTCTCGTAACTAGCATTCACATAAGTTTCTCTTAAAACCCATAATTGTGACTGGTGAAACCTATTTTAGTTTTAGTGAAAAAGGTATGCCTCCAAATAATACATTTTTAATATTCCGATTTCGACGAATTTCGACGGACTCGGCTATATTGTTTAATATATTATTATGATATTGGCTAATATTAAATTACTTTTTCGCAGAACATCTCCTTGTTGCACAAATCATTTATCTGTGGAGGTTAGAGGATTTGAAATTGACGAGCTTAAACTGTGTTCAATTGCCTCCTGCGGTGCTACTTAACTCCGTACACACAGTCTATATGCATTATGGTTGGTTCTCAGATCAATGTCATTAATTACGTAATAAAGTATACTTATTTTGTAAATTCAAAGCCCGAAATAAAACATGAGACTGTGATAAAAGCATATATCACTTTCTTCCACGCGTATGATTTCAAACCCGCCCATAAAGTTGATAGCATCGTTTATAAGAATATCAGAATGGCAGGCAAAAAATGGTACACTGGTTATATCAAGAGATTGAAGTACAAATAATAATCTATTTCTCCCCGAATAGAGTAGGTAGTGGGACAACTAAAACTTAGTGGTGGTCAGCGAGACACGGCTAGCAGCGTACAGACTGAAAACATATGAATATAGGACAATTCCAAGAATAGGATACCATACCAAAATATCTCAAGAAATAGAAGAAAATCGACTACTAGGCATGCAGTCAGGTAGAAGTCACAACTTCACAAGAACTTTTAAGGTATACATACCTGACAGGGTAGAGGAGGGAATAAGGCAACTACGAAGACATTCAACTGATATACTGAAGAAACAAAAAAGTCAAGAAGTGTTGGAGCAGCAGTTACGGGAATCAACCAGGAATAAACATTAATCTGAACCTGGGTAGTACCATAACAGTATTCCAAGCAGAAGTCATTACCATAGAAATCTATGCACGAAAAATGATGCGGAGGTCACATACTGACAAAAGAATTCGTATCATCAATCAGCTCATAAAGATCTGGATGAAGTCAAACGGTAAAAGACTGCCTTAGTTCCCTAGCGAAACTGGTGGAATACAACAGTGTACAACTGGAGTGGATGCGAGGACACCAGAGCAATGAAGGTAATGAAAGAACAGATAAGTCGGCCAGAGAGGGCGCAAAGGGCCAACCTGTGGGCTGTCATATAATATGGCAAAATAATTGGTAATGGAAGTTTTAAGTCAGAACAGCAACTTCCCTTTGACTGAAACGCCAGGGATGAGACAGTCACATATGTTCGTCACTGATGAATCAACCGAGACAAAGACCAACGTATTGCTAAAGATGAGCAGAAAACAGCTGATACGTTTAATGAACATCCTAACTGGGCACTGCAAACTAAATAAACATCCGGCTCGGCGGCGCAGTGCTTAAGGTGTTAGGCTTGCGACCACGGGGTCCCGGGTTCGAATCCTGGCTAGGGTATGGATGTGTAGTGGCATTTTTCAGTTGTTGCCGAGACGGTAGCAGTGAGCTAGACTGCGGTTGTGTGAGAGACAACATGGTCTAATCGCTCTCCTCTCCTGAATTCGAGTCTCAGCTGCGGCAGATGGCAATGTCTCAGGAAATGGGTATTGTGATGTTGTCTATGTGTGTGTGTGTCTGTCCTGGTTGAGTGGTAGAATAGCCATCAGCTAAACTCCGTCAGTACATTAAAATAAATAAGGCGATTAAAAAAAAATCTAACCAATATAGGTGTGAGGGACAGTCCAGAGTGTAGGTTATGTGGTGAAGATGAGGCAACTCCCCACCGCAAACTATGAATGCCAATTTCTTGGTGGCTCGAAGACTTTAATATTTCAGGGGGTCATTCTTGGCCCCGGAAGAGACTGCCGGAGCTTCCAAGGATCATACACTCGCCTTTTGGGGAGGAACGGAACTAATGTGATGACTACGGGGTATAATAAGCTTATGCTTTCCATTGGCGTGGTTCTGGCACCATAATCCATAAGAAGCAAATTAGAAATTTCCGCCAATTGATTTTATTATGAGTCTATAAAATATCAGTATATTTCGAATTTTCATTATTTGTGTTTATTAGAGATTAAAACTTTAGCAAATGCCACTATGTTCTGTACTTTTAATAAATATGTTATAACTCTGCTTGCATTTATTATATATCCACATTATTTTTTAATCCACTTCTGTGCTACTGACTTGAGAATAATACGGTTATCAACATTGACTTTTATTGTCTGATTAATGCAAGCTTAAAAATTCGTACGTCAAAGTGCACTTTAGTGATACAAACATCTGCCTAATGGTGCGAGAGCTACGTGGCTTTTTCGGAAACTGATCGGTACAAGTATTTTCTATGCGTTAAATAATTCTATCGAACTCAAATAACGACAAAATATACTTCTGGCATATGTCACCTCGTCGAGTTGGCCATGGTTCATGATATAAAAATCAAAGAAATTATGTCATCGTTACAAGCCTCATTTTTTTGTGTGTACACAATTTATGTGAAAAATTAATAAAATGAGATCGCCAGAAAGAGTGGGCCAACAAAGGGTGCAGCCAGAAAGGTCAAAGTTATTAAAAAAATGGAGTTACATCATGTGATCGTTACAAGGTTTTTTAGGCTGGGCATATTTATTTAATTGTTTTGAATACAAAAAAAAAATCCAGAAAGAAACTCCTGTCAGTAAGGTTAGCCAGAAAGGAAATGTTTAGAAAATTTGATTTTTTTCGCAACATTTTCTTTCTGGCTAGCCTTACTGACAGGAGTTTCTTTCAGAGATTTTTTTTTCTGTGTTCAAAACATTTAAATGCATATGCTCAGCCTAAAAAAGGCTTGTAACGATCACGTAATGTAACTCCGTTTTTTTACAACTTTGACCTTTCTGGCTGCGCCACCTGATAGCCCACACTTTCTGGCGATCTTATTTTATTAAACGTAAAACGTGTACACACAAAAGAAATGAGCCTTGTAACGATAACATTATTTCACAGATTTTTAGAGAGTGTTCGTGACGTACCTGACAGGACGTGCCCCACCGGAAGACGATTTTACGAACAGTTAACATCCATTAAACCATAAAAATATCTCAAAGTTCATAAAACGATGACGTGCCGGAAAAGCCACCTGCCAAATAAATACACGCAGACAAACCAACTCACATTAAAATTGCATTTATTAGTAAGCAGTTAGATTGCAATGAAGAAATGTTATGCATTAATACAAATTCCTTAATTTATAACAATATTGATTGTGATTTCAGAAAAAATAGTATGTGTACTTCGGTGTGAAAGCACATTCCCGGACTTTCACACTTGAATACACAATATACTATTTTAGACTACTGGTTCTGATGTTACATCTTCTGCAAAAAACAGCTTCCTATGGACGACCTAACAAAACCCATTTTTACATATTAACTATTTCTCTGTCGCAAACGATGCTGTCATTAGTATCTTAGCTTCATAAAAACCACGTTTAAGCAACATCTAGATTTTTGAAAAAAAAAAAAACGCCACGTTCCATCAGGGCACCTGGAGCCGCTTTTTCAGAATTTCTGGAAGTTGGGCCTGGACGCCAGAACTGACTATGAAAATTGCTGTCAAAGGTATTTTGGATTTTTTAGGGCATCTTAAAATGTGTATCAAATGAACTGCAAATAATTTAATTAACAATACGATGTCTTTCAATGTGAATTTTACAAATCACCGCTTCGATCGTCCAAAGGTCTATCCACTACTTCCTCCTGCATCTATTGACAGATAAACAACAAAAAATGGAGCGAGGTACATATCTGCTGTCGTATGATGTACTATTACACGTTACTTTTCCAGCCTAGGCCGGGAAAGTAACATTCCCGTACAGCTTTGTTGATTGTTGCTGGGCAACGGATCTTTTCTGGTCTGTTTTCTGATAGTTTCTTAGCAACGGACTAAAATACTGGAATTGTGCATTTTTCGATCTGAAATCGCGCCGAAAATGTAGACATTGCCGATCGATTTCAGAAAAAATAACATTTCCGTATGGTTTTGTTGATCATTGCTTGGCAACGGATCTTTTCCGGTCTGTTTTCTGATAGTTTCTTAGCAACGGACTAAAAATTGTGCATTTTACGATCTGAAATCGCGCCGAAAATGTAGACGTTGCCGATCGATTTTAGAAAAAAGGTTTTACTCTAAATTGTTTGTATGGCTGTTCACTAAAAATGTTTACACTTGACAGCATTTTTCTATGTAGTGGTATGATTTATTTACTTAATTTAAGCAAATAGTGGTCAAAATTTGGTTATTTCCAAAAAATTTATTTTAAAACGTGGTGAATATAAGGTTGAATGGGGTAAAATCACTACAGAAAAATACTGTCAAGTGTAAACATTTTTAGTTAACAGCCATGCAAATATTTTTAGAGTAAGAAAAACTTTTTCAGATTATTGCTTCTGATATTACATCCTCTATAAACACCGAATTGTGTCAGTAGTATCTTACCTTCATAAAAGCGGCGTCTAAGCAATATCTCGATTTTCTTTTAAAAATCATGGCAGTTGGAGCCGTGTTTTCGGAATTTCCGGAAATTGGGTCTGACCTGACCTGACCACGAAAAATGCTGGCAAGGTTATTTTTATATATTTTAGGGCGTCTCGAGGGGCGTCTTAAAATTGACAGCAAAAAAATTTATTAAAAATACGATGCCAAATTTCAATTCGAATTTTACAAGTCACAGTTCCGACCGTCTAGAGGTCTAACTCCTACTTCACCCTCTCCTCCCGAACCTACTGACAAATATATAGCAAAACTGGAGTGAGATACATTTCTGCAGTCGTATGATGGACTATAAGTAAATTCTCTTTGATTACATACGCAAGGGAGAAGGTAAGATATGCATTTTTCTCCTTTTGAAGTTTTATTGCAGACTTCCTTATAAAATAATTGTACTATATATGTTTTAAATTACGCTTGTTGGATGTAAAATAAAATAAAGTAAAAATATAGCGTGTATGTGGATTACGTGTTTGGGAATATGTGGATGCATAACCATTACCTCTGTCATTGCTATCTGTCGTGTCTGGGATTCGAACCTTGGAGAGAAAGACAGTGTCTAGTCAAGTTTCTCTACATAATGAGTTTTAACCGAATGCTGTGGCTCGTTTGGCTATAAATAAACGCCACTATATAATGTTGAACATAAATTTAAGTTTAACTTTTTATATTTAATCTACCTATGCGT
This sequence comes from Rutpela maculata, assembly GCA_936432065.2. Classification (NCBI taxonomy): domain Eukaryota; kingdom Metazoa; phylum Arthropoda; class Insecta; order Coleoptera; family Cerambycidae; genus Rutpela; species Rutpela maculata. The sequence continues at coordinate 245,659,753 of OW386285.2, forward strand.
ATATTTATTTTGCAGTTTCCGCCGCTTCTTAAGTCAGATTAACGGTCTAGTATATTTATTATTCATATCTACACTACATAGTTTGTTATTTTGCTGAAAACGATTTTTGTTGTTGGTAATAAAATCATAATTGGCCGCAATTTATAATGCTGCTCCGGATTTGGAACTTTAGCAATATAAGTAGCACTAAGGCCTATCTCCAGGCTTTTACGAAATAACCTTTCCCAGACAACTGTTAATAATATGTATGATATATGCTGCTATTACAGAAACCCCAATTTTATCATTTGTACTGAAGGGTCATAAATGTTCGTTAAATTTTATTTAATTCTGTCAGTAAAAGTAATTTATAATGTGTTAATGGCTGATTAAAATTAAAAGTATTGTGAATGTTTTTTTTTTGCTTCTCTACTTTTACAATTATTCTCACACTCTGAACGAAGGATAATTAACTCAAAATGGAATGTAATTTTGTAACGATATGGAAGACCATTTTTAAACAATTATGAAGAAACGTAGATAATTATCAGTAAATTGGTCCGCCTGAATTAAATTTTCATTAGTTTATATTCTCACATTCTTCAATCATAGTAGACTAAACAGTATTTAACCTTAGACAAAGTTGTAAACAAATTTTGTAAAAAGTTGGACCGCCTTTAAAAAAAAAGATAAAAGAGCTAGCTCAAAATACAAAATCAGGTCAAATAAGTATTAAATTTCGCCATTTTGTTATCGTAATTAATCCGTAATTAATTACAATCGATCTCATACGCGACGTATGAACGTTGGAGTTGTTTAAGAGTCGTTGGTAATGGAAAATTATTAATGACATCAACTCTTTCAGGGGAAGGCAATATACTTTGTGAAGAAATATGATGTCCTAAGATATCGTCTAAATAAACAAATATGAAAAGCAAACCAGAAAGGACTTCGTCCATAAATCTTTGAAAGGTTTGCCCAGCATTTCGCAGGCCGAAAGGCATCCGAGAAAATTCGAATAAACCAAAAGGAGTAGTAATGGCTGTTTTGAAAACATCACTCTCTGCGACTGGTATTTGATGATAAGCTCTAATCAAATCGACCTTTGAGAAGATAGTACATCTATATAATCGGGAATTAAAATCATGCAGGTGGGATAAAGGATAGCTATCCGGGACAGTAACCATATTTAATTGTCTATAATCCCCGCAGGGGCGCCAGTCATTGGACTCTTTAGGTACTAAATGAAGTGGCGATGAAACGGAAGAAGACGACGGCTTACAAATACCTAACTCAACCATATTATTAAACTCTATGAGCTATTTTAAATTTCATATTGTCCAATCTACGTGGACGTGAAAAAAGGTAAATGCCTTTCAGTGACAATGTGATGTACAACTGAATGTTTGACAGGCAAATTGTAGTTTGGAGAACTAATTAGGTTAGGAAATTGTAAAAGTAATTCATTGAATTCATTCTTCAAAGGAAATAATTTAAGTGAGTCCGAAGGACTATTGTTAATTAGACAATTTATTGATAAATTAGTAATATTATCAATTAAACATACTTTTTTAAAATTAACCACTAACTCAAAATGAGATAAAAAATCTGCTCCTATTATCGGGAATGAAATGTCAGCTATATTAAAAACGAAATCAAAAATTCTTAGTAAGTTTAAATTGACCTTCAATAATTTTTTTCCATACGTATGTATAGTAGACCCATTAGCCGCCGTCAAAACCGTGTCAAAATTTCTCTTTAAATCCGTAAAAGTATTACGTGGTATAACTGACAAATCAGCTCCCGTGTCGATTAAAAATCGCATATTGTTAGAGCGATCGTAAATAAAAAGTCGGCGATTATTGACAGATGGGTTAACGTCAGATGAGTTAACGTCAGATGTCAAGGAATTATCGTCGATCTCTAGTAATTTGGGAGCTTTAAAACTTTTGTTGAAAATGCAACATACGCCTCCGCATCGGAAGGCTTTATCTTTGTAAAGTTGATGCCAATGACAAATAGTATTATTGGTAGGATCAAATCCACTAAGATAATTATCACGAGAACTATTCCGATTTGAAAAACGAGTTCTTGGTCTTGAAGTGTTGTTTTTACAATTGTTACAAACCGATGTTGAGGCAGGAGGGTCAGTATTTTTAAAAGCTATTTGAGATTGTATAGAGTGAAGTTGCGAACCAAAAACTTCCTGACGCTGCAAAACTTGATCAAGAGAACTTTGAAAATTAGTCGTAAAATCTTTGAATGAAGTTACTAAATCTGATATAGTAGGAATAGTTTCAGAATTAAACGGAGAGACTGAAGCTCGTAGCGTATTATGGGAATATGTAGATGCTAGCATGGAACCTTGACAAGACTCCCAAATACGATCTGCAATATCCGTAATATCTTTAATTTCTGTCTTTCCTGAGGCCGTCAGAGCGATGTTAATAGTTTGGGGTAAGCGTCTCTTCCACAATTTGATTAAAAGCTCTTGGCTTACCATATGGGAGCCTCCAGCCACATTTAACATAGAACGGAAAAAGTCTGATGGTTTGAGGTCCCCCATGTGTGATCCTGACAGTAGATCATCGAGACGCTTCTCCTCGCTCGCAGTCAGTCTCGAAATTAAGGAATTTTTCAAATTATCATATAAATTATTAATAGGAGGATTAGCAATAACATCATAAACGTTAGTTATTACTTCCAAAGGCAATGCAGCTACAACATGATCATACTTACGTCTATCATTGACAACTCTCGAGACAGCAAACTGTGACTCGACCTGAGCAAACCAAATATAAGGTTTTGTTACCCAAAATAGGGGCAGTTTGACAGACGCAATATAGTGAGTATGAGGTATTTCCACGGGATTATCGATTAATACATCGTCTGCTGAATGTGCCATGGTTAATTAATTGCTATCTCTATTAACGAAGGAAATATGCAAAAACAATTCACTTACCGTATAATAAACCGTATAATAAGGATTTAAATTAGAGGATCAGAGAGTGCCTTCGATAAATATCCGTTAACATTCAAAAGGGACTATTCTGGCTATTCTTGGGGTCTAAATACTAATGGACTTGATTAACTAATATGCATGGAATTGGTTTTTCAACTCTAAGTATTCTTTTGAAACGATTCTTCTGAGTTTTCCATATTCGTTTCTTAACAATAACTTTCCACAAATACTTCCAAAGGCCTATGTATATCCAATTCTTCGCATATGAACTTTCAAAATTTGCTGTTCGGGGTCACCAATTTATAGTACTAAGATACTATAATTAAAAGTAATAATTGATTTGTAAGGCATATATTATTATCAAGATGTGATATTGGATAAAATGTACAATTCACTATTTTGGGTGTATATATAAAATATTTCTTAATATTATTCTGGTGACTCTTCTTTTTCTTCCATCTCCATAGTTACCCAAAAAGGGAAAGTGAATGAGTTGCTATACATGTCTTACCTAGATACTTTATTAATCTTGGCCCTTCAAAACAAAGGTTTCTGACAAAATTATTTTTTTAGGATTTACATACATTTTTTAGGAAAACGTGAGATTTTCTCCATTTGCTCGTATATCTCGATATTTGTCGGTGTTTTTCGAGAAATTTGTAGGCAACAAATGTAAAGAGCATTTATACTAATTTTTAATTTTATACTTTTTAAAAATTTAAATATTCGAACCATCTTCGAAATATGCAACGTTGCCAATCAATTTTAACAGCTGTTGTATTTACACAAATTTAGGACTAAAGATTGATTAAACTTCCAATAACTTTTAAACTAGACGGACGATTATTTGATGATTTTAACAGAGTGTTAATAAGAAACTACTTAATGTTATGCTAGTTTTTGAGGCATATTTCTAAAAAATTGTGGTATTGAGAGCGAAAATTAACTTAAGTCGGGCTCTACTATGTCAAATAAGGTATCTTTGCCTATAAAAGTCAAACTTTCCGATGCGATTACTCCGAAACTAAAGGGACGATTTTATTTTTATTGAAAATTCATGTGTAAAATCACTTTATTTATTAGTATACCAAATTATATTAAAAACTGTAAGAGTTCATTTTAGTATACAAGTACCTTAAATCATTTTAATCTAGTAACCACCAGTACACTAACCAACCATTTAACAAACGCCTCGAATATGTCATTAGTAACAGCACTTAAAGTCGGTTGTGGTACTATAACCTTTTCTGAAGACACATTGTGAATCAGGCAAAACGTTATTCAGTATGTATGTATTCAAATGTAGAGAGAGCATAATTATTTTTAGGTAATAGATTTATTTATTTTTTTATTTCGGCATTTCTGTTTTTGTACCCAATTTATATTTTATACAGTAACAACATAAGTATGTAGTACGTACTCTTTACATTCTGCTGGCTTCAATTGAAGTACAACAATTTTTAGTAATAATAATAAACATTAAAATGAAATATCTCTGTTACAAAAAATACTTTTTTGCAACGCCATATCCTAAAATGACATTTATTTGACAGTTTCAATGAATCAAAACAATGTCATTATTGACAAGTGTAAAATAAAGAAAAAAAGAGTGAAATAAAGAAATTTTATCTACTCTTGTAGGTTATATACTAATTAATGAACTGTTCTTGAACAATTAATAGTACCCAGAAACAAATAGCATGCGTTATAATTAGTAGTTCTTATAAATCACTAGGTACAGAGCCGATCACCTTTATCTTCATGCCTAGCTTGTCCAATTGACGTAACGCGCGACACGAAGAAGGTGGCTCTGCCTGAGAGAAATTCTTTTCCGATGCATTGAAATAGAACGGTCCATTATTATTGAGCAGAGGATTTATGATGTTTGAATAGTTTCGACGTTTTCAAATCAAGTTAAGTAATAATTGTGCCAAAAATGATGAATTCGGTTAGTGAAGATGAACTAATATGTAGGTACACCACCAGAATGAAGGCAAGTAACTACAGTACATAATTTATTACCCGAAAAATCGCAGAATAAATATAAGTGTGTCCAAAAATTATATTTTACAGTTAAATTTATTAATAAACAAACTGAGTAATTTAAACAAAATTTTCTCAATTTAATATTTATTGTTATAATCGTAGATAAAGTATATTATTTCACAGTGTGGAATAAAACTTATTGGTTTCTATGGAAACAGCAATAGAATTTAGTCTATTTTTACCAAATTATATTATTTTCTAATTTCGAATAACATACAAAAAATTTCGTATATTACTCGAGACTAAAATGTGTTTTTTTTACTCGTTTTACCTTCGGCTCGTACTTTAAATGCCCCACTTGTAAAAAAGCAGCATTTTAGCCACTTGTTATATAAATAGTATATTATTCAACGAGCGGCAATGTAGGTAATAACTCATGCAGATGAAGTTTGCAGCACAGCACGAGCAGTAGGCGAGTGCTGTACCTCATCCAGTGAGTTATTACCATTACGGCAAGTTGAATACTATACTTTGTCTACGATTATAACAATAAATATTAAATTGAGAAAATTTTGTTTAAATTACACAGTTTGTTTATTAATAAAATTAACTGCAACATTTAATTTTTGTACGCACTCTTATATTTGTTCTGCCATTTTTCAGTGGAAGTAGAATGTGAGTTTTAATTGAAATAGTGCATAAACTGCTCGTAGACAAAAAATCAGCTTTGCAGATTAATATTCCACAGCGGAAAATGCAAAACTTATCCGCGAATTGCAATAGCCTGGAGCGCATATTCGGTCATAAGTATTTTGTTTTTTATGTTAGAGAAAAAAATAAAAAAAAGTGTTGGAAAGCAATCAATTCTCTTTACAAAAGCTATCTACAAATTTTTCGAAAAAAACGATAATTATCGAGATATTCAAGAAAATGTAGGAAATTACATGTTTTCCTATAGAGTGTATGTAATAATAATAATAATAATAATAATAATAATAATAATAATAATAATACATTTATTTTCCAACCATAAACAGATGTTGTTTTACAAAAAGAAATTAAATATTTTATATATACAAATATAAATTTATATACCAAATAATTGGAAAAAGGGGCATAAATTCAGTTCGGCTAATGAATAGCCGTCTGTTCTTCCATTTAGCCCAAATAAAAACGGATACAATGTGAAACAATACCAAATATTTTCCTATGTTACCAAAATAAAGAATTTCAACATATTAAATATTTACCTGAGAATTATATAATGAAACGTTACTTGAGTTAACTTTCTTAAGATTGCCAATTGAACAGGATATTTCTAAAGGTCTTCTTGAATCTTGATATCGATAAGGTTTTTAGCTTTTCTGGAATTATGACATTATAATATTTTGCAATATTGTAAGCAAATGATCGTTTGTAAAAGGATGACTTATTATGGGAAGGGATCGTTAGTAAATTTTTTGAGCGAATATTAATACTATGTGCAGTTCGCCTAAAGCAAATTTTTTTAAATAAGTAAGGAGGAGTCTGTAGTTTTATGATTTTATGATATAAAACAAATGTGTGTAATTTACGTCTATTAGACATGTTGAGCCACTTAGCAGCTTGAAGAGTGTGTGATATTGGTTGCCTTCTACGTATACCAAAAATAAATCTAAGACACGAATTTTGCACTTTCTGTATACGAGATTTAACAGATTCCGTTATACAAGAGTCATACAAGGAGTCACAATAATTAAAACACGATAGTACTAAGGAGTCACACAGCAATATTTTCAGGTCTCTACTGAGACAATATCTATTTGCATATAAAATTTTTAAATTACAGTAGGCTTTTTGGATACATCATGCAATATGTTCTTCGAAACGTAAATCTCTGTCTAAAAAAACACCTAAATTCTTATATAAATTGCATTGCAATAGAACCTCATTTCCCACTTTTATTGCGAATTCTTGAGTAATTGTATCCCGTTTACACTTCTTCCCGAATAACATGAAATATGACTTTGAAGAATTAATTTTAAGTGCATGTTTTTTACAGAATTCCACAAGGTTCCCTAAATCTGAATTTATTAGAGTCATAGCTTCATTTGATTGATTGTGTGAAAAATTCATATAAATTTTAGTATCGTCGGCATACATGTGAAATTTACAATGAGTTAAACATTAATTAATATTACAAGTGTACATCGAAAATAGTAATGGGCCTAATATGGACCCTTGTGGGACCCCTTGCTTTAAATCTATTGAATTAGATGATTTCTTTCTATAATTTACAATTTGAGATCTTTTGAAAAGGTAATTTTTTATTAAATTAATAGCTTCGATACCAAATCCAACGAATGAGAGAATTGAAAGCAAAATTTTGTGATTTATGGTATCGAAAGCCTTTGAGAAATCTAAAAGAATAAGTGCAGTTAAATTACCATCATCTGTAGCTCTAAATATGTCATCTGTCATGCCGAGAAGTGTGGTATTGCAGCTATATCCGAATCGGAAACCAGATTGTGTCACAGGTAAAATGTAAATGTAAATCTTAAAAAAACCATTTTTCTCAGAAACCTTTGTTTCAAAGGACCAAGATTAACGGAGCGTCAAAGTAGTACATGATATTAAGTGAACATCGTATATGAGATCGATTTCAGTTAATTACCGATTAATTACGGTGACAAAATGGAGAAATTTTACCGAAAGAAAAGGTCCCAAATCCCCCCCCCTCTAATTCCTTCATTTTTGTCGGAATTAAAAAAAAAAAGTTTTAGCAAATTTAATTCTATTTAAGTTAACTAGAGTAGTCTTTTGGCGTAGGAGCCAAGATTAAAAAGATGCCAACTGTAGAAGCTCAAAATTTGCTTATTTTTCCCGTACATGGCCACATTTCAGTAGTTATCTCCGAAACGAAAAAAAAATCAAAATTTTGATAGTAGCAAAGATTCGTAACGCAAAATATTCGTTTGACCTTGTTTTTTATTTCGAGCTATCTCCCACCGTTTTGGAGATATCTGCGAAAAATAACAAAAAACAGCTTACATTTCGGAGTCGAAAAAATTGCAAAAACATGCAATCTTCACACGTTCATATATTTCGAAAAACACCATTGGGATGGTCGTACGATGTCGCGACGTAATGAGGAAGTCTTCCAGATAAACCTGATCGTAAATTGCACGGCGAAATTCGAAAATTCGACTCGGCACGAACAAATCAAATAGCGTTTCAATCAATAGCATTTTGACATTTCAGAAAATCTCTATAGATATTAACGCGAATAATCTGGCTCCACCTTCGTGTGTTGCGCGTTACGTCGATTGGATAGGCTAGGCATGAAGATAAAGGTGATTGGCTCTGTACCTAGTGAGTCATAATAACTCACGCATTATAACTCACGCTGTTTGTTTATGAATACTATTAATTGATCAAAAGCAGTTCATTAATTAGTATATAACCTAATAAGAGTAGATAAATATACAAATACATTATTATTTACAACGTCAGGTTTGACTATTCTTATTGTAAAAATAAAGATCATTAAATAATTGCTGCTTGTAATACTTTAGAGCACAAGTTCAAATAATAATAGAAAATTATATTGAACAATGGATATTATTTAGAAATACGCAATACAAACCGAACTGACTGCAATAAGCTCCAGAAATTATCACTCCATGTGGCTGGTACATTACTCTAGGGTATACTGACATGTTATACTGCAATTTCCGGCTTGTTTTGGTCATCAAAAATTTTTATCGCAAAAAAAGTTCCAAATCCCGCCTCCTGTAATTCCTTAATTTTTGTCGGAATTAAAAAAATTAAAAAAAGAGTTTTAGCAACTTTAATTCTATTTAAATTAGCTAGAGTAGTCTTTTGGCGTAGGAACCAAGATTAAACAGTTGCCAACTGTAGAAGCTCAAAATTTGCAATTTTTTGCCGTATATGGCCAATATTTCAGTAGTTATCTCCGAAATGAAAAAAATAAAAATCAAAAATCTGATGGCAGCAAAAAGATTCGTAGTGGAAAATACTGGTTTGACCTTATTTTTTATTTCGAGCTAACTCCCACCGTTTCGGAGATATCTGCGAAAAATAGCAAAAACAGCTTGCATTTCGGCGCCGAAAAAATTGCAAAAACATGCAATATTGGCACGTTCATATTTTTCTAAAAACACCATTGGGACGGCCGTACGATGTCGCGACGTATAGAGGAAGTCTTCCAGATAAACCTAATCGCAAATTGCAGGCGAAATTCGAAAATTCGGCTCGGTATGAACGAATCAAACGTGACACTTTGTGACATTTCAGAAAATCTTTTTGCAACTTGTTATTTAATTTTTTACTCATTTTTGCAGGATCGGTAGAATTGCCCCTTCATCATTGATACTGTCTAAGTTATCATGGGAAAAATATCTAGCCTTATATTAACGCGAAAAATCTGTCGCTACCTCTCTGGCTATTACGTTGATTGGACATGCTAGGCATGAAGATGAACGTGATTGGCTCTGTACCTAGTGAGTTATAATAACTCATGCTATTTGTTTATGGATACTATTAGTTGTTCAAAAGCAGTTCATTAATTAGTGTATAACCTAATAAGAGTAGATAAATACTATTATGTCACTATATGCGCCTTGTTTAGTGTATGAGTGTTCCATTTAAAAGGTTCCAGGAGATCAAACTTGTGCTGTTCAATTTAAGTGGGTCAAAATGAATTATGTCACCTTGTACTGTTTCTTCAAGCGATGGAAGTTTATAGGGTGCTTAAAGTTCTTATTTACGCAAATTAAATTGTTTAGATATATGCATTAAACTCTAAAGCGGTAAAATGTTGACAATCCATTATTTTAATGTTATTTTAAATATCATTTCAGACTAACCAGGAAAATTCAGTACCTAATTATGGATAAACAGACTTCATACAATTACTTAAAAACGGAAATATGTTGGTGGTTTAAATAAATAAGGCAACACCAAGGGCTCATTGAGAAATGTACCTTTTCTAAAATTTTCTGCACTATTTTATTTACTGATTGAAAGTTTCCATGCCTTTGATGGGAAGTAAAATTGTATCATAATATAAACACCTTGATAAATAAAATGCTTGGAATTCGTAGAGGGACCAATTTTCGTGAGTTAATTGACTATAAACGAGACATATTGTCAATTTTGCGGGCTGTAATGTATTAACGGTATTAAGGTGCTGGTTAAAGTGGTATGAGAAAGGTCAACCTCAGATATAACGTGGATCTCAACGTTATAGAATAACCACTGATCGGACAAAATCCCAACTACGATTCATAGTCCTACGAAATATATTTTCTATGACTCGAACTATGAGAAATCGGTGGTTAGAAGTTTTAGAAGGAGGTCGGTAGCATCAGTTGTCGATTAACAAGTTTTGGATTCGATTGCTACCAATCGTTTTTGTGGATACCAATTTCTCTACGTCCGCCATCACGTCATCAGGTTGGTACAGTGTAATGATAGACTGAACCGGAAACAACAATGGCATACAGCAGTGTTCAGTGATAAGGCTTGATTTTGTTTGTAGTTCCATGACGAACGTAGGAGGGTGATACGCAAACGTGAAGAGTACCAAAAGTTGGCACTCGAGGCGGAATTATATCTACATGTATGATACTTATATTCAACATAAAATTGAAAGTTTGCACATATTAATAGTATATTATTCAACGAGAGGTAATGTAGGTAATAACTCACGCAGATGAAGTTTACAGCACGAGCAGTAGGCGAGTGCTGTCATTCGTCAAGTGAGTTATTACCATTACCGCAAGTTGAATACTATACTTTACGATTATAATAATAAATATTAAATTGAGAAAATTTTGTTTAAATTACTTAGTTTGTTTATTAATAAAAGTAACTGTAAAATTTAATTTTTGTTCACCCTTTTGTATTTGCTGTCTTCAAAGATTTAGGCACCTTTAAGCGGAGGTAGAATATGATTTTTAATCGAAACAGTGCATAAACTGCTTGTAGACAAAAAATCAGCTTTGTAAATTAATATTACGTGGTGGAAAATGCAAAACTTCTCCGCGAACTGCATAGCCCGGAGCGCATATTCGGTCAAAAGTCTTGTTTTTTATGTTAGAGAAAAAATTTTTAAAAGCGTCAGAAAGCTCAATCAATCCTCTTTACATAAGCTGTCTACAAATTTTTCGAAAAAGACGATAATTATCGAGATATTCGAGGAAATGTAAGAAATTACACGTTTTCCTATAGAGTGTATGTAAATCTTAAAAAAAAAATAATTTTTCTCAGAAACTTTATTTCGAAGGGCCAAGATTAACGAAGTGTCAAAGTAGTACATGATATTAAGTGAACATCGTATATGAGATCGATTTCAGTTAATTACCGATTAATTACGGTGACAAAATGGAGACATTTTACCGAAAAAATCCCGCCCCCTCTAATTCCTTCATTTTTGTCGGAATTCAAAATTAAAAAAAAAGTTTTAGCAAATTTAATTCTATTTAAGTTAACTAGAGTAGTCTTTTGGCGTAGGAGCCAAGATTAAAAGTTGCCAACTGTAGAAGCTCAAAATTTGCTTTTTTTTTGCCGTACATGGCCAACATTTATCTCCGAAACGAAAAAAAAATCAAAATTCTGATAGTAGCGAAAGATTCGTAATGGAAAATACTCGTTTGACCTTGTTTTTTATTTCGAGTTAACTCCCACCGTTTCGGAGAAAAATAACAAAAAACAGCTTACGTTTCGGAGTCGAAAAAATTGCAAAAACATGCAATCTTCACACATTCATATATTTCGAAAAACACCATTAGGACGGCCGTATGATGTCGCGACATAAAGAGGAAGTCTTCCAGATAAACCTGATCGTAAATTGCACGGCGAAATTCGAATATTCGGCTCGGCACGAACGTATCAAAAATAGCATTTTGACATTTCAGAAAATCTTTATAGATATTAACGCGAATGATCTGGCTCCACCTTCGTGTGTTGCGCGTTACGTCGATTGGACAGGCTAGGCATGAAGATAAAGGTGATTGGCTCTGTACCTAGTGAGTTATAATAACTCACGCATTATAACTCACGATGTTTGTTTATGGATACTATTAATTGATCAAAAGCAGCTCATTAATTAGTATATAACCTAATAAGAGTAGGTAAATATACAAATACATTGTTATTTATAACGTCAGGTTTGACTATTCTTATTGTAGAAATAAAGATCATTAAATAATTGCTGCTTGTAATACAAGTTCAAATAATAATAGAAAATTACATTGAACAATGAATATTATTTAGAAATACGCAATACAAACCGAACTGACTGCAATAAGCTCCAGATATGATCACTCCATGTGGCTGGTACATTACTCTACGGTATACTGACATATTATACTGCACATTCTGGCGTATTTTGGTCATCGTTAGTTCAAGCTAGGTGACTATCGCTACATAAGTAAGTTTTTTTCAGTATAATGATCTTTAAATAACTTTTAGGAATAGCCATCTACTATAATTTACTGCAACTAACGATGCTAAGAACGATATATTTATATGCGGAATGTCTGCATGTAACTAAGATTCCGCAAATGCGAAAAATGGTCAGCACAGGTAACAACGCAATCATATGCTTCTGTTATATATTCATATTGCAATTAATGTATCGTTTGTTAACTTAATTTCTATTGAAAAATAATATGAACATAATAGCCGTTTCTGGGAAGGCCAAATATCCAGCGTTTATTCATTAAAGAGTTGCTGTATCCGTGTAAGCTACTTTTATTGTTATTATTTTGTTCTCTTCCTTGTCTCGGTGACGGTAAATATTTTCTGCTCTCCAGTAAGAAAATATTATTGGGCAAGATGTGTTCTGATAGTGTTATAAGTGTCCAGAATTGCAACTTTCTGAATGGTGCCCTGTAGCCCTCCCTGGTAAATTAATTTAAATTGAATTCTCGAAACATAGTAGCTAGAATTGCCGACTTAATTAGTGGTGCAACAATTTTTTTCTTTCCAAATTTTATTAATTTCTGTTGTAAATTCTGTGTATTTATAAATTTTATCTGCAATAGTTTTTTGGTATTGTTGGAATTGCTACATCAATTTAAGATATTTGGTCTCTTAGTAAAAATTATGTCTGGTCTGTTGCAAAGCACTCTACACTCGGTTATAACAGTAATTTCGAGCATTTCCTAATATAATACCGGGCTCATACATGGAGTAGGGCACCGCTGTACTGGTTATGAACGAGTCGTTGGTGGATTATACGAACTACTATGAACATAGCAGTGGCGACTGGTGAAATTTCAATATTTTTTTCTCGTCTGTGGCGCATGGGACCCATACGAAATATGGGAAATAAAATTTAGAGAAGCACTTCTCTAATGACCCCTAAAAAATTTTGAAAAAGCAGTTTGCGAAAATTTTTTTTAAAAATTCGGTAGCCTCCCCTGGTCTAGGGACTCCTGTTTATTATTATTTTTTTGTCATATATATTTGACTTTTCATAAAAATACAACAATTCGTTTTTGGGTTTATCAAAATATTTTCATTATTAACTGAAATACAATGAACTGAAATTTTGTAATTTAACAAATTACAGTATTTCAATTCGTTGTATCTCAGTTAGTAATCAAAATATTTTCATAAACTCAAAAACGGGCTATTGTATTTTTATGAAAAGTCAAATATATGTGACAAAAAAAAATAATAATAAACAGGAGTCCTTAGACCAGGGGAGGCTACCGAATTTTTTAAAAAATTTTTCGCAAACTGCTTTTTCAAAATTTTTTAGGGGTCATTAGAGAAGTGCTTCTCTAGATGTTATTTCCCATATTTCGTATGGGTTCCCATGCGCCACAGACGACAAAAAAAAAATCGAAATTTCACCAGCCGCCACTGGAACATAGTCTGTCTTGCCTAAGATTTTTCAACCAGCGATAACATGCTGTATTGTTTCTGACACTTTGCCACATATTCCACATAAATCTGATTTAATCTGATCATTGACAACGCGCTTAAGTAGTTTCTTACAGGTATCACTTCATCCTAGATGGCAACTAGGAATCCCTAAGACTCAGTGAATAGGTGGTCCCCTGTTAGTCGTGTAACACACTTTTGTTACTATGTGACTGTTCTAATTGACAGAGGTGGCTACCAAGTAGTTCATTTCGTCTAAGATCTTAAGTGTTCCCTAATCAGATACAATTTTTTATTCGACATTAAGTTGTGTGTTCTTGAGATCTAATGGGGTAACGCCTTGGTTAATTCGTACAATTGCACTGTGAAGCACATTATCTTATTTTCTTTAGAAGAAGCATTTGTTTGTTCCATATTAAGTTCTTGAGGTCAGCTAGTCCCCACTCTTCGGCTGTTCTCGGCAATACTGTTCTTTCTATTGCACTTTTGGGATGGAGGATTCAAACTGGGTAAATAGTTTATACGCTTTAGTAGTTAACCTTTCCATGTGTGTAAGTACGAAAAAAATAGACTTTAAAAAATAAAAAATTATGAAGTCAATGAAAATTTGATTGTTTCACCCTTATTAATGACAAACCGACAAGTCACAAATTCCAAATCGTGCAGAAGGGCATTTTCTAGGAGTGTAAATGGGTGAAAAATGTGTATAGTAACGCAAAAAATTTTTTGAAAATTTTGATTGTTCAAAGAGGCTCAGAATGTCATGAAACGTCGAGATTTTAAGTTTGAGCAAAAAAAATTCTGTCCGTCGGTCTGTCTGTACGCACGATTTCTTTGGAACCGTTTATTGATTTGGTTACACTTATGTATTTTAACGAGAATGGGAACTAGATTATTAGAAAACGTGAGCAGATCCGAAGATCCTCAGTACTCAGGCCTATCAGCCCATTGTACATTCGCGACATTTAGGATCCTTTCCAGGGTAGATCCCGTAGTTCTTCCGGCTGTATAAACTGCCTTCTGAAATATTTATGGGAAGTAGATTATATTTTGATCTTATTTCCTTGAAGGTTTTGGGGGTAAATAGGTAAATCAAGCAAGAGTCTATAAAATTGGTATTTAGTATAAATAAGAGAAGCTAAGGTCTCAAAATTTTTTTTGACATTAGCCACCCTCATTATTACCCCCACCCCGTTATTAAAGTGGGGGGGTAAACATTAAAATTGTGATTTAGTGTGCGTACTAGATCCAAAGGCGTCAAAACTTTTTTTACTTCATCCACCGCCTACTATTTTAAAAATATATTTAAAAAATATTTATATTTGATATATTTAAGTTCTTCTTGTATTCTTCACCATCAGCATTGGTAGCCAAAGTATCAGTATTCCGTTCATCTTCATTTTCATATTGCTTTTCATCATCACCTAGGTAAACTGAGTGCTTGATTCTACTCGCTTCTTAAGCAGTTACACCCTTGACAGATCTTACACACATACGAACAATTTACTCCAGCTTTCTCACAATGGCATCTTAAAGTAGTACAGTCTCACGCACAAGCGCATGACACTAAATTTAATATGGATTCAGGTGCGGTTCCTAAATTTTTTCTTATGGAATGTTAGAACCCATTTATTCTAGTCCTGCCCCATGGTTCTGTTTAATATTTTATTACTAAGTCATTGTTGCATTTGAGAATGTTGCGCAGCGGTTGCAGAAACAAGAAGATATATTTCCAATTTTGCGCACTTTTTCAACAAAGATTTTTGAAATGTAACAAATCTATATTCGTCAATCGAACATTTTTTATCCTTTAATTTGTATAAAAATAGGAAATTCGAATTTTATCGGCGCTGAAATCAGCCTTATTAAATGTTGTTGTGCATTTTCCTTTCGGATATTATTTACAGATTTCATATACTTACTTGGACAGCTTTGCTGAGCATCAATTACGGAGCCTTCTTTTAGCTGTGGGTGTTTGTTATGACCATTTTTTTTATTACAGTTTCCTATTATTTCAACAGCATCTGCTCCAAGCATAACATAATCACTTAAAATCCCCTCTTCACAAATAAAATATAAACCAGATCTCTCTTGATTTTCGGCCATTCTTTATTGGATAAATAAACAATTTTTATTTGTAGAAGGAAAAACTCGTCTATTACAATCTCTTCACACTGGCTGGCAGGTCTTGAAGCATTCGAGATTATTCACACACACACACATGTGCGCAGGTGCACACATACACGCAATCACAATAATGCAATCAGGCACGCAAATGCGTACAAACTCACCGCACTCTCAACTCGCTACAAAAACATGGGGATATGAAAGTAACCTACCCTCTGTATCTTGGTCAATTTTCATCATACAAAGGTCAGTAAGAAACCAAATTGAAAGTATTTGACGCAGCTATCAGCGAAATAGGAGATTTTTCAACAATATTTTCCCAAATAATTTAAAAACATGGATTCTTAACCCTTTTACACCCCTAAAAAATACTCTTCTGCACCCTTTGTACTTACTTTGTAGTTAGGCACTCATCGGTCTTTTAATATAAAGCAGCAAATCCCCAAATTTTCATTGAATTTGTAATTTTCTCCTTTTCCAAGAAATATTTTTGATATTTTACCCGCACTATATACTCCACCTAAACACATCAAAAGTGTAAGTAAGCATTAAGTATTAAGCGCCTTAAATTTGTTTCGGCTGCTAACTTGAAATTTCAGTATTTCCTTAACTCTGTAAGTACATATTTTTCCATAAATTTTCATAAAACTCACTTTGATGCCCAGAAACTGCTGGAAACCAAGATATTTTTGCAGAACGTTATTATCTATCCCCCCCCCGTATAGTCTCCTGTGCCTCCATTAAAAATGGTTCTTGATATGTAGCGTATATCTGCCGCACGTTAGTAAATCAGATACATTTTTACCCGTGATTATCTCCTTTTTTAACAAAAACATTTTGTATATAAATATTAATTTTATATGAAATGAGTGTTTAAAGTAAAATTTGGCTATTTTATATATTTGTAAAAGTATAATTATTATATAATTTTCAGTTTTGACGTATTACTTGATGAATTATTTAATATATTTTGATATTGAATAAATTGATATTCCGAGACAGTTGTTCAATAATCTAAAAATCTGCGCCTGACAGGTAAGCATTTTCTAAATCTAATTTATAAAATATATAAATATTGTAAATAAATGACGCCAAGCCGTGCTGTCAATTGCCGTTAATTACTGGTTCATTCCTTTTACTAGTGAGTTACTTTAACAGAGGTTATTAATATTTGTTAAATAGCACCCACAGCTGTGGCACTTCAGATTATGGATGTCGCCATTATCTACTCATCATATCCAAGCGTGTTCATATAACATTTATACTATGTAATATCCTCTCACCTATAATCAAATTGTGATTTATTTTTTAACAGACTATAAGAAACGAATATATATTTCATTAGTTCTCTAGATCTAATCAAAGTGGATCTTTCCAATTACACATGTCGAAATAGTTTTCCTGAAACCAAATTTATTATATAAAGTGTGTTTAAAAACTTTTTGTTGATCTTATATTTCCTATTTGCGATACATTGAAATATACATTAATTTCATTCAAATATTTCTTGTAATGAACAAGTACGAAAAATAGTGAAAAATTTTCTCTGTAAGTAGTCAATATAACTTATGAACTAAGTAAGTTTATTCTTACACATAGTCGTATGTAAAATAAAGCGATCGCATAAATTTTACAATTTATCAACGTTATGTTGTATCTTTAATGATAAAATTTATTTGATAGAACACAGAAAAAGTGACCCCAAAAATCGACCATTTCCTCGCCCTCGAGTTTTGTTTTAAACTAAATGCTAAATTATTGTTAATGATGAGAACATCCTAAATAAAAAATTTCAAGATGAGTATATCTTTGGTTTTTGAAATATGAGGAATTAAATTTGTGATAAGTGCGATGTAATATAGGATCTGAACAACTTTACAATCATTATATTGTATTCTGACATGAAAGTGCCTTTCCCGAACGCCATAGTCTGGAGGTCCGTTTTTAACCCTCAGTGGATTTTAAGAGGGAGTAAGGGTGCAAAGGGAAGAATGTCGGAGCAATCTCGTAATCGCTGCATTACATAAAAAAAACGCTGCCCAAAGAATCACTACTTCCAGATCCAGATTTTCTATCCAAGTCTCTTACAACGAAAACATTTTGTATGTGGAAATAATTGTTTAGGGAACTTTAATAATATAATATTTGAAATCCTCTACCCCAAAAACCCATAAAACGATACCCCACATCGATAGTGGGGTGGGGGTGGTGATAGAGGTTAGTGGGGGTGGATGAAGTAAAAAAATATTTTGAGGTTTTTGGTTCTTGTACACAGTACACACACTAAATCACAATTTTTTTCTCACCCCCTTTAATAATGAGGTGGGGGTGGTAATAGGGGTGCTTAATACCAAAAAATTTTTTGAGACCTTAGCTCCTCTTGTATATACTAAATACCAATTTTATTGACTTACCTGCTTCATTTACCTATTTACCCCCAATTTACCCCCCAACCCTTCGACGGAACAAGATGAAAATATAATCTAGTTCCAGATCTCGTTAAAATACATACGTGTACCAAATTTCAAGTCAATATCTTAAACGGTTCCAGAGTAACGTGCGCACAAAAAAGTTACAGACCGACCGACAGACAGAGCGACAGACAGACCGACAGACCGACAGGCCGACAGACCGATAAGCCTATTTGAACAATAAAAATTTTTAAAATTTTTTTTGTCGTTACTATACTTCCACTGGACGTGGAAGTAAAATAATGATGTAGCTGTTTCCAAGAGTGCTCTTCTCTTATATCAGGGCCTCTTGATTCCTTCTCATCCCCCAAATGATCCCGACGGGGGTCAGGGGGTAAAGACCGATCAATAAGTTTCCGTCCCGTTCTCTTACCCCATCATAGGTGTGTCATAAAATAGTTACAAAAATTCTAGTTATCGTCCCACATTCATACCTACTGCAATCAAAATGCGAAATCTGGTACATTCACTATTTTTTCCTTGACTCAAGTTCATAATTCAAGATGAGGGGTAGTTTTTTTACCCTGTAATGGATTGTTTTCGTGTACTAGGTCGTAACAGATTTATGGTTCATTCCTATTAATAAAGTTTAGAGAGAGAGGGTTCAAGCTTTTTCATCATTTCAAGCTTTATCACCTGTTATTGGAGTTTTTGTGCAGTTTGATATTGTATTGGGGTAGTTCTCACTCCCTTAAGGACGTGTCTCGATTTCTTTGTGTGAGCCCTAGTCAGCACCTTCGTTCATGTATTCAATAGACTTATATTTCTGTTCATGGAAGCTCTATAAGTCAATAGCATGTTTTTGGATCTTCTGAATAAATCAACGGATATGCGGATTTTGGGATTTTAGATTTGAATTCTGCGTCAAAAAATTCTAAGAATATCTTGATTGCTCTGCCATACCTGATGAGTATTAATTTTTTGTGGGGCTGTGTATTTTTTCATATGTTCTTATATTGCATCACGCATATCACAAATTCAATCCCTCATATCTCAAAAACCAAACACATGCTCATCTTGAAACTCTGTATTCAGGATGTTCTCATTATTAACAATAATTTAGCACTTAGTTTAAAAGAAAACTCAGTTGACTTTATCAAACGTCATACGGATAGAATTTTGTATATCATGCGATTCCTGACGCGCATACAATGTTATTCTTGCTTTTTCGATTTCGGTATCGTGCGGCCTTCCCACTCCCATATTAACCAAGAGCACATATTCTTAAAAAATTGTATTTTGCATTCTTTGCCGTATATTTCATCAAAATTCTGACCAGATGAATGAATTAATGAATGGATTTATTTTAAGTATTGAAAACAATAAGTACATATTTGAATTACAAGCATTTAAATTTAGTAGAATATCATGTATTTAAGACCAAAAGCGAGAAAAGTCATCTTAATCATCAAAGACTTATAAATTCCTTCTAGTGCATATGAGTAGCACAAATAGTGACGTGGGCAATGGGAGGTGGATTCACTGTCTCTAAAATGTGGATGTATGTATGCATGTGAAATTACATGATTTCTGTTATTATTAATATTTAGTTTTTATAAAATGTTGCCCATTATATTTCAGCCTGGTTTGGTAAATAAGAATAGTGTAGTAACTTGGCATCAAATCTCACACAGTTCAAAGTTGAATGTTTAGATCGGTCTACTTGTATGCTTCTCGATACAGAGCCTTACCTTATCGAATAATTCTTTGTTTGTGTGTCAAGTCGCTCACATAGTGTTACAGTGTGCTTAGTTCTCGTTTAAAAATGCCTTATACAATGGGAATACTTCATCGCAGTTATTCTAGAGATAGAGACTAAAAAAGTAAATAAGTAAATAAATAAATAAAATTGGTGTAAAATATTGACAAGATACTGAGAAGCATGAAAAAATCGCAGTCATAAACGTTCACGGCGACTCGTTTCATCCTTGTCTTCGTCATCCGGGTCGTCATTTCGTGCTCGGTCTGATCGAATTCAACAGCCGGGTCATATTACATACATATAGTTTATAAACATACTTTTTTTTACGAAAATTGTTGCAACTTGCTTTGAACAACTATACTATTCTTATTTACGAAAACGAGACTGAAGAGTAAGCAAACTCACCTAACTGAAGTTTAATCGTACTTATATAAAGCCTCATTGAAGTAAATCAGGTCCCGCCCTATTCTCTTCCCAAACCGTTGCAACAATGCTTTAAACGGAAATGATTCGATAAGGTAACCCAACTACCACAAATATGCTATTCAGCTGAGATAACCAAAATGCAGCCACTAAAACATTTCAACGGCTTTTGTTTAGTTATATTTTGGTCATCTTATTTTAGTCGTAATTTAGCGTAAAATTTAAAAACGAAATAGTCATGATGATCTCTTTTTAGCTATACACTGGTCATATATGAGCAAGTCATTAAATAACAACAATATTAAGTCCTAATATTGCCATTCTAGGTATAAAAATGGCTAGAATTTGTTGTTTTTGTTATTAATATAATGTTGATACCCAAGCTATTACTAAAAAATTAGCCTAAACATGACTATATTAGTTAGGCTTTATTCTGGCGGTTTTCTTAGCTGTTATTACCGAATTATGACTGAAACAATAATGAAAAAATATCCTTATTAAATGACTATTTTAGAGGTAATTTTGTACACATTAAAATCTAAATTGAGGCCAAACGGCAAGATAAAAATATAACCTAAAAACAAGTATTGATAATATTAAAACTTTATACATACGCAAATAAGTTTTATATCAACAGAAAAATAAGAATGAAATGTAAAAGATATGTAGAGTTCCACATATAGTTTATAAGGATTACGCATTAAAATGTATAAATATCTAGATTATTAAAGTGAAAGTGTCAACCTATCTTCTGTATCAGTATCCAAGAATGCTGACATTTTATTTTCTATGCCATCATTAACATTTTACTATTATTCCTTTTTATTCCTTTGTTATTATTCCTTTTTATTGTACACGGTTGCTGGAAGTATTTTGTATCTGGTTTTGATTGAGGATTAGTCAAAAATGTATGTATGCTTTCGTATTTGACCAGTACCGTTGGCTATTTACTACCTACCCAACTTGAAGGAATTGCACTAAGGCTAATTTGCTCCTCGATGATTTCGTCCACGCAATACATTTTCAGAAACTTCAGTAACAAATTTTAATTTGGTTGGAGAAAGGAAATGTAAAAATGTTGGAGAAACAAAGGTCAAAATACAAAGTTAAAAGAAACGTAAACAGAAAGGTTATGTCTTTCACAGTTTAGCCGTATTTTGATGCGAAACCTCGCTAACCACTTCAACCAATTTTCTGGTAATAATTTGGGCAATATGACCGGTTAAATTTGCCATTTGGCGAAAGAAGTTTATTATATTTTTACAGTCATATTCTAGCTTATTTCTAGCATCATTAGCGAAAGCATATGCCAAATGATGACAACTTGCCGCCATGTTTTCTATCAATCGGCCATTACGTTCATTTTCATTACTTTATTAATTATACCTATAAAATTAAGTTTTGATTTACTAATTCGACATTTTAGTAATTTTTAATAACCTTACCTTACCATTGATTATGCTTCTTGGAATTGCAAAATATTTATATGTATATATTTCAAATTAATTTAATTATACCTAAAATATAAAGATTTCTGGAGGTCCCTTTGTTTTTATGAGTATTTTATATAAGTTTACAGAAAAGAATCGAGCGTTGATAAAATTTAACCCTGTTGATTGACGATATATGCGATTATGATATTCATATAGTTTAAAAGATGGACAAAGTATACGTCCACTTTATCTAACAACACATGCTTAAAGCCAAAGGATGGCCATAATAGTGTTCTTGTTTTATTTTATGCCTAAAAGTCATGATTCATTCACGGTGAAGTAGTTACATCACTCCTTTCGCCATAAGAGCCATTTCATAACTAGTAATAAAGCAGCCACAAAAATCAAAAAGAGAGTCAAATGAGTTGCACATGCGTTATGGCCATTTGGCTCCAGTTGCGTTTTGATGACCAAGATATGATTCTCCATTTTCGTCACCAGTAGGTCTTCAGAACGTAATAATTCAGTTTTTATAATCGCCACTATAACCAAATAGTCATCCTTTATAGCTACTGTAACATGATGATGTCCAAAATACAACTCCTTGTGCTACTTGGGAAGGCTGGATGGAAATTATGAGCAAATCACCCATTATCGTTACTGTTCAATGTTTCGATTTATTTTCTTGGCCGCTATTTCTTGACTCATTTATGACCTTCCATTTTCTTAGAATTATTACCAGATTCATAAATTTGTATTTACAGTAATTATTTTTGCTTCTTTAATTAGCTTGTTTAATTTATTCCTGTATTTCTTAGATGGAGTTCGTAATTAATCTCGAGTATCGATGATTCTTGTAACCAAGAGTAAGCAAAACTATTAATGAAGAACGACTTTTTCTCTTAAAATGCGACATTAGAAGGATTACCAGTTTGGTTAGGTTCATCCGGGGGCACAGTGTACATACTTGAGTAAATCTTAAATAAAATATCATATTATCCACAATGCACACACCTCCGAATACAAAAAATGCGTTTTATTCGTCTTCCACGTCACCTCGATCACCTTTTTAAGTCTAAGAGATCTAGATTTGTCTGAGAAAGAAGACGAGACCCTACAGTTTTTAGTGGAATCCGAACCACTTCTTGGCTAATTTACTATGAAATTTTTTTTCGCGATCTGGGGCTTGAACCAACTTCACTAGATATGCTCAGAATGCAGTCTACTACTTCTAAGCTCCGACCCCGGTATAATAGGAAATAAAAGTTGCAGAACTACCTGATATTAAAAGAGAGCAGTTAAATATCAAGATTGTCAATTAGTAATTTTCTTATTTAAAACTAATTATTGCAATTACTATTCGTAAGTGATATGTATTATTTCTTATTATTCATATTAGATTTCATATATTTCATCGTATTTTAAATAATTTATTTATGAACTATTTGTGGCAAGTGATGCAATTCAATAGAAATAGTAAAACTAGTCATGAAAGAACCTCTATATAAAGAACGTACTCATTCACCTACTTTCATATTCAGCAATTTCAAACCCTTGTTTGCATCAAAGTTCAAAAGTCTGTGCTAGGAAGGCAACTCCCGTAAAGGTAGTAATTTCTATTGTTGAAATATAATTTGCCTTTCCGCGGACTGAAACTCAATGCCTTTGTAACAAGAAATCATGTTAATTGCTATTAGGACGCAAAACAATTTGTTCGTGTGTTATTGTTATTGCCAGTTTTTATCGATGTTGAAAAGAATTTCTACGGTTTCCGCGCTGCACAAATGGCCATTCAAAAAAACTCATTTGACCTCGTTTCTGTTGCCTGTTATGTCTGTCACTACCATTTTAGTAATATGATTGGACAATAAAATGCCTATGGGTGACTACCGTTGCCTTCCTGAAGGCAAAGATTATTCCACAGGAGGAAATGCCGCTGCACTGAAGTGTGTTTTATTGACCATTTCCTCAAAGTATCTAGTCTTCATAAGTTTTAATAACATCCATAATATCCTTTAATGAAAAATACATAAAGGTAAGTAAGTTAGAGGGTCACGAGTTTTCAGTTCAACGTGGCGCAGTGTATACACTGAGCAGCAAAAATATGGAACAAATGAGTTCAAATTTAATTAAAGCATTTCTCCCAAAAATCCACCCACAAGTTAATTTTACTTGTTGAAGTACACATTTTTTCTTCATTTAATTTCCGAAATGATTTATTTTCCGATAATATTAGCCCATTGATAATGTAATGTACAGGGTCTCTACTAATATATTTCACTTTTTGGACTGTAATAATTTGGCAACCACGCACCGGAGGGAAGTTGGGCTAGTCGAATTCAGTCAGTGAAATCTGTAGATTACTTAGTAATCATGTAGCAGTGGTCCGGTGAACACCGTGCCCTCTTTATTCAAGCATATTTTAAGTTCAATGATTTGTACATAATTGCGAGGCGGCGATTTTGCAACCGCTTTAATATTCGACTAGTAGGGGACGCCTCTGGACATAATTTGGTGAATCATGAGTGAATAGATTTCGGCAAATATCATCAGCCATGAATCGAAAACCAGGCGATCTGACAAGGACTGTAACTGCACCTGAAATTGTGCAGCCATAGTTCGAAATCCGCGAAGATCGATTCGTAAAAACTAGTAGGCTTGGCATCTCTCTAAATCGTCTATTCACCGAATTTTGAAAACTTGCTTAACTTACATTTCCACCTTTAAAACATCCAGTTGGTCCACGAAGTGATCGAAAATGACCACAGAAAGAGCAACACTGTTCAGAATTAATGACCAGAGATTTTTTTGAGAACAACCAAATCGAAAACATTACCTTTAGCCATGAAGCCCACTTTCATATTTCTGGTGCCGTAATCAAGCAAAGTCACCGTTATTGGGCATCAGATAACACACGGCACAACCATGGAACGCCAAAAGTTACGGTTTGGTGTGCAATGTCGACTGCGTAAATTTTTGGCCCGTTTTATTTTGAAAAGCCAATATGGAAAGAAAGTTAAGAAAAGTTAATAGGGAGCGTTATTGTACAAAGCAGTGTTTCTTTACACCAAAATTTCAGAGATATCGGAGATTTAATGGTGAAACGTGGTGTCAACAGAATGGGGCAACTGCACATACAGCTAGGGTATTTATGCAAGCTGCCAGAGCAGTGTTTCATGAAAAAATCATATCCTCGTTTGGAAACATCAATTGGCCAGCTAGATTACCTGACATCACCTCTATGTGGTGATACTTCAAATAAAAAGTATACACCAACACTCCTGGAACACTAAATGAACCAAAAGACAGAATCAGAGAGGAAATCACTGCAATATCAGTATATATGTTTGAATTGTGTGTTCGATTTCTTCGAGATCTTTGTTAAACGTTTCCTCGTCAATTTGTAATTTTTGTATAGTCGAGTTGAAGTTTTTAATAACAGAAGTTGTAACTGAAATTTGATTTTTGATTAAGTTTTCCAATTGATGTTCGTCGTTATTTAGTTTATTTATACAATTAGTATAGTACTGGCCATCTTCAGCATCTAAGTTTCCAGATATGGATTTGAATATTGTACCGATACCGTTAAGTATTCCTCGTTTATATCTTTTTGTGTCTGAAAAGATTTCCTCAAATTTTGTTTTTATAGAGTTGGATATTTGCGTCAAAAGGTTAAAGTCTGTTTTAATTTCACTCGTAAAAATAATTGACTTGTGATCACCATTATTGAGAGTGTACAAGATTCTGTCTAAGATATTTTGATTTTTGTCAAAAGCTATTTTGAGGGATGAAATGTTTTTATGCACTAGCAGAGTCCATTTGTCATTTGTCACCACGATGTCCGTGTCTTGGTGGTAGTATACACCAACAGTATTATTGATCGGGGTAATTTTGTATTGACAGAGTGCTGATCCGAACAGCAGGAGAAACCTGAAAATAAATTTAATTTTCAGTATATGGTTTCATTCTATCAAAGTTTACTTTAGTTTCTTGTTTTGTTTCGAGATTTATTAGGGTAGCAGAATTTTGGA
This sequence comes from Rutpela maculata, assembly GCA_936432065.2. Taxonomy (NCBI): domain Eukaryota; kingdom Metazoa; phylum Arthropoda; class Insecta; order Coleoptera; family Cerambycidae; genus Rutpela; species Rutpela maculata. The sequence continues at coordinate 245,685,765 of OW386285.2, forward strand.
AAATTTCTTTTATTTTAAAAGGACCGTTAAATTTGTTTTGTAGTTTGTTCTTAATTTGTGATTCTTTTACATAAACTAAGTCACCTATTTTGTACTCAGATCGTTTTTGGGGAACACTTCTGTCGAAACGAACTTTTGCTTTCTCTTTTTGAGATTGTGTTCGACTACGGGCTATTTTATAGTAGTGGGATATTCTGTTGTTTAAATCTCTAACGTATTTGGTTATTAACTCTTTTTGGTTATATAAAGTTTCAGGTGGTCTGTTGGACGTATGACCAAAGATAAGTTCATATGGGGTGAAACCGTGTGTTTTATTTACCGAATTGTTATAACATATTACTGCATATGGTAAAATCGTGAATGGATGTTCGTTCGGGTTTTCAGTTTTATGAATTCTTATCATTTCAGCTAAGGTAGCATGAAATCTTTCTATTGATCCGTTCGATTGGGGATGTCCTACGCTTGAATAAGTTAATTTTATGTCGTAGAGGGTGCAGAGATCTTTGAGCAAGCGGTTGTCAAATTCGCCACCGTAATCGCAATGGATTCTTAACGGGGTACCGTAATGTTGAAAGTATAACAACAAGGTATTTACGACGGATTTTGCGGATTTGTCCGGGACTGCATAGGCTTGTGTGAATTTAGTTAACTCGTCGCGAATAGTTAAAGCGTAATTTCGAGTTGGGAATTCAAATAAATCGATATTAATTCTTTCGAATGGTGTTCTTGGGGTTTCTGTGACTACTAGAGGGTTATTAAGGTTTTTTCGGCATACTTTAGTTTTTTGGCAAGTTTCGCAATTTTTTATAAAATTTTCAACGTCTTTAGTTAGACCTTGCCAAGTGTATTTTTCTCTAATTCTTCGAATCGTTTCATTTATTCCGCGGTGTAGATTATTTTTACCAAAATGATTTTGCTCCAATATAATTGGAATTTCATCTTCGTCGGCAGTTCTGACAATATCTTGACAAATTACTACTTTTAAGTCTTTTTCCGCAAAAATAAATGATAGGATTTCAAGTATGGGGAGGTCTAAATTATTTTCGACAAAGTATGTCTTAGAAAGATCCAAAACATCTTGATTTTTAAATAGTACCAAAAATAGATGTTCAATTACAGATTCGATATCAAAAGGTAGAGGGATGATAAAATATCTCCTATGTCTGACTGTTTTGCTCGATACAATATTGATTTTATCGTTATGAAATTCGGGATTTTCTTCGAATATGTCCTCGATAATTTTGTGATGTAGGTCTTGTAAGTTGTTTTGTTGGAAAAAGGTTATAATATCTTTATGTTCTCGATACAAAAGTTGTTTGTTCGAGGCTTTGATTTTCGAATAGTCTATTAAAGATGTTGTTTTATATAGGTTGGTGAAAGTTTCAAATTCTCGGGAAATTTGTTCGTTAGTGATTTCGTTATCGTCTGGGTTTTCGTCGTCGTCTGACTCTTCGTCATTCGCGGCTAGAACCTTTGAATAGAATTTGGAACATTCGGAAAAATGATTAATTTTGATTCTGGAAAGTGCGTCCGCATTCTTATTGATTTTGCCGGGTTTATAAATTATTTCGTAATCGTACTCTTCTAATTTGAGTCGCCAATGGGCAAGTCTACTTCCTGGGTCTTTTATAGAGAATAACCAGGTGAGTGGTCTGTGGTCGGTTACAAGCTTGAACTTTCTACCGTACAGATATGGTCTAAAGTGCTTTACACTCCATACTATCGATAAAAGCTCGCGTTCGATCGTTGAATATTTAGTTTCTGCACTGCACAAGGTTCTAGAAGCATAGGCAATGGGTAAATCTTTGCCAATGGGCCCCTGGCACTGAGCCGACGGCAAATGCGCTCGCATCAGTGGTTAGAATGAATGGTTCATCAAAATTAGGATAAATTAATATCGGAGTTGTTGTTAATGTTTGTTTCAAATTTTGAAAATAATTTGTACAATCATTGTCGAAGAGAAATGGTATGTCTTTCTGTAGGAGTTTTGTTAGGGGCTTGGTTATCTTGGAGAAATTAGGAATAAAGCGCCTATAATATCCGGCTAAACCTAGAAATGATTTAATTTCTTTTGGATTTTTCGGTTGAGGAAAATTTAGAATAGCGTCAACTTTCGAAGGGTTTGGTTTTACGCCGTCTTTTGTAATGAGATGTCCTAAATAAGCGACTTCCTTGCGGAGAAACTCGCATTTGTCTGGTTGAATTTTGAGGTTGGCTTTTTGAAGGCGTTTAAAGACTTCGGTTAGACGGGAAATGTGTTCATGAATCGTAGGAGAGTAAATAATAATATCGTCCATGTAGACGAGACATCGTTCATTTTGAATACCTAACAGGATGTTATCCATAACTCTTTGAAAGGTTGATGGAGCGTTTTTGAGTCCAAATGGCATTCGCACGAATTCATAATGACCGTTCTCAACTGTGAAAGCAGTCTTTTGAATATCTGCGGGATTAATTTCGATTTGGTGAAAACCAGAAGCCAAGTCTAAAGTTGAGAAATATTGGCATTTGCCAAGTTGGTCTAAAAGATCGGAGATGTTTGGCACAGGATATTTGTCACCGATTGTAACCTCGTTGAGTTTGCGGTAGTCGACTACAACGCGCCATTTCTGTTTACCAGAAGCGTCCAGTTTTTTGATAACTACCCAGACAGGAGAGGACCAAGGTGAGATTGAAGGTTGAATAATACCTTGACTTAACATTTTCGATACTTGGGACTTAACTTCTTCTTTATGGACCTGAGGATATCGATACGATTTAGTGAATATCGGTCGGGAATTGTCGGTGTCAATAGGGTGTTTGATTTCGTTGGTAAAGGTCAAATTGTCTCCTTCTAAATAGAATATATCTTGAAAGTCTAAACAAAGCTGCGTTACTATTTCGGCCTCTTCTTCGTTTAGATGATCCAAGCGCAATTCGTTCCTGATTTCGAAGGATCTGTCCGTCGTTAGGTGTTGGTCAGAATTTTGCGTGTTTAAGTTAAAAATTGACTTAAATTTTTGTAAAGGTTCTAAATTTAAATTGGAAAAATCGACAGTCTTCGGGATGACATTAGCATTGATTATTGTTGTTAAAAATTTTCCGTTTTCATTTACTTTAACAAGAGCATTAGGTAAACGGACTTTTTCGTTCTCTTGCGCTTGCAAAATAGCGTCAGTGTTTCTAAGGTTACATTTTAGTTTATGAATTTTTTCGGTACGGCCTTCAATTTGGATCTTATTTTGATTAGGGTTGTAGTTTGATTGGATTTTGTCGTATTCGGGTTTCGACGAATCGTCGGTTACTTTGAAAAGTGGAACTGTTTTAAAATTGGTTATTAATTGTTTATTTCTTATGTCGACGATACAGTGATAGTGCTCTAGGAAATCAGCTCCTATCAGTCCATCAAAATTGATATCTAGGTCGTAGATGTAAACTTTATGTGGGTCGTTATCAGTGAAGGGTATAAGAACAGATTCACTAATAGTAATTTTCTGATCGATTATACCTTGTATAATTACGTTTTCTGAAAATCTCCGTTTGTAATTTTCCGCTGTTTTTGGTTTAAAGATAGAAATACCTGCGCCAGTATCGATTAGAATTTTGAATTTGTTTGTGATGTCTTTAATGTAGTATAGATTTTTTGAATTTACGGTCAACAATGAGTGTGATAGCGTTTCTACATGAACCCTTGTTCCGGGAAGTTCAGCGACGGATCGAAACTGTCGTTGAGATTCATTGTTCGTATTTGATTTGTTATTTGGTCGAATTGGTCTGTTTGCTGTATTGGAGTATCCGTGGGGTACTCCGGATCTAAGCGAAAATCCTGAGGATTAACAGTATAATCCTCCTGTGGCGTTTGAGAATTAGCAGTATAATTCTCGTACTGTTCATATTGGGAATTAGCTGTATAATTCTCTGAAAAGCTTTGAGCGTTTTCTAAATCGTAATTTTCATAACTGTCACTTACATTTTGATAATCGGGTGAATAGTCATTGAATTGATTAAATTGATCGTCATAATTATCGTAAGGTTCGTAATTTAAATGATGAGCTTTTTGCTGGTTAAAGCGGTTAAAATTCGGGTTAGGTTGAATAGCTGACGGTCTTTGTTGGTTAAAGTTTGGATTCGGCCTTATAGCTGAGGGCCTATTTTGAGGTTGATTAGGTTGGTTTTGAGGGAATATCCTCTGACCAAATTGATTGTTTTGAGAGAAATTTTGGAAATTTGGGTTTCCTTGATAATTTGGTCTCTGGAAATTTGATGTCGATGGCATAGACAGTTGCTGTTGCCTTGTACGACATTTGTTTATTACATGTCCATTGCGCTTGCAAAATGAACAGAATTTTTGTTGGAAATTTGAAGTTGGTCGTTTTTGTTGTAAAGCGGGATTTTTGACCGGACTATTTTTCGGAAATTTCTGTTGCTCGAAATAAGAAAGTTGTAGCTCTCTACGAATTCTACTTACAGCTTTCAATATATTTGGAGGGTTGCTGGCACGTATGATACGGCCTAAGTTTGGTTCTAAACCCGTTAGTAAGTTATTTAAAGTCATCATTTCGATGAGGTCGGATTGGGCGGTTCTTTGTGTCGAGGTTAAATTTTGCTTTTGCACTGCAGCGTGCATTTTCGCATTGTGCGTTTGTAAACGCGAAACAAATGTTAAAGCGGATTCACCGGGTAATTGATGAATTCGTTGTAGGTCCTGAATTAGGGCCGTTAGATCTCTGGAATCCCCAAAGTGGGTTTCCAATAGTGCTTTGATTTCTGGCCAGGTGCCAGGGTTACGTGAATTAATTAATTCGGCAGCTTTGCCTTTCAATTTATTTTTTATGTGGACGGTCAAAAGAATTTTTTGATCTGCAATTGCCATGCTTTGGGCGCAATGACAGGAGTTGAGGTATGTTTGTAAATTAATGGCATTGCCATCAAATTCAGGTATTAGAGAAAATATTTCAGAGAGCTTGTAAGGCTCAATTTGCTCTGGTTGTGGTTGTTGTTGTTGTAGTTGTTGTTGTAGTTGTTTTTGTTGTTGTTCGGCTGATGCAGGTGCTATTGGTTGAGCTGTCTCTGGTTGAGCTCTATCTGGCATTTTGCTTTTGTGTATTTAGAAATTGTTTGAATTGCAAGGAAATTGATTGCGTATCAGCAGTATGATACGAAAATTAAATTGAATTGGATTGTTACGTTGCGTGCGTAGAGAAATTGTGCATTAACTGTATAATACACAATTGTACCGTATTAGCAGTATAATACGAAAATAAATAAACTTAAAATTAAATGAACTTGTTTCATTGCGTTTGTAAAGGAATGGATTCACTTTGATAAGAGAACTGGCTTTGTGCGCCGAGTGTATTAGCAGTATAATACACTTTTAATAAAATAAGTTGCGAAAAATAATAAAATAGTAAAATGGTACGAGATGATTCTTAAATGACTTACGTTAATTTCATCTCCATGGGTAGGTTCTTCGTCCGTCAAGGGATTGGGATCCGCCACCACCAGTGAGGAAGGTCTCCTTGTTCTCGCAGATGTACACGCACTAGTTAGGCACCTTCTGCAGATGTTCTCCTTGTTCTCTTACGCTTCACTACCAGTTAGGCTTCTTGTTTTGATGATGTTTACGGATCCTACCGACTGCGCCAATGTTAGATCACGGTTCACATGAATGACTTTTTAAAAACTTTTATTTAGTTACATGGAGCCAACGTTGGCTCTTGGAGAAGGAATATAATAATAAATTAGAAGTGTTGCATTCTAACTGAGTTTAATAACTGACTTTACAAAGCATGTCTAGTCGTATTTATAACATACAGAACCTGAATAAGCAAAATATAGAACAAAGGAAATGCAATTCGACAGTCAGCATGAAATGTGAGAAACAAAGGTGAAATATAATATCTCTAAGATAAGCGATTAATAAGAGAAGTCGTTATCATGTAATATGATATACATGTGGAGGTTTGTTATGACTAAGTCTTTATAATAAGCGTATAATTTTATATAACATATATGCCTTTAGCAGTTTTTTGCAAATCTTTTTCTCCTTCTTTTAGTGGGGCGACGAAAAGTTGCCGCAATCAGACCTTGTGGCGCATTGTGCTACCAATATAGTTTTACTTTCACATCCAGTAGCGCTAAAAAAAATTTGAAAATTTTTATTGTTCAAATAGGCTTAGAATGTCATGAAATGTCGATATTTTAAGTTTAAGAAAAAAGTCTGTCTGTCGGGTCTGTCAGTCTGTCGTTCTGTAACTTTTTTTGTGCATACGATTACTCTGGAACTGTTTAAGATATTGACTTGGAATTTGGTACAAGTATGTATTTTAATGAGATCTGGAACTCGATTATATTTTGATCTTATTCCATTGAAGGTTATCCCCCAGACCTTCAATGGAATAAGATCAAAATATAATCTGGGGTAAATGGGTAAATCAAGCGAGTAAGTTTAGGTGGTGTTTTCTTCCGAACTGTATAAATAATGCCGCCAATTCACCAGAAAACGTTTCTTTGGTGTTCCAGTAATGAACAATGAACTTAAATATGAATAATTCAAAGCCACCATTTCAATGTAAGTAGGATAATTATCTCTGTTATACCTCTAAAAAATATTTATTGCAGGTTAAAAAAGATACGGCAAACTACCAGTAATATAAGCTAACGGATGGTCTTATTTTCATAAAGCCGGATGTATTACCACACATGTTTAATTAGCTCGAATCGGGAAAAGAAATTTTGAAATGGATAGAAAAAACAAGAAATTAAATTAAATGCAAGCATTTAAAAGGAATGATTTTACAGGGGTGTGCCAAGAATTTCATTAGTGGTAAATTGTTGAACGTTAATGTAAGAATTTGATTTATAACATGTATATCCATAAATTAAGGAAGGAAAACTAAAAACTCAGAGCTGAATTGTTTATCATTGAAAAACTGTGAAACTAAAACTGTGAACGTGGTTTAAAGTCAGTGAAGACATAAACAGACTCCAAATGGGCTACGAAAGCGTTGAATTGAAGCTATAAATGTCCTTTGAATTATGTATATCATAAATGTTACTTATTGCTTAAATAAATACTAATGCCTGTTCACCAAGCTCAGTGACCGCGTCAAAACAAATATATATATTGTCACAATTGTCAAATGCAATCAAATGTCAAATGCAACAAATGAGGAGGCGTTACGGCATAGTCACGTGATAACGCACATATATATATATATATATATATATATATATATATATATATATATATATATATATATATATATATATATATATATACGCAGTTTCAGAGCTTGTTGAAGAGACAATAGTATAATAGTATATTGTTTTATTAGGAGTAAAACTTTTCTGACGAGTCTGTAGGTTTACAGACGAGTCACAATAGGAGGTTTTTACTCCGAATAAAACAAGCTATTTTCTCTTCAAACATAGACTAGCTATAGAAAACATAAAGATAAAAAATCTCGAATTTCACCACCTAAAACGCTTTGTGTTAATATCGCATGGCCCGCGTATTAAATAAAATATGCGTTGCTATGGATATTACTTTTTCAGCCGCTTACAGCGTCAGAAATAGTTATTTATGTACCGAGGGTCGTAGTGCACTTTTTTGTATAAGTATTTGAGACCAAAAAATCGCACTGTATGGCCCGCGGTGCATATTATATTTTTCGCCATACCCATAAATCATTAAACTAAAAAAGAGTTAGCGGAAAACTATAATAATTTGAGTAAGATTTCATATCTGCTAAACAAATAGCAAAGGTAGCGATACTTTTACCTCCATTGTTAATGGCAACGCACAGCCGTGTAAAAAGTCAAACTTTAATGTCATGAGATGAGTTAAGAAATGTCATGTTTTTCTGACGTTTGAAGAAAAGGCATATTATATAATTATTTATTTTCGTTCCAATATAGACTTTTCTTTATAGTTCTTGTAGTCTCATGTTGATTCTTTTTAGGAGTATTAATGACACTTAGGATAACAAATAATTTCTTTAGCAGATATATTTTTCTTTTTTTTAGTTAGATGCATGCATATACAAGTTCAATGTAATGGACCGTTTCAATTTACCGCTCACTATAGCAGCAGGAGTAATAAAGAAAACCGAATAAAAAGGAAATATTTCAAAAATACAAGGCACAGTTAACAACACATAATAAAATATATGTTAAATAAAATATATATTAGACATATTATATAACATTAATAAATACGAAAAAAAAGTTTTTACTTCATATAGTCCAATCTAGAATTTTTATTTCGGTCATCTGTGGGAGGTTCTAGAAAAATAATACGATAAAAATTTGAGAGTAATCCATCATGCCGTTTTTGAGTTAGAGCGAGTTACACGGAAAATAATTGTTTTATACAGGGTGTATCACGAGGAAACGGACATGCTTTAATGGTATTTTTGATAAAATTTCTTTTGGTTGTTACTTTGTAAAGGAATGGAATGATAAGTTCATATTTTGCACAAATAATACACCAGTGATCCTGAATAAGTACTTGTATCACACACATAAAAAATTCAGGTCCGGACTCGAAAAAAAATGTTTTTGTTGTTCTTCAAGAAAACAATACCTTGTATATGTTTTTTTAAAATTGTAATGTTAAATTCTAAAAGTACAAAAAACTGAACAAAATGGTTTTATTAATTTTTTTGCCGCATTCGAAATAAATTCCACTAAATAACGCAATATGAGAGAAAATATCGATGAATGTTACGCGCAAAAAATGCTTCCAATATTAAATTAAGCATTTACTTTTTATTTCAGCAATAACTATTATGTTTTTATTGCCAATTTTTACGGAGGGGGTAAAATAAATAGAATAATAGATCAAGAATCTATTTCATTCCTCTCAATTATTAAGAACTAAGACAGCAACATAACATACCTATTAACAATAAGAAGAACGGCAGCAACAAAGTTGCACATTGTAACCAAACTCTCAACAGAATAATTGTACGAAAAATAAAAAATGCAGATATTGTCATAAAACGCATTTATCAATAGGGACCACTAACTGATATAACGTTTAAAGTCATATTATTTGTTTATAAGTTTAATAGTTTTCGTTATTTAATACAAGCAGCAGAGAGGGGATATCAAAGACGACGGCTTGACCACAAACTTTTGGGTCCGTATATTGTCAAACGTAATTCCTATTTTAATTTATTATAGATTATTTAAACAATTCATAACAAACGTGCAGAATAATGTTTTATATAATTTACAATTAATTAGTTCAATAACATTCATGTCTACAAGTATAAGCCGAGAATTGCTGATTTGACAAGGTTAGGTATATTTGGTATACAAAGCTAACATTGAACTATGAATACCATGCATCATTTTCCGAGGTATTAAAACGAGGAGATAAAGAATGATCGGGGAGTCTCCACGGGGGCGCCTGAGGTGCGTCTAGGTAGGCACCTGGACGCCAGGGTGTCTAGGCACAGGCCTTTCGTTGAAAGCTTAGCGGGTTTGTACCCCAGAGTAAATCGTAGTTGTGATATCATTTCTAAAGTGTGTTGTTATCTTCCTATTGTTGTTATCAAATAAATGTTATTTTGTTTGAAGTGCAGTGAAGTTAATTCGTAGTCCAGGTATTCCTTCCTAATTTTCAGCTTGAGCACGTTTTAGGCGTGACAATATCAGTATTCCAGAGAACATGGCAAGTTTCCTACAGCTGCAGTTGCGGAACGCAACATAAGGAAAGAAGAAACTAGAAAATAATATTTTAGATATGGTTAATCAAAATTCAAGTCCAAATACCCAAAAAATTAGTTCTATGATTGTTGTTCCTTACACTGGGATATGGAGGATATTAAAAAAAGAACATTTTTACCCGTACCATATTCAATTAGTACAACGTCTTGCACCCGGCGATGAAGTCAATCGCCTGACTTTTTGTCATCTGAAAATCGATGAGTAATTTACAGAATTTTATTCACAGACGACGCACAGTTTACAAGGGATGGTATCAATAATTCTAGAAATGCTCACATGTGGAATCAGGAAAACCCGCATGCAGAACGTGAATGTCGTTCACAACATAGATTCTCTATCAACGTTTGGGTTAGACTTGTAGGCGATCACTTGTTAGGACCACGTTTTCTTGAAGGTACACTAACTGGTAACGTTTATCTTAATTTTTTACAACATACGGTACTGAATCTTTTAGAAAATGTAAATATCCGAAATACGTTCTTTCAACATGATAGAACCCCACCACATTTCTCCAGCCAAATTAGAAATCATTTAAATTATACATATCCAAACAGATGGATTGATCGTGGAGATCCTCCGGCAAGGTCTCCGGATGTCAAGCCTACAGATTATTTTTTATGAGGTCACTTAAAAAGAGAAGTCAGTGTGGTCATTAATGACGGGGATCAGTTAATTTAAAGTATTGTTGACTACTGCAACGAAATTAGGAAAAATCCAGATGTGATATGAAGATCAATCGAACATCTCATGAACCGCACCAGAAAATGTACTGAAGATGACGGGGAGCATTTTGAATATAAAATTTAATTACGATTCTAATTTGTAAACACGATTTATAACAATATCTGAATATCTTAATTTTTTGTTTTTCATATAAAAATTATTCTGCTGATAGCTCGTTGGTATTTTGCTATTTACGTTTATTTACATTATTTTTATGCAGTTTAGTAGTTACCATTATTGTTGTTATTAATAAGTAGGTTATGTTGTTGTTTTACTAGTTTTTAATAAATGAAAGGAATGAAATAGATTCTTGTTTCGGTGGTCTCTAACATTATTATTTGTTTATTTTACCCCATTCATAAAAATTGGTGATTAAAATATAATAATTATTGTTGTTGAAAAAAAAAAGTAAATGCCTAATTTAATGGTGGAAGCATTTTTTGCGTGTATCATTCATCGATATTTTCTAAAGTCTCATATTGCATTATTTGTTGGAATTTATTTCGAATGCGGGCAAAATGTGGCAAAAAAATTAATGAGGCCATTTTGTCCAGTTTTTTTTATGTACTGTTCGAATTTAATATTAAATTTAAAAAAAAAAACATATGCAGGGTATTGTTTTCTTGAAGAACAATGAAAACATTTTTTTTTCGAGTCCGGACCTGGATTTTTTTGTGTGTGATACAGGCACTTATTCCAGATCAGTAGTGTATTATATGTGTCAAATATGAACGTATTATTCTATTCCTATACAAAGTAACAACCAAAAGAAATTTTGGCAAAAATACATGAAACACTCTGTATTTCAGTAACGAGGAACCAACTGGCTTTTTCTGGCATTAAAGTATGTTCGTTTCCTCGTGAAACACCCTGTATATCCAATAGATACCTAAAATTATAAATAATTATTTATAATAAGTTTAATATTTGATAAAAGTTATATTGATAAAATATTAAGATGGACAAAAGATTTATATTGCCAAGTATCAAGGTCCGAAGTCCCTATCTCTTTTCCTTAACCCTTTATTCCCGCAAACGCATTGGCCCCTCCCTTCCTTCCTCTTGCTTGCGATATATTTTTTTTAAACTAAAGACAAAAAAGATCCTCACTTACCTGTAAAAAAAATCTTTCCTGAATATTTTCCTTCGTACTCAAAAACGCATTAAAAAAAATATGCAAAAGGTTTTTCCCCTCCCACAAGTTTGTTTATCTGAAAAAAATTTAAAAAATTAGTCAAATCAATCAGTCATCAGTCAAATACTAGAGTTATTTTTTACCATTAATTATTTTTATTTATTTGCTTTTATCATAATTAGAGAATATTATTTAGAGTTAATAGCGAACAAATTCCATTTTGGTTTTTCAAAATCGCACGACAGGGAAAAAGTTATAGGGGATTCAATAATTTTCCTTTCCCTACCTTCCCACCCTCCCCTAATTGGCCCACCACCCCCATCCACCACCTCCATCAATTCTTATCTATTTCACCTACCTTAAAAAATCTCACCCCCTAACTCCCTTTTTTTCGTGAAAAAATTAAGGACTTACTTTCTTGTATATTAGTGTTACGGCAAAAAAACGCGTGTTTTCAAAAAAAATTTTCACGAAAGTTACTGTCCGATTTGAAAAAAATTAGGCAAATTAACCAGATTATGTGTTTCCGCGAGATCTTCAATTTTTTATTCAACTTTTCTTTCGTTAAGTCAATAATAACGAAGTTATCGAGGAAAAACGTGTTTTTGCGTATTTTAAATGCATGCGATTAAGCTGAACTAATAGTCCACAGTACAGCGCCCTTTTTTTTTAATGATTAGTAACACGCTGAATTTTCGTGAGTAGCTTCGTTTTGACGAGACGCCCAACTTTTCTCTCTGCGAAAATTCTCGGTAGTGGTAGCCAATAACTGTGCTTGGGTGTATACATGTTGATTGGGTGATTGTTCTTTACTTGATAACATGATAAAAGAGAACGCGTGTAAACAAAAAAATAAAAAATTAAAAGTCGGTTTCAAAACTCTTCTTTTTCCCGCCAGATCCGCTCTGGTACATGTGTAATATTTAGAAATACATCGTCAATGTTATCGATGGCATTATTACCATAAGATTCTCGAACTGCACTCAAATCATTATAAAATATACGTAGAAATTAATAAAAATATTTGATGATCCCTATAACTTTTTTCAAATATTTAGAATCAAAACTTCATTTGTAAGGTACCTTGAGCTCTAACCACTGCAATACCAAAGCGATCGGTTTTTTTTTTAAATTCGCTGACCGTAAATAAATCTACCGCACATACAATATCAGAATTAGCTTTTCACACATCCTGCCTCATTTTGAAAAAAAATATTAACAAAAACGGTAAACAATAAACAGTGCTAGCTAAACGTCAAATTTAATTTTCACATATGAGGTTATTTCTCTGTTGTGCAAAATGTCAAATTTTCGTCTTCTTCTGTGCTGCATATAAGTTCACAACTAACTGCCGTTTTCGCGGCACGTTCAAATAATCGAAGGATAGTAATTTTTTTAAAATGTTGCGCTTTTCTGCCAAATTAAAAATATTTAACAAAATTAACGCCTCCACTACTATATTTCACCATTTTTGAAACTTCGTCAACAATCCACTTGTTGAAATATCGCAAAAAATTACAATACGTTCTAACCCATAATGATTCATTTGATATTAACGCTGCCGACCTAACAAATAAACTCTCTGCATTATGTACGTTAGTGAAACCCAACCATTTACCTACTGATGAGCTAACATTGGCTATCGAAATGGATATTGCACTAAATGTTGTGGCACTTAGGATCTTATTAACATTGCTAATCAGTTGCAAGTGGTGAATGGATTTTCTCGAAACATAAGCTAATTAAAACGTGCCTATGCTCATATATGGCTCAGGAAAGATTGAGTGGGTTATCGATGATAGTTATTGAGCATGAAATTTGTGCAAAATTGAATATAGACGATTCAACAAGAGAATTTGCAGAAATAACAGCTAGGAAACAATTAATTCATTAACATATTAATATTATATAAATAACGTATTATTTGTTATTCGTCTTTTTGTATATAAAGTATGTAAAATGTACTGTTTATTATATGTTATTTTATTTGTTGTCTTGTTTCAGTAGTGTGTTTATTTTAAGTTTGAACATAGTTGATTTCTTCAAATCCAAAAACTGCTGTAAACCTGATATCAAGAAAAGCAAACTTTAAAAACGTTCAGCAGGTGGTTCTTAAAATGTTAAAAAAAATAACGAATTGAGAAGGTAATCTTATCTAGATAAGAGAGGAGTGACAAAATTAAACAATGGGAATTAACAACAAAGAAGAAAATAACAAATGACAAATATGAACAGCTAGAAAAAGAAAAAGGCCAAAGATAAATAACACCGGACGTGGAATATGAACGAGAACTAAAAGAAGTATTAAAGAAAAAAGTGGGTAGGTGAGAAACCACGGGGAGAAAAAAAATGCAGTTTTTTTAGTCAAAAATATACCACCAGCAGGAGAGCGACTAAACCAAACCTTCAGATATGTGGAAAAATATACAATAAATAACAATACACGCTCGAAAAGATACATATTAGTTTAAATTATTGGAAGAATGGGTCACAAAAAAGAACTAACAAAATGAATACAAGAAACGTACCACTGGCCCATGAACAAGCCACTATCAAAGGATCAACTTCTAGAAATAATAGGTAGAACTAGAAGAAATTATTTTCGTTCCGGAAAGTAGCAAACCTTAGAAATTATCACCAGAGTATGAATGGAAATCACATCTCTGCCTGCGGAATGTAACACGACCTTATAAATACCCCTCCCCAATATCAGTTTACCACAAGGTATTACAGAATAATAATGCTCGGTTAGGTTAGGATATAAATAATTGCACACAATTTCTGCTCGAAGAGCCAGACATACACATCGGAAGACTACCAGACGGCCGTCATCAGCAGATTAAAAGGAAGTACTGCAATGAAATGGTTCGGACAAACGACGGAAACAAAACAAAATAATACGGAAGTCAAGCAAGGATGCCCCCTATCTCTCCGGTTATTCACCAAGGTCCTAGATGAACTGGTACAAGTCACAATAAAGGAAAGACCAAATTTTAATGGAAACACATAAATATTGAGAACCCCGATTTACCCCGTCGACGTTCTCTTAATCATCCACGGAAACGGGGTAAGATATTCTCAATTTTCTAAACAATATGAATGTGACACTCATCAAGAGAGTCCAGTCAGCGGACAAGAACACAAAATAGGTGACTGCTCCCCAAGAATGACATATAATCGAAGATATTTGACGAATCAACTGAAAGGAGACAAATTGTGAAAGCGAAATTAAAATGGCATCTCTCTAGATACAAGGACATTTCTACCTTTCATCGAAAAAAATAAACCAGCATGGAGCCTGATCAAGAAGATATACAAAGCCATCATACTGCTAACGATGACATACGTAGCGGAGACAACACAAGCCAAAAGAAGAAGCCTGAGAAGAGCTGAACGAGACATCATACAACTATTCGCAAAAACAACAAAATTAAAGCAACGCCATAAAACATTCATAGCAGGGAAAACAACTATAAAAAAAAGAATAAAAAAGCATTCAATGAACTAGTGTGGACATGTTCAAATAAGGATCCCAACACATCTACTCTAGAAAGCACTAATTCCGATAAAAATAGGAAGTTGCAATCCATAGCTATCCATGTGCAGCATGCACATGGATAGCAACAATTGAGAGAATCACGAACAAGCTAGGAAAATGCCAAGTACACTGGCAAGGAATAGCAAGAGAAATAATGAACACCATAAAAAAATCACAATGATATATGATCTGTCAGAGTCAGAAACGAAGGAAAAGGAAAATACAAAAGAAGAAAATGCAAAAATACAGAAAGAGGAGCATGAACACTCCGTATCACTTATAAAACCCCTTTTTAACCCCCGACCCTTGGCTGGCTGGCTGGCTGGCTGTCTGTCTGTCTGTCTGTCTGTATGTCTGTCTGCCTGCCTGCCTGTCTGTCGATTTTGATGCACTTTTTTTATTTGAAAGAGTATTTTGTCGTTTTTGCATATTAGATTTTGATGTTTGGTCGCCATCTTGATTACAAGCTTTTATTTAACTTACCTTGTTCTTGTGGGTCAAATCTTGCAACTGAATTTTAAAATAGTTATCCCCAACCGATTGAGCTGAAAGTTTGCATACACGTTTAGTTTCGATGACAATGCATGGTTAGCTAAGTGACGTCATTCCAAATCCAATATGGCGGACTCCCAAAGATGCCGGACCAGTTATTTTTTATGCACCCCCATGACATGGATATCAAATGAAAGGGTTTGCTGAGAAGAATATGAAAATAAAATGACGTCACACTAAATTTAATATGGCGGACGCCCCAAGATGGCGGACAAAATTTTTTAGTTTTAAAACTATAATTTGATCGTATAGTATATTCGCTCATGCGTTGCATTCTAAGAAATGGTGAAAGATTCGGTTTAAACTATAAGTTTTATATCGGATAGGAACGATGCAGTGAATATACACTTCTCCAAGAAATTAACGCACTACCAAAAAATAACCAAAAGTTTGAAGTTAGTTAATTTTTAACCCCCAACCCAAAAAGGGAGGTGTTATAAGTTTGACGCGCATGTTTGTATGTTTGTCTGTTTGTCTGTCTGTGGCTTCATATCTCTTCAACGGATGATCCGATTTTGATGCACTTTTTTTATTTGAAAGAGTATTTTGTCGAGAAGATTTTAGGCCATATTAGATTTTGATGATTGGTCGCCATCTTGAATTCGCCACGTTGAACTTTTCTAGAAATTATCCGATTGAAATAAAACTGAAAATGTGCAGACAATTATGGTAACCCGAATATGATTTAGGCCTAATTTTGATTCGGTCATATGAAACTGGTACGATTAGATACATTGATCGGGGGTTTTTGAAAATTTTCAATTTTTTAACCCCCGATCCAAAAAGAGGGGGTCTATAAGTTTGACTCGTATGTTTGTATGTTTGTTTGTTTGTCTGTCTTTCTGTATGTCTGTCTGTCTGTTTGTCTGTCTGTCTGTTTGTCTGTATGTGGCTTTATATCTCTTCAACGGGAGATCCGATTTTGATGCAGTTTTTATTAAAATTAAATACAACACATAAATATATTTATAATAGGATCGGTCTTGTAGACCATGTGCGACTAGTAGAATACAAAATTGGACCGCGTCTGCTTAAAGGTTAAAAAGTTCTGTG
This sequence comes from Rutpela maculata, assembly GCA_936432065.2. NCBI lineage: Eukaryota > Metazoa > Arthropoda > Insecta > Coleoptera > Cerambycidae > Rutpela > Rutpela maculata. The sequence continues at coordinate 245,702,483 of OW386285.2, forward strand.
TCGGACTCGTGATATAATGATACGCTATATTGTATGTATATGTTTAGTTTCAAAAGTATAAAATAAAATTAAATTACAAATTTAAAAATCCCCGACACAAAAATTTCGACTAAATAACTCTTATGATTTATTTAAATCCGGCTTACATTTTTTTTATGTCCTCGAGATTTGCTTTCTTATACGCATGAATATGTCGGGGGCTGCTGAACTACTAAATAGTTATATTCAGAACAGCAGCTCCCGATATATTCATGCGTATAAGAAAGCAAATCTCGAGGACATAAAGAAAATGTAAGCTGGATTTAAATAAATAATAAGAGTTCGTATATGGAATCAAAATTATTTCATAATTTTTAAAGTTGTGTTAATCTATTTTTTTTATATTAGTTATTTAGTCGATATTTTTGTGTCGGGGGTTTTTTAAATTTATAATTTAATTTTATTCTTCATGGTATTATCAATAACAAATACAAGAAAGCTTCGCGTTGAATGCGAAAGTGTAATACTCGCTTTTCCACACGGTATTTTATCATAAAATCTAATCTGAAAAATAAAGGGTTCAAGGAATAATACGCGAAAATGAATTATAACAAATATATTATCATAATATCCAAAATAACAAAAATGAGCATGAAACACACATGGTTTAAAGTGGGCAACAAATATTTACTTTTGCTTAGTAATAAATATTAAATTCACAGACAAAAGAATACTCAAAAATGTTAAACACGTAAGCATGAAAATATAGGAGAAACTGGCCAGTGCATATTACTTTACTATAACTTTACTTTAAACATTAAGCAACAAACATAAAATATCAAACAGTACACAAATACTTATTTCTAACAGAACAAAAGGAACCAAGCTTACAGCTTATCCAAACAAAACAATATATACACGAGGAAATATGTACTTATAATCTACAAAATATACCTCGCAGGTAACTAACACCAAAATGAATTCCCAGCCGCAGGGAAAGTTAATCATCTTACGATGCACTAGACGCTTGAAAGTTTCTGCATTCTACAACGGGACAGTAATTTGTCACCAACGTATCTAATACGACGAACATAACTCTGGCCATTATTTCTCATAATTACAAAGTAAAAGTGGACTTACAATTTTACAGGAACGCAGCACTAAACACTTCTAGACTTAACTATTCTACCATCCATAATTTGACTAAGCAAATATCAACGAGGTTATATATGAGGTGGGCTGCAGATTTTGTAACAAGTTTCCAAATTCCATGGTTAAAAATCAACTTGTTAACTTCGGAGATACTTCTACTAGTTAAACCATATAATACTTTTAAATAATTTTACATATTTGCCAGGTCGAGGCCTGGCCAGCTGCCTATAACTCGGAGCAGATTCCCCACTCGGAAAAGCCAATCGACTCGAACCAGCCACTAACAGACCGAAAAAAGCCTCGAATCTCCTCCGCATAGGCCTTTTATCAACTCGTGTCCCTTCCGTATCAAGCCACATTATGTCATGGTGACAGAACACTTAAAATACCGATTTTGTGCCTACTTCATTTGGAACTATTTTGTTATTTTGCTTCTACCGCTTAATTGACAGGGTCGGATTTAGAATTTCTATTGTGGACATGTGAGAATTATGGTAATTTTATTAAATAATTGGGCTATTTTACAGGGCCTCAAAAGTGACCCGTTACACACGACACAATGCAGCAACGCATCTCACAAACACCTGCACTTCCCATCCCACACTCATGTTGTACCATGCGTCATGTAGCTCTCACGGCTGACAACAAGCATGACCTAAATCAAACTCAACGTGGACGTAGCTGGCTGGGAGGTGTGTTTCCGGGGCTGCAATGCCTACCGTACGCTGGTAAATTAAATCAAAATCAAATCTGAAAAAGCATTATCATCGTTATTCTCGAGTAGTCACAATAGGTGATACTATGAATAGACACAGAATAGTCCTAAAAATTGTGCTTCTCATCAGAAGGAGATATTCATAAAGGTATTCATAATCAAATCGTCCTAATGACGAGAGTTCAACTTGATTATTTTTAATTCCATAAACAAAGAAAGAGTGCAGTTAGGCTATTGCTTACAGAAAGCAGCACACAAGATAGGGCAGTTCTGTGGTCTAAACACCAAATTCTGTCAGTACAGACGGTTACGTTGTTTAAGCGTAACACAATGGCTAGTCAGAAAATGAACAGCTACTGGAAGCAGCTGCAACTTACCTTTACAATTTAGCGAATATTTAGTAAATAACTGCAGTAGCCTCGCCATTTTTGGGGAGGGGGGTAGGGAGTAGGATAGAGCGATTCTATATGGAATTTCGTTTTTTACCTGTCCTTGGAAAACATCTTGAAGTTCCTATAGCGAGCCTAAATAGAAAAAAAAAATTTGTCCTGAGGACGGAAAGTAGGTCTTTTATCTATTCATTTAGCTATGTGAAATTTGAAGCATGAGGTTCCTCTCTAAGTGAATTCATGTTAGAGAGTGTGAGTACAGTGGTTAATTAATAAATAATTGCTAGCAATCACAAATATTTTATTTAAAAATTTTGTATAGTTTTGCCCAGCCTTAGTGGTTAGTTTTATACATTAATAAACTCCTTTTTAGTTTCAAGCTTAGCTAAGTCGATTCGAGCTGCAATCGCACCAGGGAATCCTCGAAGATCATTTGTTTGTCCATCTAGGTGCTGTATCAAGTGGTAGAGCGGTAACTTAATAGTATGTAATAAAATATGACGTATTGAAGTGGCCAACATATGAACGTTTCTACTTTACCGATAGCACCATTTTTCACCCCTGTATTTATGAAATTTCGTTTTTTACGACTGTGATACTTTTCCACAATTTCATGGAGATAAAGACGATAACATATTGCCCCTCGAAATTCCATTACGTACGCAGAACAGACATCTCTGGTCAGTATTCAACTCATTTGAATCAATAATCGGCAATTCCATTTCAATTAACCGAAATGCAATTTTCTAATATCTTTCCAATCGCACAAGACAATCCTCGAAGATCATTTGTTTGTCCATCTAGGTGTTGTATTAAGTGGTAGAGCGGTAACTTAATAGTATGTAATAAAATATGTCGTATTGAAGTGGCCAACATATGAACGTTTCTACTTTACCGATAGCACCATTTTTCACCCCTGTATTTATGAAATTTCGTTTTTTACTTGTCCATGGGTGTGTGTATTTAAGGTAGTGCAATCGCATTTAACTGTCTTTAATCCTTGCACATTGTAAATTTGCAAGTACACAACTTTTTTTGAATAATTTTAATAACATCTACATATATAAACAGTTGACCCGTGTTTTTTATTTTATTTTTTTAATAATGCCTTATGTTAAAAAAATCATGAAGTTTAAACTGTCTTTAAATAGTTAGATATTGCCGCCCATTTTCGGGCTATTCTGTTGGCTATGATGTAATAGCGTAATCAGCAGATTCTAATTATTTGTGCTTGAACAGAGAAACGAGTGCTACGTTGCCATGTTTCGATAAATAATGTAGGATAATCTGTACTTATATACGGAATCTTCTGTAATATTACAAGTCTGTATTAGCAATCAGCCTTAAAAATATATAAAATATATACTTGCTGGGTATTTGAAACACTATTAAAAATTAATTTTAAAATTTATTCCAGACAGTGCAGTAGTGCACATTCTTTTTTAGAAATGTGGCAACGTAGCTGGTTACTGTCAAATGTAAAGTGCTCCTGTTTTACAGGTTATTACGCTATTACGTCACGAGATATCCGGCAAACTGCCTTATTTTAAATCCACTCTGATTTTAAGCATATTTATTTTACAATAAAACCAATAATAGTCGGTAAAATTACCTTGAAATTATGTTTATAACATATTGGAGAGTCATATTATAATGCTATAAAATTAATTTTGTCGCTTTCGTTATTGTCTACTAGTCCATTGTATTAGAATCTTCTGCGAATGTTTTGACACTTAATATATTTGTAGCACTTCCAGACGTTGGTGTTACATGGTCCATATTGGAGTGGTCTAAACAACTGCAGACAGAGACTTTGGCCACACCCAGCCGCAAGCTAGGCAAACACTGTCTCCAGGTGTTCAGGAGTAATCTGCACATCTATGTAGGACTGTAGCATTACTAACAGGACACTGCACTAAACAAATGCCTCCATACACTGGGACAACCCCAAGTGTAGAGAGTGCAATCTGGATGACGAGACTGCCAAGCATGTACAGAGCACTGCCCTGCTCTCTTAACGAAAAGACGATCCATACGGGTGATTTCTGGCCCAGTATGGCCAGCATAGGTGGCATCTCACCTGGCCTTTTCCTAAATATATCACAAGTGTTGGTTGGCTTCAGGAATGAGGGGCTTGGTGGACACGCTACCAGTTACGGGGGCAGCACAATGGGTCCGAAAATGAGGCCTGAGTGCACGTGTCAAGCGCAAGCTCATCCCCCAGGCATAATTCCACGGATGGTAGTTTCGCACCACCGCCCGCTCGAGCGAGCGCGTGAACCAAATGTCGGAACCTGCGGTTCCTCTCGTACTGAGCAGGATTACTATCGCAACGACGAGTCATCAGTAGGGTAAAACTAACCTAGCTCACGACGATCTAAACTCAACTCACGTTCCCTATTAGCGAAAGACGTCAATCGCGACTGCCAGCAGTTCTACTAAAAGCATACCTTTAAAAACGCTCTAACTGTAAAACAACTGTGAACGTGTATTAACCAAAAAATATAGGTGACATTTGGGGAATCAACTTAAGCTGACTTGGGCATGACCGAGCTACTTATTTCGGACATGCACTGACGCATTGGCCTGAAATATTAATACACTGATCTGAAACTATTCCCGATAATACTTCGATCAAAAGCGCGAAGAGGAACATTAAGATCTTATAGAAAATGGTTTAAATTTCAATCACTCGCTAGTTGCATTAAAATAAGTCGTTTGGCACTACAGATGTTTTTGATTTTGGAATAAAAATCCTTTAGAATTTTCGATAATGCCTCGATTAAAAGGACGAAGAGGAACCTCAAGATCACGCTAAAAATGTTTCAAATTTTAATTATTCTCAAGTTACCTCAAGACACGTTGGTTAGCTGTATTCGATTTCGAATATAAAAATTCGCTCCACTCTAAGGGAGGTATTGTTATCGGGTGAGGTTACATTGGGTTAAATTTCTAATGTCGCAGAAGGAACCCAACTCCTGTACAGTGTACAGTACGAACGGGATATCCGAAGTTCACTGGAAGTTTCAGGTGTTTCATTAAGGACGAACTTCAAACGAGCAAGGATTAAATAAGCAACAAATTACGGAAATTGGTGGGTGGAAGAGTACACTGCATCGTTTGCAGATAAATCTCGATTTCCTTTATACAGGATGATACGGAAGGAAGCCAAAATATTAAAGGTTGTAATTACTCAAATGATTTTAGGAAGAAAAAGTAATTTACACGATTTTTCTGATGTACAGTGTGTTTAACTTCTCCAACGCATTATCGAATAACTGAGATAAAAGTTGCATCATGGCTAATGGAGAATATTTGAACAATTCGTTTAATGCTAACTCTAATATTCTTTTTTAGTTGTTGAAATTATTTGTTTACTAAATATTTCAATTAAAACAAATCTGTAAAGGTATTTACATAAAACTCTCCCCTCTATTTGACATCTTTTATTTTTTTTTCTGATCGATAATCACTTTGTATGTTTATTCATTAAAGATATATCATGTCTACTCCCTGGCAATAGTGACAACTATCTTCCAAATATTATTTTCCTCCGTCGTTTCTTTATTATATTTTAAGATCAATCATTCTGTATATTTGTCACTAAAAGTATATCAATAGTGTCTACTACATTCTAAATATTACATTCACCATCGCGCATCGTTTCTTAATTAATTATTTTTACAACGGCACCAGGTATATTTTTCTTTAACAGTACAGCAGGTTTTTTCTTGACACTTGTTAGTTGTGATTTATCCGAAAATAAGAATTGATGAGGTCTCTGAAGCAGTTTCCACAATCGTCAAAACAATACTATTACTGAACGTGCGTTTCTCTAACCATGTAACCATCTGTTTGCGTAATTTCAAGATGAATAAAACAATTTCAATCATCTCCAGATATAGTACAGTAACTAGAGCTTTTAATTTCGGAATAATGTCATATGAAACTGATTTCATTCATTTTTGGCAACTTAATAGTAAATAAACCAAAGAAAAGTTACTATATTGTGCTATGGCTTGCTAATTTATAGGGGGTGGATGCCACCCCTTTTCAGGCGGTGGCAACTAAAAAAAAAAAAAAACAAAAATGCTGGAGCTGAAAGACAATCAGATTTTAAGAAGAAAATGAGAAAATGTTCTATACAATTTTTCATATAAATTGATAGTCTTTAAGTTATAACAACTGTAATATGCCCGATTATGTCTCGCTTCGCATATACTGTTAGAATAAGACACTGCACTTAGTTTCACACCACCGACCTATTCGTACCGCTGTTCGATATAAACTGCCGTCTCCTCCGGCCGTGAGCTGCAGAGCGCCACCTGGTATTCGGTAATACTTTATGACTCATCAACGTTACATACAAATAATTCCGATACACTACAATCTCTTTTTCCTGATAATTTTTTTAACTACGTACCTATGTAGTTTTCGTAATCTACTTATAAAACAACACCTATTCTAATGTGATTTCATTTTATAGTTTGTAACCTCATAATATATTATTTTCCATCTTCGTTAGGTGCAGTCAAGGTGTCCTCTTCAGCTCTGTCCTGGATCCTACACTCCTCTCTCCTTCTTTCTTTTTTCTGTCTTTTTTCTATCTTTTTAAGGTGGACCACATTTTTCCGAATATTTTGTCCCATTTGATCATTTCCGAGGTCATTTCTAACATAGATGTCTCCCTTACTTGTATTGATAACAGTATGGGAACTGCTGTCAAAATTTGGGGGTTAATTTATTACCTACCTCTATATATATATATATATATATATATATATATATATATATATATATATATATATATATATATATATATATATATATATATATATATATATATATATATATATATATATATATATATATATATATATATATATATATATATATATATATATATATATATATATATATATATATATATATATACATTTTTTTTTTTTACGTAGCTTTTGTCTCCCTATTTTTTGCGGCTTTGCTGTTTCTATCTCCATATTCTTTTCCTTTTTATTTCCTCATTTTGTCTTTACCTTTTACTTCTTCGTCTACGATTATGTTTTCATTTTCAGGAGGTAATTGATTTCAAGAGCACTTCCAAAAGCGTTGTGACTTCAGTATGTCCATGCTTCATGCAGTAACATCACTAACAAACACTCCATTCTCAGAAATTAGTTCCTAATCTCGACCTTTGGCCATGTTGATCCATAGTCAATAAGGACTGTGAATTGTATTCCATCCGCTAACCATTCAATCCAGTCACCACCTCTTTATAGGTTTGGCTGTATATGACAGAGTAACATAAGCTTCGTATGTGCTAAAAAGCTTACAAAAGTATGCAGGAAATAGTTAGTTTAATCACAGAAGCCTATAAAAGGATAATAGTTAAATCAGCTGCAAGAAGTTTCTTGCAATACATATTTCGATTTTTTTTTTACTAACATTAAATAGTCATTCAAAGTTTACTCATAAATTTCAGACAGGAGGCACATATTCATGTCTATAATAATCAAATTAAATTAAGATTTATTGGCCATGTTTACATTATTTCATGGTTTTATAAACATTTCTAATACTTATTAATAAAATATATGTGTGTGTATCAAAAATTTAATTAATAACCAAAAGTGAAATTCTGGAACTGCCCGTTGAATCAAGTTAAATTTATGAAAATAATTGAATAGCAAAGATTTATGAATAAAATCGATTTACTTATTTACTTCATAACGGATTTGAGAAAATAGCCTTATTTGATTCAATAAATATAGTATAGTATTCCACTTAATTTATAAGGCAAAATAATTTATAAATATTTGTGTCTGCGTTTTAGTACTTAGAGGGATATTCGTATCTAATTTTACTGTGCCTCGAGTATCATAGGTGTGACAAATTTGCTTGTTTAAAATCGATTTATGTTTATAAGAAAACAGGAGAACTGATTTAGTATGCAGCAGTTCCATATTCAAAACATCAAATTCATTAAAAAGAGGATTTTTGGATTATTGTTTTTTTTTTCTCTATAACTATGGAATAATTTTTTATTATTATTATTATATTTTTTTTTCAGCATTTGTTAATGTTAATAATGTTTTGATATATCTAATATATACAGTTCTCTTGAGAACATTAAAATTCGAAAATAAGATTCTTTAATAATTATTTTCTGGCAGAAATCCACTTTATCTAGATCAGTTTTTTTTTTTAGATCCATTTCAAGACAAAATTCCAAATACCAAATGTTCTGCATTACCGATTACCGATCTTAAACCAATCACAATCAAAGCTTCCGACACCACTACCCACGGCTCAGTTTCCGAATCCTCTCTCTCTCTCTCTCTCTCTCAACAAGATAGATGCTTGACCCGAATCGTTTTCGATCTTTGTCAGATACTGTGGAAGCGAAAGGTCTCCTTCCTGATTGTCAAGTTTCACAGTATGAAGATGTTCCTAACCATACTTTTGATATCCTGTAACGTTGACTGGATAAACCTTCATATTTCCTGCGCGACTTACAGTTCCACTTCCACACCTCAGGAATTGCTCGGACCGTCTCCCATACTGCACTCTTGCCACTTTATTCAAAATATTTAATATGATATTACGAACTACTACTAACCTAAGATGAGACCGAAATACGAAGAACCATATACTTCTAAAAACCAAAATAGGCTATGGCCAAAGAGTACAACTACTCAATGCATGGTTAACTTGGTGTGCCATATTTAAGCCTTGTTTAAGTGAACATGAATGCACATCGCAATTGCAAGAAATTTTATTAAAATATTAAAATCTGAACACACAATATAAATGGGTGACTTAATAAGAGCATTAGTTCTAGCCATATCGATACAAAATGTGATATCCCGCCTTGAAATCTGTTTAGGTACCAAAAACTTAATTGTAATAAGAAATCGAAACTAAAATTGAATTTACTTATCAAAAATTATAATCTGTACCTCTTTTAGGATAATAACCATCTGATTTAAATGTAAGATACTTTTTAAAACTGTCAATTGATTTATTGAGAATTGCATAACACGGAATGTTATATTACCCTGCAATGATTTAATTTTGACATACCATAACTACTATATAATATTTTAAAGCGTTGACATTAGTTTTCCTCTTTTTTTTTTTTTTTTTTGTAATTTCTTGTACAGCCAAGCGATTCCGGACTGATGAGGTTATGTGCTTATGTGATATGTAAAATTAAAATTGAAATCATCTGCAGAAATGAACTGCCATAAATTACATTTTTTTTGTGCTCTCTGCCTTTCTGCCTGGAGCTCACAGCTTTTTTTTTTTTTTTTTTTTTTTTTAGATTCTAAGACGTTCCTCGGTACCTAATGTTGAGATAGTATTGGTACACTTATAGCAATGCAATACTTGTAAAGAAAATAAATTTTTTTATTTATTTTCAACTAAGGATATTATCCCTCCATTTGGCAAAAAGTTTAATTTATATCCTGGTACCAAAATATATACAAATAAAGAAAATAGAGCAGAGGCGTGTATTCCATCAATAATTAGAACATTAAAATATATTTTTTGAAATTAATTTTTATTTTTTCCAGTATTACGTAGCAACCCATAACTCTACAATTCATTGTTCTATTCTTCTTTCTTTAGTTTCTAATATATTATACTATATCAAAGAAAATTACTCCATTTCCTTTTAGTTCCGTACAACAAATACGTGTTAATTAATATTTAGAAGGGGATTTTCTTCCGTTATACACATGATTTCTCATACAGGCGGTGCGAATTGAGATTTAAAAAACTTTTATTTTGCGATCACAATGATCTAAGGTACACAATGTACTCTGATACTCTTCCTTTGTTTTTCGATCACAATGATCTAAGGTACACAATATACTCTGGTATTTTTTTTTGTGTGTTGCGATCACAATGATCTAAGATACACAATGTATTATTGTATTATTATTGATTTATTTATTCCTTTTCTATATGATCACTATAATCTTTCACACATAATATGCAAATTTTGAATTTACAAATTCTTTAATATTTTCCCAGATCACCATGATCCTTGATACATAATGTACCCTTAATTTTCTATATGATCACTATGATCTTTCATACAGAATGTACGAGTTAGAATTTAAGAATTCCTTAATACATTTCACCGATCACCATGACACAATACCAGGTGACCAGGTACACAATATAGGTACTCTTAATGTTCTATATGAGATCTATGATCTTCCATACGCAATGTATGAAATAAGAGTTTAAAATTTATAGATTTTACGATCACCATGATCTGAGATACATAGTGTACTCTATTTTTTTTTCTCAACTAAATGTTGGATATCGTGGTTCATGGTCAACCGGGGTCTGAACGACCAGCGGTTTGCTCATGGGCCAACACCCTTCGAACCGTGCTACAAGTAGCTAGTATTGTAGTCTTTCCGCGAGTGCTACCACTCTTTTATAGTAAGATATTCCCAGTCGATTTAGAGCTCTAGGCAGCTCTTTATCTATCAACCCATTAGCGGATGTTTCTATGGGTATTATGATAGCCCTTTCAAGTAAGTAAATAGCTTACAATTCATTTGCTAGGTCTTGGTACTTACTTATCTTCTCGGTTCTGGCTTTTCTTACATTTCCATCCAGGGGAATTGTATCTATAATGTGTGCCCATTTATCCTTTTTGTTTAGGATTAATACATCAGGTTTGTTATGTCTGATTTCTTTATCCATTACAATTCCTGTGTCCCAGTATATTTTTATTGACTCGTTCTCTAGGAAGGCTTCCGGTATGTAGTTGTAATACGGCATAACTTCTTTTTACAATATTATTATTATTATTATTATTTTTTTTTTTAAACTAGCTAAAACCCAGTCACCCTTCTCTGTGGCTCCGATCCTCACAGAGGGGAGCTGGTAGTACCGGTAGCCACTCCTCACGCCCGTGGGCGTTATTATTATTATAATTATTTTTTTTTTTTTTCGGGTAGCCCGCTGCCGGACAGGACTTCCGTGGCCTCCGACACCTCACGGTAGCCGCGCCGGCAAATTCCTTACAGCCACTCTCCACAACCTGTGGAGTTAGTGACTGCAAATACCTAAATCGTGTGCCCTAAGTAGACGAAGGGACCCCAAGATAACCGCCTTCTGCATCTGGCCTGCCAACCATTCTGCTGAATTCTGACAGGCCGGTATGATCTTCAATTCTGAGAGCAGCGAAGGCTTCATTCCTCCGAGTACGCCGATTATTAGGACGACCATTTTGACCGAGTAGTCTGGGTACAGCACTTGGAGCTCATACAGGAGATCACGATATTTGGTCCGTTTTTCCCCCTCCTTCAAAGCGATGTTTGTCTCAGCAGGTGCTGAGAATTCAATTACAAACATCACTTTGTTCTGATGGTCGAGGAGGACTATGTCAGGCTTGTTGGCTTGAATTAGCCTGACGGTCGGGAACGAGTAGTTCCAATAAATTCGGCACCTCTCGTTCTCGACAACGGACTCAATATCTCCGGGGATGTAAGGCAGCACTGGTGTTTGGTCTACCCCATACGAGTGCCGTAGGTGGTAGTATAGCACTCGTAAAGCCGCGTTATGGCGGTGGATGTAGGCCGAAATCGCGTATACCGGGCATGCTGAAAGCAAATGCATCAGCGATTCCGGCGCCTGACGGCAGGTCCTGCAGTTGGTATCAGGGACCTCTACACCCATTACGCGGCTCCGGTAGACCAAGGTGTTTATTACACCATCCTGACAGGCCACAATGAATCCCTCGGTCTCCGACTTAAGCCCAGCTGACCTTAAAAAGGCGAATGTCAGCCTAGTCGATAAACCCAGTGTTTCCATGTTTTTGTAGTATACACCGTGCATGGGTTTATCGACATGCTGCCTAAACAGGCTCTCCTGTTCGGCAGCTTTTATTTGGGCTTTCAGACGAGTCGGCTGAAGCTCAGTGACTGACTCTGGGTCAGCACCGCGCCGGCCGCCTCGTCTGGCGTCGAATACGAGACCGAGTTCATCTGCGGCTCTTTTTGCTGCCTTAAACAATCCTGCGCCCACCCCTGCGATTTCGTGATCTCTCACTAATAGCAGGAGCGGATCCGAGCTCCTGAGGATGTTACATGCCATACTCAGTACTACTCTGCCATGCATACACTCCAGACCCAAGAGTCCTCGGCCCCCCCGATGACGTGGGAGGTAAACACGAGGAACGGACGATCTAGGATGAATACTCCTATGGATGTTCATCATCTTGCGGGTGTCTCTGTCTAGTTGGCGCAGCTCATCTACCGTCCATTTTACTACTCCAAAGGAGTAGAGCAGAACAGGAACGGCAAGCATGTTAGTAGCAGACGCCTTATTCTTCCCCGAAAGTTCGGACGACCAAATCTTTCGGAGTAGGCGTCTGTACTTGGCGCGGAGAGATTCCTTGATTTGTTGCACATCCTGGATGTGATGTTGTTGCACACCCAGGTATGTGTAGGTCTCTCCGGCATCCAGATGTCTTAGGATGCTTCCGTCTGCGAGCTGCACGTCCTCAGAAAATTCCCCGCATCGCCCTCTCTTGAGGTGGACGACCGCGCACTTGTCCAACCCGAACTCCATACCAATGGCCCGCGTGTACTCCTCGACCACCCTTAGAGCATTTTGAAGTTCACGCTCTCCGGAGGCATATAGTTTCAGGTCATCCATATAGAATAAATGGGTGACCTTATGCCTCCGGTTGCTGGGTGGTCCACAGTGGTACCCGCGAGTTTGGCGGAGTTCAACAGATAACGGCAGCAGTGAGATGCAAAAGAGGAGGGGACTCAGAGAATCTCCCTGGAATACTCCTCTTCTGAATGCCGCCTGCTCTGTCGTAACCCGCTGTGCACCTGATGTTATGGTGAAGCGGGTCCTCCAGAGTGGCAGCAGTTGTTCTATGCATCTCACTAGTGGCTCTGCTACCGCAAGACATTTGAGCAAATGTAACAAAAGTTCATGTGATGTTGTGTCAAATGCCTTACGATAGTCAATCCAGGCCATCGATAGATTCCGCTTGTACTGCACAGAGTCCTGCGTAATACAGCGGTCTACCAGCAGGCTGTCCTTGCAACCTGCCATGCCCTTCTTGGCGCCACGCTGCTCGTATATCTGTTGGAAGACCGGATCAACATGCCGTAGGGTCCGAGCATACAAGATACGAGTAAATAGCTTGTAGCAGGAGTTCAGACAGGTGATTGGTCTATAATTCCTTGGGTCAGACAGATCACCCTTTTTAGGGATGAGCACAGTACGTCCCTCGACAAACCAGTCCGGAATCTGCTGCCCCTCGTTCAACCACTTGTTGAAAACTCGGGCCAGACGACGGTGGGTGGAAGGAAATTTTTTCCACCACCAGTTATTTATGCCGTCTGGCCCCGGAGCAGCGAAGTTCTTGGTGCCAACAAGAGCTTGTTGGACTTCCTCCGGACTGATTGCCGGGCACACTTCTTCCGGCTCTTCAAAGGTTCTGTGGCACAGAGCCTCGAAGTGTGCTATTGCTGGAGAGTTGCTATCGAACGGACGTGTCGTTTCGTAGATTCCTTTCCAGAAGCTTTCGACATCGGCTACAGTTGGTGGATTATCGACAACACGCTGTGGCTCTTGAAATAGGCGGGAGGGATTCGTACGGAACAACGTATTTTGCTCCATACTTCGTACCCGCCTCTTTAGCTTCTTCTTAATAGCCATAAGCGCTCGAATCCTATCTGAACAGTGCTGCTTAATAGTGAGCATCACTGTCAGATTTAGAGTGTGGTGTTGGCGTCTGAGTCCGGCTGCTGTTCGCCGGACTTTAGGCGTAAATGCCTTGCCAGTGGTTACGTATTCCACCACACTCTGGATTCGAGAAGCGTGTTGTCTGGCCAACTGTATTTTGCCTTCGATCTTTTGTACACGCCGCTTAGCCTTTTCGATACCGCTCGAGGGGTTGGTATTCCTCTCGCGGGGCACGAGTTGGCTAGCAGCGTTGTACACGGCACAGTTGATCTGCCAAATGTCGGCGTCTTCTGGTAATTCCTCATCGATAACAGCGTCCATCCGAGCCAGGTCTTGTGGCTTTAGGTTAGCCCTGCTGTTAAGACTAACCCTCGTCCTTAAGTTGACTTCGGCGTACCTTCTAGGATGTTCCCCGTCAGCTCTTTGCCGCGGTGGCAGTGCGGCTGGCGCTTCTTCCTGCTGGTGGGGTGCCCTTACGTAACCTGTCCTGCGCAGGTAGGATACTTGATCTCTGAGCTGTTGCTCAGAGAAGGCGCGATGCTCTGGATGCGTGTCGCACCAGATTTCGTGCAATCGCGCCATGTACCCCCTGCGCGCAGGTTCGCTGCTCTCATAGCAGGTCAGCAAGTCATCTCGAAGTTCCCTCGTCCACTTAAAGCGTCCATGGTCATAGCGTGTGTTGTCATCATTGAGACCGTCCGGTATGGCCCCTCCAACTTGTCTCTGCCCCCCTTATTATTATTATTATTATTATTATTATTATTATTATTATTATTATTATTATTATTATTATTATTATTATTATTATTATTATTATTATTATTATTTTTTTTTTTTTTTTTTTTTTTTTTTTTTTCGGTTTGCCCGCTGCCGGACAGGACTTCCGTGGCCTCCGACACCTCACGGTAGCCGCGCCGGCGAATTCCTTGCAGCCACTCTCCACGACCTGTGGAGTTAGTGACTACAAATACCTAAATCGTGTGCCCTAAGTAGACGAAGGGACCCCAAGATAACCGCCTTCTGCATCTGGCCTGCCAACCATTCTGCCGAATTCTGACAGGCCGGTATGATCTTCAATTCTGAGAGCAGCGAAGGCTTCATCCCTCCGAGTACGCCGATTATTAGGACGACCATCTTGACAGAGTAGCCTGGGTACAGCACTTGGAGCTCATACCGGAGATCACGATATTTGGTCCGTTTTTCCCCCTCCTTCAAAGCGATATTTGTCTCAGCAGGTGCTGAGAATTCAATGACAAACATCACTTTGTTCTGATGGTCGAGGAGGACTATGTCAGGCTTGTTGGCTTGAATTAGCCTGACGGTCGGGAACGAGTAGTTCCAATAAATTCGGCACCTCTCGTTCTCGACAACGGACTCAATATCTCCGGGGATGTAAGGCAGCACTGGTGTTTGGTCTACCCCATACGAGTGCCGTAGGTGGTAGTATAGCACTCGTAAAGCCGCGTTATGGCGGTCGATGTAGGCCGAAATCGCGTATACCGGGCATGCTGAAAGCAAATGCATCAGCGATTCCGGCGCCTGACGGCAGGTCCTGCAGTTGGTATCAGGGACCTCTACACCCATTACGCGGCTCCGGTAGACCAAGGTGTTTATTACACCATCCTGACAGGCCACAATGAATCCCTCGGTCTCCGACTTAAGCCCAGCTGACCTTAAAAAGGCGAATGTCAGCCTAGTCGATAAACCCAGTGTTTCCATGTTTTTGTAGTATACACCGTGCATGGGTTTATCGACATGCTGCCTAAACAGGCTCTCCTGTTCGGCAGCTTTTATTTGGGCTTTCAGACGAGTCGGCTGAAGCTCAGTGACTGACTCTGGGTCAGCACCGCGCCGGCCGCCTCGTCTGGCGTCGAATACGAGACCGAGTTCATCTGCGGCTCTTTTTGCTGCCTTAAACAATCCAATATTATTATTATTATTATTATTATTATTATTATTATTATTATTATTATTATTATTATTATTATTATTATTATTATTATTATTATTATTATTATTTCTTCGTTCTATCACTACCCTGTCCTAAGGTAGGTATCATTACGCAAACCAGATGCAAACCATGCATCTAAGGTAAGGTAAGTATGGATTATGAGGGTACATATTCTAAAGCGTGTCTTCTTTTCAGGTTCACGACAACACCTTCCTGATTATATGTGCGGTGCCAAGAATTGCTGTCTGCTGTATTTGCTCAGCTCGGTGCTCTCCGGGAAGCTGGTTAACATGATTATAGAATTCTTCAGAGACGTATCCCGTCGACCCGATGACAATGGGTATTGTAATTACTTTTGTTCTCCACATCCTCTGAATTTCTATAGCCAGGCTTTTATATTTTAGGTTTTTCTCCGCTTCCTTCTTAATTATGTTGGTGTCTGAGGGGATAGCTACATCAATCAGGTAAGTAACTTTTTCACTCCTTATGACAATATCAGGGCGATTTGGCGCTCCTTCTTCATTGTGGCCTGACATTGTCCGATCTGTTCTAATGGGGTGGTCATAGAGGATAGTGGTCTTCCCATCTTTACTGTTGCTGACGCTCTCTGGCTTATGTTCGTACCAGTTTTGGGTCAGTTATTATTATTATTATTATTATTATTATTATTATTATTATTATTATTATTATTATTATTATTATTATTATTATTATTATTATTATTATTATTATTATTATTATTATTATTATTATTATTATTATTATTATTATTATTATTATTATTATTATTATTATTATTATTATTATTATTTAATTTTTATTATTTCCGCAGTCTCGTTTTTCAACGGTAGTCTTTCTGATAGTAGGTTTCTTCAGACGGACAATTGTCAAGCCTTTCTGCATATTAATTTGAAATTAATAGAAAACGTCTTACATGTGTGACATGCGTCTAGCAAACAGTTTTTTTTTTTTAATTAGATGTTGAATATTTTTTATCCAATTATTCTGTTTGTTTCACTGTGCTTCGCGGTATTATTCCTGTTGTGGATATTATGACATATTATGACCGGTCGTATGTCAACTCCATCTACCTTCCACATTTGTTTTATTTCCGCCGCAAGTTCTATTTATTTATTATTATTACTTTTTTTTTTTACTATTATTATTATTATTAGTTCCTTATTTTTCTCGACATGTTTGCCGGTTATTTACTTCAGTTGAAGGGAATTCACCCCATCCAACTGTTGTTACATAGACGTATTATTATTATTATTTTTATTATTATTATTATTATTATTTTTATTATTATTATTATTATTTTTATTATTATTATTATTTTGAGGGACTTGCTTTGAAATTTTATTGTTAAATTTATCCTCGGCGCCACTTGTAATATGCCCGATTATGTCTCGCTTCGCTTATACTGTTAAAATAAGACACTTCACTTAGTTTCACACCACCGACCTATTCGTACCGTTGTTCGATATAAACTGCTGTCTCCTCCGGCCGTGAGCTGCAGAGCGCCACCTGGTATTCGGTAATACTTTATGACTCATCAACGTTAGATACAAATAATTCCGATACACTACAACAACTAGAATATTCGGATTTTAACTTGAAAAGAGGTATTTTAAATAGGTTTTCGTGAAATAACTCTAACTCAAGTTATTACATTGAGCGAAAACATGCTAGAGACAAATAAAAAAGCTATTAAATTGGGGATGAATTTCGTTTTTTTCCAATTTCTGTACAGTTAGTGGTTTCGGAGATATGATACTGTAAAGGTGGTGCCCGAATGTTTATAAGACGAAGTATTTAGATTAAATGTTAAATAACTCAGAAACTATAACAATTATGTCAAAAGCGCTAACAATCTAAATGAAAGACTATTAATTAGGCTTTCGAATGATTTTTTGTTTATTTCTATAGCATAAAAAACAAAGAAGTTATGACAGAAACAATATAAATTTTCACATTTTTTTTAAATAAAACGTCGTCACTATTTTGTTAATGTAAGTAGTCAGTAATTCAAAAAATATATTCCCATTTACTGTTTTTCGCTAACATATAGTATGACCAAGACGCTCAAATTTTTTCGTCCGTTTACAGCGCTTGCTTTAGACAAAAATTGTATTTTACACTGTAAAACGATTTTAGAAAAAACGCAACATTTTTATTCTCTGCAAATATCTTCGTAAATCTTAATTTTAGAGAAAATATGGTGGATACCAAAAATGAAGCTTATAGATTGAGAATGAATTCGCTTTTTTGAATATCTGTGAAGGGTTGATAATTTCGGAGATATTTAATTTTATATATGGCGTCCGACCATTTTTAGGATGAAGTATTTAATTTAATTCTAAGAAACAAAATTAAAAATAATTAATTAATCTTTAAAATAATTTTTTGCTTGTTTCTACATCACAAAAAATAAAGAACTTATGGCCAATACAATGTTCGTTTTTACATTTTTTCTAACAAAAAGTCGCCATTTTGTTTCTGTAATTGCTCAGTGTAATAATTTGTGTTTTTCAAAAATTTTTGTTTTTTGTTAATATATAGCATCACCTAGATGCTGAATTTTTTTGGTCAGTTTAAAACACTTGTTTTAGAAAAAAATTCATCCGCCATATTAGAGCCGCCATTTTGAATTTTTGAATTTGGACTTCAGATTCGTAATCAGTGATCCCAAAAACATAACTATCCTACGTTTCAAAAATAAATTAGTAATACTTTTTCAAATATTGAATATTTAAATTTAGGTGGGTGGTTTTCACCCCTTGAGCGTAAGAGCAAGTACCCGGACCTTATAGAAACTGAAGACGATACGTTACCCATAGAAAAATTATCATTACATATGAAATTATTCCGAAATTTTGCATATTTTTTCCTCTAAGTACTGTACTAATAGTGCCAACGTGGTTGGCAATACTCGCGCCGCATAACAGTATTGAGTGTAGTGTTTAAGTGTTTTGGTGTTGGCAAAAACTACTTCAGAGGCAGCGTCTCAACGAAAGTTCCAGCCCCTCCAAGAACTAATGAGATATTTAGTTGAAATTTTGCATATGTGGCTTTTAAGGAATGGTAAAAAAAGACTATTGAATTACTTACTTACTTGCAGAATATATTTTGCCTAATTTTACTTCCATATCCAATGGAAGTATAGTAACGACAAAAAAATTTTTAAAAATTTTTATTGTTCAAATAATGATGAATCTGTCACCAATTTTTTGAAAATAGGTAGTACCATATCGTATAGTTTACGTATTTGAAAAAATTGGAAAAGAGGAGCCAGCTTTATCCACAGAAGGATCGTCAAAAACCTCATTTTCAATTGCATTTTTGACACTACATTTTCATAAAAAAACAGAAAATATTTTTACTGCATTATCAATTACTGCACGAATAATGTTATTAAGCATATTGTAGACTAAACACATTTGTTTTCTTTTAATGCACTTGTATATAAATTGATAAGTTGAATTCTAACCTTGCAACCAGTTTTTTATTCTTGCTTCCAGTCATTTTACGACCAGGATACTTGAGCTAGCGCCTTAATTGAGCATAAATGTGTTCTTCCACAATGTTGTGTTCTAATTTTGCACCATCAATCACACTTTAGTCTAAATTAATGTGGAAAACTGATATCGGTCCAGCCATTTTGACAACCAAGTGTCCGAACATTTCATAGTTCCCGGAAACAAACATAGTGGCAGCACATGCGCACGCTTACGATGAAAAGGTCTATTACAACACCACCCGATTATTAAAGGGGGTGAAAACATATTGAGATTTAGTGTGTATACACGAACCAGTCATCAGGAATCACCACCCCTACTACTGATGGGGCATATCATTTTATGGGTTTTTGGGGTACACGATTTCAAATATTATACTAATAAAGTTCCATAAACAATTATTTCCACTTAGTGGAGTGCAAATATAGTATTTTCGTTGTAAGAGGATAGGAAGTCTTGATGTGGAAGTAGTGATTCCTTAGGCAGCGGTTTTTTTAAATAAGATTATGAATCTCCACCATACACTAAAAAAAGAAATTCAGTAGTAGTTTTAACTGAGATATTGGAGCGTCTAAGTGGGCTGCGACTGGTGTGAAGCTGGCATCAAAGCTATAAAATTATGAATAACTATGTTAAAAAAATATCTATGTTTGCTTTACTTATTCTAATTATTATGTTGAATAGGTGCTAAATGATGATATAAATTTCGCATTTAGTACTGATTATTATGGATGCGGTGCTATCTTCACACTTTGGATAATCTATGAATAAAAATACCGCATATTTAACACTAGATAATATTCAGGTAAATTCAATATTGTGGATATGCCGCGTGAGGGCAAAAATATAAATAAAGTACCATTATAAATCAATCAGTCAAGACAAAAACAATTCGTTTACATTATGATTATAAATTATCCACTAATAATACCACGATCTACTCCAACGTGAAAACTTTGCCGAACCTCTTCTCTGTCGAAGAGTAGGGATCTCTTGCTTGACTATTATTTTTTTAATAGGCAAAGGACTGACCGTTTTACATTCTCTCTGAAGGTTGGTATATCAACTACGTAATCCTCATCTCAAATTACGTAGCTTCTACATATACAAGCCGCTAGAATGTGGTACTAGATCGCCGTGTTGTCCTAGATGGATTAACCCATCCAAGTACAAACCGCGATGAGCGTTACTTTAATGTAAGTAGCGAAATATGTGTACATTCAAGACGCTTCTACACTCGCCTGGATATACTTTTTAATCTATGAACAAACACGACTAGATACTACTAATATGACTTTAACAGTATTAAAATATATAAAATGTGTATATAACAGACTTTAAAGCACCAAGATAACAAAATTTAATTGAAAACATAAAAAAATTGAAAAATTTACTCTACTATTAACAATTAAAAAACCCGCATTACTCTATTAAAAATAATTTATATTTATATTTAAGTGCAATTTATTGCTGCTCTGTTGTCATAAATTCGCAAAAATGACAAGCTATATCAATAAAACTTGAATGCCATAACAAACATTATAGGTTACGACCTACGCGAACTAGCTATAAATTTGCCTAGATATGTAGTTCATTGATAATAACTTTAAAATATAAAATACTAAAAGGACGTAAAACTATTAATTAAATTCTAGTTGTAAATTGGCTTTAAAATCTGTCGAATTCGTTTACTGCTTTGATGTGAATGGAATATAGCTGTTATGGCAATATTGCTAAAATTAAATTTTAACGAAATTGAGTTACAATTTTATGATAATTTTCCTGGTGCTCGAGAAGTCCTTGAGGAATACTAATAATATTATTTGTTACTTACTCTATTGTTTTCTTGAAATAAAGCAAACAGATGTTTTGGAATTATTAATTCATATTAGCTAAATAGACATATAGCAATCATCTACTGATCTGTAATTATATGATTTACGGTTTAACAATAGACGTATTATGTCTGTGGGTTTAACTCCCTACCATATAATTATTGGATCAATATTGGTATAATACCTTAAACATTTGGTTCAATGTAAAAAATTCAATGCTGAATTAGTAATAAATGTGATGTGATTGTCCTTAATTTCTAAAGGGTCTAGCATGATAACCATATGAAATTTTGTCGTGTAATAAATTTGCATACGCGGTTTTCTAGGAAATGGCGGAGAATCCAATGATATTCATGTATCTATTACACAGGGGGGGACTCCGTTGGGCAACTCTTATGTATTTTGACATGCGGAATACGAATCAGGTGTCCGTTTACTTACAAAAAATGGTGGGTGATGGAGCAATTCTGACTCCGGATTCAAATTCAGCACGTCAAAAGACATAAGAATTAGTTGGTCTAGTCAGAAGAAGAAACAACTTTTTTTATTTCGTGTGTCTGGGTAATTAATAAATTAGCACACAATATTTGCCAACACACGAATATTGACCACGTTCTGGTATAGTCTGAGATATATCAACACACCTGTTGACGTCACAGTTAATGGCAGCGTGTAAAAATAATAGTTCAAATTATGCAGACTTTAATATTAGCACAGAAGTTTTAGTCGGTATATCGCTTCTACCCGGAATTAATTATTGTAAAGCTGAAAATTTGCAGGATTGTAGTTTTAGTCCAGGACAATACGTATCAAAAAGTCCCCTACTCTCCCACGTCAGCTTCCCTGTTTTTTTGGTGCAACAAGGGCCTAAGTCACAGAAATTGCAGAGCTGGCTATAAAGTGCAGCAGAATAATAGTAGATTGTAATACAAGTGTGGCAAGGACTTCATTGCAAAACGATGTATGAAAGTAGGAACACGAGTTCCTATCGTACAAGTTTTGCAATGAAGCTTGCCACATGTGTGTTACATACTATTTTTTCTACGGTTGTGAAGTAATTTTCCTTTTTTAAAGTCTTTCCAAAATTTTAAATTTGCTACCTGTCAGATTTTATTTAAAGTGACATTTTCCGCAGTTATTCTGAAGTTAGAACATTTGACTTTGTAATTGCAGTTCATGTGTAATTAATATACATTTATAGAATGTAATTGTTATTACCAGTAAGTAATATAAAATTCTTTAAGGTAAACACACTATTTTATTCCGGTGTGTGAAGATGTAATCAAGGCGTGTGACAAATTCTTTGCCGCACGGCGTGCGGCAAAGTGATATTTTTTGCAGTCATTTTGAAGTTAGAAAATTTGACTTTCAACACAATCGTAGAAAAAGGTTGTTTACTGGTCCGATTTGGGTAGAGATAATCATAAAAGCTTCAGAGAAACATATTCGTTCGTATTTCGTGTTCCATGCATATATTGTTCATAATTTTCCATTCTAGTGCTGTCAAAATTTCAAAAATTGAAAAAATTCCAAAAGGGCCCATTGCGGATAAATGAAGACTCGGAGGGTCGTACTCGAATAAACATGTTTCTTCATACTATTACGATCTCAAAACCCCAAATAAATAAAATGGTCCCAGATATTACGAATCCTTCTAGTGAGATAGAGAGAAGCAATAAAAGAACAAATTTATGAATTTCAGTTTATTCCTTTAAACAATTTCGAGTAACATGCAAGAAAATTATCATACAATTTAGTAAAATATATATGTATATATATAACAGCCTTACAATAGTTTTTTTTTAAACAATCGTCACATTGAAGCTAGGAAGAAAATAGTTTAACTTTTAATTATATCAGAGAACAAAAATGTTTATGATTACATACAAAATATAGTACAACTTAACTTTCAAAACACCCGAAATCCAGCAGCAGTTGATCACAAGGGGGCTCCGATTACTGGTAGGTTAAGACCATTGCCTGGAATCTCCTGCGTTTAATGCAATATAAAACTTCCAAATAGTCTCCAGCTCTCCAGATTTACAGAATACCAAAATTACCAAAATTACAGGTCCTGTCGTAGGTAACTCTCCGTTACAGTTATGTTGTATTGCAAGGTATTATTTCATAAATTTAAACTCGTAACCAATAGTCCTTCATATGATCCAAATCCCAAAATATCTCCAAAATTACACAAAATGACCCAAAGAGGTATATGATAACGGCTGATGGTTGTTCTACTCCGTATCCCAAAAAACGTCTACAATAAATTACCAAAAATTATTCTCAAATTCTAACCTAATTTCGAGCACGTGTTTTGCTCGTATATCAAGTAAATTTAAAACTTACCCAGAAAATTCTGGACGTAACTTGCCAAAAAATCCGATTTAAATATCAAAACCCAATTAAATACACCAAAATTTAATTGAAAAATGTGTTGAAAATTAGTCTAGATCCGTTAATCTATAACGAGTAGCTACGTGTGCCGATTGACTAATTAACACTTAGCAAAGTTTTAATCTCAAATTCTTAATCGAAAAAGGGCGAGTTTTACTACTTGCCTGGCATTTATAGAATTTGCCTTTCACAAAGAATAATTACGGAAGAACGACCATCATTTCCCTTTTCTTGACAGTTCACATTGAAACTTCACCATTACCAACCTCTAGATTTTAAAAACCAAATCTATATTATGGAGTTTTGATCATATTTCTCTATATATATATAATAATTATTAACAATCATTACGAATAAATATCGTTGTCCAAAATAATTATACTTGTCATATCGTAAAATGAAATTAAGCAAAAATTAAATAATTAGAATTTTTTGTACTCTTCGCCATCTATTGATGAATAGCATAATCAGGTGGCCTGGTGAAATACTAGAAACTATTTGAAATGTATTGAGTTACAGGATTCTCATTTTTGAGTCGTGATAATACTTTGGGCTTTTCATTGGTATGTCTACCTTCTCTGTAGCGTCACCCGTTACGGAGCTATTCCACTCCGAGTGTCGCCGCGCAACGACACTCGGACAGTTAAGTGTGTTGTTTCGTCGATCACGTCTAGTCTAAACAATCAACCAGGCGCACCACGAGCTATACCTTCTTAGTTCAGTAGTTGTGACAGTCCTCGGAGTGTTTGCATCGGTTCATTGGTGCGGGAAAATTGAGTGATCGTCGTTAAATCATGGTGGACACAGGCGTTTGTGTTTTTTTGTAAGTTGTCTCTTGAAGATGGAAATGTTGTGGTGGTTCAGGGTGGGCAATCAACTTTGCTTCGGACTAGTGTGGGAAGAGGAGACACTGAAAATGAGGAGTTGTTTAAAGATCCTGTGGAAAAAAGTTTTGAGTAGCAGTGAGCAGGAGAGCTTGGACCAGCTAAGAGTACTCCGATACAGTCAGAGCGTGGCGAAGCAGTTGGTGATAGCCTCCTTTGATTTGGGAAGCCCCCCCGCCAACAAGTGCCGCCTGTGAACAACATTCGTTCCGTGCCTACTTCCAGGTGAGGGCGTTAGGGAGAATAGTGTGAGGATTTAATCTCTCGAAGAGCTTGCAGCAGTCAACTAATGTGCATGTGCTTTTTGGCAGGTCCAGCAGACGTCAACCTCAACCGGGAGGACTGACAATTCTGATTTGTAACGTATTTGATACTATCGCGCTTGGCGAGTTGAAGTCACGTCTTCCTAGTGAATTTATTTAAAACCTTTAAATATTGTGCACTATCTTCAATTTGGGAAAACTACTCCTGCTGGTTTGCCACCTACCTTTTATTGTTTTCCTATTATCTTCAAAATCATATTTATTCAACCCTTTTTCTACAGTTCGCTCAAAATTCATTTTTTATCATTAACATTTTGGGGTCAGGGCCTGATTCCTGTTCCTACTACAAGGCAGCCAGCTCCTGATAGCTTGCTACAGCAAATTTCCTGTACCTGCAAAGCGAAATGCGGTGCCCGGTGCGAGTGCAGGAACTCTGCTCTGAACTGCAGCATCATGTGCAGGAACTGTAGAGAATTCAGCAACACAAGCAGCCAGTCAGTGGATATGGATAATGATCCCGATGACCCTGCTTCCCAGTAGATCGATAATGTCAGTTGTCTTGCCAAATAAAGTCATTCTTTGAGTCCGACGAGTTAAATTTCATTCAATAAATCTTATAAAACACCAATAATATATAAACGGGAATTCGCAACAAGTCTCATCAGCGCAGCCAGGGCCGTTCCACCGGGCGTATGACAGGCGCGGCGACACTCGAAGTGGCGAAGCTTCGTAACGGGTGACGCTACAGAAAAGGTAAACATACCAATGGAACGCCCAAAATATGAAGAGAAATGTTTATTCGGGTACGTTTTCCCCTCCGAGTCTTCATTTATCCGCAATGGCGCCATTTCGGAATTTTTTCCATTTTTGAGATTTTGACGGCAATAGAACGGAAAATGATGAACAAAATATGCGTGGAACATCTGAAATACGAATGGATATGCTTCTCCGAAGCTTTTTTAATCATTTCAACCCAAGTCGGACCAGTAACAACCTTTTTGCTGCATTTTATAGCCAGCTCTGCCAGCTCTGCAATTTCTGTGACTTAGGCCCTTGTTGCTCCGAAAACCAGGGAAGCCGACGGAGGAGAGTAGGGAACTTTTTGGTACGTATTGTCCTGGACCAAAACAACACTCCTGCAAATTGTCAGCTTTAAATAATTAATTCCGGGTCAAAAGCTGAAATTCCTGGGCTATATAAGAAATTGAGAAGTGTTTTTTTGTGAACTACGCGTTTTTCAATGACATCAGCTTATGTTTATGAGCATCATTTTCCAAATTAAATTTTTATGCAAGTTCCCTATTTTAAACCATTAAGGCTAACAACAGAGGACAAAAATTACAATGGGAGATAAAGATAATGTGAACTGGAAATGTTCCATTATACCTTTATAAATCTTGTCCTGCGACATTATGCGAAAAGAGCGCAAAAGAGTCAGAACAAAAAATTCATTTTCTGTTATTGTTCAAGTTCAGGACTATCACCAGCAAAATCATTTATAACATAATTTTGTTGGCATTGGAACCTATTTTCACATAAATCAGATATAATGAGGGCTGAGCTTATTGTCGTCATAAAAAGCTGCAAAATATGGGATATTACGGATGAGCGCGACGACGCGACGGAGAGAAAGAAAAAAAATCAGATTATCCAACTTTGTGTGAATGTGCTATTAGAGAAGTTACAAAACAAAATAGAAGCAACGCATTCAGAGGACATTTTTGGAGAAATTGTAATAAAAGCTGGCTATAATAAACAACAATAAGAATAAAATATGCCTAAATGAAGTTACTTAACGAGGAGAATGAACTAAATTTTTGGGTGAGTTTGAATTACGACTGGGTTCCTTTTATATTTACGCATAAAGTTGAGATGTGCCTTCTAATTTTATTAGTGACTTATCAACTGTAAGTTCATAAATTATGATGAGTGAAAATATAAACAGATAATTACTTCCACATTCAGTGGAAGTATAGTAACGACAAAAAATTTTTTTAAATTTTTATTGTTCAAATAGGCTTAGAATGTCACGAAACGTCGAGATTTTAAGTTTGAGACAAAAAAATTTTTGTCTGTCGGTCTGTCTGTCTGTCGGTCTGTAACTTTTTTTGTGCGCACGTTTACTCTGGAACCGTTTGAGATATTGACTTGAAATTTGGTACACATATGTACTTTAACGAGATCTAGAATTAGATTATATTTTCATCTTGTTCCGTCGAAGGGTTGGGGCGTAAATTGGGGTAAATTTGGGGAAAATAGGTAAATCAGTCAGGTAAAAGTCCATAAAATTGGTATTTAGTATATACAAGATAAGCTTAGGTCTCAAAAAGAAATTGACATTAGCCACCCCCTCATTATTAAAGGGGATGAAAAAAAAATGTGATTTAGTGTGTGTACAAGAACCAGAAATCTCAAAATGTTTTTTTACTTCATCCACCCCCACTACCACCCTATTGCCCATTATGGGTTTTTGGGGGTAGAGGATTTCAAATATTATATTATTAAAATTCCATAAACAATTATTTCCACATACAAAATTTTTTCGTTGTGAGTGACTTGGATAAAAAATCTGGATGTGGAAGTATTGATTCCTTGGGCAGCGGTTTTTTATGTTTTAACATTATATGCACAATTAATTATTTTTTATTTACTTGCTTTCATCATGATTAGAAAATATTATTGAGGTATTAAGCAAATCACAACTTCCACACTTTTTATAGTATTTTAACGTCCCAGATTAGGGCAACAATATACGGAAAGTAGGTAATTTCATAAAGTATGTAAGTTGTGAACGCCGGGACCTGATGGTATATATCCGGCTCTTATACCAAAGGGCTCAGAGGTACTCTTGGGACACCTGTATCATCTACTTAGATCCTGCCTACTCTGGGATACATGCCAGTGTCCTGGAGAGAAGTAAAAGTGGTCTTTATACCAAAGACAGGTCGTACCATATATGACCAGACTAAGGCATTTAGACCGATAAGCCTGACTTGATGATGAGGTACTGGTGCCATCACCAATTCATCCCAATCAACATGCATACCAAGCCAGCAAATCTGCAGAGACGGCCCTCCATCAGATCGTTGTTAGAGCTGAGAAGGTGCTAGAGCAGAAAGAACTGGCATTGGTAGCATTCTTGGACATCGAAGGAGCTTTCAACAACCCAACCTTTGATTCTCTCGTCCATGCTGAGCACCCGCAACATTGAAATCATTCGCAATAACTCGGTTAGGGCCAAGGCGGGCCGAGGTTGTCCGCCGGGTGGAATACTGTCCCCGCTATTGTGGAATCTCATGCTCGACGGGCTACTGGTCGAATTGAGCGAAGCAGATTACTATGCGCAAGCATATGCAGACGATCTAGCTATCATGATAAGAGGCCGATTTGAAGTGATTATCGCAGGGCTCAACATTACATAGTCCAATTATGGTGTAACAGACACAGGCTCTCGGTCAACCCTGGCAAAACAGAGCTAATGCTGTTCACTAAAAGGAGAAAAATAAGCGATTTTCAGCTTCCTTCTCTCATGGGCACACGTCTGTGTCTTTCCCGTACAGTGAGGTACCTGGGAGTAACCCTAGACTCCAAACTGTCATGGAAGGACCACGTGGAAACTCAAGCGAGGAAAGCCTGTGCATCCCTATGGTTGTGCAAGCTTATCTTCGGTCTTAAGTGGGGAATAAACCCAAAGACTACCCTCTGGATGTACACTATTATGGTGAAACCCCTCATAACATATGCGGCTCTCGTGCGGTGGCGCTCCCAGGAGCGCTCCATAATTAGGGCTCGCCTGTGTCAAGTCCAAAAGCTAGCTTGCCTAGGAATAACAGGAGCAATCAGGACCACCCCAACGGCTGCAATGGAGACCATCCTTGGACTCACTCCATTGCATGTCGAAGTGGAACTGGAAGCTAGGAAAGCAGCAAATAGACTGTTTAAAGGTGGAATGCGGAACGCGACGGGACAAGGGCTGGGGCACACAAAGGCTCTAGCTCTACCTATAAGGGACCAGGTCGTTGCTCAGTCAGAGGACGACCGGTGTCTCCCCGTCTTTGAGTTCACTATTCCATATACAGTCGTGTTCCCTAGTTGAGACGACTGGGAACGCGATAAAATTAATCTCCTGAGTCCCGGAGGTCTGGAATGGTACACAGACGGATTGAAGACTCAGGAGGGAACCGGTGCTGGTGTATATGGATGCAAGTCAAGGGCTCGTATATCGGCGCCACTTGGTAACTATCCTAGTGTATTTCAGGCTGAGATATATGTCATTTTACTGCGTGCAAGCGAAAACCTCGAAAGAGGCTTCGTTAATAAGCATATTTATATATGTAGCGACAGTCAGGCAGCCTTGGGGGCTCTTGCATCAAACAAGGTGACCTCTAAGCTGGTGCTGAACTGTCGAAACATTTTGACTGAGCTGTGTGAATGCAACTCAGTTAAACTTATATGGGTACCCGGACACAGAGGAGTCGAGGGCAACGAAGAAGCAGACCGTTTGGTGGCCCTGAGCCAGCCTTCGGTCTGCGAAGAAGTCTGATACAATCAGAGCTGCAAGACTGGGCTACGGCACAGTTTAACAACTATTGGGCT
The DNA here is from genome assembly GCA_936432065.2 of Rutpela maculata. NCBI lineage: Eukaryota > Metazoa > Arthropoda > Insecta > Coleoptera > Cerambycidae > Rutpela > Rutpela maculata. Next base: position 245,731,895 of record OW386285.2, read on the forward strand.
CAGGCCCCCGGAATGAGACAGTCGAGGCTCCATATAAAGGGGCCCTCGACTGACTCCACTGTAGAGTGGCTGATTGGGCTCGATAGAGAACGACTGAGACGGATGGTAGGCCTGATAACAGGACACTGTCCTCTGAACAAGCACCTGCATACAATGCAGTTGAAAGATGATTCTATTTGTAGGATGTGTGGAGTGGAGGATGAAACCATCACTCATATCCTATGCCGTTGTGCACCAATAGGAGTGTCAAGGTATAGGTATTTCGGAAGGCAGTTTCTACAGCCGGAGGAACTACGGGATCTGCCCTGGAAAGGGCTGCTCTACTTCGTGGAGACGACTGGTCTTTTCTAGGAGATCCTAAATGTCGCGAATGTACAATGGGCCGATAGGCCTGAGTGCTGCGGATCTTCGGATCTGCTCGCGTTTTCAAATAATAAAGTTGTGATTTGCTTAATACCTAAATAATATTCTCTAATTATATGTACAGTTAGAACAAATGCTATAAATAGTAATTTAAGCAATAAGACTGCATAAAGTGGTACTTTTTTACGATTGGGAAGTTTGACGCACTCACCTACGGCTCGTGCGGCAATCCCATTGGTGGAAAAAGTCACTTTATGTATGATTTTATACAATTTCTTTCTACGACATATTTAGACAAATAAATTTCAAAATTAGCTTAAACGTCAAAGCACAAATTTATAATTTGACGTTTGTAAAGTGAATACGGTGGGACAACTTCAATTGTTTTCAATGCACTCATAGATCCGGCTATACATAACAGTGTAATAATGTTACTTTTTCTACGATCATTGAATAATTCATTTATTATATATATGTTTTTGAACAAATAATTGGGCTCGATACTCAGAGCCGTGAGTAATAGTTCATTATTGGATAGGCTAGGACCAATAAGACGAGTTCGTATTCATTATTCAGCAGTTTTTGCGGAGCAATCAGAAGAGACCATTTTAAAGTAGATTTAAAGTTCAAAACCATCGCGTGTGCCATAACTCAATTCAATAATAATTCAATATACATAATTATATTGAAAAAATAAAATAATAATATAGACATAAGAAATGAACAATTTTGTAATATTAAAAATAATAATTAGTCTCTATTTTTGTCATATGTACAGGGTTATTTATTATATTTAGGCCACCCTTTAGTATCGTTATTATTGGAGAGAGAAAAAAAAGTTTCGGATGAAAGTTGTAGGGCTGTAACTGAACCCCTTAGTGAGTTAATGGGAACACAGTGGCGTACAGAGGCAATAATATTTTTTTTAATTGAACGCCCTATGTATTGTTGAATTTCTGAATTATTCATTTTCTTCTGATTTTAATAATATCACAAATGATAGACCTATCTTTAACCGTTTCCGAGTTATTGCACATTGAAAATCGTATTTAAGCTATTTATTATACGAACTTACAATTATTAAAGTAGTCTATGAAAATGACAAGTATTCTGTTATTAAATCTGTCAGCGTTTCATACAGTAACAGAATCCTTGTCATTTTCATGAACTACTTTTTGCAATTTCTGTTCGTATAATAAATAACTTAAATACGATTTTCAATGTTCAATAAGTCGAAAACGGCTAAAGCTATCATATGCCATCTTTTTGAAATCAGAAAAAAATGAATAATTCAAAAATTCAACAATACATAGAGCGTTGCATTAAAAAAATATTATTACTTCTTATACCTCTTAATTTCTGCACGCCACTGTGTTTCCATTAACTTACTAAAGGGGTTCAGTTACAGCCCTACAACTTTCGTCCGAAACTTTTTATTCTATCTCCAGTAATAACGATAATAAAAAGTGGCCTAAATATAATGAATAACCCTGTATGTTCCTTTTTATTCCGGTGCGGTGGTCCAGTGCGGTGATGTAGAAGCCATTACGTACTTCTTGGTAAATGTCTGCTCGTCTTTAATATACAGAACAATTACAAAATTATTTAATGAAAAATAATGAAAAATTAAAACAAAAAATTTTTAATTTTCAACCAAAAAAATCTTGTTTCCAATTTCTGTTCACCTTGCACTAGACGTAGCTTCATGAAATAATTATGGGACCACCATCGAGCCATACTTTGCAGTTTGAGAAAGATTTCATAGAAATCGCTTGAGCTAGTCCTGAGTAATTATTAAACTTTAATTAAAAAATAACCGGGTCAAATTGAGAACCTCCTACTTTTTTAAATTTTTTGAAGTTTATCAAAAATTAATTTATTTTTGAAATGTACAGGGTGGACGAAATTAGATGGGATTTGAGTTTTTCTCTAAACTGTGGCAGATAGACAAAAACCAATATAGGTGTCTGAGCTATATTTTCGAGAAACAAACAATGGTGCAAACCGCCTCTATCTTTTTAGACTACTGAGCTACAGAGCGTTTTTCAAAAATTGGCATGTTTGGATGACCTCCATATCTCAATTACCAAGTGTCGAATCGAAAATCGAATAACACATTCTTAAGGCACTTTTTTGAGTAGAATCCGTTAATGATAAGAAGAGAATTAGGCATATCTTAGTTTTCGAGATATAGACATAACTTTTGTTTTTTTTTTACATAGAACACACTGTAAACTATTTCATTATGCGATCACAAATTAGCTATCCAATGATATATCATACGTCATATTTAACTCTGAAGAAAGTGATTAATTTTCGAAAAATTTAATATATTTGTGAGGAGGCCATGAAAAACTATTAACAACAACACTTCTTATAATATGAAATAATTTTGCCAAAAATAGGAGAAACTAAACTACAATAAATGTTCGAATTGTCTTTCATCGATATCAATGCATATTTATCGCATTTCTAATATTTATTGAGAAGGCCATTGTAAAAAAAAAGAAAATTGAAATAATCGTAAATGTCAAAAACTGATTTGTGAGTTAATTGTGAGTGAGAATTGTTAAAAATAGTTCAATTTAGTAATGGTGAAAATTATGATATGATTAAGTGTTTTATAGAATGCGGAGAAGATTCAAATTTAGCCTCCGAGCTTTATTTTAATATTATTCGAGAATTAAGAGAATGGAATCGCGACACGAAGTGGAGCGATTTTTCCTATGCCCCTTAATTCGAGCAAAATTTTCATGGAAAACAGGTTTGAGTCACTCAAAAAAATTTACCCAAGTAGAAAGTCAACCTCGTGTGTATTACAGACGATTAATATATGATTAAAAAATATTATATAAAATAATTATTAAAACAACGGAGCTGTTTATTGAAAGTTTAAAAAATAACAAATTGTAATAAAAAATATAAACATTTTCTAATGTTTTTTATCATGTTATAATATAATCCCAGTCAGTCAAAATATTTTCAAGTTCTTCATACCTTTTTCGATGGAATAATGCTCCTTGCAAAAAGCTTTAAATTGTTTCCATATATAATTTTTAGTATTTATCGTTTTAACTGGGACACTTTCATTACAGCTTCGTTAATATTTTCTTATGAAACATCACCAAATCGATTTTTTTCATTCATTTTGTGTATAAAAATCAAGATGAAAACGTAAAATGTCAGATTTTAATAATTTCAATGAAATTTTTAGTTTGACACGTGGCTATTACGAAAAAAGTAACATACATTTTTCTCGATTTTTTCAACTGATCGATAGCCATTTTTCTCACTTTAAACAAATCCTATTGGTTGATTTTTTTGAAAATGTACGTTTTGGTTGGTTAATAAAGTAAGAATATATTAGTCGGCAGAATACCACCATTGAGCTCATGAAAATCCGCACGTAACCGCTACAGTTAATCGTCAAGGACGATTTGGATTTGGTGTATGGTGTGGTTTTATTGGATACCAAATAATAGGTCCTCTCATTTTTTTCACGGTAATTTGAATATCGAAAATTTTATTAACATTCCATGACAAGAAATAGAGCCCTTTGTAGACAATATGCCTATAAGACACTTTAAAAAATTAATTTACTAACACGATGGCGCCCCAGGTCATACGTCAAATGAAACACGAAATTATTTAAATGCTCAATTTGGGGGGGGATTGGATAGGTATCTATATATCACTCAGGACTACTTTATCAATGTCTAATTAGCTAAGTTAACTAAATTAATAACTTACAATTGAAGTTTAGATATTGTTTAATTTTTAGGAAATAATATAAATATTTTGTGGCCAGCTAGATCTCCCGATATAACCCCTGCCGACTTTTGGCTTTGGGGTTATTTAAAAAATATTATAAACAGAAAACGTTCCAATAACATAGAAGAATTGGAAAACAAAACATTAGCTGCGTTTCGGACAATAACTCCTGTCATGATTGGAAATGCAACAAATGCTATAAGGACAAGGTGTCAAAAATGCATAGATGGCAATGGAAGATAATTCAAACATTTATTGTAGTTTAGTTTTCATATTTTTTCCAAAATTATTATATATTATAAGAAGTGTTAGTTGTTGTTGTTTATAGTTTTCCATGGCCTCCTCACAAATATATTAAATTATTCGAAAATTAACCACTTTTTCTAGAGATAAATATGACATATCATATATCGTTGGATAGCTAATTTAAGTTGATATCGAATAATGAAATAATTTACCGTTAAAAAAAAACAAGAGTTATGTCTATATCTCGCAAACTGAGGCATGCAACGAATTCTACTCAAAAAAGTGCCTTAAGAATGTGTTACTCGATTGTCAATTCGACACTTGAAAAATGCCAATTTTCCAAAAACGCTCTGTAGGTCGGTAGTCGAAAATGATCGTCATTGTTTGTTTCTCGAAAATCTAGCTCAGGACACCTATATTAGTCTTTTTCTCTTTGCCGTAGTTTTAGAAAAAAAAAAACAAATCCCATCTAATTTGGTCCACCCTGTATATGACACATAAATAATACATAATATATAACATATGAAGTATAATTCGAAGGTAGTGATCAAGTATATTTGGTATTTGTGGAGAAAACTTTATCGTTTGTGCCACACCAAATATTCCAGTCACTTTTAGAATAATATAATGTATTTATGTCATAGTACATCTAGTTCTACTTAAAATATGCCACCAGTAAGTAATAAGCTCTGGAAAAGAATTTTCCCAGACAACAAGTTAATGCTGGCTTGGAATACTTCCAAAAATAAAGTCACGTAGATGTATAAAAGCTATTCTTATATTTGAATTATTGAGGATGCTAGATAGCTACCGATAATATATAATATTTGGCTAATATTAACTTTCTTATTATTTAATAACGTTTAAAGGAAACAAACACCCTCTTTTTAGAAATGTTCTACACAGTAAAAGTAAATTAAAAATAATAATGTATTATTAGAAGCTAACGTGCGTATAAATATCCTACCTCGGATAATTTTATTATTTTTAAAATTTTATGGCTTTGGGAATGTAGCTCGTATGGCCATTATAGATATTGTATATCATAACAGAGTTAGAGCATAACTGCATTTTCTCGCGTAGAATATTTTATGAAGCAATGGAACGTAACCTATATTTTTATATGGAGATTTAGAGAGATCGTAAATATTTTTGAAAAATAAAATAGAAACTAGATATGCGGCCATGGTAAGCTACCACATTTAATAACTCATCTATATTAAACTTATTATATACCTACGAAGTAAAATAAATGAATTAAAAGCAGAACTAACGCTTCGTAAATATGCATTTATCACTATAATCCGTTTTAAAACTCAATTATCGGAAAATACACTGCACGAGATTCATCATTATGACCTCTTTTAATTAAGATATTACAGATTAACCGTCACTGTAAAGCAGCTGAAACTAGTTGTTGAAGATGGATCGAGAATACTTCTAAGAATATGCAAAAAATATGGGAGATTGGAGCCTGGCCTGATGACCGGAGAACCTCAATCTTCTTATCACTACATAAAAATTTTTGAAATTTGAACCGTCTTCCAAAAATATCACTAAAAATTGTGAAATTAAATTTCATCGGCTGTCCAGTTAATTGAACCTTAGTACCTAGTGTCGATGTTGAGATCGGTTAAGAATACGATTGAATTCGTTATTTGTTCATTTTTACATCGACATCAATATCGATATTAGGTAATAAAGTTCAATTAACTGGACCACTGTAATTTCACAATTTTTAACGACCCTTTCTGGTGGCGGTTTATTTTTTTTTCGATTTTTTTTTTTTAGTTTTTTTAGTGACCTCTTTATTTAGCTTCGCCACTTTAAACTGACATATCCATCATTTTGAATTTTGGAGCTCGTTTGGCTCGTTATCAGAGAATTCTGAAATCTTTATATCTACAGGGTGTTCCTTAATGACATGCTAATATTTGAGGGTGTGATTCCTTAGGTCATTTTATGAAGAAAAGTTCATATGAACTTGTGTCCGCAACGGCTTGTTCTTTTGCTACAGGGCGCTGAATTTTTCTTTAATCTTTATTTTATAATATCTCAGAAAGTACTTATATATAATTTTCAATTTTGGTATGTGTTAATAGAATATAAGACCACATATCTTAGTTAGAAAACTTATTTTATCGCTCCACCAGTGGCGTCCCTGCAAATATGTCCTCTTATTTTTTTTATCAAAAAAATGGTACTCCACTGACATTTTTCCATGTGAATATTCTTTCTGATTATCATAATCAATTCTACATGAAAACAGTCTTTTACGTTTTCCTCGTCGAACGCACAGTTTGCCCGAACCATTGAACTGCAGTCTTTTCGTAAAGTTAGGCATTTATTATCCTTTTTATTAGATAGTACAGTATTATTTTACTGCGCAAGGTGTTGACTTTGGCATTGTTATTGAAAATATCAAATTTCTTTTTGAGATCTATTTCAACTATATATAGTTTTGTAATTATTCTTCATTTTTCTTCCAGTATGCTTCTGGTGGTGTACATATGTTCGTTCTTTGATCAACCTTTGATAAATGGTGTTTTTTCTCAGGTCTTTCTAGTTGTTCGAGCAGGAATTGTGCATATTATTTGTATCCTACACCGCATTGTGTTATTTTTCTGTAATCATATATAGTCTGTAATGAGTAATTTCTAGTAGGGATATTTGTATGTAGTACAGTCAATCTGTCATTTGACTCGTGAATAATTCTTACAGGGAAATTTTTGATCGTATAATATAGAGACGGTTACCACAATCATTAATCAATGTTTTTCATTAAAATATCTCTGCCGCTGCGGCCGCTATGCTGAAAAAATGACGATCAAAATATGTTTTTCTGAAATCGATCGGCAATGTCTACATTTCCCTGCGCGATTTCAGATCGAAAAATGCACAATTCCAGTATTTTAGTCCGCTGCTAAGCCGGGTCGGATTAAGGATCGACGCGCCCCTAGGCTAATCATGTACTTGCGCCCTCTTATTCATAATGAAAAAAAAATGATAAGCGGTTTCAAAATTGATGAGGTGGGGGGGGAGGAATCTAAAACACATTTTTTATCCAGATTCAAAACTGAGGAGCGGGAGCAAATTTTTTTTTAATCCAGATTCACAATTGGTGTGGTGAGGGATAGAAATATGAAAAAAATGATGAGCGGAGGGAAGAAATCTGGAAAAATATTTTTTTGTCCAAATTCGAAATTTACGAGCGGGGAAGGGGAGAAATATTACATTGTCTCCCTTAGGCTGTAGCCTAGTTAGCCATATGGATAATCCGGCCGTGAGTGGCCAGCGGCTACAATAAAGAGCAGGGGCATTACTATAGGAGCGGAAATATATAATATCTATCTCTTTTTTTAATCCAGATTCACAATTGGTGTGGTGAGGGATAGAAATATGAAAAAAATGATGAGCGGAGGGAAGAAATCTGGAAAAATATTTTTTTGTCCAAATTCGAAATTTACGAGCGGGGAAGGGGAGAAATATTACATTGTCTCCCTTAGGCTGTAGCCTAGTTAGCCATATGGATAATCCGCCCGTGAGTGGCCAGCGGCTACAATAAAGAGCAGGGGCATTACTATAGGAGCGGAAATATATAATATCTATCTCTTTCCGTTTCTATTTTCCTATAAATAATCCTGTAAAATGTTGATATAGTTGGAAAGGAACATATAAGAGAAGTGGACATTTCCTTAATAGGCATAAAAAATTGAGCTGGCACATGCCGGTCAAAGCGTTTTTCGCTTTGGCACTTCGGACGAACAGTGAAGCTGGCGCGGAAGGTATAAAGATGTGTACAGACGATTCAACCACCCAACCAACCAACCTTCTTGGTACACTTTGAAAATTGCCATGACAACTCGTAAAAGTGAGCTGGTCTGCTGGAATTCCAGCGTCTTCAAAGCATGTCAGCTCACTTTTACGAATTCGCATAGCAATATTCAGTGAACCGAGAAGGTCGGTTGGTTGGTTGGATCGTCTGTAGACCCCTATATAAAGTGCAGCGCAGGTCGGGTATTTTTTTGTAGTATCCACGGGTTTAGGTAAACATCTCTTCGCTGAACTACACAATACAGAGGTAATAAATTCGATAATTTTATCAAAATAAAATAATCAAATAACAAATAATTTTCTTGTATAAAAAAGTACCGACGCGACGTAGATATAAAGGGGTCTACAGACGACCCGACGAACCAACCAGCCAACCTTCTCGGTACACTTTGAAAATTGCCATGACAACTCGTAAAAGTTAGCTGGTCTGCAGGAATTCCAACGTCTTCAAAGCGTCGACAATGTTGGCTCCAGCAATTTTACGAGTTCGCATGGCAATCTTCAAAGTGTACCGCGAAGGTCGGTTGGTTGGTTGGATCGTCTGTAGGAAGGTCTCAGGCTATACCCGGAAGGATTACAGCAATAAAAACTTCAGACATTGATAATTACTTTAAACGTATGAACATTTTCTATTTCATATTATTTACTTCTTTCTCAGATTCTGATATCTCTGAATATTAAATATAAGTAAATGAATAGTTAGGTATTTTGGTATTTATAATTTTTAATATTATATGGATATAATTATAAAATGCAACCAAGATAGTTACATAAAATATACATAGGCTTATACAAATTTATTAATTTCGGCCCAGATAAGACGGCGCCGGCGGCGGGTACAAAAGCTTTTTATGCTTGTCTTTGCTTAAACAAACAATTTTTTAAGCTATTATCTCAAGAATATTTGTGGCTGCTTTGTTCGCCAGTCCTTATGCATTATACGACTCTACAATACATTTTATTTTCATAGGTTAATGGTAAATAGTAAATGTCATCTGTCGGCTATCGGGAGATAAAATTATTGAGTTTTGAATTACTGAAGCGCCCCCTCGCGCTTCGGTGCCCCTAGGCTATAGCCTATTTAGCCTTATGGATAATCCGACCCTGCTGCTAAGAAACTATCAGCTTGTTGCTAAGCAACGATCAACAAAACCATACGGTAATGTTAGCATTGCCGTACAGTTTTTATATATATTTTAGACAGTAAATAAATACACGTAGACAAACCAACTCACATTAAAATTGCATTTATTAGTAAGCAGTTAGATTGTAATGAAGAAATATTGTACATTAATACAAATTCCTTAATATATAATAATATTGATTGTGATTTCAGAAAAAATAGTATGTGTACTTCGATGTGAAAGCACATTCCCGGACTTCGATGCTTATTGGCCTGGGTTAGCGCCTCGGCCAACAATTTGCATCATCGTCCGGGAATGTATTGCTTTCACACCTAAATACACAATATACTATTTTCTCAATTATCCCAATGGTGAACATGTATGCTTCGCTCCAGATTTTTGCAATTATCTCTCTCCCCGTTACTCCTACATAACAATTAGTTAATTAGTATCGTAGATTACAAAATTTCCAAAAACTGACATAAACAATTTTCATCCACAGTAAATTGTATAAATAATACAGCAGTTCGGAAATAAAAAAGTCTCTTAAATTTCGGGAATATGTCTGTCCCGTTGTTTCGACGTTATTAATATTTATTATTAATTTTTTATAGTCAGTAAAATTGACTTCCAGTAGTAAAATTTCATTAAAATAATGAATTTTGTCCGTGTTTGTTGAGTTTTCACTGATCTATGAGCACAACATTTTTTTCTCTGTTACTAATACACGTTACGATATATATTCACCTAAAAATGTGAAAATGTATGCTTCACTAGAGATTTTTGCAATTATCTCTGTCCACATTGCTCCTACGTAGCTATTAGTTATTAATTTTTATTTCTTATTTTACTTTCAATAACAATAGCCTATGGGTCAAAGCCCAATTACAAGATACATAAAGTGAAAATAGGTACATCTGCTATCAATAGTTTACAGATTACAGCAGCTAGAAAATTTCATTACTTCAAATTTTCAAGCTGCGGTAATTTTAGAGGAAAATTGTCTTAACAAAAATTTTGGGAAATTTTATAATATACAACATTGATAACAACTTATTGCAGCATTGGAGTAGATAATTGCTGAAGACATAATTGCTAAAATCTGCAGTGAAGCAGAAATATTAACCATTCTGATGACTGTAAATCGGAAAATATTAACAATAGAGAAAAAGAGTTTAAATAAAATTTGTAGCTTTCTCAACATGGCGGCCATATGGGCAACGATATTTTTGTGAAAATCATTAATTAACGATTGTGGCAATCCTTTCTAGTGTATACAAATAAGAAATATCCTTGTAGGAATTATTCACAGGTGTCCCCCGTTTTGAACACGCTTTTATTAGGACTATCTGGCTATCTATGTATGTATGTATGTAAATAAAAGTCTAAGAAACTGAATTTCACCCACTTCTAATCGTTGTATCATCATGAAACTTGTGTGTAGCTCTGATGACAATTCAATATAGTATCCCAAGGAACAATTTAAAAGTCATTTGGACTTGAGGAGGTTTTAAAAAAAGGTTTGTCACGGTTAGGAAATAATCTTGTGCTTTATTGATGTTGTAGTTAAGGCCTTTTAGGCTTCAAGTATACTGGCTCTTATATGGTAAATTTTAAAGCACCTCATTGTAAAGCTAATTTGCTTCTAGGATAATATGTATTTGTAATGGGTTTATCATACCTACATAAAACTCTCCATAAAGCTAATTAGTTTTATGAACGTCTACATACCATTTAGATTTAAAGAGGCTTTAAATTATTCTTTATGGTTTTAACATATTTGCAATAAATGCATTTTAAATCCTTTTTAAAACTAGACATTTTCAATGCCTATTAGTACTTATTAAAGGCCATTACAAAACTAGACTCTTAAAACATTCTTGACACATGTTGTGATGAAACCGTTATGAAGAAAAAAAGGCCTCTATAAATCTAAAAGGCAAATTTTAATTCCATAAAACACTTCCTAAAACCTCAATAAAACATTTATTATAAAAATAATAAACAATATGTTTGCCTGAAGTGTCGTAGGTGCATGTGTGTGTGCGTGTGTGTTAATTAAAAACATTTCAAGACTTACTGATGTGTAATTATGTCTTTTATGGAAGAAATTATTTTGAGGTTAAGTTTTAAGATTTTTGTATCAAATGTCAAAGCGGTTCGTCCTGGAGGCGATTCTTTTAAATCCCAAACGTTTTATTACAGCTTTTATCAAGTCCATGTGATCTTTGTCAAGTGCATTTGGATTTATGTAAGGAAGGGATTATTTGTGATAGTATACAAAAAGACTAAAAGTACTTCATTTAGTGTAAATGTTCTAGGTCATTACCATTATTAGAATATATAGTTTAATGAGAGGACTGTAAAATGACAATTAGATTTTTAGTTGGTCGGCCATGTTTTTCTTGTTATATAAAAATATTCAAGGTCAATCTCACAATTATAATTATTAATAATTATCACTTTTTATTTAGCAAATTAAGGTAGAATTACAAGAAACGACTGAAAATTACCGTGGGAACCGAGAAGCAGCCTAGTTTTTAAATTTGCTGATTACATGTCTATGCTTTTGTATGAATATTCAAATCATTATTATTTCTGAGGCCCCTTTGTTTTTTGGGCCTTTCTTTTGTAGTTTTAACGATAAACTGCCGTTGGTTTTAATTTTTTTGTCATACCTGATGTATTTTTATTACCTTTTAAATCGGCCTTAGAGAGGTTATACTGCCACTCTACGCTTTATAAATTCCAAATTTCATTTTATCTTCAATAAGTCTGATGGTGTGTTCGCTTAAATCAGTTTAGAAAAAATAATAAAATTATTTGGATTCCTTCGTGGACATTCTTATAGCTTCTCAGTTCTAATATGGACTTATAAGAGTTTTAATAACCAGTTTTAAGGTAGCCTTCTAGGTGTTTTCTAGAAATGCAGGAAGCTAATAAAAAAGCTTCCGACAGCTCTAAGATAGGTTTTAAGGAAGGTTTTAAAACGACCCTAACAAGGTTTTCAAGAGCGGAACTATGCCTCACTAAGGAGTTTTATGATGGAATTTAAAAGGGCCTTAACAACCTTCATAAGAGTGGGCCCTTTTAGTCTACAAGTCCCTTTATGATGGTATTAAGGATATTGTTACAGCAAAATAGATTTTTCAAGGCACTTTATAAATAGTTTTATAGCACCCTTGTATATATTTAAGAAACCAAAATTGTTCCTTGGGATACTCAATATTATATGTTCAAAATGGCCGCCGCCCTAAGATGGCGTGTTATCATTTTCTTTACAACCCCCTTGATATGGGTATCAAAAGAAACGGCTTGAGAAATAGAAAAGAAATAATTGATCAAAACTTAAAAATTCAAAATGGCGGTGTCAACATGGCGGATAGGTTTTATCAATTATTGTCGGATTCGACTGAAAATCGGTATTTGTGGGTCATCGAGGTTGCAGATTACAATTATCCGGTCCAAATTTAACAATATAAAATGGTGGCGTCAAAATGGCGGATAATTTTTGTAATTTATAGTCTAATTCGTATGAAAATCGATATCTGGGGATTTTTGAGATCGCAGATTATAAATTTTAAGTCGAATTTTTTACATAAATATCGAAAGTGCCAAAATTATCTCCTTAACCCGAGATCGGTCCCTCCACGGTCAAAATGACCGACGATACCTTTAAATAGCGACAGTTTTCTAATTGCACAAATGCGAATTTTTTCCTTCCATCTATCTTCCTGAATATAATGTAGTTGGACATTCATAGATCAGTTGAGGCAAAATTTGCAAGGAGTCACAAGTTAGATGCATTTGACCGCACCGCGACGGTTCAAAAGTGGTGCTTTTGGCCGTATTGCGACTATACTCAACATTGAATAAGTTAATGTACCGCATTCACAGTTTATACCAAAAGAACTGTATCTAAGAGCTTGTTAATATCTTGTAATCAAAGAATAAATTCCTCGAAGTTCAACTCAACATCCTGGAAGATGAGCATTTTGTTCAAGCAAAAAGAGCAGGAAAACATCAAGTCGTTATTCTAGAATAAGATTTTCTACTACAAATTCAATTTTCTTGTTACGCGTACTGTTTATAAGTTAACAAAATTGTAAAAATGATAATACTTACCAACTTTTTTATTTGAAAAAAATGTTTTCCTTTTGACCGTATGTGCGACTGATAACGCAGTATGTTACTGTTTTTTTGTGTTTTTATTAATAACTTTTCATGGATCAAATAAAAACAATTCAAAATAAATTAGAGGATACTCTTTCTTGCTAAAGTACCATATAGTGGGGATAAATATGTTAAAAATAGCTTCGGTAAAAATGACCACGACGATACCGATCCCGCAAAAACAGAACCGCGACTGATCTTGGGTTAAATATAGGACTAAAATGTAAACAAATAAGTTAATAGTTTACAAAACTAAAAAAACACTTTTGCACCAAAAACCAAAATAATCATCGAACCTCTTCTCTCTGTCTACCCCGTAAGGGGCTTAGTGTAAGCCGTGTTTGTAATTAAGTATAATATTTGAGTATAAAAGCGTGGAGCGCTTTTCATTTAATCTAATAATGTCTTCAGCGCTTTAATTACACAGGCCCACAAAAAAAAAAGTTGTGTGCGCCGCGGTATTGACCATACCTATCCCTTGCATTTTGACCCGCTGAACACGAATCTGACCTTAGTTTTTCCCCTATACGTCAGGTCTTTTTTTTAAAGCAAAAAAGTCTAATATTTATATATTTATTTGCTATTAAAAGAAAAACCTGACGTGCTGGTGAAAAACTAAGATCAAATTCGTGTTCAGCGGCTTAAAATACAAGGGATAGATGTGGTCAGTACCCCCGCGCAGATGACTTTTTTTTGTGGGATTGCGCCACACTGAGTGTGGCACAGTGGTAACCAAAAAAAGTGGTCTGCGCGGGGGTACTGACCACACCTATCCCTTGTATTTTGAGCCGCTGAACACGAATCTGACCTTAGTTTTTCCCCTACACGTCCGATTTTTTTTTTAACAGCAAAAAAAGTCGTGTTGAATCGTGATATTTATATATTTGTTTGCTGTTTAAAAAAAAACCTGACGTATAGGGGAAAAACTAAGGTCAGATTCGTGTTCAGCGGCACAAAATACAAGGGATAGGTATGGTCAGTACCCCGGCGCAGATAACTTTTTTTTTGTGGGCCTGTGATCGAACCTGCTCGAAAAACGTCCCACGCTTTTATATTCAAATATTATACTTAATTACAAACACGGCTTACACCAAGGCCCTTACGGGATAGACAGAGGGAACAGTTTCGATGATTATTTTTTGCTTTTTAGTGCAGTAGTTATAAAAGCGTGTTTTTTTAGTTTTCTAATTTATTAAGTTATTTTGCTCTACGGACTGTATTAATGGTTGTGCTACATTCTATAGGTAGAGTTGTGAGTCCCATCTTATGCTCTGGGGATAACTTGTAGGGTAGTGTTTGCCCCTTTAGCCTTGCCGGTTCGTAGTGCATTTATTCCTTGTTTGTTTTGTCTACTCCAGTATTTATTCTAGTTCTAGCCATTATTTGTAGCAGTCCATCCTTTGATGGGGGCTTATCCAAGGGCCACTGATCCATTTCTTGTATTAATTTAGTTTGTTCTTTCTTTGTACTCCCTTCTTCGTCTAGTATCTTGGTCCAATGTTGCAATGGTATGTATTATGCATATTTTTGTTTCTTCTATAATTTTTGTACGTCTGAAGGTTTGGTTTGTCGTTGCCTTGCTGGAATAGTTCCTGTGTTATCGGTGAATTCTCTGCATTTTTTCTTTTCATGAATTTCCTCCGTCTCTATTTTTCCTCAGGCAGCCACGACCAGCCATCTTGAGGCTATTAGACGTGCTATACAGCAAAGTGTACCCAACTAGCATATTGTATAAAATACAAAACATCTGTCAGGACGTTGTAATATTAAGAAGAGGGAGATGCGCGTTTTAACGTGATGTATCAGTGCAACCGTTTAAATACTCCCTATATTAGTGCCCGAATAAACTTTTTTCAATTCACAGTAATTTTTTCAGGTGTTATTTTTTTTATTTTACCATATTTTTATTTACACATAAAAAAAGTTAAAATAAATATTTAGAATAAATATATTTCGGATACACTTTAGAATGTATATTAAATTACCATTGACGGGTAGAAGCGGATTATAGATCAAATAAATGTACGGTCCAAGGGAATTTCAGTCTTGTGCATTTAACTTGAAAATATCTGCATGTCGACGTATCGTTTGGATTGCAATGAGGCGGATAATTCCACTCTTGTAGTTTCAAATAGAGAACGCATATCGGATAGGTAACAGTTTGTTATCTGTGGTTTGGTTACGTATACATTGATTTCAACCATTGACTGCATATTTATAATATGCAGTCGCTGGATAATTACTAAATTTTCATTGTATGCAGAGATTTAATAGACTATTCGCTGTATTGCTTATTTACCATAATGTGGGGAGGTGAAATTATAAGTATTTCTAACCGAAAAGGAGGCAGGTTCTCAATTCAACCCGTATGTATGTTTTTCTTTTTATATCTGTTCAATGATTACTCTGGCGTAGCTTAAGCGATTTCTGTCAAACCTATTGCAAACTGTAGGTTATGGTCCGGCGGTGATCCCACATTAAATTTATCAAGCTACATCTAGTGTAAGGTGAACAAAAATCATCTAGGAAGGCTATTGATTAAAACTGGTAATTTTAGCCACCATGTACAGGGTGTAATTAATTTCTTGTCATTAAAAAAAACTGGCAATGGGGACCGACTAGACAAACAAAAATCCTGCATGACTTTTTCTTCTAGAGGCACTCTAAGTCAAAAATTTGAATGTTAAAATAGAAGACATTTGAGAACCACTGCTTTTCTGGGTCAATGGACGTATAGTTCGGAATCATGCAGTTTCTTTTAAAAAGTCATAAAGAAGTATAAAAATGTGCCGCGACAAAGTCGGCGACGGGCGGTCAAAGCAAGAAGTGCGGCACTTTGATTTGACCGCTCGAACGAACTTTTTATACCAATAATAAAAATGTAAATACACAACCGCAAGCGGGGGTTTAAACAAAGAATTTATTTACCATGTGTGTTTTTTAAATTGGAACAAAATTATTAGAGCTTTTATTGTTGTTTATAATTTATTATAAAATTTAAATATGATTTATCAACAAATAATTGTTCTGTGTTGAAAGCTTAAAAAATAAGTAATTATTTCATGAAATTGGAAAACGAACAGTTATACGTCCGAGATACGATAATAGTTAAAAAAAAGTTAGGAAAAATCTGATTGTTTTAAGAAATTGCGCACATCATTTTTTTCAATCAGGTATCGAAAACTAAAAATCGAGTCTTTGGTCTCTATGGAAATTAATGTTAATAATAATAAACAAATCACAACAAAAGAGCGAATAAGAATAAGAATAATAGTAATGCCCTTATTGCCCAACAGGTAACACCCAATAACAGAACAATTCTTTTGAATTTGTCACAAAAGCACAAAAATTGCTCATAATAATAAAGTTTATACCTAACCCAGCAGTGACTTTGATTTGAGAATAACAGTAATATGACAGCGTGATGGACAGGCCTATTCGAAGAATCTAGAACTTACCAATAAATTATCGTTGATTTACATAAATAAAATGAATCAATACACATTTCGGCATGTCGAACATATGCACTCCTTTCAATACTAAACACACTAAACTATTAATTGTTGTCAACAAAGAAATAAAAAAAAGAAAACTTGGTTCAAGATCCAAAAATCAACACAGAAAGAATGAACAAGTAAGTTGTGTCTGTACGTTACCAAGTACTTAACGACTTGAACGGTAATTCGATAAAATAAGGAATACAATGGCCCAAAATTCAAAAAGAACAAAAGCAACATACGAAAACAACGAACGGGTAGGTCGTGTGTACGTACTTAACCAGGTAACAACATAAACTAAAATATTGCTTGAGAATATCACAAGGGGGAGTTGTCTTCAGATTTACTAAGCACACAAAAAATGTCGGCGTCTTTGATCTTTACCGCACCGCCAAACACGCCGACATTTTATGCCTATCTGCACAAATGTCAGAGTATCATGTATGACCAGACGCGATGATAATAAACCTACAACGTTCCAGCAGTTCTCAAACAATGTTTTTAAAAATTTTCGAAATTTTTGTTTATTCTTTTTCCAAAACTATGGGCTTTAGACCATGTTATATAAGATTTTTTGTTTGTCTAGTTCGTTCCACACCACCAGTTTTTTCAATAACATGAAACTAATAGCACCCTGTATTTAAAATATAAATCTAAGCGTTCCGCTTTAAAAATCCATTAAAAATCCGTGGATGGTAGGTACTAAGTAAATTATACGAAGTTATTGAAATCTGACATATGAGAGAGACTTGTGAGACGTAAACAATATGCCGTTAAAGTGCTCTTTGAAAACTAGCGCAATAGTACAGATTACATTGTATTGTTTGAAATGCATTTTAAAATAAGAAAATATTCATTGGCATGGAAATACTCCCTCTCTTAGAACTGTTATAGAAGGAGTCGGAGTTGTGGACGTGGAATATATTGTTTTATGTGGAAAGTACATGAAAAGACTGCAAAGTAATTCAGAAAAATTGTGCTCTGCTTGTCAATGAGTTTCATGCAAATAAACATGAAATCAGTAGAAGCTGTAGTCGGACGTAGTCAACAGAAAATACCTATTTGATTAATATTTGTAATATCACTATTTTACGATTTACAGCCGCAACCGTCAGAATGGTGACAATGTGTGCTTAATGTTTAAAATAACAAGAAAACTAACGAACGTCTTCTTCCAGTAGGAAATAAATTTGATATTATACATTATTTTCGGCACATTTAATTGTTTAGAGAGAGAGAGAGATAGTACAAAACAAAAATAAATCTAACTTTCTACCATTCCTGAAGAACTTTAAGTAACTTTAAGGTATCTACTGGGATTCTTTTCCATATTATTATAAATTACTGTGTTCTCCATGGCACACCATTGTCGATATTGACCCTAATTTAATCATTTTTCTAAATAACCCAATAACCGTACATTTTAACTATAGAGAATGCACTTAGAGGTTGAAAGGTAATAAAAAAGGGAAGCGAATAGAATGATGATGTTTCGTTTGAAGTAAGCGATTTAATGGAGGTCGTAGTTGCGGAAGTGGAACCTCATTTCGGGCCACCCTGTATATTTTCAGGCATTTGTAGCTTGAACATAAGCTGCATCTTTCATAAATTGGTTAACGAAATTTACCATAGCGAAGGTTATTAATTTCCAACTATGGGTTAGTTTACGCATCAGTTTCATTAAAATATAAATATCTCAAAAACTATTGTCTTCGTAGTATTTGCCAACGCGTGGACTTTCCATCCTTAGATGCTTGTCCCGGTCTGTCCTGGGGTATTTTAGAGTGGCTTGCTCTGAGGATAACGAATTATTTAGTGGTTGAATTTAGGTGTTAGTATATAATGTTAGTTTTAATAATTGTTCTGATTATACTATTTTGGGCTGTGCATGCACAGTGTTATGGCTCTTTTTGTTATTTTTTCTTGTCTGTCGTATGCTTTTGGCTCTTTTCGTGCATTATTAGATCTACTTTTTTTATGTTTTTAGTATGGTAGTACTGTGTTTTTTTTTGGTATATTTTTGTTATTATTTTTTATTGTTTTTAGATCTTTTTCTTTGTTTTTATATGTTTTTTTTTATTTTTTGTTTTTTTTTTATATTTTTTTGGTTTTTTTCTCAAAACAGTTACAATATTTCAGGGGGTGTAAATGTAATTTAGGGACGGGTGTGGAGAATTTGGATGTAAGTGGATTAGTTAGGATAGGATTTGTGGAGGAGACTAGGGTGTTTGCGAAATTGGGGAGTAGTTTATTAAGTATGAAGTTTGAATTGGTTGGGGTTCCTGTCAGATCATGTAGCAGTTTGATTGGGGTTAATAATGGCAGGTTATTGGCTAGTCTAAGTAGCTTGTTCTGGGCTATCTGGATTTTTTCTTGGTGAGTGGGGGCTGTCAGCGGGTACCAAACAGGTGACGCGTAGGTAAGTATAGGTCTCAAATAGGCTTTGTATATTAGTGTGGCTATTTTGGGTGGAGAGTTCTTGATTAGCGAGAATAAGGTAGAGGTGCGTGCTCAACATTTCCCCAGGATGTTGCGTATATGTGTATTGAAGAGCATTTTCCTATTCAATGTTACCCCAAGGTACAGTATCTCATCCCTCCAGTCAAACAGTTGACCCTGGATGTTTTGTTGTGGATCTACCTACACGTCTTGTGTAGGTATTTGTTTTTAGTTCCCATTTATTGTAGAAATCTATAGTCTCGTTGGCCTGTTTCTCAAGTAGGTTGGTCATAATATCTGCTCTTTTAGAAGTCGTCAAAATTACAGTGTCGTCCGCAATTAGACATAAGGTTGTTCGGTGGTCTTGTGGGGGGTGGTAAGTCGTTCGTATAGATGTTGAATAGGATAGGGCCAAGGGATGACCCTTGGGGAATACCGGATAGGGGGATAGAGTTATAGAGGAGAGCTCTTCTGGTTTACTACTACTCGAAATTGCCGGTCTGATGTGTATGACTCGATTATTTTTAGGGGTCGAGTCGGAAAACCCGCGATATGGAGCTTGTACAGTAGCCCAGGATGCCAAACTTTGTCGAAGGCCTTTTCGAGGTCTAAGGCGACAAACCCTGTAAATAGACCTCGATTGAAGTTGGTGGTAACGATTTCACCAACCCGGTATAGCTGCTGGGTTGTGGAGTGACTGGTACGGAACCCAAAATGAAAGTGTCCAGGTGCTCCTGGACACGATTAAGGAGTAGAACGTCCAATACCTTCGCCAGTGAGCATAGGAGGCTCACTGGCCTCTAGCCTGATGGGTGAGTTTTGGGTTTGTTAGGTTTAGGTATGTTGACTATTTTTGATATGTGCTATATTTTTGGATAAAAGGCATCATTTGGATAATAGACATCTCATACAGGAGTTATATAGCTTAGTCAAATACATATAGGCATGGATAGGTAGATGTTTAATAACGTACGATGGGATGTTGTCGAGTCCAGGAGCTTTCCTGGGGTGAAGTGAATTAATCGCCGCCTTTATCTCGGACGGTTTAAAGTATATTGGGTCTGTACCAGCTTAGGGGGTGGTTTGTCTCAAGGATCCTAGGAATGGGTAAACTAGGTTTTGTGTGGATTGTGGGATGGGGTTGGGCTGAAATACAGAGGTCAGGTATGTTGAGAAGGATGCAGCTTTTTCCGAGTCGGTTACCGCCACACCAACTTGGGTTGTGAGAGGGGGTATGTGGATGGGTCTCCATGTAAAAATTCGAGGGACAAAGTAGGGTGGCCGCTAGCTTCTCGACTTGTTCGTTCCTGAAAGCTTTCACTTCCCGGTCTATTTGTCTTTTAAGTTCGTTAATACGAGGTTTAAGGTGAGGGTTTCTCGTATTGTGATACCTTGTTCAAAAATGTGGAACACTTCACGATTTTGCGTGTTATTCTTGCGCAGGGGCTATGCTAATATTCTCTGTGTCGTTCCAATTTTAGTATATGTACCGCCGAAGCGAGTACAAAAACTATTGTTTTTTTAGATAGGGAATGATATTGAAAGTTACCTTGACATAATGAATAGAATTTCGGCATAAAAAATAAGGTATGCCGTTTAAAATAAGGAAGTTAGTGCCAACTTCCGGTATAACCGGAAGTGTCACATGCGTGACGTTATTTTCATTAAGTAGAGCAACTTTGAAAACTCCTCGTCCTAAATTTTCGTCTTTAAAATATTTGTAGTTTTTCTGAAACGTCTAATAGGCCTTTAACCGTGATGCACCCTGTATATCTTTGTTTATCTCCCAAGCTATAACGTATATTTCATAATATTGAACTTTTGTCACTCTTTGGGAAGTAACTGGTAATGGTGTATTAATTATTTTCGGACTACTTGCCTTTATTTTTGGTCTCTACCTATTTTTCAATAAAACTAATACTTATTGATATATTTGGAAAAGGAAAAAAATACGTTTTATCGAAAATACCTTTATAATTTAAACTGTATTTTTTTCTAAAGCAAGTGCTGTATACAAACCAAAAAATTTGAGCATCTACGTCATGCTATGTATTAATGAGAAACAGTGTTTGAAATTACTTTTTTTTTTAATTACCGGCTAACTACAATAACAAAATGGCGACGTTGTTATTAAAAAAATGTGTAGACGCACATTGCCTCGGTCATAACTTCTTTGTTTTTTATGATACAGAAACAAATAAAAAAATAGTTGAAAGCTTAGTTAATAACCTATGATTCTACCTATTAGCATCCTTGTCATAGGTATCACATTTTCTGAGATATTTAACTCTCACTCTAAATAATTATCTTATGAACACTTGGATGCCAAATGTAAACTTAAATATCTCCGAAATTATTAATCCTACATCAATAAACAAAAAATATAATTAATTCCCAATTTGTACTTTCTGTAATTGGTCTGTAACATTTTTTCGATAAAGTAATACTTTTCGAGATATTTGACGAAAGCCGTTTGAAAGTACCTTTTTTTTTTAAGCTAAAATCTCAATTTTGAAGTCGTTATAACTTAAAAATTATCAATTTATGTGAAAATTGCATAGAACCTTTGCTTCTTAAAATTCGATTCTAC
Source organism: Rutpela maculata (assembly GCA_936432065.2). NCBI lineage: Eukaryota > Metazoa > Arthropoda > Insecta > Coleoptera > Cerambycidae > Rutpela > Rutpela maculata. Next base: position 245,753,932 of record OW386285.2, read on the forward strand.
TTCAGCTCCAATAAATATATATATTTTTTAAGTGCCACCCCCTATAAATCAGCAAGCCCCCGCAGAAAATAGAAACTTTTCTGTGAAGCATTTACTATTATACTGCCAAAAATGAACGAAATTCGTTCAATATGACATAATTCCGAAGTTTTGCATATTTTTTAGCTCTAGGTACAGTACTAATGGGGGTTGAAAAATATTTATTTAATTAGCACAACCAAATTTGGCACACAGCTCGGTTTTATCAAGAGATATAAGTGCTGAAATGCATTTACATCACAGCAGAGCCGGGTTTTTCAGTTTTGCATTCTATATATCAGTTCTTAAAAGATTTTAAGCTAGTTTTAAAATTATAGTTGTTGCGATATTGTTTACAGTACGGATCACTTGACACGAGATTCGCACTCTGACTTGACCGCTTTTTTAGGCGTAGAATCAGCTCCTAAATAGACAGAAACACCCTGTAAAATTAAATCAGTGAATCAGAGAAATATTACCTGTGTTTTATTCGCATTAGTTTACGAAGTTTTAGCAACATGAGAATATTATAAATATGATAGTTATTATATATGCAAATTACTTAAAAATGTCAAGTTTTTCATATAGCGCTGGCCTTGGAAAAGCCATTAATTTTCTAGCTAACAGATTTACTACGCTTGACGTAACAAATCTATTGATCGTATATATGGAAGTCTTATGTTCTATGTTGCTATCGGTTCAGTCGTAATTTTTAGGACTAATTGAAAATAGTTTGTAGTTTAGTTCGACAGAGTTCGTAACCGTAACCGCTATCGGAATCCATGCCAATCGCAGTTCATTTAGTTTTATTGTAACAAACGCTAGAAATTATTTTGTTTTTTTTTATACAATTTCATTAAAGTTGGTGGTTATTCATTCCTGAAAGTATTTCCAATTAATTGATTGAAATACTGGTGGAAAATAGTCAATTAGAAAATTATCAGTTTTCTTAGTATACGTTTACTAATAGAAACTTAATCTTTAAATCATTGAACAGTGCAACTGACTAGACCTATATTTGGATCACTCCATATATTTTCATTTACAACTATTTATTAATGTTTTAAATACTTAATGGGGATAATTATTGTAAAATTAAAGATTTAAAAAAAAATCTAGGCGCACGTTTATCATTTAACAAATTACATAAACTGTTTTAGATGTAATTAAAATTAATATACTCTACAAATATATTATGCTATAATTAGTCATGTTCAATGTAATAATAGCATGCATCGTCATAGGCATACAATGGCACTTTTATTTCATACGATATAATGAATAGAAATGGCAGTGTAACCAAAAAAATTAAACATTAGACAAAAGAATATTTTAGACAAAGCTATTTCGAGTGTAGTTTAAGTAGGTAAATGAAGTCCTTCTACCAAGCTAGTGCTTCTTTGTAGACAATACTAGCTGCTTTATCTTCCTCAATCAGTACAACCAACGTGGCTGGTGTACAAACTCTTAAGTATGTTACAAAAGTTTGTCCATGTGAGAAACTATTTTCTCACTAGGCATTACCAGTTTCTTTTAAAACCTGTTCCAATCCCGACAAAACATGTTTTTATAGAGAATTACGACCTCTAAATTTCGGTGAGGTAGTCAGGTAACTGATGGATGATTAAATCTATTGATGTTATTTCCAGATGATACCAACATTATTGGCGAAACACGCGCCGAGTGGGACGATTTCGGTGCACTTTTCGATTGATTTGGTGTTTGTGGAAACAGTACAGTCGAATTGATTTAATTTTTTTTTTTTTTTTCGGCAACAAAATTCCACCTGAAACTTTATTATTGATTCTTATGTATTGCGACCTCCTGATTACGAGAAAAATATTTGCGCCGAAAAATTCCGTGTGCGTCAAAAGTTATGTGCACTTTTTGACGCGCTTTCGTGGATTCTCAACTTATCTGCTTAATATATCTTGTACTAGTAATCAGATGGGAATTTTAAAAATACTGGCTTATTTAAAATAAAGTTCTTAAAAAATATAAACCTCTCCGATATATATTGGTCAATTCGCCATCTTGAAAAAAAAAAAATAGAAAACAACAGGAATAGCCTAAAAATCAAAATTGAATATCTTTTCTATAAGAGGAGTCATTTCACCATAGTTGACAAAAATAAAACTCATTCATGGTCAAATATAATGCACCAATCCCGGACACCGTATGTCAAATAGAGCGGTTAAAGATAGCGGACGAAATAAAATTTTCAATTTTTCGTCAATTATCAAGGATTATGTACTTTTAGAGGATGGAGTTTTTTTTTAATTTTCAAAAGGAGTGCGTTTTTATTTATTTTCAAAAAAAGTGAGATTTTACAATTTTCAAAAATGTATTTCTTTAATCCTCCTTTTACTTCCACATCCAGTGGAAGTATAGTAACGACAAAAAATTTTTTTAAAATTTTTATTGCTCAGATAGGCTTAGAATGTCATGAAACGTCGAAATTTTAAGTTTGAGAGAGCAAAAAAATTCTGTTTGTCGGTCTGTCTGCAACTTTTTTGTGCGCACGATTACTCTGGAACCGTTCAAGATATTGACTTGAAATTTGGTACACGTATGTATTTTAATGAGATCTGGAACTAGATTATATTTTCATCTTATTCCGTTGAAGGGTTGGGGGGTAAATTGAGGTAAATGGGGGTAAATAGGTAAATCAAGTAGGTAAGAGTCCATAAAATTGATATTTAGTATATATAAAAAAAGTTAATTTCTAAAAATTTTTTTGGCATTTGCGACCCCCATTAGTACCCCCACCCCATTATTAAAGGGGGTGAAAAAAATAAAGTTGTAATTTAGTAATATTAGTGTCTACAAGAAACTAAGGCCTCAATTTTTTTTTTACTTCATTCACCTCCACTACCCCCACCCCCACTACCGTTGTGGCATATCGTTTTATAGGTTTTTGGGTAGATGATTTCAAATATTATGTTGTTAAAGTTACTTCGAATAGTATGGATGCGCAATGGCTTTGCTCGACTACTATGGATGCGCAGTAGATTTTCCCGAGTATTACGGATGCGCAGTGGCTTTCCTTGAGTATTTTGGATGGGCAGTGACTTTTCTCGAGTATTACAGGTCGCAGTAGGTTACCTCAAGTAGTATGGATGCACAGTGGGTTACTTTAAGTAATATGGATGCGCAATGGCTTTCCTCGAGTACAATGGATGCGCAGTAGGTTACCACGAGTAGTAAGGACGCGCAGTGGCTTTTCTCCAGTACTATACATGCGCAGTGGGTTACCTAAAGTGGTATGGATGCGCAGTGGGTTTCCTCGAGTAAAATGGATGCGCTGTGGGTTACTTTAAGAAGTATGAATGCGCAGTGGCTTTTCTCGAGTAAATTGGATGCACAGTGGTTTACCTTGGGTAGTATGGACGCGTAGCAGGTTTCCACGAAGAAAATATTTAAAGTGGATGCTTTACTCCTATCGTGTAGTTTACGGCACACAACGATTTTTTATATCTTTGTCGCACCATTTTCTGTGTATTACTTCCACATCCAGTTGAAGTATATTAACGCAAAAAAAATTTGGAAATTTTCATTGTTTAAATAGGCTCAGAATATTATTTAGGTATTATGCAAATCACAACTTACACACTTTTATATATTGTTGCCCTAATCTGGGCACGCTAATATACTAGTTAGGTAAATACTTTAAAACACTTATTATTGGAGAACAAATCAAAACAACTTCTCTCCTAGCTAATACTGACGAAGTATTGAATTACATGATAGGATTATTAGCATTTAAAAAAATATATTGAAAATACTTAAATCATTTATTTACATTTAGTCATTCACACTGTTTTTATTTAATATGAAATTATCTACTTTCTGTATATTGGTAACTTAACCGGGTCACGCTAATATACTAGGAAAACACTTTAAAACGCTCATTATTGGAAAACCAATCAAAACAACTACTCGTCTAGCTAATACTGATGAAGTATTGAATTACATGATACGATTCCTGACATTTTAAAGGAAAAAAAATATATTGAAAATACTTACATTATTTATTGAAATTCAGTCATTCACAACAATTATTATTGAACCTTGCATTCTATTTCAACTCTAGATAAGTTGTACAATTTTTTTCGAACTCGTTAGTTCTCATCAGTAGAGTATAGAAACATTCATTCATTATTTACAAGCCTATTCTTGATTTATTTTTTACAATTAAAAATAAATAAAAAATAATTAATTGTAAAGGCTCAGAATGTCATGAAACGTCAATATTTTAAGTTTGACAAAATAAATGTGTCTGTCGCGTCGGTCTGTCTATTAGTCTTGTATCTTTTTGGTGCTCACGATTACTCTGGAACTGTTTAACATATTGACTTAAAATATGGCATATAAGTATTTTAACGAGATCTGGAACTAAATTGTATTTTGATCTTATTCTGTTGCAGAGTTAAACGGTAAATTGAGGTAAATGGGGGCAAATGGGGGTAAATAGGTAAATCAAGCAAGTAATAGTCCATGAAATTGGTATTTAGTAAATATAAGAGGAGCTAAGGTCTCAAGAAAAATTTGGCATTAGCCACACCTATTACCACCCCCACCCCATTATTAAAGGTGGTGAAAAAATAGTGTGATTTAGTATGTGTACAAGAGCCAAAGTCATTAAGAATTTTTTTTCACTTCATTCATCCCCACCACCGATGTGGCATATAATTTTATAGGTTTTTTGGGTACATGATTTCAAATATTATACTATTAAAGTTCCATAAACAATTATTTTCATATAGTGGAATGCAAATATAGTATTTTTGTTGTAAGAGACTTGGATGTGGAAGTAGTGATTTCTTGGGCAGCGGTTTTTTTACCCAATTTTGATCGGAACAAAATGAAATATGCAAGAGAAAGCCTCCTATAACTTCAAGTTAAATTTAAAATTTAATACAAAATGAAACTTCATTAATCTGAAAAGGAAATTTATTAACCATACGCATGGTAATAATAATAATATATGAATATAATATGATCAATAATCAGAACCAAGCAGTCAAGGCTAGTGTAATATTATTTTTGATGATGGATATACCGATGAACAGAATAGCACTAAGAATAACGAGCGTATTCGTCGTTTAGAGAAAAATGTTTACGTAGGTATTTCAATCACAAGTGACATTACGAAATCATCGGTTAGTCGAAAAAAATTTCTAGCTAATAGTAAAAATAAGGATAGTTTTATAAAATTATTGCGCAAAGAGTTAATAGATAATGACTTTAACGTTAAAATATGCAGAGAAGACTCCGATACTATAATCGTTAAAACTGCTATTGATTTGAAAACCGAAGATAATCAAGTTATAATAGTTAGTGAAGATATTGGCTCTTTGATTATAATGACTCAACTAGCATGGAATCATCATAAAAAAATCTATTTTTACAAACCTAAAATTAATAAAATAATTGACAGACATTACGATGAAAATATAATTGTTTGTAATTCGACCTGCTGAAGAGGTAATAAAAAAACACTATTTAAAAGTATATTTCCAAGTCCAAAAATGGTTAGGTTCTGAGGAAGATCCGTTACAATTCGGGTGGCTTAAAACTGAGAATGGCTTAATGCCTGATGTTATGAGTGAAAGTAATGCTTTTCCTAAAAATTTACTAAGTGATATTTCTTGTAAATGTAATTGGCTGTAAAATCAGTCTAGCTATAGAAAACTGAATATATAATGTTCTATTCTATATATCTATTGTAAAGGAAATAATTGTGCCAATGCTTCTACTACCTTTGATGAATCGGCTATCGATGAGGAATGCGGTGAAGTTATGGCATAATACGGTAATGAAATTAATATAGTATATTTCATTTGGTTTCGATGAAAATTGAGTGAAAAAGAGGAGGGTCAAAGAAAATACATTTTTGAAAATTGTAAAACTGCACTTTTTAAAAAATAAAAAAACGCACTCTTTTTGAAATTAAAAAAAAAATGAACTCTGTCCCCTAAAAGTACATAAAATAACGTACAATCTAAAAGAAAGAAAGTGACATACAATGCCTCCTTAATAATTGACGAAGAATTAAACATTTTATTTCGTCTGCAATCTTTGACCGTTCTATTCGGCATATGGTGTCCCGGATTGGTGCATTATATTTGACCATAAATGAGTCTCATTTTTGCAATTTTTCGTGTTTTCTATTTTTCCCCAAGATGGCGAATTGACATATACATATCGGACAAGTTTATATATTTTTTAAGAATTTTATTCCAAATAAGCCAATATTTTTAAAATTTCTATTCGATTACTAGTACAAGATATAATAAGCAGATAAGTTGAAAATCCGTGAAAGCGCGTCAAAAAGTGCATATGACTTTTGACGCACAAGGAATTTTTGGGCGCAAACATTTTTTTAGTAATCAGGAGGTCATAATACATAAGAATCAACAATTAAATTTCATGTGAAATGTTGTCACCAAAAAAAATCAATTTGACTACACTAAGAAGCTGCATCTAAAATTTCAATTTTAATTTATCTAATTAGGTTATGATGTACAAATATTACAAAGAGAAGGCCACCTAAATTGGGTAATTTGTCCTGTGCCCTATAATGCAATAAAAAAAATATATGTAACAATATAGACACCTGAGAAAAAAAATTACCTAAATCAATTGTAATAGATAATACCTATTTTTTGTTACAATAAGTAAATATGGAATGGAATGAGGCTGAAATTGTGTACGGAATTGTTGATAGTATAATGGTAGATTATTGGTATTAAGAATATTATTATAATTACTAAAAATTGATCCTAATATACGCTCTGGCAAGACAAACAATTTTTTTTATATTAACTGTGAATCTGTGGATCTTATACTGGCTGGAAATTTGTTATAACATTTTGGTCCTGCAAAAGATGCGTGTTGGCAAATACTTTTTGTGAAGGCTTATTGAAATAAGCAGTTTGTAATTGTTCTTGTCTGGTATGGATGGTTAACGTACTGTTTCTCATTCATAGTGTGAATAAAAATACAACTTTGTAATGCATATATCTTTTTAATACTTAATAAATTAGTTTCATCGTATAGTTTTTTTGTGAAATATATTTTCGATTTTTTCAACATTTTTCTAACCTAAATTCTTTTTATATTCTAAATATTTTAATGTAGTGTCGTAGATTCCCCCACATATTACAATAGCATACCTTAAGATAGTTTCTACCAAAACCCTGTATATCATAATTAATTGCTTGGTGCTTAATATATGCCTTATATTATAAAATACAGGGATTACTGTTTGTACTTTTAAGGTTAAAAATTCTACATGATGTCTCCACTTTATATGCTGGTCTATAATAACGCCTAAGTACTTTATTTTCTCGACAGAATCAATACAATTATTACAGGAGGAGTTGTTGTAATGTTTGCATTTATTTGTATGTAATGTTGTTATTTTGTCGATTACATCCAGCTTTTGAAGGAAAGAAGGAAATAAACTCAGTTTTTTTATGCTTTAAAGTTAAGACACTACGATCAAGCCGTTTCTGTACAGTACTAAGTCCAATTAAACTCTGACTGTTAACTGATTTCCAATCTTTATCGTTGAATAAAAGCACCGTGTCATCTGCGTAAGAAATTTTTTTAAAGTTATTATTATTTTTTAACGTTGAAATACTATTCATATGCATTAAAAATGAAATTGGGCCCAGTACTGTACCTTATGATACACCCATTTCAACTGTACCTGGTTCACTAAAAGTATTATTAATTTTAACAAATTGTTTCCTATTTTGTAGATAATTTTTTAATAATTTCTAACGCAAGGCCCCTGATTCCAAGTTTTTCAAGCCTTTTGATCAATATTCTATGAAACACCTTATCAAAGACCTTGAAGAGATTTAAAAATTCAGCTATGCTTTTTTGTCATCGTTCATGCTATTATTAATAAAATCAACTAGCCATTTCAGTGTTTTTATGCTTTCTGAAACCATATTGTGACTATCATAATAATTTATATTTTCCCAAGAAATTTATTATTCTATTTTTAACACATTTTTTAAAAATTTTTGGAACGTTATTTATGAGCGAAATGAGCCTGTAGTTAGCAATATTAGTAAGACTTCCTGTTTTGTAAATTGGTACAACTACAGATTGTTTAAAATGTGATGGTACAATACCCGTAGAAAATACAATATTTATAATATGTTGTAGAGGATGTCTTATACATTTATGAAATTTTTTTATCACATCTGCAGTTATCCCATCCATACCCGAACTACAGTTACTTCTTAGCGATCCAATATGTAGGATTATTTAGTTTTGATCTACCGGATACAGTAAGATGGAATTTGGTACATGTTCTTCTTGGATTACATATTCATTATTCCATCAATTTTTTCGCCATATCTAGACCTACATTTACGAAATATTTATTAAATATATTGGCTTTTCTATTGTCATTTTGTACAACTACACTCCGATCGTCAGTGATATTCATTGATTGAAAGTTTGTTTGTTTGCATTTATGATCTCCTTGATTATTTTCCACATTTCTTTTTCATCAGAATTTGCATTAGCTAACAAAGTATTATAATACATTAGCTTAGAATTTTTTATTATGTTGTTTAACTTATTTCTATATTTTTATAATTATCAAGTAATTCAGTATTATTCATGTTTTTCAGTAACTTTTTGTTTTAATAAAGCTTCGTACCCTGAATTTTTATACGGTTGATCAGTTTGAGAGGCTTTAAGTTTCGTAATGATATTATAGAAGCGCTAACCTTCAAATTAAGACTATTGATCTGGTATTCCAAAAAGACTTAATGGAATCAGAAATTCGACAGGAAAGTCAACAGACTCAAAATTATTTATAACGAAATCGACAGATTTATTATCTTTCAGGCGTTGAGAACAAGGCATTATCCTATATTTAGTCACAGTATCATTTTTAGTTGTTAATTTTGCTCTTTCCCTCAACCTTGAGATCGATTAGTCAGGGTTACATAAAGTTAATATGTATAACCTTTTTTGTTCAAATTGAAATGTACGTTTAAAGTGAAATTTTCATTTGAAAAATATTTTTAATATTTTTTAAAATTATTTAAACTAGTAGGTGTCTGGGTCAAGCAATGAGCATACCTATCAAATTTCAACCGTGTAGCCTGAAAGATTTGGGATAAACAATTAACAATTCAATAAACAATTAATCCCCCAATTCACCCCCTTCAGAAAATCGTATATAAATATATCTGATAATAATATGAAATTACTGGTAGACGCTTTAGATATATTAACCTGTTTTTTATTGAAATAAAAATAATAATGATTCTACTCCAATATTAGCAGATATTTCGATAGTTCATCAAATTTAATACACTGAAAGATAATCTCTTATACCACTTATAAAAATAGGATAGGGCGGTGGATAGCTCATGTTGACACAATCTGTTCTTTATGAAACCACATGAAAGCTGGTTTGTAGTACTATACATTAAGATAACGTAAAAAATTCTCGCCCTCAACATAAATAACTGAGTTTGTTTTCTAAGCTTGCGGTTTAACTTCGACAGTAGACTTCGCCATATATCACTGGCTTCTCAAAGTAGTGTTTTATCAAAAGCCGCATTGGGGCCGTAACTTGGCAATAAGGCCTCTGGCGATTGCAATAGCGAAGACTCTCGCTGCCTGCGAACTTTTGTAATGGTTAAATTCTTCCAAACTCACGGCAAGTTTTATTTTTTTAATTCATTATCTCTAAGTTTTGTGAACTATAAGGAAAAGACCGTCATAGTTACACAGGTATATCTTTTTGTTCAAAGGAAATATACTATATATATTTTTTTGGGTATAACTTATAACCATGAATTTTTTAAGACTAGCACTAGAGTTATTTGTTAAACGAGTAAGGAAATTGGGGTGATTATTTCACGCATTCGAAAGTGTCAAAAGTTTTATAATGCTATGGAGACCACGGATCCGATATGGTTGTTCCAGAGACTTTTTCCAGTATATAAAATAAAATAGATTTATTTACAAACAGATGAATATAATGTTTTGAATAATGAATCATTTCCTCATATACGGGCAAATATATACAGTTTTATATAAAACAAATACCTCTATGGCAAAAAATAAAAATTACTTATTTCTAGCCATATTTCGATCAAAAATTATTTTGTCACAAACTCAACAACTTATTTATTTGCATATGTATGAAAAAATTCTTAATTCAAAACATCGTATTTATATGTGCACATTTTCGAAACAATTATAACGTAAAACGTAAATATCTGAAAAGCACTTTAAACAAAATCTAAGAATTGTAACTACTAGTCCAGACAATTTGAATCATTGTGAACATGTTCAACATGCTTTGAGATTTCGATAAAAGGGTATGCAATGGGACCTATTCCTCTCAAAGGGGCAGGAATCGCAGTTATTATGTAAAACTTTTCTGCTCAACCTATAGTAGAGGTTCAGAATTCGAAAAAGTCGTCTAGAAACGTGTCCCGTAGAACATTGAAAGGTAAAAATGTACTAATTGCGCTATTATATAGTACTTGATATGTATATACACCCCCTAAATTCGTCTGGCGATATCGGTGTCCAAACAACCCCCAGGGGTGAAAAACCGAAAAAAAACGAAAAATTAGATAATTGCTTCGTCTTTCTAGCAGTTTTTTAATTTTTTATGAATTGTCCATAATAACAAAGTTATGGCTATTTATATGCAAAAGAACAGTGTTGTTTAAAGCGTAAAATATTTTCTAAAACCTTACGTGGCTCTCTTATTATGCGAATATTTATTTTGTCATATTCGCAAATTCTTTCCACTCGTGATTGTAATCAGACCAACGAAAATTTTAAAAATTTAATAAGAATAAAAGTTGTAGCGTATACTATCAAGATTCGATTACTTTTTTCAGATTTAAATTTCGATCATAAATAAGCGAGTTATGAATTAAATAGTTAGTTGTTGTCAAAATTATGCCACAACCCCAGTTGCATCTGTCTCTATTTCAACCTGCGTCAAATCGTTTCCCATCGCATTCTAACATGACTTCCTGCTAGTCACGCGGCCCGCGAGTTCTACATACTCACGCGGGAATGATAATACTGGCATGTCGAAAATTGTTAATTACATCTTTTTCGTGTTTTTTTTTTTTTTTATTAAATATTCTTATATATTTATACAATTACTGTAAAACATGAATCTTCATCTAGCAATACGGATAAAACGATAAATATAATTTGTAACTAAACTGGTAAATTATTTGAAAGTACTGACTAAAACTGTTTAAAAATAATAATTTTAGTAAATAATGAGGAGTGTGTAACATTATTATGGATATTAAAAGCTCGAAGGTAAAGTGCATAAAACGTTTTACTCTTTTTTCTCAAGCAAAAAAATATATATCTTTTAAATAATGAGAAGGTGCTGCTCTGTCAAGCGACGTTGCACCAATCAGAAATAGTGGAAAAAAATAAGGAATTGTTGTAAAGCAGATAATACTACCGTAAATAGATTCAACTAATTTTTTTATATATCATTTTAGGATGCGCAATAGGGCAGTTAAAATTTATGCCAGAGAAAAAATTATTTCTATTTTACTTCCACGTCCAGTGGAAGTATAGTAACGACAAAAAAATTTTTAACAATTTTTATTGTCCAAATAGGCTTAAAATGTCATGAAACCTCGAGATTTTAAGTTTGAGCGAAAAAAAAATTTCTGTCTGTCTGTCGGTCTGTCTGTAACTTTTTTTTGTGCGCACGTTTACTCTGGAACCGTTTAAGATATTGAAATTTGGTACACATATGTACTTTAATAAGATCTAGAACTAGATTATATTTTGATCTTGTGCCGTCGAAGGGTTGGGGTGTAAATTGGGGTAAATTTGGGGTAAATGGGTAAATCAAGCAGGTAAGAGTCCACGAAATTGGTATTTAGTATATACAAGAGAAGCTAAGGTCTCAAAAAAAAAATTTGGCATTAGCCACCCCCATTACCACCCCCACCCCCTTATTAAAGGGGATGAAAAAAATTGTGATTTAGTGTATGTACAGGAACCAGAAACTTCAAAATATTTTTTTTACTTCATCCATCCCCCCACTACCACCCCCCTATCACCACTCCCACCCCACTACCGATGTGGGGTATCGTTTTATAGGTTTTTGGGGTAGAAGATTTCAAATATTATATTATTAAAGTTCCATAAACAATTATTTTCACATACAAAGTTTTTTCGTTGTGAGTGACTTGGATAGAGAATCTGGATGTGGAAGTAGTGATTCCTTGGGCAGCGGTTTTTTCTGTCTTAGCGCCAGATATATTCGAAATCTCAGAATATGGATATCCTGATTTGAGCACAATCAGTTAATATAAACACGTGCCTCTGAGATTTTTTTTCTGTATATTTCTCATGAGAAAAGATATTTTTTCGTAAAATGAGAATTGTGAAAATGTAGCGAAATGTAAATTGCACCATCCCCTCTCCTCAACATTGCTCAGAAAATAGAAATTGACTGTCCCTCTCAAATTTAACCCCCATAAGACTCTTTATAGGGTCCCAAAAGATAACCCCACAATTCCACAAATAAAGAGTCGCGAATTTCCTGGTTGAGTGGTGTTAAAGTCCGCCAAGACTTAAATGTATATAAAATTATTATTATTATTTTTGACGTACGTTATTGTTTATTCGCGATTTTATTTTGCAAATTATTATAAATTAATATAATTAATCACCTTCTAATTTCTGGTAATATATTAATGTTTATGATATTGTTCAAACAATTATAATTTATTTTGCTATAAATTTAACATATGGCAAAGTATAATTGTTTAAACAATTTAGAATTCTTAAAAATGTTAAGAAAAACTCAAATTTCACTAACTAGTAATAGGTTGTACAAGAAAATCACAAATAAACAAAAATACCCTATAGAAAGATCTTATAGAGGTTTATTCATGGAAATGACATTGATGGTTCCGGAGGCACGTGTTCAGCCGATTTGCTCAAAGTTGCTTTCTTTTTACTACAAATTTGAATTTTCCGCGCCTTATTGCACATCTCCTGAAATCAAAGATTAGATAAAATTCTCTAATCTTTGCTGAAATGACATTTATTTAAAAAATATCCTTGACTCGAATTACGGTGTTTTTTATCTAGTTTACAATAATCCCGTAATTTCTGATTTCAGTATCTCTAATATAATATAATAATATTTTTTCAAAGAGAAATATTTGTTTTGCTTGTGAAAGATGAGTTTTATGCCACATTACCCTTGAGTTTTCAATGGCCAATATTTTGCGCTGACCACATTACTTACTAAAATTATTATTTTTAAACACTTTTAGCAAGTAATTTCACATAATTTACCAGTTTAGTTACAAATTATACAATTTGATATAATATACACTTTTTGACGTTTAATCCGTATTGCTAGAGGAAGACTTCATATTTTACAATAATTGTGTAAATATATAAGAGTATTTAATAAAAAAAAAACACGAAAAAGATGTAATTAACAATTCTCTACATGCCAATATTATACGTATGCATTCCCGCGTGAGTATGTTAGAATGGGACGGGAAACGATTTGAAGCGGTTGAAATAGAGATAGATGCAACTGGGGTTGTGGCATAATTATGACAACTAACTATTTAATTCATAACTCGCTTATTTATGATCGAAATTTAAAACTGAAAAAAGTAATAGAATCTTGATAGTATACCCTACAACTTTTATTCTTATTAAATTATTAAAATTTTCGTTGGTCTGTCTAAAATCACGAGTGGAAAGAATTTGCGAATATGACAAAATAAATATTCGCATAATAAGAGAGCCACGTAAGGTTTTAGAAAACATTTTACGCTTTAAACAATACTGTTCTTTTACATATAAATAGCCATAACTTTGTTATTATGGACAATTCATCAAAAATTAAAAAACTGCTAGAAAGATAGAAAGATGAAGCAATTATCTAATTTTCCGTTTTTTTCGGTTTTTCACCCCTGGGGGTTGTTTGGACACCGATATCGCCAGACGAATTTAGGGGGTGTGTATACACGTCAAGTAAGGTAATAAAGGCGTAATCAGCACATTTTTACCTTTCAATGTTCCACGGAAGTCAACAAAGATCTTGATTTCAACTCTACTACTATGAAAAAACACTTTAATGAAACACAAATCGAACGTTTCATCTGAAAATTATTTAAAAGATGTGTACTGTGATAAAGTCGTAAAAGAAGGATATTAATTAATAGACGTGGTCACCGTATGCAACGAATTCTATTGGCATTTGAATTTGAAGGAGATGCAGTTCAAAATAAGTTTTACGGAGTAATTCTAGTCTAATATACTGTGGGCAAAACTAGACAGTTCACTTTTGGACAGTTTTTTAAAAAAATAGTTAATGGTGAATATAAAAATTTTATTTCACTGTCGTTGAAATTTGTAGACCTTTTATGATTCACTGTGAAAAGTTAAAGTAACAATAATCAAGATGATATCAATCGCCAATCTGTCACTATGGTACCAACCTATATTTACCGTTACCAACCAACAAAATGGTGACGATATTGACAACCACCTATAAAGCGGTATTTTACAAAGCAATGAAATCTACAGCTTAAACCCCCAGTAAAACTGCAGTTGAAACTTCTAGTTAAACTCTCGTTTAATCAGTACCTATAAAATTGGCTCTGAATTAATAATAACTTATTATGCCAAGTAATATTTTTCTTGTGACAAGTACAAAACTTAGTATAACCAATTTACTTTAATACGTCATAGTTTACGTTTCGTGCATTTTTAAAGATATTTAAAACTCCAAATTTCAAATTTTTTCAATTTCCAATAACAAGGTACTACAATAATAAGTACATCAAAATAAAAAGCACAAAGTACCAGAAAATTTTAAAATTTTTTGTTCAAGTATTAGACGTTTCGTAGCTGCAAAAAATCTCTGAACGAATTCTTGATGTTTTGTATTCAACTACACAATTATAGTGGACGCCAAGAATCCTTTTATGCAAAAAATAAAACAATTGAAAATTATAGTAAATAAATCAAAAGTTGGAATACTGTGCAATTTTATCATTTCTGTGTCGGTTGTAATGGAATATCTGGTGAATATTTCACCTCACCGTAACACGGACAACTATAACAGCTGATGCGGAATATTGTGCAAGCAAATAAAATTTTAGTACGTTGATGTTGATCATACTATACTTGTGGGTTTCAGCACAATTCCGCAATCTGCATGAGCACAAAAACAAAACTAGTACACATAAAAACGCTCAGCTTTGTACACATTTCGGTGCACAAGTTATTTACCATCAAAAGGTCGTCTATCTAATTCGTTTGATAATAATGGGGGCGGAATTGCAAATTATACTCTGATTCCATTTGCATAAATATATATTATCTTAAAATTAGAATTCATTTGAATCAACAAATTATTAGCACAAGGACAAATAAAGTTGTTCACGACAGGCACACGACGAAATTGAAATGTCAGAGGTCGGACTTTCCACAAATATTTCAGGGGCGGACTTAAATTACTTTGTAAATACTTGGTAACATTTATAAAAATTCTATTAACTTATTAAATCGTTCTGTATACAAGAAACAGCGGAGTGGGTGCAATGGATTTTAACTGCCTATGCAAACTTTAATAAATACTACCTATCTACAAGATGTCCCAGAAGTGGAAGATCAAACTAAGTGAGATGGGGAACCAATTCCAATCAAAATAGTCATATATGTGGCTATCCAATTATTTATGGTTCAAGAGTTATTTAAATTTTTGTATTCTTTCCTGAAATCGCCTAGTGCGTCCAATAAAAAGTTTACAAAAAAATATATGAGTTCTTTGGTTATTATACTCTTCGCAAAAATGAAGAGTATATTGCATTTGATCGGCACATTTCTAAAACAGTAAATATCGCTCGTAGAGAAAAAAATTTCATATCAGCATGTTGGTGAACGAAGTCTGAAAAACTTTCAAAACGTCCGTCTGTCCGTCTGTCCATCTGTCCGTCTGTCCGTCTGTCCGTCTGTCCGTCTGTCCATCTGTCCGTCTGTCCGTCTGTCCGTCTGTCCGTCCGTCCGTCACGTTTCTTGTAAGCACGATAACTTAAAAAAGAAAAGCCCAATTGTATTTAAATTTGGAATGTTAGTTAGCGTTAGCTAGAGGAAGTACCTTATTGTTTCTGAAAAAAATCAATCAGTAAATAAAAAAAGTTATTAATCATTTAAATTTAAAAAAAGTATTTTCTTAATTTTTGTCATTTGCACTTAAATAGAAATCTTGCGAAATTTTATTCACTATATATTTTTTTTGTTTATACATTTTACTAATATATATATATATATATATATATATATATATATATATATATATATATACATAATAATATATCTAATTCGTTGAAATATAATACTTGAATGATACAGTGTGTTTCACTTGAAATGGTAACCCCCCAATAACTTTTTTATTTTTTTTCCGATTTGACTCAAATTTTACTTAAGTATGGAACAAATTAGGATCTACTTATGACCACAATAACATTTGCCTCCTACAAATGCAAAGGCACCTGCGGTACCAAAATATGCGGAGAAAATAAAAAAATCATATTAGGCATATTTTTATCGGAAAATTTTGATAACGTAACTTATCCAAAAACCTTAAGTCCAAAATTTAATCAAAATAAAAAAATATATAAATTTTGATTAAAGTAATGTCCAAGTGCGAAAATATAATTTTAACGGGTTTTTTCGTTTAGAAAACTTACCATGACTATTTTCTTTGAAATTAAACTCAAGCTGCCAGGTAGTTGTCAAGCAATTTACAGTTTCTTTTTTAAATGATTATTCTTAAAATTTTCAAAATTTTAATTTTTCAATTTTTTAATTTTGGTTAAATTTTGGACATAAGGTTTTTGGGCAATTCTGAACAAGTTTCATTAACAAAATTTTCCGATAAAAAATGCCTAATATGATTTTTTTATTTTCTCCGCATATTTTGGTACCGCAGGTGGCTTTGCATTTGTAGGAGGCGAATGTTTTTCTGGCCATAAGTAGATCCTAATTTGTTCTATACTTAAGTAAAATTTGATTCCAATCAAAAAAAATAAATAAAAAAGTTATTGGGGAGTTACCATTTCAAGTTAAACACACTGTATATACTACAGACATTCAATTCTTGTGTCGATGTGTGATGGTCCAATGGCTAAAACTTTGCCTTGGCAATCCATAGGTCTTGTATTCGAATCCCTGACAGGGCATTTTTTTTCATTTTTTTTCATATTTTTTTTTCACAAACTATAGAATTTCCAAAAACACACATTATTTACAAAAAAAACTGCGAAGAATGTGTAACAATTATACAAAAAGCTCAGTAAATCGGCGAAGAGTATAATGCTTCCAGTAGTTTTTTATTTTGGTTGGTTTTAAGTGTGAATGCACCTTTTCAATAAAAAAATTTTCATGAACTCTGTTATCTTCTGTCTGGTTTTGTGAAGAAATTTCAGTTCATTTTTAGGTGATGCTCGTCCTGCCTTCCTTTATTACCGATTTAAAATCCTAACCCTCACTTTAGTTTATTTTATCGCTATTTCTTAACGATATATAAATTAAAGTCATAATATATGATAACACTAGAATATTTTTTATGGTTGCTGTTCTCCACAATCATTTCTATTTGCTGCCTCCCTTTTGAGATTTTCTTCCTGGGTATACACTTTTCTGCGATTTTTTTGTACTCACATTTCTCAGAATAATTAGTCAGTAATTCATTCTTCCGCATTATACTCCCATTAATAAAGGTGTTTAGTCCACGTCTTATGGAGACCACTGCACTATTTAGGTGTTAAACAAATCACGACTATCATATTCACGAGACAAGCTTTTAAGACAATTATTTTTTTCATTCCAATTTTTTTTTGTTTTAGTACACCTAAATAAAAACAAAAGCTTGTTTTTAAAAAGTATTTTTTTTCATTTCATTTTATTTCTTAGAATACAACGTCTAAGTGAATACACTATTCGATCAAATTACAGTGTTACAACTAAAAAACACACTTTTTAGTACCATATTGTTGTGTCACCAGAAATATACGTGTATGCAAAATTTGAGCTCAATTGAACGTCGTTAAGTGGTTCAAAATTGAATTGCATATTAAACATATTAACTAACAAACATACTTACTAACATACAAAGCAAGCTAAATAAAAGCTTGTAAAAATAAGTTCAAATGGTGAAATAGTCGTGAGATAGGTCGTTATCCGAACAACCGATTTCCGTCACTTTTTCAAGATGGAGAGTCACCCGTACGTGGGATTAAGTGGGAATTTCAGTATATGATAGAAGATGAAACGAGCTTTTCATCGATGTGTAGAAACGTTAGTTAGCAACAACTTTGAGCACCTACCTGAAAACCCCGTACTCATTTTACTGGTCTATAAAAAAAATCATTATTTTTATTAATGCTGTATAATTTTAGTAATGTAATTTTAAGTAAAGAGAAGGTCATACACCTTCTCGACAATCTTCAATCAATGAGATTACGATTTATGTATAAATCACAGCAAACCGATAAGAATATAAATGTACATATAAAACCGACATTGCATATTGTGAGTAATATTATTGTACGTGTTTATAATTGTTGACTGAGTGAATGAAAACTGTCAAAAAAAAACACGTTTAACACGTTTAGGATAGATAAGTGATAGTAAATAGGAGAATATATCTTGGATTCATTTTTTTCTTTCTGATAATTTGTTCTACATATTCATTTCTGAAAATAGTGTTCAACGAGTCTAGAATACAGTATAATTATGGAATATATATTACTGAAGAGGTAGCTTAATTTACGTATTAAAAAATTGTGAACTGTTATTTCATTCAGTTAAAATCACTTTTATTGCGTCTATTCGCAAGAGTAATTATGAAAAGGTTAAATTTTTTAATTTCAAAGTTCCCAGTATTATTTTTTAAGTGAATAAAATTATTAAGGAAAAATCGTATTCCTATACTCTTGTATTAGTTCTATGTATGTCGGATTCTGTCCCTCTCATTTTTTTGCGCAGAATACTACGTTCTTTCCTTTTTAAGTTCACTATCTTCTTGATATACATGGTACACCTTCAGCTTTGCGTAAACTTCCGATATTCCACTTACACAACAAAATTTTTAAAGATTGCCACGTGAATTATCATTCCTCCTAGACTATTGACCTGACTTGACCCACAGTAGGAGTTGCTCGTTAAACTTCGAGAAATTAAAGGCTGATTTCTGATCAAAAAATATATCCAAGCAGCCATTAAAACGAACAACAATTAAATTCTGAATCATTAAAGCAATGAACGTGATTATTTTATCGATACTTTTTTTCTCTTTAAATAAAGTTCCAGAAAGAAACAAGACAATGGTCATGTGTTAATTGCACTGTGATTTATTAAGCTAGATGTACTAACCATCCAGGGATTAGCAACTATAATTTAGTCAAGTTAGAAATAATATGTTATCCAACAGGATTTCATTTTTTAATTATTAAAAGCTGCAATTGCAATAAAATAACAACTTTTATCTTTTTCGCATAGTACATGCTGAAAAAAGCTGTAGACAAAACATCATAAGCAAGCGGTTTACTCCTGTTTCGTGCATGGGATCAACCGATGAAAGAAAGGAAATAATGGTTTTATTGTATTTTTTGGATTCCTATGACAATATTTATATGAATTTTATCTTTTACTTTCCTATATACTATATGGATAGAGATAGTTGCAGCATCGTGAAAAAATCCAAAGAACTTTGCCCATTTTGTGCTATCCGGGCCCAGGGATAAATTATATACGTTTCTGTAGGTAACTTTGGTAGTAGTAATAATTAATTTCACAGTATTAAGTTGTTTGAAGCCCGCCGATAGAATTTAATATTTTTGTTGAATTTGTGCATTATACTTGACTTATGGAATTAATTTTTTATTATCATTATGTCATGAGAACTAACGTTCTGTTTATCATTCACGAATATGGCAACGGTGGTTAACACTGTTAACAGGTTGACCAACAGCTGGCGGCAGTGTCTGATAAATTATAGAAATTGAAATTTTTCAAACATTGTGTACCACGAAAAAAACCAATAAAGATGATGTCAAAGTAATAAAAGTGGGTCTGTTATTAAAGATAATGAAGACAATAATATGATTATTATACACAAGGTGCGGGTGTACAGGTGTCTTTACTATGCATGTTTCGATACATCCAGTTATGAAACGTTCAATGTGGTTAATATTTAGATGGATGACCGTTCAATTCAATTCGATAACAATTTATTTAACATTTTTGTTACATGTATATAATGTATATGCACCTAGCCGGATTCCTCTCCGGAGCCAGCCGCACAACCACAGCGCGTGGCGTCGTGGTTTGTGTGTGGCTGGGCGGAGCGGGTCCGGTTCGGCTAGAACGATAAGTTGAAGCGGGGCGTTAGCGTTCCTGTCTTAAGAAATAGATAAGACTTAAAACTAACAATATGACTATGTATAGGAGAAAGCTTTTAGAAACTTGAAATTAAACTTATTGGTCTTTATTTACGGTGCATTTGTTAGGGCGTACTGCACTGTTTAAAGTTTCGGTTACTGATACGGGGAAAACTCAATGAAAAAACCCGTTCGAGCTGATGACATCCCTCGTCTTAGTGGTCGTACCGCCTCCAGGAAGGTAGGGCGAGGGGACGTTGTAGTTTAAAAAGTTTGAATTTTACAAGAAGATATTGGCCGAGGGGATTTTGAAAAGGAGACAAAAAAAAGGTCAAAAGAACAAAAACTAACAAAAATGAACAAAAAGGGAGGTGAATAGAGGGGATAGAAAGGGGTTTGAGGTAAAAGGTGGTGAAGAGGAAGAATTATGGTATAGAAAAATGTGGCTAGGGAAGTTGTCGAAAGATAGGCAACGCCTGGTATGGTAATGGGTGCTTCAGGTTGAAAAGTATGGAATTATGCTGTCTGATTCGTGTTATATCGCGGGTTAGTGGACTATCGCTCAGTTTGAATTGGTAGAATTTTTGTGATATTTCCGAAGTCCGCTAGTGAAGTTATGTTGTGACAACGTGC
Organism: Rutpela maculata; assembly: GCA_936432065.2. Taxonomy (NCBI): domain Eukaryota; kingdom Metazoa; phylum Arthropoda; class Insecta; order Coleoptera; family Cerambycidae; genus Rutpela; species Rutpela maculata. Next base: position 245,775,048 of record OW386285.2, read on the forward strand.
GTAGAGATCTCTGAGGGAGGTGTTCGAAATGAGGCGCATAAATAAGGAATACATAGTGGATATTCGGAGGACATGTAAATCTATTTAATGTTAGGCGGATAAAGGATCCTTACTCTTCGACACAGAAGAGGTTCGGAAAATTTTCCAGGCTGGGGGTAGCTCGTCTCCTGGCGTCGGTAATAGGCACTGGTAACGGAAATAGGCCGACATTGAATACATAAATAAATTAATTAAAAAATATATGATATATATGATATAGTATTCTAGATATTTAATTGTTTAAAAGTTTGGCATTTAGTCAACATACGTAATGTCTTTATCAATCTTTCTTTCGCGAAATAGGTCAACAGATAGTGGAAGAAAATGATTTAAGCAAATGTATCAGGAAATTTTATGATTTACAATATTAATTAACTAACTATTGCGTGGGGACAACGCACATCGAGATAATTGCAAAAATCTAGTCAGGCAAAAATTATCACTCTTCTGGTGGCTGTAATCGTAAGATATTAAAAATAAAAAACATTGTCAAATAAAAGTTATACCATTTTGTATTGCTTACAACATTCATAATAACTAATTTTAGGATAAAAAAAAAGGACAAGGGATAATCGACAAAAATATACTTTGACCCTCATTTTTTCAACATAGTGGTCGTAGTGGCAAAAATAATTTTCTAGAAAACATTAATTAATAATTGTGGCAACTCCCTATACATTATAAAAAAGAAACTTTAATAATATAATATTTGAAATCGTCTACCCCAAAAATCCATAAAAAGATATCCCACATAGGTAGTGGGGGGTGGTGATAGGGAGGTAGTAGTGGGAGTGGATGAAGTAAAAAAATATTTTGAAGCTTTTGGTTCACACCCTAAATTATAATTTTTTTTTTTCGCCCCTTTTAATAATTGGGTGGGGGAGGTAATGGGGGTGGCTAATGCCAAAAAATTGTTTGAGTCCTCATAGCTTCTCTTGTATATATTATACACCAATTTTATGGACTCTTACCTGCTTGATTTATCTATTTACCCTCTAACCCTTTAACGGAATAAGATGAAAATATAATCTAGTTCCAGATCGCGTTAAAATACGTACTTGTGCAAATTTCAAGTCAATATCTTAAACAGTTTCAGAGTAATCGTGCGCACAATGTGATGAGGTACGATCACCGGTTTAAGTTCCATCACTGAACATTCGCGCGGGTGTCCCCCAGAGGTCGTGCCTATCACCGAAACTGTACAGCTTGTACGTCTTTGACTGCCCGAAGTTCCCGAATACGAACCTTGCCAAGTATGCCGACGACACGGCCATGTATGCACATTTGCACAACGCACATGTTTTAGTAAATAATATATTTCAATCAATCTTTACTGAACAAATCTCTGTAAAAATTGCGCAACCTTTTTCATTCTCTTTAGAATTCATGTGAGTGAAATTTTATACCTATATTCCATTGTGCTTCTTAGTAGTTCTTGGCTTTTAAATGTAATAAATGTTTGTTTGTGATGGAGTATCCTCTAGGTAAGGCTAGAGATGCTTGAAAGATTTCCTCGTAAGGGTGGATTTCTGATAATATATTGACATGATCAGACTTAGATCTTCAATATATAGAAAGAATGGTTATTTTCTTCTTTTTTCATATTGAATGTTGGATATAGCAAATGTATAAAGAAATTGACAAGTTTGTTCGTCGATATTCTAACTTGGTCAGATTTAGATCAATAATATAGAAAGGAACGAATGACTTCTTAGAAAGTTATCTGCTGAATACCCAAAATAATATTTTATAATAATGATGTAAGCAGAAATACAAGATATTAATTTTTTAAAAACCATAATCTATAATTTCCCCACCTTTGATCTTTACCTCAACTAAACTAAACTAACCCTTTTCTATCCTTTCTCTATTTGTTTAATTTTGTTCTTGTTTGTTTTTTTTTGTCCTCTTTTGTTTTTAAAATTCCCTTTAGGCCGAAAAATTCCTTCAAATCTGAACATTTTATAAGAAAACTTCTATTCCACCATATTTTCCTGGCAGCAGGTAGACCACCAGGGTGGAACTGTTTGGAACGAATTTTTTCGTTGAGCTTTGTTTTCCCTTGCCAACAGTCCAAATTTATTAGTGCGTGTGTGCAACAACTAATTTTAGTTAAGTTTTATTTTAATTATTTTTAAGTATCTTTGTATATTATATCTAAATTGTTTATTGTTAATTTTAAGTTTTTTATTTTTTTAAACAAGAGCATTAACTCGAAAACATTGGTTAAACCGAACCGGACCTGCCCCGTCCAGACCCACATTCACCACGGCGCTGCGCGCCGTAATTGTCTGCCTGGCTCCGGACCAAGTTTTGGGGAGGCGCATAATTGTAGCTCTAATTTAAATAAATTTGTCTTCAGCTTCAGTTCCATCACTCGATCAGCGAAGTGCAGCAGCGCTGAGCTAGTCTGTCACTTGGATGATGATCTCATCTAATAGTCGGTAAGCTGCTAACAGAGACAATCCTAGGGCTAGTGAACCACCTTGAAAGGCGGTGGCTGGACCAGGAGACAATCCCGGGGTAGCGCCGCCATGAAAGGTGGTGGGTGGACCAGGGTGGGTTAAAGTTGGTGATCGAGGACCGTGGTTTGGAGTCCTCGCTAAACTGTAGATCCCTAGGTGAAATGGGCCATCTTGGCCTGATTGCCTAGTAAAAATAGCAGTACTACTACTAACCGTGCGCACAAAAAAAAGTTATAGACCGACAGACAGAATTTTTTTTCCACTCAGACTTAAAATTTCGACGTTTCATGACATTTTAAGCCTATTTGAACAATAAAAATGTTGTCGTTACTATACTTCCACTGGACATGGAAGTAAAAGAAATTGTTTACGGGTGAAATGACAGGTTAACTGTACTAATAATTTAGTTTTCAAGAAAAAGTAAACATTTACATATGGGTGGGTAAAAAATTGCATCAACTAGGTCCACGTGGTTCACCGTGTAGAGTGGCAAACTAGATGGAAGAAATATAGGCAGACAAAGTAAAGGAAAACAACTATTCAGCATTTAATTTTGGGACTAGAAATTTAATTTACTTCGTAATAAAGCTCCCGATTGTTTCGAGATGTGTATTATTATATTATTGACTATGAACTAAACAGAATATTAGTTAACGAGGGAAATAAATAATTAACCGATATTTGAACTAACCTATCATTTCGATGTAGATTTTAAACAAACATATTGAATTTGGTATTGCCCTCATTACTGACAGCCTTATTAATACTCAAATCCACACATCATGAAACTTTAGGTAATATAATTACTTCCACATTCACGTAATAAAGTGGAAGAATAGTAACACTTTTTTTTAATTATTTAAAGATGGTAAACAAATAAAATTGTGATTTAGTGTATGTACAAGAACAAAATGCCTCAATTTTTTTTAACTTAGCCTTCCCCACTATCACACTAACCACATTATTAAAGGGGATGAAAAAATAAATGATGATTTAGTGTGTGTGTGTGTGTGTGTGTGTGTGTGTATGAGAAGCAAAGCAGGTCTCAATATTTTTTTTATCATCGTCCACCACCACTGCCACCTGCCACCCCCACATCTCTCGCAATATCATGAAAGAAGGTGAAAATACCTTTAGAGTGTTGTTGTAGAACCTCCCAGAATCGACCTAAGTCGAAGTCAAAATGAAAATTCGACTTAGGCAAAAAATTCATTTAAAGACATTTTCAAGAGTCTGAGAGACTTCAGAGCCACAGACTAGTCCAAAAGGACCGTTATGAATTCAGTAAGAAGGCGTTAGAAATAACCAGGTGAAAATTCGCAGAAACACCGAATTTTTACTTAGGAAAATATATTTTGGGCCAGGATATGAGAGTGAAAGTATATAGTGGTCATAGAAAGATGAATCACATACTTTTTAAACGGTACGCCAAAAAGGTACTTTGAAAATATTCCAAAATATTTTCAATTTTAATTCCTCCTCCGAAGACATTGACTATGGAGGTAGAGTCATTATATACCCTGTCCTAAAGATTGACAGTACAATTTTAACAAGGCAATGAATCAAAAAGACAAAATCGACAAAGGCAAAGTGGCGTAGCGCCTATAAGCAAAAATTGGCAAAAAATCAATGAAAGTGGACAAGGCCGGATTCTCGCATAAAGCGAGTTTGGATTCACCCAGCTACACGCAATTTGGTCGAGTGCGTTGGGTGGTCAATACAAAGCGATGGTAAGAAAGCCAACTGCAGAGCTTTCCGAATAATGACGTCATAGAGAAAACCGCCTTGTGCACAAAGGACTGAAAAGTCCATTTTGCTTAAAAGTCGTTCGAAGGCGAGTCGTTCCCATTTTTCCAATATTGGACAAGTAAGTCGTGGACTGACCGAACGTTATCAAACTTATGTAGTAAGTCCTCTGAATGTCGTTTTAGTATGTGAAATCTCACGTTACGAGAACTTTAAAGCTAGGTAGTCTCTAGTGGAACTAAATTTTTTTAGTAAAACATTTTTATGTTGTTTTCAGTCAGCCGTAATTACCATATTACAAAAAGTCACATACATTTCTAAAAAGACTTACACTTAATTCTGGGATGGTTGCATGAATCTTTTCTACCAAATCGATTGTCACGCTCTCACTTGTATGGTTAAAAAGTCATTTGCCTTATTTGGGGAGGCGTGTTTCTTTCACATTATATCATTTTGCTGAAAATCACTGTATTAATTCATACTTATTAAATAAATGTATTCTTTGAACTAATTGCATTTTATTGAGGTAAGAACAATTGAAATCACGTCTTGAGAGAACGTCGTTAATGATCTAAGGTAGTGCAGCCTTGATTCATTACTCGTCTATCGAAGTGCATCTTATCTCGAACCCCACTGGGAGTGGAAGAACGGGGCAGAACGCGGCTGGCGCACCTTAATAAATAAATTGGTGTCGCATCAATTTGACGCCCGGTAGTGTGTTCTTCTGCAGCACTTAGTCGCGCAAGAACGTGTTTCGCGGTGAATACGGTGATATACGTATTTTTGTGGGAAAAAATTTCGGCTTATTTTTGGAAAATTTTACCGTACTTATTTCAGAAAGAAATTCGTCATACTTGAATAGAAAATATGGATGTGGAAGTAGTGATTTCTTAAGCAGCGGCTTTTGTAGTATAAACATTAATATAATATGAGGAGCAAAAAACGGGCCATATTGGAAAAATGACAATCAAAGTAGGTTTTTCTCAATTTTCTCTACCCTAAAATTAGATAGTACCAATATTGTAAAAGATGATTAAACTAACAAGCAGTGAAGTCCGGGAATGTACCCTGAATGTACCTTGTACAATTTTTTGTTTTTCTTTGACAGTTGTGTTAGCTGCATGTCAAATATCGTTCTCCATCACATTTTTTCATTATCTTTTTAGGGTTACCTGTAACCTGTATATATTTTTTATATTTTTCTTCCTTGGCAATTGTATCAATTGCATGCGAAATATAACCATCCTCCCCCTCTTTTTTTTTTCTGGGTGACCAGCCAGTATATTTTTTTTCATATTTTTCGTCGACAGTTTTGTTAACTTGCATGCTAAATATTATCGTGCTCCGCCACATTTTTTAATGTTTATTAGGGTGACCACCGTATATATATTCTTTCTCATATTTTTTTCTTTGGAATTAAAATATATTTTAAAAAATCGGTAAAGGTATTTACCCAAAACTTCCCTCTCTGTTTATCATACTTCTTTAATTTTTTTTTTTTTTAGGATGACCACCCTGTATGTTTTTCATATTTTTCGTCATATATTTTAAATTTTTTCTTTGGGTGTTTTTCATATTTTTCTTCTCTCTTGTGTTAACTATATGCGAAATATTATTCCTCACATTTTCTTCAGAAATTTTTTTATATCTTTTTTTGACAGTTGTGTTAACTACATGCCAAATATTGTCGTTCTTTGTCTCATTTATTCATTATCTTTTTAGAGTGACCTCCCCGTATATTTTCTTCGTACTTTTCATTTTTGACAGTTGTGTTAACTGCATGCGAAATATCGTCCTCCGTAACATTTCCTTTAAAATTTTGTAAAGGTGACCAGCCTGTATATATTTTTATATTTCTCCTCTTTGACGGTTGTGTTCACTATATGCGAAATATTTTCATCATCCGACATTGTTAAAAGTTCGAGCTGCTGTAATTTTTTAATAATAATTGACCGTAGAAAAAAAATGCTTAGATAAAATTTTTAGGAAATTTTTTAATTTATAATATTGGTAATAAATAATTATTAGGTGGGAGTAATAGATAACTGTAAAAATCTGTAGCGAAGCACAAATTTTTGCCTTTCTGGAGACTGTAAATCGTAAAGTATTAACAATAGAGAAAAATTGTTTAAATACAAGTTATAGCTTTTTTATTCCTTACAATATTGGTAATAACTAATTTCAGGGTAAAAATAGCAGAAAATGAAATAATCGGGAAAAACCAATTTTGACCATCATTTTTCCAATATGACGGTCGTAGCTGACACGATATTCTTGAGAAAAACTTGAATTAACTATTGGCGCAACCCACTCTATAGTATAAAAAAGAAAATCTCTAATAGGAATTATTCACGAGTCAAATGACAGATTGACTGTACTACATAATTATAAATATTGTACTTAGTACTCTAAAATATTCGAGAAAGTTTTAGTTCAGTTTTTGAGACTCATTGATAATGATCCAGATAATGACAGAAAATCTGAATAAATTCTGTCAAACAAGAGAATCAAATGTTTTATGTCTCTTAATTATTTCCATGTCCACGTAATGGGATGGAAGTATAGTAACAGTAAAAAAAGATGATTTTTCTCTTCAAATAGGCTTAAAATGTCATGAAACGTCTCTCTGTAGGTCTGTCTGTCATTGTGTCTGTAACTTTTTTGTGCGTACGATTACTCTAGAACTAGATTATACTTTGATCTTATTCCGGTGAAGGGTTAGTAGGTAAATGGCGGTAAATAATCAATAAAATTGGGATTTAGTGTGTGTACGAGAAGCCAAGATCGCAACATTTTTTGGTGCCGGTCACCCCCATAACCACTCCCACACCACTGTTGCAAGCCCCCCGCATCCAAGCATGGGCCCCGGTACCAAATTCACTGGCGGACCCCCGCGTCTAATAAATTGATAAGGGGGAAAAATATTTTTATCAAAATCTCTGGCGGGCAACACGGGCGGGCGGCTCAAGGTAAATTTGGGCGGGAGCACTTTTTGGCGCCCTTTCCTGAGGTAATCACGAAAATATCACGGAAGTACTTCATACTAAAGTACAAGGATATCCCTTCTGACTTCGCAATCACTATTTTTTATCGCCTAATGAGGAGGAATTAAAGAAATCCGAACAAATTTTTTATGGCCTCATGGGGGGGTACAAATAAAAATCCGAATTTTTTTTTATCGCCTCATGTTGGAAATCCAAAAAAAATTACCCTCAATTTGGCGCCCCTAGCAGGCCCTCGGTACGGGCCTCTCAGATGCCAACGGGCCCCCGCGTTTATAGAAATTAAAAAAAAATTGCCAAAATTTCGGGCAGGCCCATGCTATGGGCCCCTCGGAACCCCGGGTCCCTAAACTCAGTACTGCATATACCCCTCATACGGGGGGCCTACACTATTGTAGTGAGTAAAATAATATAAAATAATAAAATTGTAATTTAGTGTATATACAAGAACCAAAGGCTTCAATGTATTTTTTCGCATCAGCCACCTCGACTATCGATGTGGCATATCGTTTTATGTGGTTTTGGAGGTAGACGATTTCAAATATTATATTATTAAAGTTTTATGAACAATTACTTCCACAAAGTGGAGTGCAAATATATTATCAATTTTTTTTTTATTGTAAGAAACTTGGATAGGAAATCTGAACGTGGAAGTAGTGATTACTTAGGCAGCGGTTTTTCACTTAGTTGGGTATTTTACTAGACAGTTATATAATATAAATGCAAGAAAATTTCTTTTCACAATACAAGCACAACTTGCAACAAACCAAGATAAAAAAACTAATACAATAGGTTAGGATAATAAATCCGATGTTTACAGTTAAGATACAGATCTAGTTTTTTTCTACAAACGTTAATATAATGGTAGTAAGCCGGCGAACGTTTCGTCAATCAAAATGGTGTCATAGGTAGAAGATGGAATTTATAAAATGGCAACTATACTTAAATGATTAACTTATCTTCAAAAACTGCGAAGAATATACCACACAATGTTCAATAACTATAGTTTATCGAATGTACTAATCAGTCATCATAACAAATGTCAGTATACTCTTAGAAACTACCAACTTGTGTTCATTAAACAATGTCCTCTCAAACCTGTCGTGTTACCTACAGGATATATTTTAATGTAAATATAGTTATTTGTGCTTATCCATGATGAATTCACCGGTGCAGTGTAATTTGTACATAGTTTGAAGTTGATTTAGCTTACTCAAGTGTTTGTAACTAATTTCTGCAATTTCTGTACTTGTACCTATTTGTCTTTGCCAAACAGATACATTATAACTGGGCAAACTTTGTTAGAAATGGTGCCACGCAAACTTGAACCTTTGTCTATTTGACTGTTTATAAGAGCATCCAATCATTTCCTTTCTATAATTTAATTATTGCTACAGCGGAGGAGATTCTCTCAACAAAAAATAATTTTTTATATTTTATATATCTTTTTAATTTTTCTTCAATTTATGTCAATATTACATTTTTTTTTTATTTTTTTCTTTTTACTTCCGCAATAATTTTATGGTTCAGAGAGAGTTGCTTTTGTATTACTTCTGATTACTACCTACAAAATGTCTCAACTAAAAATAAATAAACTAAAATAAAATTATTAAATGATTAGTCTATGATTAAAAATTAAATTAAATAGCAGTTAACTCTTCGGAAAAAATTGATTCTATTTCCATTTCCAAAACTTTGAATTTTAGTATATCAAATATGACAGTTTGTTGTTATTCTATTGCCATGATCACGTGAGACATTCAATTCTGTTCATTTTATCGTCTTGAGGATCGGCAACCAGCTGGTAAAAAAATTTGTGGAATGATTTGACACACATGTAACTTCACGTAACACATAGTCCAATCAATGAATGCCCAAAAGGGGATTGTAGAGGACATTTTAGAGGGGAGAATTTTAATCTTCAGGAATGTGTTGGGGGTAGTTAGGAGGTAAACATACTAAAAGTCCCCACCCCTAGCCCCGCCGCTACAGGGGGGAGGGGGGTTGAAAGGTTCCTTTTTTCGATTCTTCGCTTATAACTCGGAAACGATGCGTCGTTCGGAAAAAGGTAATCTATACAAAAGTAAACATAATTAAATTTCCTATAAGAATGTCTATATTATTTTTTTTCCTATGTGTTGTAGTTTACGAGATATTCACCAGAGAAAATCGATAATTAATAAAAAAAATCAATTATGTATCTTAAATTATTCTGTCAAAACGGCTTACCGTGATCTGCTAATAAATCACAGGTACAAAATAATCTTTATATTACAACACTCGATGTATTTACTAACCTAATATTTTGTCAAAATATATACATTTCCTTAAATATACAGTGTGATTCACTTAAAATGAAGACACCCTTATAACTTTTTTATTATGTTTCCGATTTGAATCAAATTTTACTCAAGTATAGAACAAATTAGGATCTACTTATGACCAGAAGAACATATACCTGCTGCAAATGCAAAGCCACCTGCGCTACCAATATATGTTGAAAAAAATGAAAAATCATATTATGCATTTTTTTATCGCAAAATTTTGTTAACGAAAATTGTTCAAAATTGTCCAAAAACCTTAAGTCCAAAATTTAACCAAAATAGAAAAAATCAAAAATTAAAATTTTTAAAATCTTTAAAATATTTATTTTTAAAAAAATTGCAAATTGCTTTATAACTTTCTGGCAGCTTGGGTTTTAATCCAATAAATGAATGCCCAAAAGGAGATATTAGAGGACATGGGGGGGGAGGGAATTTCTTTCTTCAGGAATGTGTTCGCGGTATTTAATATGTAATAATGAAAAATAAAATTACATCTTATAATCTCATAAATTTTGTTGGCCTGGCTCTCTTGGGACGAGAGGGTCCGGCTTCTTGTTCCGACTCCAAAACTTCGACATCCCCGTCGTCGTCTTCATCAGATCCTTGATTATTGGATTCAGTGTCTACACGGAATGTGGGGAGTTCTACATCATATTCTTCATCATCCTCGTTCATTAAAATTGACACTCCGTTTAAACAATTCCCCTAGCAGTTCTGGCATAAAGGGGAGCAATTTATGGATACTTTCTTGCAGCTACATCTGGCGCTGCTGCAATCTTTAGTGCACTTGCAAAAAATCAAGTCTAAAATTATTTTTGGTGCCGCTGGGTCTTTGGTCAGCACCGGAGCTAGATACTTTGCATTGTGCTCCCAACCCCACAGATCTGGGAGTAGCTGATTTCCCAACCAGAGCTGCACCTGGTGAAATGTGCGAAATGAATGCTCTTTTGTTGCCTCCTCGCTTGGTGGAAGTGATGAGAGATCTGGTTTAATATTTGCTACGGATTTCAAAAATGAATGGTATCGGTAGATGTTGAGGGAGCTCTCCTTTGCTGAGGCGCCATACCATTTTAGCATACATAATCGTCCAGCTTCTTCAACATCAACATGAGAGGAGTGAAACACTTCGACTGCTCTTCGAACATCAGGATGTTTTTGGTAAAGTTTTATAAAACCAAGTTTACTCTTCCGGAATGTTGCAGACGTTGAATCGCAACCAGTAAAAGCATGCAGGAACAGAATTTCTTTCAGTCCCAGTTGCTGCATTTGGTGGGTGGAGTAAATATTGGTTTGAACTTTTCCTCTGCCAGGTTTTATGAATAAAATATTGCGGTCTGGTGGAGTCTTTGCAGTATGCATCACTGCGAGGTCTACATCTTCTCCAATGACAGCCACATTGGATGTTTCTCTTATAGATTGTGCAATAGCTGTACTTACAATCAGCACGTCAGCATCGTCTGATGCTTGCTGCGTTGTGATGCCGTTTTTGTGCAGTTTAGACATCAGTAGGCTGATCAGTCTATCTTTATTGTGCTGATTGGAGAGGAATAAATCTTGATTCACTGTTATTTCGGTGTCCACATTGAAATGGATATCTACCGACTTTTTCATTCGGTAGCGTCTTCCCTGCTCTGCTGCCTTAGAGTTGTTGTATCCATCAAAAACAACTGTGCATCTTCTCCCTGGGTAGTGGGTCTTGACGAATTTCACGTATCCACCACAAATTGCGGAAACTGAGGATCCCCTTTGCCAGATGACCTTATGTATGAGAAATCCCTCGTCAATAACCAAATCAAATTTTGGTATATGTACGTTCTCGTTGGTAGGTTCAAACAGCTTGAACAGGACAGACTTTTGGTTTTTCCTCATACCACCTTCATTGAATAAGGTTAAGGGAAATGGGGCCAATTCGTATCGTAAATAATCCTTCAAGTCTTCATCACTTTTTTTGCACATGGAAATCCTTTGGAAGAGTAGGAAAGGGTCTACTGGAACTTTTTCATCTTGGATCTTGATTGATGAACTAATAGAGGAGTGCCCTGTTTTTGCGTGACAACTTGACATCTGAAAATGGCAATGTTACCATTTTATTCATTACTTGTTTTCCACATGTAACAGCGTCATAGCAGTTGATTGTATCGTCTCCCACCACCCCAGTGGCTATCGACATGGTGTCAATTGTTTCAGGAAAAGGAAGATGATTTTCTAGCCACGTTGTGAATTTAGCAATGTCAGCCATATCTTTTGTTATGCGTGCTTCCCCGAAATCCCTATGCTGCTCACTCGAATTGAAGAAAACTCCACAGAACTCTTCCAATGAAGTGCAGACGTCATGAGTTGCACTCATCCCCACAACCTACTTGCTGATTACACTATCTGTGACACCACGCCCTCTCTTTATGCCGCCTTGGGCACTGAAGCTTCGCATCAGATTGGTCTCAATTGTTATATCCGACCAAACGCATTTGGGCATTCATTTATTGGATTAAAACCCAAGCTGCCAGATAGTTATAAAGCAATTTGGAATTTTTTTAAAATAAATATTTTAAAGATTTTTAAAATTTTAATTTTTGAATTTTTTTTATTTTAGTTAAATTTTGGACTTATGGTTTTTGGACAATTCTGAACAATTTTCGTTAACAAAATTTTGCGATGAAAAAATGCATAATATGATTTTTCATTTTTTTCAACATATATTGGTAGCGCAGGTGGCTTTGCATTTGTAGCAGGTGGATGTTCTTCTGGTCATAAGTAGATCCTAATTTGTTCTATACTTGAGTAAAACTTGATCCAAATCGGAAGCATAGTAAAAAAGTTATAAGGGTGTCTTCATTTTAAGTGAATCACACTGTATATTTAAGGAAATGTATAGATTTTGACAAAATATTAGGTTAGTAAATACATCGAGTGTTGTAAAATAAAGATTATTTTGTGACTGTGATTTATTAGCAGACCACGGTAAGCCGTTTTGACAGAATAATTTAAGATACATAATTGATTTTTTTTTATTAATTATCGATTTTCGCTGGTGAATATCTCGTAAACTACAACACATAGGAAAAAAAATAATATAGACATTCTTGTGGGAAATTTAATTATGTTTACTTTTGTATAGATTACCTTTTTCCGTACGACGCATCGTTTCCGAGTTATAAGCGAAGAATCGAAAAAAGGAACCTTTCAACCCCCCTCCCCCCTGTAGCGGCGGGGCTAGGGGCGGTGACTTTTAGTAAGTTTACCTTCTAACTACCCCCAACACATTCCTGAAGATTAAAATTCTCCCCTCCAAAATGTCCTCTACAACTCTTTCGTTGACTGGACTAACAATAATAGCGGTTCTTTAAGTTTTTTTTTAATTTAGTTGCGCTCTTTTTGTAGAATCCTCGCGGAGTTACATGGTATCACACGATTGTTATTCCATGGGTGTTCACAAAATTTTTGACTTCGGGAGTTCTCCTTCCAGCATAATTTCTATGTTCATCAAGCTTTACGTTGAAAGGTTTAGATGATTTATCTACATGATGTTTACCACATGCATATAAAACGCTATAAATACACTTTTTGTAATTTTATACAACCTTCACCAGCTTAGTTTTCGACAAACTAGATCTTGATGTGGTGATAATTTGAAAAACCGTTCATGCAGAAAACCTCTTTCAGATTCTTTGTAATTTATCCGATAAACTATGTATATATGGAATTACTATTAAATAAATACATAAATTCAGGTTGTAAATGTTGAATGTTCACTCTACTTTTAATGTTTGTTGACTACTGGCTATCAACAAAATATGAATTTGAAGAAATTATTTTAACTGTATCATACAATGCATTTTTTACCGCTAATATTTTAATTTGAATATTGAAACTTAAATATCTGTTTTGTGTGTTTGTTTTCTATAAACATTGGTTTCATATATGTTATCCAAATTTTTTATTAAAATATATAGGGAGATAATCAATTATTATTATACTCTTCGCAAAAACGAAGAGTATATTGCATTTGATCGGCACATTTCTAAAACCGGAAATATCGTAGAGAAAAAATTTTCATATCATTATGTTAGTGAACGAATTTTGAACAACTTTCAAAATCACGATTCTTATAAGTACGATTACTTAAGAAAGAAAAGTTGGATTGTATTGAAATTTGGAAAGTAAGTTAGCGCTAGCTAGAGGAAGAACCCTATAGTTTTTGAAAAAAATCAATCAGTAAATAAAAAAGTTGTCAAATCATTTAAATAAAAAAAAGTATTTTCTTAATTTTTATCACTTGTACTTAAATAGAAATCTTGCGAAATGTTATTCTCGATATTTTTTTTTGTTTATAAATTTTACTGATATATATATTTCATAATAATATATCTAATCCGTTCAAATATAATTCTCGAATGATATATATTACTGACATTCAATTCTTCTACTAATGTGTGATGGTTCAATGGCTAAAGCTTTGCCTTGCACAGGACAAATAAGAAATTGTTGTACACGATGATGATCAGGCCGGTCATCACATATGCGGCACCGATGTGGTGCAATATTCCAGCCACGACAAAGCGAAAACTTCGAGTTCTCGAACACAGATTTATGCACCTCATTTCTGATTCCGGCAGATACACCTCCCTCAGAGATCTATACGCACGATGTCACGACATAACCCCACTAGCGGACAACGTCCAAGAAATCTGCCAAAAGTTCTACACCATCAAACTGGGCGATAGTCCGCTAACCAACAACGTAACCCAAATCAGAATGCATATGCCCCATTGCAGATCAAACACAGCCATACTTTCCTATATCACAACTTACCATTTCCCCACCTTTGATCTTTCTTCAACTTTATCTTCCCAATCATTTCTTTTCTCTTTCTTTATTTTCTATTTTTGTTCTCTTTTTTATTCCTTTTGTTCTTTTTGTCCTCTTTTTTTTACAAAAAATTAAATTTTGACCGATGACCTTTTTAAAAGTTCAAAAATTTTAAACCCTATCCTTTTTCCACCACATTTTCCTGGCAATCAGGGAGACCGCCAGGTCGGCAGTTCTCGTACGGGTTTTTTCGTTTAGCTTTTCACCCGAGTCAACAGACAAATTTATACAGCGCTACAACCAGTGACTAGTTTCTAAGTTTTATATGAATTAGTTTTGGGTCCATGTGGACAGTATTTTTTAATTTTATTGTTAATTTTTAAATCCACCACAGGCGGATAGAAGTTTGGCGTATAGCCAAACCGGACCTGCCCCGTCCAACCCTACATTCACCACGTCGCTACGCGCTGTGTTTGTCTGGTTGGCAGCGAGCCAAGTTCGGATGAGGCACATTCTTGTAAAATTTATATAAATGTTTTTTGCTTTTCCTTGCAATCCAAAAATCGTGTGTTCGAATCCCTCACAGGGTATTTGTTTTTTTTTTAATTTTTTTTTTAATATATTTCTTTTTCACAATAATCACAAAATTTAGAATGTCCAAAAACTAACATTATTTACAAGAAAACTGCCTATAGAATGTGTAACAATTATATAAAAATCTCAGTAAATCGGCGAAGAGTATGATGCTTTCACTAGTTTTCAATTTCTATAGTAAAATTAATTGACGTTTCTTCTTCGCCCATCTAATTCACTTAAATGTTCTCTGAATATCGATTTCACGTTCAGAATATATTTCAAAACCTCACACAAATTTCAGAAACTAACTTAATCTGTTCAAACATTTGTTCCACAGGTGAAATTAGAATACTGCATTTTTATGCAGCCGTAACTCAAAGGCCTTAAATTAAAATAATAATAACAATTGGAATGAATTAAAGTTTATGTACTCTTATTGTACAGCTCATAACAAACATTTTTCTTCTTTTTATTGTTTTCCATAGGACTTATAGATTTCGAGATATTCAAAAAAAACTGATAGAATACACGGTCTAAAAAATTAAATTGTTGTTACGGGCCTGATGCATACGCCGCCCGCAACACACCAGTATCTTACGGGTCACATACCGTCGCGGGGAAAGCCACGTATGGCACTACTAAAGTTTCGGCTACCGTCCGCTCGTGGCGTCTGAGTCAGCTTTTCGTTCCAGTTGACAGACGAAAGAGGTTCAGCGACACGCACGCTATTATTTTTATTTCTTGATTTATTCAAGTCATCCTTGGGATTTTCGAATAATCGACAATTATAAAAACGCCCTTCGCTTTTGTGTTTACGAAGGAGTTTTGTCTGCGTTGTGCAGGATTCATGTGTAAAGGCTGGTTAACAACTTTCTCTTGGAAGTGGTTCGTCTTTGAGAGCTAAGAAGTCAATCCTGGTTGTTCAGGGAGCTGTGACCTTTTACTGGAATTTCATTCCAATTGTACCCTCAAGAGACAGAGGTAAATTATTTATTTTATAAGTATTGCAGAGTGTATCGATCTCATCAAGCACTCTTCACGTGCATTGCCGAATATGCCACCTAATGTGTATATCTTTAGAGTCCAAGGACTGGGGTGGCATTGTTCAAAGACTGGGGTGGTATTGTCCAAGGATTGGGCTGGTATTGTCCCGGTGCTAGGCTGAAATTGTCCACTTGCACTTTCCTACCACCTAGAAGTTACCACCGTAGGGCTGCAGCTCGGTTAGTAGTGAACGTCTACAATTTGATGAACTTAAACAATAAACGATTGAAATTTCGAAATCTTGTTTTATTTTCAGCCGTTTGACTAAACAGTTTGAGCTAAAAGTTGGCAGGAAGGTTTAGCTCAATAAAAGATTTGGTTCCGCTTATTTTCTTTGAAATGTGTGCATTATTACAACATATTTCTTAAACTAAACAAAATGATCGATTCTTAAAGGTTTTTTTTTTAATAAACAAATTATCAGAAGGTTCATTTGTAGGTCTAGTTTTATTCGGAATTTTGTTACGAATATTTTGGTATTTAAATTTTTGTAATACGACCAGAGACAAAAAAAAGGAAATAGAAGAAAATATTAGTGTTGCAACAATAATTGTTTAAATTTTATAAGAAATAATGGACAGATTTAATCCAAAACTTCTTATTACCCTACTTGTTGTTATACATAAAACAAATTAAAACCATAAAATCGCTGCAGCAAGACAATTTCTTATTCATCCATTTTAATGCTTAATTTGACTCCACTAAATGTATATAATTCGATTATTATGTGTTATTTTAACATTTTTATTATTCACCTCCAGACAGATGAGTAGTCCTACTATTCGGTATTTCTGTGTTTGCAAAAACTCTTTTAATGTCATTGTCACCTGACAGTTTCCCACATCCCTCAGGATCAAAATCCCTATATCCAAAGTGTCATGGAGTTTGAATAAAAAACATATACATTTGTCTGTTTTTGTTCTACTTCTTTAATTGTCAGTTTTAGAACGGAAGTAATGAAATGACAATCAATTGAACAGAGAATATATTAATTAAATGATATCACGTCCTAATATCTGAATAGGTCTCTATACGGTGTTTTCTAAATTTTGCGTAATTTATTGTCCTCCCTGAATCAGTTTTCACTATTTTCTTTTTGTTTGTCTGTCCATCCATATGTTCGTATATTGGTCCATCTGTTCAGTTGATCATCTCACTGTCCGCCGTATGTGGTAATTGAAAGGTTCTCATACGTTATTAATAATATTAATGTACAAATCCTAATAACACTATGTGAAACACTATATTTGAATGCAAATCCATCATAAATGGTATTTGTGATATTTTCGACATCTCTTAATTTTTAACCTACCACCCATAGAAACAGAGAGGTTAATGCAATTGGTCTAAAATAAAAAATTGAAATAAGACTAGATGTTTGCGTTTTGTCGTTTCAGAGATTCAAAAATATGGTATTTAAAGAATGTCTGTGTGTGTGTGTGTGTGTGTGTGTGTGTGTGTGTGTGTGTGTGTGTGTGTGTGTGTGTATCTATGTACTTATGTATGCATGTGGACACAATAGTATCGAAACTAGAAGACTGATGAAATTTGGCAAAATTGATACTGTACAATGTACATGATCTGAAAAGGTTTTGGCGTAGATCGGCTGTCGTTTAGTGCACTTTTGATATACAGATTTTCTTATTTTTCGACATAATATTCATATTCACAATATCGAAGTAGATTAAAAAAGCCAACTTTAAAATGTAAGCTCTTCTTGCATTTGGAGCTGAGATATGTTAGTCTTTACATTTAGGTCACTTATAAATAAACAAACCGACATTTCTTATTGAAACTTGGACTGGTAATTCTCCAATGTCTATTATTTTGTCTTTGCTACTTGAAAATAATCCATAGCTACAATTGTTAAAAGATACTGTATAGAGGCCAGAAAGTGATTTTGTTAGAGATCCGAAAATCACCCAATATGTCTAAATGTTATATTATGTTCTTACAAACCGGACTTTAGCCGCTAGATGTCAGAAGAAAAATCACCTCTTATAGAAACGTTAACTGACGTCTGTATAAGACCGACATCAATACACATCTAACACTCACTAACACGATTGACACAGCCGCTGAGCTGGAAGGTGTAGCGGAGGAATTCACAACGGTACTGCAGGATGCCAAACAGGGTGTTGCTACAACAATTATAACAATAGATCCCTACAAAGACCGACTTGACGAGGCGATCAAACGAGGCATTAGGAAAAAAAACATATTAAGACGACGTTGGCAGCGAAATCGTGATGTCGACGTTAAGTTTGAGATGATCAGATTGCAACGGCGGGTTTGAGAAGCCATAACCACCTGGAGAAACAGGAAATAGAGCGAGAAGTTAGAGGCCTTGAATTCTCAGGATAACTTGCTGTGGAAGTTAACCAGGGCATTAAAAACCACAACATACAACTATGACGGGCTCGCAAAAGGCGAATAAACTAGCTGACAACTATGAACGAAGTCACAATGTAAATGCACCTAACAATTTGGATCATGACCGCATTGAAAACGATGCGACGTTAACGATGTTATTGGCCATGACATCCAATTGACTAGGCGGGAACTTTTAAAAGTCATGGTCAATGATCAATTCAAGTCATAGAATTAATGAAGCTAATAAAAACTACCTAAAAACAAAGCACCGGGGAAAGATGGTATTGATTACAAGCTGCTTAAATATCTACAGAAAAAAGGTATTGTACAACTCACGTATATCGTTAACGCGATTTTGCGACTACGACACTGGCCTAGCCAGTGGAAGTTGGCTGTGGTTTTTTCCATCCTCAAACGGGACAAAAATGCTGTTGTCGGCGATTTCCAAGTTAGTGGGGAAGGTCATCCTGGACAGATTAAATACTGCTCAGGATGAACTTCATATTAATGATGAGCACCAGTTCGGGTTCAAGAGGGGAAGAAGCACAGTACAACAAGTTGTCAGAATCGTTAACAACGTGAAGGTTCAATATAATCTCGGTAAGAATACTACCATGGTACTCTTAGATATTGAGAAAGCCTTCGATACCTTCTGGATCTCGGGGCTAATTTAAAAAACGCTCAACTACCGCTTTACGCAACACAGCGTTAAACTTATTCACTCGTATCTGAACGGCAGAAGGCTCCAGGTACGAGTGAGTAATAAATAAACTGTCAACACTCCGGGATATCCGTGCGGGCGTCCCACAGGAGTCCGTATTCGCACCAAAATTGTACAATTTGTTCATATCTGATTTTCCCACTTTCCCGAATACTAAACTTGCCAAGTACGCCGATAACACAGCCATGTACGCACATAGTCCTAATTCACAAGCAGCTAACATGCTGCTCAAAGCTCACATGGCTCGTGCCACGGCATATTACGACAAGTGGAAGATTCGGGTAAATGCGGATAAATCGGAATCTATAGTATTCATGCGCAGATTTACAAAGAATAAGATACTAACATCAATTTTGATACGGGGAGACAAAATTCCAGAAAGGGAGTGCGTGAAGTATTTAGAAGTATGACTGAATAAATGACTGACGTTCGACCAACATGTTAACCAAACTGTACGGACAGTCTATTCTATGTCCAGGGGTCTATATCCGCTGCTGGCCAAGAATAGCAGACTCAGCAGACAGAATAAAAAACTAATTTACTCTGTCATTGTGAGACCGACCCTACATATGCATATGCAGATTGAATCGCAATTTTCTATTCACAGGATCGTTAGCGATCGGAAAAAGTACGATTATGTCATTGCCAATTTGCCCCCGGAAATTATTATAATGGTTTATGACGTTTGCACTAATCAACCGGAAAGAGATTTGTATAACTTAAAAACTATTCTTATTTCTCGTTTGACCTCAAGCGAGGAAAAGCGATTAGAGGACTTGCTCTCTGGTTCCCAGATGGGGGACCTCAAACCATCCGATTTTTACCAGTCAATGCTGTCGATTGTCGGAGGTTCCCATGTAGTGAGCCAGAAGCTCCTAGTCAAATTATGGAAACCGCGATTGCCTAAAACCATCTTCATTGCAATCACCGCATCCGGAAAAACTGAAATTAAAGAATTAATCGACATTGCTGATCGTTTATGGGAGTCGTGTCAAAATTCGATGAATTCCCTTGCCTCTAACTCAGTTTGTAACGTTAATCTCATAGTGTCCAAGTCAAATTTGATTGCAACCTTTCAAGATACGTTGAATCAAGTATTGCACAAACAAGAAATTTTTTCATCCCAATTGCATGCTATAGAGTCTAAAGTTTCTTCAATAACTTCCGCTACTCCTACAGTTTCTAGCACTTATTGCGATAATTGTAAAAATCGCCTCGAATCAGGAAATCGCGTGGGCTCAAGGCCCCGTTCTAGTAGTCGAAACAATACCCGCGTCAGATATAACCCTTCTAATGCCAAAGTTTGCTATTACCATCAACTTTATGGTCGTAAAGCTTTTAAATGGTGCACTTTCGCCAAAGACTTCAAAGTTGACAATCAGAAATGACTAAAAGTTAACGATATTTTGACAGCTGACGTTAATATTTCAATTAGTAAACATCGTCTTTTTATATTTGATAATGCAAATAACTTAAATTTTCTCATTGACACAGGCGCCGATTTGTCGATAGTACCTCGGAATCTTTTAACAGATATTGTATTGACAGCCGCTAATGGATCTATTATTAATACATTCGGGAAAAAATTTTTGAAAATCGATTTAAACTTACGTAGGTTATTTCCTTTTGTTTTTAATATCGCAGATATTAGTGTCCCTATTATTAGCACAATGGTCCATTACATTCTCCTAAGTTATTTAGCATATCAAATGAATAAACTGCATTACTTTTAGAATTTCCTAGCTTGATAAGTTCGCCAAATTACAATTTGCCCCGTTAAACATTCCGTAGAGCATCATATTATAACAGAAGGTCATTTACCTTTCTCACGACCACGTAGGTTAGATAATGTTAAAATTTAAGATAGC
Organism: Rutpela maculata; assembly: GCA_936432065.2. Lineage (NCBI taxonomy): Eukaryota > Metazoa > Arthropoda > Insecta > Coleoptera > Cerambycidae > Rutpela > Rutpela maculata. The sequence continues at coordinate 245,796,012 of OW386285.2, forward strand.
TCAGAACGAATTTATTGCTATAGTAGAGTCAGGCATTTGTGTACCTTCTTCTTCTTCCGTATCCTCACCATTACACATGGTGGCAAAAAAAGAAAAAAACGATTGGAGACCTTGCGGAGACCATCGTCGGTTCAATTCAGTTACTGTCCCTGACAGATACCCATTACCACATCTTCATGGCTTCAATTCACAATTATATGATTGTGTTATCTTTTCAAAAATAGATTTGGTCCGTGCTTATCACCAGATACCTGTCGCAAAAAGTGATATTTATAAAACAGAGATTACTACGCCTTTTGGCTTACGTAATGCTGGTCATTCATTCCAACGTTTTATGAACGAAGTTTTAGTAGGTTTACCCTTCATTTTCGTCTATTTAGATGACATTCTGATTGCAAGTAAATCTAGTTCGCAACATTTAGAACACTTGAGACTTATTTTTCAGAGGTTAGAATTATACGGTATAAATATTAAACTGTCAAAATGCATATTAGGTGTCGATCATTTGACATTTTTAGGACACAATATTTCTTCAGCCGGTATTTTACCTTCTGAACGTGTTAATGTCATAAATGATTTTCCCTTACCTGCTACAGTTAAACAGCTTCAGAGTTTCATAGGCATGGTTAACTTTTATCATCGTTTCATGCCTTCTTTCGCTGAAATCTTAATTCCTTTACATGCCCTATGTACTAGTTTACTGCATGATAAAGATAAAATAATAAATCATTGGCCTACCGACTGTCTTGACAGTTTTTCCAAAGCCAAAGCTGCTATAGTTGGTACAACCTCTTTAGCTCATCCTCGTTGTGATGATAGCTCGTTTTTATCGCTGACAGTTGATTGTTCAAATGTCTCTATGGGGGCAGATGACGAAGGTGTACTTGCTCCGTTAGCTTTTTTCTCACGAAAACTTACGTTAGTGCAGACAAAATACAGTGCCTTTGACAAAGAACTTCTTTATTTATTCACAGCGATTAAACATTTCAGGTTTTTACTTGAAGATCGTACATTTATTTGCTTTACTGACCATAAACCTTTGGTCAAAGCATTATTCACTAAAACTGAAAGATCTCCCCGGCAAATTAGACATTTAGAATTCATTGCTCAGTTCGCGTGCGAGATCAGACATATCAAGGGAAAACATAACGTTGTTGCTGACACCTTATCACGTGAGCATGATACGTCTTCTTTACAACAATGTGTTTCTCCAATTGTAACCCAAAAGTCTAAACTAGTTGATATTAATTTTGACCTAAATTTATTGAGCACAGCTCAAGAGGATGATTCTAACCTTAAATTCTTATTGTCAGATATTTCATCGAACACAAAGAGAACTTTTCATTTAAAGAAAATTAAAATTCCATATTCTGACAAGTTTATTTGGTGTGACGTTTCCCACCCTAAACTTCGTCCTTATGCTTCGACCACATACATATAGATTTAATAGGACCATTACCTCCTTCTAAAGGTTGTTCTTATATTCTTACTGTGATCGAACGTTTTACTAGATGGCCTGAAGCTTATCCACTTCATGATATTACTGCAGAAACTGTAGCGCGTACGTTATTTCAAACTTACGTTTCGGTGTCCCTGTCACAATGACAACGGATCAGGGAGTTCAATTTGAATCGAAATTATTCCAAGAATTTTCAAACTTTGTGGGATTTCATAGAATTCGTACGACCGCATATCCCCCAAGTAGCAATGGCATGATAGAAAGGTTTAACAAAACTTTTAAGACCGCTTTAAGAGCTAAAGCTTCCACACCACATTGGGTGGATGAAATTCCTATCATACTTTTAGCTCTCAGGACCATCCCCAAAGACGATTTGCAATGTTCCTCCGCTAAACTTGTTTTTATTCAAACTTTACGACTACCAGGTGAATTTTTTATTAAATCATATACTTGTCCGGATATTCCTTATTTTATTACTAAGTTACGTACTTCATTTAATTTAATGTTCATTCCACCTTTTCACCATGTCAATTACAAATTATTTGTCATTTCAGATATTTCGATTTGTAAATTTGTTTTCGTTTGTGAACGTTTTAAGAAATATTTTACTCCACTGTATGATGGAGTTTAAAGTGTTGTCCCGTACAGACAAATTGGTTACATTTGTTAAAGGAACTTCTTCGGTCACAGTAAATATCGATAGGGTTAAACCGGCGTATTTGCTTAGAGATAGATGTGACGTCTCTGCACCGATGATTAAAAAGGTTCGTTTTGCCATAGATGCCTTAAATAGTTGACTTTTCTTTTTATTGAATGGGAAGTAATGTGGCGGTTCACTTGCCTACTTCTTAACACGTTGACTGCCATTTCGGTCTATATGACCGAGGTTTTTATTGTCTATGAGGTCAACTCGGTCCATAAGACCGAGTACTTATATTTGCCCTGTGGGCCGACTCGGTCTATAAGACCGAGTCACGTTTTTGGGATCTCTGGATTTTCTGGATCTTTTCGGGATCTCGGAATCTCCCAGCGACTCGGTCCAGCACACCTCTATCGTTATAAATAGACCGATATGGTGTAGTAAAAGACCGAGACCTTTTTTGACGTTTTTTTTGGCAGTTTTTTTTTTTCAAAATATTGTGTCAATTCATAGTGTATTAGCCGATGATATTCATAGCCTGGAGGGATATTTTATTTGGTTAAACCGTTGCTACCGGTCGGCGCCTTATGAGAAATTTATCTTAACCTGTATGGCAGTCAACGTGTTAAGATTTCGAAGTAACCAAGAAAGGGAGCAGAAGAAACTTAAATCTGTTTCTAAAAAGTATTATTTATAGTATTATTGCCATATCTGGCATAGCCCCCGCTCTTGCTGCATTGCTTAGAACGCGTTTTTTGGTTAATAATTTTCCCGTGCGGACCAACCATATCTGTGACATTTTATTTGCACCAGCATATTTTGCATTATATACCAATTACACAGATCTGCGAGATTTTGTTGTTGGGCAGATGGGGGTCATTTCCGAAGTAATTTTTTGCACTGAACACGAATCTGGCCTCAGAATTGACCCGTCACGTCAGGATTTTGAAATATTTGAGGTTAAATATTTAAAAAATGGCTTTTTTGGCAACTTTTGAGGTAATGTTTTAGATTCAAAAATTTTTTTTCAGTTTATTCTAATAAATACATCATTTACTACCATACTTCCTCTTTAAAATAAGCTTACGAATGGTCACCTACGATATTTCCTCGCAAAGTTATAGCCATTTTAAGATGACATGAATTTGAAACCATGATCCCCTACAACTCAACAACAATCTTAACAAAACGACTTCAAACGATTCAAGATTTAAAGCTAAAAAAAAGAAATAAACTCTCTCGCAAATAAACATAAACACACCACAGATAGTAGACAACCCCCACAAATCCAAAGCCAAGGCTGTCCGGAAGGGGGTTACACATTCGGAAAAACACAGACATACATCCACACCCACCGGTGTTGTCAATACTGGGGCTGGGGGTCGAACCCAGAGCGCGGTAGCGAGTCGATCAGCGTATTCGCCACTCAATACGCCTTAACCGATTGAGCTACCGTGCCGGTTAAATAAATAAATAAATAAAATGAATTGGATACGATTGTGAGTTGTAGGGGATCATGGTTTCAAATTCATGACATTTCAAAATGGCTATAACTTTGCGAGAAATCATCGTAGGTGACCATTCGAAAGCTTATTTTAAAGAGAAAGGATGGTACTGAATGATGTATTTATTAGAAAGAAGCTGAAAACATTTTTGAATCCTGTACATCACCTCAATAGTTGGATAAAAAGTCATTTTTTAAGTACTTAACCTAAAATATTTCACAATCCTGACGTGATGGGCCGATTCTGAAGTCAGATTCGGGTTTAGCGCTAAAAATTACTTAGGAAATGACCCTCAGCTGCCCAACAACATTCATGACCCCTTTATTCACAGACCTGTGTTATTTTATTTTATTTTATTTTTCTTACATGTTTTATCTTATAGACTTTTTAATTCGCCCATCCTGCGAAAGGAGATTATGTTAATATTCCATTTTCTATTAATCTGACCCGACCTCGTTCCGCCCAGCCATTCAATTGCCGCGGTAAATTACATCGTGGATGTCTGGCTGGCTCCGGATAAGTGCTCAGGTAGGACAACATTTATGTATTTAATTTAAAATAAATTTGTTTTTGATTTGATTTGATGTGCAACTAGCACTTTCTATTTAGGGTACGGACGTCTCGGGTTCAAATCCTCTCGTGAAATTTTTTTTTATTGTATAAGTAATATAAAAAGTTTTACCACGCTGTATACATGAACATAAGGGTAGTTGTTCAAGTTAGGTAGTTTACCATTTTCGTGACAAAAATTTAAAAACTTATAAAAAAATTGAAAATGTGCATTATATTCTCAAATCCGCTTTATCTGATGTTATTTTAACTATTGCAGATTTGGATTGTCTTTAAATAGCAGACACGAAATAATAAGCATTGGAGAATAACCAACCCAAACTTCAAGAAGAAATATTGACTTGTTTATTTATAAGTGACCTCCTATACGTAAAAACTAACGTATCTCAGCTCCAAATGCAAGTAGAGCATTAATTTTTTTTTCAAAAGTTGTCTTTTTTAATCTACTTTCATGACTCGTTTACAGTCTTTGATTTCATAAAAAAACCAGATAGTTACCTGAATTTGTTTATAACTAAAATTTCGAAAACTATAGACAAGTGGAATAAATTTTGAAAAAAATGTGCTTTCCTCTGTGAACTTATAGACTGCTACAATTTGAGTCATGTACACATTTTTTTGTCTTGATGGCAGGATTTCACAAGGGTGCAAAGTTTTAGCAACAATTATATATTTAAGCTGTTTGAGTAATAATTCTGATTTGAAATTTTAAGTGGTGACTACACTTTATAGGTGCTATATTTTATCAAAATTTCATTGAATATTATTCATTATTTTTGAAACAACAGTGATTTGTTTACAGACGCATAATTTTGCAATATTCAATTTGTTTTAAATAATAATAATAATTGGAATGGATTATAGTTTATGTACTTTTATTGTACAGCTCAAAATGCACGTTTTCCTCCTTTTTATTGTTTACCATAAATATTGTCGAGATATTCAAAGAAAACTGATGGAAAACAGGGTCTAAAAAATTAAATTGTTTAAATAAACAATACGCCGACGTCGCAGAAGCTGCAAAACTGAGCTGTGAACTTAAGTTGACCCCCATGGACAGGTTAAAACAGAAAAACTGCCCTGATCAGACAATTCACATTAAAATCCTAATTTGGCTCCACTAACGTATTTTACAACGATATTAAGAAAAATAATGTTTTCTTCATAAGATACGTTAGTTTTTGCATTTCGGTCGCTTGTAAATAAACAAAATTGCTATTTCATCTTGAAACTTGGGTTGTTTGTTCTCCAATACTTATGTTTTTCCCTCTGCTGGTTGAAAAAAATCTAAAACTACAATTTTTAAAATTATACCGAAACGCCAAAACGAACGTATCTCAGCTGTAAATGCAAGTACTGTATTATTATCACTAATTTGCCTCTATTGCTATGAAATATTTTGTGAACAAAAAAGGCGATTAAAAATTACTTAATAAGATATATTCAAGTTGTTTAAAGAAGCTGTTGCATCTTCAAGATAAACGCTTTATTTTTGTTGTATATTTGTAGCGTAAACTAGTTACAACCATTTTAATTCCACAGAGAGACACAGAGGCCTGGAGCTACATTCATCCTGTACAATGAGTCTCAAGTATTTTCTTTATACCGTACCACTGTACCCTGTGGGTTCAAGGTTTTGTCTGGAGTCAGCTGCTGTTGCCGCAGATAAATTACTCCGGAAATCTACGTGAAATTCTCAAGAATTATTTATACCTAATTTGAATGTAACATGTTTGCGTTGCTACTTTCCACTACTTCTTACTTACTCAATTTTATGAAAACTATCTGTAAGGGAGCTGGAGTGTGTTATAACGTTTTATTATAAATTTAATTTATATTATAATATCAGAAAACGTCGAACATTCTAAGCTCCTTCGTTCCAATATATTTATCACAAAATTATCTTTTAATTTCCTGGTAGGTAAATAAAATCATTAAATTTGTATTTATATTATATTCTATTTTGCCGTGTACTGATTATGATATAATTCAGCCCAAGTCTCTTCGCTAAATTTATTGCAAATATTTGATATATTCGTGCTATTAAAATCTCTAGTTTTGGTTTTTGGGCAGGAACTTCATAATCTGCCTCAAAATTTAGTAACTGAACTACTAAATAAATATTATGCGTGTCAATTATCGGTCAGTATCCAACTATTGTCGATGGTAGAATTTTTACTCATTTATTGGTTATTTATTAATGTATTATAATGGCGATTAGAAGATTAAAATATCGTGTATTAAGTACAGAATACCAATGAAATTGATGGTTATATGATTACCGCTACTTTTTTTCTACTTACTGTTATAATAACAAATACTATTGTACTATTGTTGATCCACGTATCTTATTGATTAGATTATTGGCGAAATCAAACAAAGGGATAATTTTATGATTTGATAATCAATCGGACTCTATACTTGGTCCAATAATTATAGACAGAGTTTGAGTACAATCAAATAAAGATTAATTATATCCAGAATTAGATACGATATATATACTCCAAACCTACGAATATATGCAGGGTAATTCCAGAATTAAGAATCTTCGGTGAATTTTGATGATATTAATTAAATTTAAATTTGATGAAGACATTTAGTCACAGCTTAAATTATATAATTTGTTAGTTACCACCTTCTATTATTATTTTATTGCAATAATAAGAAGATAGATTATTAAAAAATGTTATTTTAGGTATTTAGCAGATAACTTCAATACTTGACATGTATGTAGAGCTACATGTTAATATATTATAATAATCGTAATAACACATTTAAGATTAATTCCAAATAAACAGAGTCAGGTTCATTCTCTTCTTCGACCTCCTTCATCACTACTCTCTCACTCTTCTATACAATGTGCTAATGTTTCCGATGCATTATCAATAGATCAACATGGTTTCATGTTACAAACCTTGCGTGTAAAAGGCAGTTAGTATAGTCAATCTGTCAGATGTATACATACATATGTTCCTGTCATTCCTAATCGGAACATAGGGCCTCAACAAAATTCCTCTATCTGATCCTATTCTTAGCCAAAATCTTCAGCTCTCCCCCATAATTTCCCTACTACACTTGCTTCCTGTAACACCGTTCATTTCTACATCTGCTTGAATCTTCCTCATCTACGGTTGCCTTGTGATTCACGTTACTACTAGGTTTTTGGAGCTCCACTCACTGTGTTCGATATCTGAATTGATTGCAGCATGTTAGTCCTTTGCCACAGTTCGATGTTAGTTATTTGCTCCGGCCAGAATATTCCCAGTATCCTCCGTAAGATTTATTAACAAAGACTTATAGTTGGTTGATAAATTGCTTAGTAAGCTTCCAAGTTTCGTAGTCGTACAAAAAAATTGTTTCTACGTTCGTATTAAAACACCGTATTTTGGTGTTAACAGAGGGGATGCGAAAATTCCAAAAGTTTGTTAGGTTTTCCTTGTTCTTTTTCTGATTCATCTTTCCGTACCCCCGTTTTCGTCCACTATGCTACCAATATAAACGAATTCTCGCACCGTTCCAATAAGTTGATCTCCGAGATATAGGCTGTCGTTGTTATGGGTCAATAGTCGCATTTCTTTACTTATATTCTCATTTATTTTGAGTCCGACTTTGGCGGCTTTTTCACCTAGTTAATTTTTGGTTCAATGTCTTCCAAAGTGTGCGGCATGAGACATATATCATCGGCATAATTAAGGTCCTCCAGGCTGCCGGTAAGGTTCCATCTTATGCCCCTATCTTCAACATAGGCTCTTCTCTCACAAAGTTTCACCATTCTGTTTGCTGTAAATCGTAAGATAATAGTAATAATAGAGAAAAATAGTTTAAAGAAAAATTGTAGCTTGTTTCATTTACCACAATATTAGTAATATCTAATTTTAGGGTCGAACTAACAGCAAAGGAGATAATCGCGAAAAGTCCAGCTTTACTGGCAGTATTTTTACATGGCGCATGGCAGTCGTAGTGGCAACGACTTTTTGTGGAAAACATTAATTTATGATTTTACATAGGTGAGAAGTTAGGGAGGTATTATTATTATCGCGAATCACGTCAAGGTGCAATGCAACCTCGGGAAGAGCACCGTCATGGTGCTCCTCGATATTGAGAAAGTTTTCGAAACCATATGGATCCCAGGTTTACTCCACAAACTAAATTCACTGAACCTTCCGACGCACATTACGAAACTTATTAACTATTTCCTGTCAGATAGATCGCTGCAGGTCAGAGTGAATAATAAACTATCGACTCGGCGGGACATTCGCTCAGGCGTCCCCCAGAGGTCTTGCTTGTCTCCATGTCTATACAATCTGTACGACTCTAATCTGTACGTCTTCGACTTTCCGGAGTTTCCGAATTCGAATCTTGCCAAGTACGCCGATGACACGGTCATGTTCGTGCACTAGCACAACGCGTCGAAGGCGCACATGGTCCGTGCCACGGTGTATTACAACAAGTGGAAGATTCGGATCAACGCCGAGAAGTCGGAGTCGATTTTATTCAGCCGCTTCACCGAAAACCGGATTTTAACGCCACTTTTGATCGGGGGTGCATGAAGTATTTGGGGATAAACCTAGACAATCGACTGACGTTCAACATTCACATTAACGAGACGATACGCAAGATCTACTCCATGTCCAGAAGTCTGTATCTGCTCCTGGCGCGGGGTAGCGGACTCAACAGGACCAATAAAAAGTTATTATAAACGATGGTAATCAGCCCGGCTATCACATAGGCGGCACTGGTGTGGTGCAGAATCCCGGCCACGACAATGCGAAAACCAAAAGTTGTAGAACACAAAATGCGACTCATTTCAGACTCTCAAAGACCTCTATGCACGTTGCCATGACATACCCCCACTAGACTACGTCCAAGAAAAGTTTCAAAAATTCCGTCAGTTTAACTAGACGGTAGCCCCCTTACCCGCGATATTACCAAAATCAGACAGCATAATACCATCCTTTTTGAAATATGACACCCCCTACCATACCAGGTTGCCTATCTTCCGGCAACTTCCCTAGTCACACTGCCTTCTACGACAACTTACATCTACCCTTACTCTTATCTTTCCATTAATGTTGAAGAATCTTTCCAATCCGTCTTTCTCACCTTTCATGTTTGTACAATTTTGTTCTTTTACCTTTTTTGTTGTTTTTGTTCCCTTTTTGTCTAAATCCCCTCTAGGTCGAAAACTTATCTAAATCCCAATTTTTTAAACCACGATTTAATTTTCACCCTACCTTCCTTGTCGACAATCAGATCACAAGGTCGCCTTTTGTTCGATCAGGTTTTTTCGTTTAGTTGTGTTTCCCGTATCAATAATCAATATTATGAAATGCGTTCGCCTACGAATTTAGTGTTTTATAGTATTGTGTTTATTTTTAACTATTTTTAGGTCCATGTGGACACATTATAATTTTAATCTAGTTTTTAAGTCTGCATGTGGCAGACAGGGCTACTAGCCCTTCCTCACATTTACCTCCAAGCTGAACCGGACCTACCTCGTTCAGCCTCCTACCCGCCTCGGCGATGTTCGCCGTAGTTGTCTGCCTGGCTCCGGGGTAGGATTCGGTGAGGCATATATTTGTACTTAAATATTGAATAAAATATTGTTGAGTTGAGTTGAGACCTAGACTAGATAACCGAAGTGCAGCGACGTCGCGTCGTGCGCGGTGATGACTTGGATGGGCGACAGACCATCAGAAGCGAAACCGTTGCTAGTAAAGACACCTTACGGGCAATACAGAGGGAGCACAATATTAGCTCAGGAGGCTGCAGTTCCCTCAGAGTAGTATACAGACGAGTCCGGGAGGAGGGGGCTTTAGTCAGTACGAGTCTGATACTTTCAATATAGTATTTATTGATTGGAGCCCATGAAAGGTATTTTGCTCTACAGCTCTAAGTGTCTTTGTGAAAAATTGGATAGTCGATATTATTTGCACGTATCTCTTCTAGGCCTTTGACGGGCTTGATCACGTAACCTTGACAATTTCGATTTTTATTGTTTTTTATTATTCGATCATGTCCTCAGGGTCACTATCAATTTATTCATTACCGAAGTTTATCAGCTTCTCGCAAAAACATGGTGTGCTACAGATGTCAATGCTTGGCCCACTTTCCTTTGTTAAGTTTTTTAATGACATTCTGGAGGACTTTGATAATAACATCCATTTTCTATTGTACGCAGATGATCTAAATGTACATATTTGAGCATGAATATCCACACAGAGGATTTCCACAAAATGTACTATGGGAAACGTTTGACTTAAAGATCTCAGAAAACGTAGAAGCAATTCTGTAATTTTTTTTTTCAAAATTGATAATAACTGTATAGGCATATCAAATCAAATGAAGTATGGAATACCAAAAAAGTGTATAAGCATATCAAATCAAATGAAGTATGGAATACCAAAAATTGGTGCTCGCTATAACCACTTATTGGCGGACGTATCCTTCGAACTAATATCTTTATTTTTTATCAAATATATGTCAGTTATGTTAAAATAGAGTACAACATTGATATATTTTTCCACAGGAGAGGGCAAATAGAAGTTCTGTTCTTGATTTTGATATTTTTTAATTTATTATTATTATTTACATATTACCTATTATGTATATTTGTATATTTACTTCCTTCCCCATCTATTTATATATATTATAAATTGTCCTTTAACCACATAATTAGGTTTTTGCCTGTTGGATTGTGTAATGAATTAAGCAAATAACTAACAAAACTATTATTTAAAATCCACTACGGTGAAAATTTTGAGGAAATATACGGTCTACATCCTCCATTTTGTTTTTATTTTATTTAAATATAACTAGTGTCACTAATGCTGTTGAAACGAACTAACAAGTGTTTCCAAATCGGTCTCCGCAAGGTAAAGTATAAATAGAGTAACATATAGACATCATTCATTTGCGTAGTCGAATTAAAATGGGTGATTTATTAGTCACTTAAGATGGAGGATTAAAAGAAAAAGATACAGACCCAACTTTATTTAATACGGTAATGTCAAAAGTATGATAATAATTTTACTAATAAGGGCTAACATTTCATAAATATATATTTCGAATGGAGGTCTTATTATGGTATTGTAATAAATGAAAATATGTCTCCCAAAAGGATTCCTGCTCACATCTCCAATATACCCGTGAATTGAGGTGAAGAATTTAGAGACGAGCGCTCTACGTACCATTTGGGATTATTTGCAGGTATATTATCTTCGTCGGCTCGCACATGTAGCATAACTCTGCCTACATCAGGGTATTTGCATTTCTTGTAACATGTACGTTTTACAAAAAAATGTTATACGCCGAGAGCGATTGGCAAATTCAATAATTCATCATTTTAAAATGTATAATTCACAATACGTTTTTATCTGTTTTTGCCATTGTACGGGATACAATATGAATAGCATTCTATAAAGCGAGAAAGTGAAATACTGTTTAAATTCTATAAAATGTAAATAATATCCTTTAATGTATGGATGTATTTTCCAAATATATAATCACTCATTTTTAGTTGTTCGTATTTTTTTGTTGTCGCTACAACTAAACTGCTGGCCAACTGAAATGGACCAAGCGAATATTTAGGTTGAATTTAAATCTACATTTTTCGAGAACGAGAATGGATATCAATGTGCGGTTTTCAGGATTTAAGAGATAATTTATATGTGAAACAGCGAGTTTTGCCAATTTCTCTTACAACGATCTACTCTTATGAAACTCAATAAGGCCTAATAGACCAGGAGCCCGCCGACCACTAATTGTGTGTCATACGCCCAAAATGTGTGAATTGTTGTTAATTTGGGGTAGTAGAGCACATAAATGTTCATGCCAGCCCCTTTTTTGATAGAGGGGCGTAAGACAGGCCCCCAAATGTGTAAGAAATATGACTTGTAAAAGTAAAAAAAAAACAGCCACAAATAAGTCATGGGTTTACGCATGGGTTGGAGGGATTTCTTAATTTATCCCCAAAAATCATGAATCTAGACTCCCATTCATTTTGGGTAGTACAATTTTGAAAAAAATTCAGGTAAAAAAAATGATAAGTTTATGAATGGCAATCAGGAACTTAGTAAGTATGAACCTACTGAGTGTGAAAACATAGCCGCCTTCTCTGAACAGTAGTACGGCAGCCTTGCCATCCACGATAATTGATGGCGTACCAGGATTCCCTAACGCATATACTGTTTACCTGTGTAATTCGATGAATATCATAAATTTACGACTGGCAATCAGAAATTTGGTAAGTATGAACCTCCTGACTGCGCCATCTTTAAAAAATGGGACGAAGGTTTTGCCTTTCACGATAATTGATGGTATCGGAGCTTCCTACCGCGTATACTGGTTACCCGTATAATTCGATGAATATCATAAATTTACAACTAGCTATCAGAAACATGGTAAGTATGAACCTCCCGAGTGTGAAAATACATTCTCCATCTTTAAAAAGTGGGGCAAATGTTTTGCCTTTCAAGATAATTGATGAGGTATCGGAGATTTCTACCGCATAATACTGGTTACCGGTATAGTTCTGATTGCCAGCCGTAAAATGATATTCATCGAATTATACGAGTAATCAGTATATGTGGTAGCAAGCTCCGATACGCCATCAATTATCCTGAAAAGCAAGACTTTCGCACCACTTTTCAAAGATGGCGAATGTTGTTCGCACTTAGGAGGTTCATACTTACTAAGTTTCTGATTGCCAGTCATATGTTTATAATATTCATCGAATTCAAGCGCGAATTTATGGGGGGGGAAAAGGGTAACGTAGTAATTATACCCCCTCCCCCCAAGATTCTGTAAACCACCCAGTTTCATTTTAAAATTTCATACTTTTTATTATTTTATTTCATATTTTTGAATATATATTGTATTTACAGAGGCGTACCGATGGCAAGGCAAACCGGGACCCCGGGAGATTAAGGGGCCATGGGAGAATTTCTCCCCTCCCGCTCATCAAAAAATTTTGGGACGAAAAATTTTTTTTCGAATTTCTCCTCCCCGCTTATCAAAGAAATTTGGGGATGAAAAATTTTTCTTTGAATTTCTCCCTCCCGCTCATCAAAAAAAATTTTCTGATTAGGATTAGATATTAAGAAAATAATATAATAGGGGGCCCCCAACAATTTTTTGCCCTGGGGCCCCATGACGTCTAGTTACGCCTCTGCTGTATCTAGTTGTGTTTATAAATTGTGTTTGTGATTTTGAGAAATTGCTTTTTTAAAAGCTTTTATTTAACTTGCAATGTTTGTTTGTTTGTTGGTTTAGGTCAAATCTGGCAAGCTGAATTTCGACTAGTTTTAATTAAGCTAGAGCTTTGAAATTTGGCACACGTGTATAAGTCCGGTGACAATGCAACATAGTATAGCCATTATCGGTCTAAATCTAATATGGCGGACGTCCCAAGATGGCGGATCGGCTTTTTAGTCATAACTCCCCTGATGTGGGTATCAAATGAAAGGGTTTGACGAGTAAAATACGATAAACAATGTGACGTCATTCTAAATCCAATATGACGGACGTCCCAAGATGGCGGATCTGCTTTTTGGTCACAGCCCCGTTGATATGGGTGTCAAATGATAGGGTTTTACGAGTAAAATACGATAAAGTATGTGACGTCATTCTAAATTCAATATGGCGGACGTGGGAGAGGCGGGGAAGGGGTGGGAAGGGATGGGGAAGAGGTGGGGAAGGGATGGAAAGAGGTGAGAAGGGGCGGGAAGAGGTGGAAAGAGATGGAAAGAGGTGGAGAGAGATGGGAAAGGGCAGGGGAAGAGGTGGGAAAGGGGTGGGAATAGGGTGGTACGAGGTGGGGAAGCGGTGGGAATAGGGTGGCAGGAAGTGGGGAGAGATAGGAAAGGGCAGGGGAAGTGGTGGAAAGAGGTGGGAAGAAGTGGGAAGTAGTGTTAGAGAGGTGAGAAGACGTGAAAGGGAAGGGGTGGATGGCGGTGGCAAATAAAAGGGTTTTGTCTGTCTGTTTGTAAAATAAGTAGCCTATAAGCCTATAGCCTAAGTAGTCAATTGAGCAAAGTAACTATGCAATAGCGCTATATGATCGCCCCCAAAGCTTTTGGTTTCCATGTGTATGAATTTAGAAAAACATATTTTTACTTTTTAGAAGTTTTTTCAAATAAAAGCTTTTTCTTAAAAATATTTTTACTTCCACATCCAGTAACGACAAAAAAATTTTTTAAAATTTTTATTGTTCAAATAGTCTTAGAATGTCATAAAACGTCGAGATTTTAAGTTTGAGCGAAAAAAAATTTCTGTCGGTCTGTCTGTAACTTTTTTGTGCGCACGTTTACTCTGGAACCGTTCGAGATATTGACTTGAAATTTGGTACACGTATGTACTTTAACGATATCTAGAACTAGATTATATCTTCATCTTGTTCCTTCGAAGGGTTGGGGGGTAAATTGGGGTAAACTTGGGGTAAATAGGTAAATCAAGCAGGTAAGAGTCCTTAAAATTGGTATTTAGTATATACAAGGGAAGCTAAGGTCTCAAAAAAATTTTGGCATTAGCCACCCCCATTACCACCCCCACCCCATTATTAAAGGGGATGAAAAAAAATTGTGATTTAGTGTGTGTACAAGAACCAAAAACCTCAAAATATTTTTTTTACTTCAACCACTCCCACTACCACCCCCTATCACCACCCCCACCCCACTAACGATGTGGAGTATCGTTTTATGGGTTTTTGGGGTAGAGGATTTCAAATATTATATTATTAAAGTTCCATAAACATTTATTTCCACATACAATATTTTTTCGTTGTGAGTGACTTGGATAGAAAATCTGGATGTGGAAGTAGTGATTCCTTGGGCAGCGGATTTTTTATATAATTTTATTCCCCCATATACCAGTGACTAAAAAAATTCATATCAAAAAGACGAAATAATTTTTGGGGAATCTCGGAAGTTATAAAGTTTGGAAAAAACCTTTCACACCCACATAGTAACGTGCTTCAAAATAAAAGAATCGAGCAAAACTCACTGTTTACAAATAAATTATCTCTTAAATCCTGAAGCCGCATATCTATTCTCTTTCTCAAAAATTGTGGATTTAAATTCAACCCAAAAATTCGCTGGGTCCGTTTCAACTGGCTGGCAATTTATATAAATTGTAAGTAGCTTTGCGTTACTTTGAAGCCGAATGCAAATACTAGCATATAATACTGTATATTTATAATAAGACTGAAAATCATTGACAGTATTAGCTACCGCACTCTCTGCTAATTATAAATAATTTGAGGGTAGCTCTCATTTTTTTCTTTCATATTTTGTGTTTAAATTAAAAGTCTGTTTAAAAGTTTCATGAGATATTGTGAAATGCACTCTCTGTTACATCTAGTTCTGCCTACCTGTCATATAAATTGATTAGCGGAGTGAGTTCTAGGGTAGATAAGCTTCTGTTATTTTTAATTATGTTAGCCTCTCGCTTTCAAACAGTTAACATTTTTTAGTTTAAATAGAAAACAAGCCTTTTATCAAATTCCTGATGCAACGTCCAACTCTATATTATACCTGCAAAAATACTGAAAATTGACGGTAATAGATTTATAATTTGCAGTACAAAACCGGGTTTGTGGTGAACTCGAACCACAATCTCTCGGCCGCAAAACCTTTAAATCTTTAAGGCATCTTTATTTATACTAATGAGTTAACTTTTCAGGTTTGTATATCATTCATTGTTATATTCGCAATGAATATATAACATAAACACACCACAGAAGTAGAAAACCTCCAAATCCAAAATCAAAGCTAAAGGAGAGAGTTACATATTTATGATCTATATTAAGTCTCTAGTCAATACAGTATTTTTGTTGCAAAGAATTTTTGTGCTGTCTCTGTTATGTACTTGTACATTAGTGTCTTTGTGATATTGCGTAGTGATACTCCAAGTCTCCGTGATGGTGCCCTTAAAAAATGCTTTTACCGTCATCGCTTATCATCTCAAATTTTGTTTTATCACAAAGAATTCGGTTTCCCCAGTATGAAATTACCGAGGTTTGCGGGCTAAAACCAGTAGAAGCCCTTGCCAACCTCATATAAAGTGTTCCAAAAAGTGCCGACCTTATGCTCGAAACTGTCAAACCTATGTTCAAATGAAAGGTTCATACTTTCCTTTCATTTTCGCACTAGGTTGGCGGGAGGTTAGCGCACACATCATATGTTAATTCGTTAACAATTTAAATGAAAGCCGCGCACAGATATTCGAGTTCTTGGGTCATGAAACATGTTGTGTTGAAGGAAATGATTATTATACTCTTCGCAAATCGAAAACGAAGAGTATATTGCATTTGATCGGCACATTTCTAAAACCGTAAATATCGCTCGCAGACAAAAAATTTTCATATCATTGTGTTAGTGAACGAATTCTGAACAACTTTCAAAATGTCCGTCTGTCCGTCCGCCCGTCACGTTTCTTTTATTATTATCTAGGGGAAGAACTCTATTATTTTTTAACAAAATCGATCGGTAAATAAAAATGTTATTAATGATTTAAATTTGAAACAAAATTTTTTGATTTTTATGTTTTTGTCATTGAATGGAAATCTGGTGGAATATTTCATTTTAATATCAAAATATTTATATACTTTACAAATATACATTTCATAATGTAATATACAACCGTGAAAATATGATTTTAGCTCGTGTCTTCTAATGTAAAAATTTACATTTTTTTACGTGTAAGGTGGTGGTATAGTTCTTATGCTTTTGACTGGGAATCCAAAGTTCGAAACCCAAATGGGGTTTGGTATGTTTCTTTTTTATTTTTACTTTATTTTACCAACTAAGGTTCGTACTATAAAATTAAAAATGTCTAAAACTAACATTATATACAAAAAACTGCGAAGAGTATCCTATAGAATGTGTCACAATTATATAAAAAGTTCAGTGAACAAGCGAAGAGTACGTTTTTGGCTTGTTTTTTTAATGTAATCATTCCCTTTTCCCTTCCATTTCCCTTTTAGTCGAATAAAACTAAGCATTGAAAATACTATTTTAACGATAGTTTGGGGAGGTGGAGTGGGGCAGTTTTTCTCTGAAAATGCAATTTGTATGTTACCAAGAAGTTACAGTAAAGTTTTGTTCAATCTGGGGGATAAGCATTTCTTGGAAATTTTGAAAAATGTGTTTTTATCCCGTTTATTTTTAATATCTCGGATTTTGTTCATCGAATCAGGCCAAACTAAAAATCAGAATGTTTGTAAATAATTTATGAATAAAACTGCATAGATCCAAATCCTATCTTCGGTTTTTTTGCATAAAAATAAAAACTAAGACAATTTTACATAAACCGAAATTAATATTTTTTAATGAAAGGACCCTGCACTTTTTAAAGGTATTTTGGTGATCAATAGATTTTTCTGATTTTTGTATATGTTAATTCTTGAGGTATGTTTACCAACCATGCAAAAGCACAATCATATAGGATTCATAGTTTAGACAGGAGACGGAATTTGTCTTTGTAAGTTTTATATTTGCTTACATTCCGGTAAAACCGTTGAAGTAAAACTCACCGGGAACGATATCTGTATAAGTACATATATACAGCGTATAAGTATCTGGATACATACCTATGTCTGAATTAATAAAAGGCGTAATGACATATTTTTGCCACATCTATACAGCATGATTCATTTTTAGCATATACTGATGCAGTTACACCCATTCGTAAACCAAATAAATTCGCCAATCGGATTTACAACCGAAATCGCGCGAGTTATACTTACTTGTACGTATTTAAAATTGTCCAAAAGCTCTAAATTTTCGTGTTGCTAGACAGTGATACTCAATGCTTGAAAAGTATACCTTACTTAAAGCAGGTCTCTTAGTTGCCCCAAATGGTTTCATTTTGGACGTCTATGGACCTTACTTTGCCGACACGCACAACAATGACGCAAAAATTCTACTGCATGACATGAGAAACGAAAATATGGCGCAGATACAACATTGGATTCGAAATGGAGATATCTTAATAACGGACAAGGGTTACCGTGATGCTTCTGCTTTTCTGCAAGATTTGGGTTTACTTCATGAAATGCCAGAATTTTTTCCGCGGAATCAAAGACAATTCACGAGAGCAGAAGCAAACCACAATAGGTCGATATTGGCTCAAACAGAAAATCTACTTTTACGAAGAATTGAAAGGGGCGAACTGAGCTTTAGACGAGGTGGTGGGCCGTGGATGGACATAGAAGCATGCGACCTAAATTGTCCTCACCGTCGCTCGATTATCTTAAAGACAAAGCCTACGGAACCTACCAAGTGTTTTTGGCGCCTGGATACATGTAAGATGTTCGAAACCGACAAGGGTTAGAAGAAAATGAATTCAGCTTTCAAATATAAAGGGTGCAACCAAACCTGATACAAGCCAGATTATATTCTCGTTTTACCTAAGAAGTTAAACAGAATTTATTTATTGAATTTAATAGAATGGAAGAGGATGGAATAGAAAATAATCCTCCAGAAGAACCAATAACTGCGGTGTACTGCAGCTGTAAATTGGGAGCTAAGACACTGGGGTTATGCGCACATGTGTCATTACGCCTTTTATTAATTCAGACATAGGTTTGTATCCAGATACTTATACGCCATACCTCCGATCCTGGTGCGAAATCTGCAATTTACGTTATTTCCGGTACAAAGGATGTGACACAATAATCGTTTTATTATATAAATGACATGTACTTATACACGTATAGTTCCCGGTGAGTTTTTCTTCAATGGTTTTACTGGAATGGAAGCAAATGTAAAACTAAAACTTACAAAGACAACTTCAACGCCCTCTCCTGTCTAAACTATGAACCCCATATGATTGTGCTTTTGCAGGGTTGGTAAACATACCTCAAGAATTAACATATAAAAAAATCAGAAAAATCTACTGATCACCAAAATACCTTTAAAAAGTGCAGGGTCCTTTGGTGAAATAATAGGTCTTGGAGGAGTAGTGAACTATTATGAAAAATTTCAACTAAAGATATTTATTATTTTCCCTGAAAAACGGGATTTCTGAAAAATTTTTGAAGCTTTATAAGAAAACTGCCATTTGGTCACGTCAAGACTTTTTAATTTTTAAACCGTAGCTTTTTAGAAAAAAAGAAAAAAACTTTATATACTCAGGATTTGAACCACGGATTTCCCCATGGGAATCGTCGCGTCACTTTAATAATTGTGCTACGGCCGTGAAACATTTTCGAATTCAATGAATTTTGGCAGAGAAAGCAAAACACATAATTTTGGAACCCTTTTTATATGGGGTTGACAAGGACTTCTACTGGTTTTAACCCGCCAACCTCAGTATTTTCATTCTCAAGTTCTTTGTGATAAAACAAAATTTGAGTTGATATGCGATAACGGTAAATGCAGTTCTGTAAGGGCACCGGAAGTTACCCCCTTTTTCCGCCCCGTCCCGGAAATATTCATTTTCGGATGAAGTAAGGTTAAAATTACCTTAGAATGAAGTTTTGACCGTATCGAAGATCACGGAGACTTGGAGTATCTCGGGCTCTCTTACTATATATATCTGTTGGAGTTCGTTAGTACTAGGGATTCACCGGGTATCCAGTAAATACCCGGTATGCCGGGCACCCGGCCCTTTTTAAGGGAAATCCGGTTTCGCCAGATAACAAAACAATACCCGGCCGGGTACCGGGTACTAAAGAAACTAATGTCACTCTTTTCAAGGCTTTATTTATAAATTTAAAATATAAAAGTAATATACATATAAAAATAGTGTGATAATCTTGTTTGGTAAACAAAATAATTACACTACTTTTACTACTTTTTTAATATTTTAACATTGTACACTCGCAGACAAAAATGTGATGGAATTAAATTGTTTTTTTCTTTTTTCTTTTTTAAGTAATCGCTGTGTTCCACTGTGTGAACAGAGCGTAAGTGTTTTACTAAAGATGAGGTTGACACACTCTTTCCTGTACCACCTCGCGAAATTCTTCTCTTATGTAAAAAACATGTTGCCTTAGTGTTGTCATCTTCAGATAGCTCGTAATAATCCCAAACTACACTTCTATCTTTAACAGCGATGTGTCATGACCTGTCAACTGCCGATTTGACTAATAAAGTTAGGTTATGTCACTTTTCGCATGATACGATTCCTTAGTGAATACCCGGTACTCGGTAAATACTCGGTACTCGGTGAATACCCGGCACCCGGTACCCGGCCTAATGATATCTGGTACCCGCTGTGCAAATTTCAGGTTAAACCCGGTACCCGGCGTTTATAAAAACAACTACCCGGTGCATCCCTAGTTAGTACTCTTAAAATCTCGTTTTTTGTTGTCTGGAGTCTTTTTTATTGCATGTCCGAGGTAGTGTCCTAAGACGCCGGTATAGACCTGGTATTGACCTGAATTGTCTTGTAAAGTGTTGTCTGCAGACTTTTTTACTTCGTGTTCGAGATAATGTTCCAAGACATGCACGTACACGTACACATCAGTGAAGTTCTGTATTGTCTTGTAAACTGTAAATTTATTATCTGTAGACAATTTGCTGCGTCGACTTACTAGGGGGTAAAGTTTGCTTGGAGTTGTCTGTATTAGTTATGTGCGGTAAGTCCCTAGCTTGGTGAAAAATCTCCTAGAGGTGAGATATAAACAAGTGAAAGGATATTTTTAATAAAAAATAGATTTTACAGTATAGGAGAATTTTTAAATTGTAATGTTGACATCAAGCACTTTTAACATAAAATAACATGTGGCATTACTCGAACTTAAATCGTTTTTAATTGTATCTATTTGGTATGAGTCTGGCATGGTCCAGCTATACCTATGTGTATTTTAATGTACAGATTTTTGAAGTGTAGGTATTAAATTACACAAAATCATATTTTATGTCTTACTTCATCATATAGCAGCAAATTTTTAAATATTTACATGTGGAAAACAAAATTCATTGCTATAGGCACCAATAAATTGATTAGATTTGATTTAAATTTTTATTTAATGATCATGTACTGCTTGGTCCCGTTTTTTCCCTAAGAAATAAGTTATCATTTAATATCAATAATTATTATATTGAATTCTTTTTATCTATCATTAACAAGTTATTAAGTACAAATTATTTTTATGCTTTCCTGTCATCGCATGAAAATTCTTTTTATCTATCATTAACAAGTATTAACTACAAATTATTTTTATGCTTTCCTGGCATCGCATGAAAAAGTTAAGCTATCTTAAAATTATGCCTAGTAACAGAATTCATACAGCAAGCAAATTAAGGACAATTAAACCATTATGAGACAACGTAGCTAAATGTTAAACCTAACAACACAATTCAAACCGTAAAAAGAATAACTAAAAACCATTAAACGGACGTAATATAACGTAGCTAACCCTGAGACTAACGAAAATCACTTTACAGCAAAACGGCATAAATAACAGGATTATGCGAGATTTCATATTATGTGCGAACTGTATAAAAGCGAAACCAAATAAGCTAAAAACGTTTTCTTGTAAATAATGTTAGTTTTTGGACATCCTAAATTTTGTGATACCAACTTTGTTGTGAAAGAAAATATATGTAAGAAAATTTAAAAAAAACATCCAACCTGTGTGGGATTCGAACACACGATCTTTGAATTGCAAGCCAACAACAACAACAACAAAACAAATTTATTTGACATTTCTTGTTACAAGAATGCACCTCATGGGATCCCGGCCCGGAGCCAACCAGACAACCACGGCGCGTAGCGTCGTGGAAAATGTGTGGTTGGACGAGGCGGGTCCGATTTGGTTTAACGATAATGCTTGTTGCAGCTAGGACACCTGTCCGCCTTAGGCAGACTTAAAACTAGGTTAAAATTAGGGAATGTGCTCGCACGAGCCTAAAACTAATGAATAAAAAACTTAAAACTAACACTTGCACTGCACTTACAAATTTTTGGTTGCTGATACGGGAAAACAGAATTAAACGAAAAAACCCGTTCGAGCAAATGACGTCCTTGTGGTCTGGTCGCCGTCAAGGAAGGTAGGGTAGTTAAAAGGGTTGAATTTAAAAAGTTTGGATTTACAGGATGTTATCGGCCTAGAGGGAATTTAGAAAGACAAAAAGGGAACAAAAAGGTTAAAAGAACAAAATTGTACAAACATAAAGAAGGGGTTGGAAAGTTAAAGTTGAGAAAAGATAAATAATAGAGTAGGGTTAGGTTTGCAAGCCAAAACTTTAGCCACTGCTCCATCACACTTTGCTAGAAAAACTGAATGTAGTATATATCTTTCGAGAATCATATTTCAACGCATTAGTATATTATTATGAAATATATATTAGTAAAATATATAAACAAAGAAAAATATATTATAGAGATAAGATTTTGCACAAGCGACAAAAATGAACAAAAAATATATTTTTTAATTACATGATTAACAACTTTCTTATTTACTGATTGATTTTCTTAAAAAAGTGTTCTTTCTCTGACTAACATTAACTTACTTTCCAAATTTCAACACAATCGGACTTTTCTTTCTTAAGTTATCGTGCTTACAAGAAACGTGACAGACGGACAGACGGACATACGGACAGACGGACAGACGGACAGACGGACAGACGGACAGACGGACAGACGGACATTTTGAAAGTTGTTCAGAATTCGTTCAATAACACAATGATATGAAATTTTTTTCTCTGCGAGCGATATTTACGGTTTTAGAAATGTGCCGATCAAATGCAATATACTCTTCGTTTTTTGCGAAGAGTATAACAAGTGATACAGTGTGGTGGTAGGAAGATAAATTACAAAATTTTTACCGTAGATAATGTAAGAAAGTTATTATATAATTTACATGGAAATAGTTTATGAAACAGATTGAAAATATTATAACAACGGATCTGAGTGTGCGCTGTACTGCCGCACAGCGCGCCAGTGGCAAGTTTCACTGGTAACAATATTTTTACTTGGTTAAATCTGCAATATTGCTGATTCTAATTATAGCTTCGTGAAATAGGCCAGTGGTCAGGTAGATTAACATCGTTTTATATCGGGCAAAAGATTTTACTGATGGAACCAGTTCATTATAGGAAGATTCTACTTTAAAAGATGGTACATATTAATTTTAACTTATTAAGTTGCAAAATATGCTATTGAATACATCTACATCTACTTGACTTGGTCTGTACGTGCGTGCGTATGGAAACCAGGGACCGAAACCGAAACCGAAATCCGCACCGTACTTACGACTTTATAAAGTTCAAAAAATATGGTTGAAATCAAAGATTCAAATATTTAAACCATGATGTAGAAATACAAAATTGTATGGTGAAAACCATATCTAAGTCGATTCGTCCATTATAAAGATTAGGTAAAAGGCAAGTAAAAAGCCAAAAACCGAAATCGAAACCGAAAACCGCACCGTAATTACTAATTTTTCTAACAGAAGCCGAATTGCCGCGGATGTGTAAACCGAAACCATAACCGAGAACTGAATTGTTGCTGCCTTGACAATCGAAACCGTAAATGAAAACCAAATTTTCGCTGCTATGAAAACTGAAAATGGTATACCTTATTTAACTCTAACCGAAATTAACCGAAATTAATTTCGGTTTCGGTCCCTGATGGAAAGTCTCACCCCTTATTAACACACATGTCCATTGAGTCTCCAATGGACACATATGTCCGGACATCTTGTTCGTTCATTGACTATCAAGATTAAGTATTGATGCTGTCCAGTGAATATCCATTGGACTGTCTAGTGGCCATTTTTTTGGAAAGCCATATGCTGACCCCTTGTAGCTATCCAATGGAAGTCTTTTGTGGAGAATTGTGTCCGTAGGACATCCTTTACTATTAAATAACCGAGTAAATTCGACAGCACTTCTCGCGACTCTGGTGTCCTCAGCATTCAAAACTACATCCTGGATAGTACTGAGACATAACTGAAACTAAGTGATATCTCTTACCTGCATATTAACTTGGCCGTGTATCAAAATCTGATCTACTCTCATAATCTAGCAAATCTTATTACAAATAGCAAAGAATTTATATAATCATTGGATTAATTGTACAGTTTAATATGAAATTAATACTCAATCATTTCTGAATACTTTAAATAAAATTAAATGTAAGAAAAAACTTTTTTAAAAACAAGCTTTTATTATTTAGGTGTACTAAAACGAAAAAAATAAAAAAAATTAATTGTATTAAAAGCTTGTCGCGCGTGAGAAGTCCATAGAGGCATTAATTTTTTTTTGACAGAGACTGTAAGTACCTAAGTAAGTTTTTTTATTTCTATTCGCACGACAAGCTTTTAAGACCATTAATTTTTTTGTTTTAAAAAAGTTTTTTTTACATTTAATTTTATTTTTAAACTTTTAGCTACGCTTTAATTAGGTTTATATATTCATTGAGTCGTTCCTATCCGATATAAAACTTATAGTTTAAACCGGATCCTTCACCATTTCTTGGAATGCAACGTATGAGCGAATACACTATACGATCAAATTATAGTGTTAAAACTAAAAAATTTTGTCCGCCAACTTGGGGTGTCCGCCATATTGAATTTAATGTGACGTCATTTTATTTTCGTATTCTTCTCAGCAAACCCTTTCATTTGATACCCATATCATGGGGGTGCATAAAAAATAACTTGTCCGCCATCTTTGGGAGTCCGCCATATTGGATTTAGACTTATGTCGCTTAGCTAACCATACATTGTCATCCAAACTAAACGTGTATGCAAAATTTCAGCTCAATCGGTTGGGGATAACTGTTTTAAAATCGACTTGCAAGAATTGAACTAAACAAACAAACATACATACAAAGCAAGTTAAATAAATGCTTGTAAAAAAGAATTAAGTCTCTAATGAGATAAAATTATAAGAGGTCGTTCACCAAAAGAAAACCAGTAAAACATTAATGTATATTAATATGGTTCAACAATATAATCAAACTATCCATCGTTTTCATTGCTGTTTTTTGTTTTTAACGACACTTCATTTTTACACCTTCTTCCACATCCTTCTTGTTTACCTTGAAATTGCACCTCTTAGCAGTTTCTGAAATATGAATTATAATATAATGTGTGTGTTCTTGTGTTGTATCTCCTATATTAAAATAATTGGGAATGATTAATATATTGCCTGCAAAAATAATGGCACAAATGTCAAATCGTTTTGGATTCTCAGGAAGAGCTAAACATTTGTGTACATAATTTTATTAGTTTATGTCATATTATGCACTGCTACTTACACAAAAGTACCGCATATGACATCAGAAAACATATTATTCTTGTTTATTGAGTGATTACTTTTGCTGTCACAGATACACACGTAATAAGACGCTTAAATTTCTCCAGTATTTTTGTGCGTAACAAATGTATTATAGTTATGCGTTAATTTATATATTATTATAATATTATTCAATTAATTTTTGTTATCATAGAGCAACCAATACTATTCCGTGAGATGCTTCATTATTCGGAGAAGTTGCGCTCAACAAATAGCACCTGTAAATTTCAAAGATGCCGGATAACGTGAGTAAATCATTACGGTTAATACGTGGTTATTATTACGTGTTACGTTGAACTTCCTGAATGTAAATTGTGTGGCATTTTTTCTAAAATTGATCTCTTAAGAAAGATGAATTGGTTTTTGAAGTGGCAAACGTAACCTAACTAATACTCTCACTTCACTAGTTCCTATTTACATAAGAGATGTCGCACCCTTTCTGATTTGCCCTAATTAATAAATATGACCGCATTCATGCACTACATCAAACTTTCTCTCTTATATTCTCGATTTGCACAGATTTTCTGCTAAATACTAAGAGTAAGTCCAAGTCAGAGATATCAAACAATTTAATATATTTAGTAAGACTACTTCCAGTTTTATTAATAGTTTACGCCATAATTTTATTGTTTAGCATTTATGGGTTCACAATCATTTAAATTGGTTAGTTCTCTGTATGCAAATATAAAATAAAATTAAACTTAAATTCTATTTCGGTCACTGATTTCTGTAAATGTCTTGTTTTACGAATTATTGATTCATTATCTGTCTGAACAAATTTTGTTCGCCTAGGAAGCTCTGAAACTTTTTGCATTTCTTCCTCAGATGGAAAATGTCCTTTTTTGTATCTCAGTTTCCTAATTTTGATTTCTTCATCATTGCTTGTCACCGGCATATTCAGCAATTATTGTTTGCTACCATTGAAAAAAATTAAATTGATTTTAATTCACTTAATTTTTCTTTTTTTTTTAGTTAAATTATCAGTGAAATTTAAAAAACTATATTTAAAATAATAAATAATAATAAATAGATTGGAATTCGGCAAAAATGTAAACAAAACAGGCGGCTAACAAAAATGAACAACAATCATATTTTTGAATAAGGATAAATACGTATTAAGTTGTTCTATAAATATTTGAACAACCTTATTACCAATATTAAACGAATAATTTAACAAATATAACATTGTTTAGAATAAAACTAATAAGTTAAAGCTGTGTATTTAATATGCACCGCACATAAAAAAAATTAATGAACCTTAGAAGGAGGAAACAATCTTGGTTTCCGAAACGTTAGTAAAATACATTATTTTTATATTTTTTGCTCTTATTTACACGCTTAATAAGAGACAACTCTCTATTTATTACTTTAAAGTAAACGTCACAGACTTAAAGTGACAGTAATGTCTGGATAACATTTATATTATTCTATAGATTTCTTGGGCATTATTTTTAAATTGGAGTACATATGTGGTACCAAAGAAGAAAAATTAAGAGAATGTCATAACTAACATTTACACAATTCTAAGAATCACTATTGAAAAAACATGGAAATTAAGTTGTAATAATAGGAATATAATATAATTATCTTCTAGAACATTATTTCCATGCTTTCTGGAGTTGCGGGTAAACTGTAATAACACAGGCACACTGGCACACTAAGGTGTGCCAGTGTGCCTCTCTATAGGGGGTGAATTTTTTTTGCGTATTTTTTAAGTCTCACCCCACGAAAATATACTATTATGCTAGGAATAATTTATGTCAAAGTTTCAGATAATTCGGTGAACGGTAACCCGTGCCGCATTCAGGTAGAAATTTGTAGATAAGATTTTATTACGGTAACTCGTGCCGCATTCAGGTAGAAAATTTCGTTGAAAAATTGGACGATCTTTTTGACATTTCTCATGCAAATGCATTGGAGTTGATGAAAATAGATGAAGATAAGCAGTTCTTAATTAACCAAAGAAAAAAGGGACGTCCTGGATTTATGCATGGTATTGATTACCAACTTGCTTCTCAAGAAAAATCAGCTGAGGAGAAATTACAGAAATTATCCGAACGAATGCAACGAAGTCAACAAGAAAAAGCTAGATTAGAGGAAACAGTCACCTGTCCATCATCAAGTAGTAATTCAGCCGACTCCAACGAAAATGAAGATGAAATAATCGAAGCCCAAGAAGAGTTGTTACAAGACCAGCCTGGCCCGTCACAGCCAAAAAAGAGGAGATTGTATGGAACATGTAACATCATCACACCAAAAATAGCCGCTGCATTTGATGCTTGCAAAATAAGCGTATGGAGTCCATATTTTGACGGCAGTAGCAGAAGCACTAGGACATGACACCACATCTTTGTCCATCAGCAGAACCACACTTCAGCGCTCTAGACAACGCATCCGCGAAGAAAGAGCTGGAATATTAAAAACTGCCTTCGGTAATTCTGAATTGCCGGCCCCAGTCATCCATTGGGATGGAAAACTTTTACCTTCTCTCACTGGAATGGGAAATATCGATAGACTTGCTATCTTAGTTACTAGTGGAGATATTGAACAACTACTTGGAGTACCAGCTTTGTCCAATTCAACTGGAAGAGAACAGACTGAAGCAGTTTATGATGTGCTTTGTGAATGGAATTTGGACGAAAAGGTAATAGCTTTGTGTTGTGATACAACAGCATCAAATATGGGTTATATAAATGGGGCAGCCACACTATTGCAACAAAAATTAGAAAGAGATATTCTATATTTTCCTTGTAGACATCATATTTTTGAAGTGGTTTTGAGAAGTGTGTTTGACACAAAAATGCCTTCCTCATCTGGTCCAAATGTGCCACTATTTAAACGTTTTAGGGAAATTTGGCCTAAAATAGATCAAAATAAACTAAAAACTAGATTTCAGGTATCAAAAATTAAACACATTTTACAACCAGTTAAAGCCGAAATTGTAAAGTTTCTAAATGCAGCTTTAACTTTGCAACAGCCTCGTGATGATTATAAAGAATTTTTAATGCTTTCTAAACTTTTTGTTGAAGAAGAGCCCCCCCACACGACATTCTATCAACCAGGGGCATTTCATCATGCACGTTGGATGGCCAAAGTCATTTACTGTCTAAAAATATTTTTTTTCCAAGATCAGTTCCAACTAACTAAAAAAGAAAAAATAGGTATTGAAGATATATGTCTATTTATTGTAAAGGTTTATGTAAAGGCCTGGTTTACAGCGTCATTTGCTAGTAAAGCACCGCTTCATGACTTAGACTTTTGTAAAGAACTCATTAATTATCAAAATATTGACAAAGAAATATCTCAAGCCGCAAGTAGGAAAATAGTGAACCATTTGTGGCACCTTAATTCAGTAAATGTTGGCTTATCTTTCTTTGATGACGATATTTCAGTTACCACTAAAAGAGAAATGGTTAAGGCTTTGAATAGGAAAGCACCAAATCAAGAGGGTATTAAACGACTTATGATTAGTAACATTACTGACGTTGAAAACAAGGAAATTCAGGACTTCATATCCGAGAACACTAAAGAGTTTTTTCAAAAATTAGGTTTGTCTATGGAATTTTTGGAAAATGATCCAACAACATGGAGGGAAAATGAAAGTTATACCCGATGTTTCAATATTGTAAACAAAATTAAAGTTGTAAATGATGCCGCTGAGAGAGGAATCAAACTTATTACTGACTATAATGACATTTTAACAAAAAATGAAGACCAAAAACAGTTTTTACTCCAAGTTGTAAATGATTATAAATCACAGTTTCCAAATGTAAAAAAAGAAACCCTGTCGCATGCTTTGGCCTAGTGCAAAAAATATTGTTTTTATTACTATATGTCTTGTAGATTTAGGATAATATTTGGTACTATGTATGAAAAAAACGTTCCATAATAAAATACACAAAGATAAAACGAGAGTTTTATTTCAAAAACTTCTAGTCTAGTTTTCTTAGACTACGAATTTACAGTAGTATGACACATGTCATAGTCACAACAGATAATGTCTTTGATATTTGTATGACTTGATTAGTCATTCTAAAGATAAATGTTGCTGATTAAAAAAAAAACAATGCATCAATCAAAGAATGTAAATAATTCCATTTACTTTTATTATTGCATAATAATGCATTCTGCGGCACCCCTTGCCTTCAATTTGCTTCAATAATATTTTGAGGGGACTGTTTTTTCTTCAAATGGAACCATTTGCAGGGGTGAGAAATAAAAAATTTCGATTTCGAAAAAGATGGGCCACCCTAAGGCACACACGCAAAAAAAGTGAATTACCAGAAATATGGCTATCATTTCCGGATAATATGGGGGCACCTGAAAACGAATTTCATAGTCCCGATTGCCAATTTCGCTCCAATTTTTCAGAAATCACCATACAGGGTGGTTCCAAAATCCCGCAACGGTATATTTATTCTTATCAGACAAAGCAAATTAAAAATATGATATTGGTTCCCTTAGTGAAATTTTACAAGCAGTCGAATGCACAAATCAGATATTGGGTCAGGTGGCCCCCTGAGGGTGAAACAGGGCCCAACTTTAAAATTTCAAATGAATACCATAATTTTTAATCCAAATTCTGATTCAGCGGAAAATTTTAAGTTCGAATAAATAATTAAATTTTTGGCCTCTTTTGGGACTTAGGGACCCAAAAAAGCCCAAAAAAATAGCCCAAATTGCTTGAAACCATTCAGATTCGAAATTTCATTTGGTAACTTCAATTTTATTCCGAATTTAGATTGGTCGGGAAATTTTACTACCGAATACGCGATAATTTTAATTTTTTTACCATATTTAGATAGTAAGGGCCCAAAAGAGGCAAGAATGGGGCTCAAAATGATCGAAACTGTTCATGATAAAATATGATATATGATTTTTTGTGCCGCTTTTTGTGCATCAATGCTGATTGATAGCACTAGGTTAATCGCCAAGAATAAATACCATAACCAAAAGGAATCCATGGCACGTTATATCGCCGGTGACTTTAAATCCTTCTTTTGATCATAACCTTATTCAAACGGACAATTTTATTTTATCAAGTGTTTAAATTGATAACCTTTAATTGTAATAAAAGTTCAAATTTTTTGGTTATGGTATCCATTCTTGGCGATTAACCTAGTGCTATCAATCAGCCTTTTCTGAACTACTATGATGCACAAATAGTGGCACAAAAAATCATGGTCAAAAAACTAATCTATATCATATTTTATCATGAACAGTTTCGATCATTTTAAGCCCCATTCTGGCCTCTTTTGGGCCCTTACTATCCAAATATGGTCAAAAAAGTATTCGGTTGTAAAATTTCCCTACCAATCTAAATTCGGAATAAAAATGAAGTTACCAAATGAAATTTCGAATCTGGATGGTTTCAGTCAGTTTAGGCTATTCTTTGGGTTTTTTGGGTCCCTAAGTCCCAAAAGAGACCAAAAATTTAAATTATAGTGTATTCGAACTAAAAATTTTTCGCTGAATCAGAATTTGGTATAAAAAATTAGGGTAATCATTTGAAATTTCAAAGTTGGGCCCTGTTTCACCCTCAGGGAGCCACCTGACCCAAAATCTGATTTGCGCATTCGATTTCCCGGAAAATTTCACTAAGGGAACCAATATCATATTTTTATTTTGCTTTGTCTGATAAGAATAAATATACCGTTGCGGGATTTTGGGACCACCCTGTATGGTGATTTCCGAAAAATTGGAGCGAAATTGGCCATCGGGACTATGAAATTCGTTTTCAGGTGCCCCCGTATTATCCGGAAATGATAGTCATATTTCTGGTAATTCACTTTTTTTGTGTGTGTGCCTGTGTAATCATATAATTGTAATGAATGACTACATACCTGAAACACAGTGTATATACTATATAAGAGTTCATGAAATTAATGCTGTGTTTTTTGTTTATTTTTGCAGAATGATCAAAACAGACCAGATAATTTACGCACGCGTATTATTAATTGGAATCAAACTTAGGCAAACTTCTTCTTCTTCTTCTTGCTCTTCTTCTTCTTTACATGATGGCCTTCGCACTACTGTGCATTTAGCCAGGCTCCAGTTTTTTCCTGTGTTGTAAACATCAGAAGATGTATCGTAAGATACGTCTGAAGTTGGACTTCATGTCTTCTGATTTCCTTTCTGTCAAAATCTCAAAATTGTCAAATGATTGTTATTGAGTTTGTTTATTTGTTTTCCACGTATATTATCAGTGCGACTATTATTTATACTAATATACCGAGTTAGTGTAAAACAGATAGCACAACAAACGATTAACTTCTCTCGCTTCGGGGCAACGGCGAAGCATTCACATACTCAGAAATGTTGCCTCGGATTAGAAACCCAGGGCAGGATGATAGAGGATCTGGAATTGAAGTTACATATACACATATTATAGTTCTGTCCGATTATACTTTAGAAATTTGGTTATTATTATAGAGGACTCATATGTTAAGTTGATTAGGATGATGTTTGTATTAATTAGTGTTAATACATTACAATTCTGAGCTAAATAATGATATAAGTCAAATCCTGGTATTTTGTTTATTTCATATTCAAATAATAAGTCACCAAACTGACCACATTCGCAGCGAGGATCCTCCGAAATTCCTATATTGTACTTATGTTTAGGGGTTAGACCGTGTCCCGTTCTCATTCGAATTATTGTTGTTAAACGTCTTCTATTTACAAATGGCCATTTAGAACACCAAGGTTTATTTGGAAATTTGATTTGAATTGAGTTATACCACATATCTTTATTTTGGAAACTTTCTTTCCATTCATGTTTCCATTCTTGTAAGAATTGTTTTTTTTAAATATGCTAACATGTCTGCTTTGTCTAAGAGAATACTGTTAGTTATCATTAGATGTTTTCCTATATTTGCATTCCAGTCTGCTTAATCCCAGTACGGCTAGGGATCCACACCAATTTGATATGAAAGTTGTAAACTGTAATATTATTAACTATTATTAACCGTTTTGTAACAATTGAAATGTAATCTGCGTCTTTGTTATTTTGGTTGTTTGTTATTTCTTGTAAGGCACTTTTGGAGTCTGAGAATATGACTGCGTTTTATATATTATTTTCTACGCAATAACTACATGCCTTACTGAGTACAATTATTTCTGCAGTGCATATCTGAACAAATTTAGGTAAACTATCATAAAAATTGTAGTTGTACCCTGGAATGTATACTCCTGTTCCTACCTTTTCTTCGGATAATTCTACTGACCCATCTGTATGTAACTGACAATATCCGTAATAGTTTTCTGCAAATGTAGGTAAATTGTGGTAAATTTTGGTAATTTGTGGTAAATTCAGTTGAATTGTTCATATCTTTTTTAAATTTAACTAATCAAAGTTTAATTGTTTTATTACATACTCATATTCATATTTAAAATATGGTAGTTCAAATTTTTCCAAGTAATCTACAAACGGTAGAACAAATATTGGTGCTGATATTAGTAAAGGTAGGTTTCTATTTTTCCAATAGAATAGAATAGGATTTTTCCTTGAAAGTGCTATATTCTTTAAGATCTTGTAGGACAGGGAGGAGAGGGTGAATTGTAAACGAGTATACTATGATAAGATATTATATTGTTAGCCATTTATTTCTGTTTTCCAGGTACATTTCCGAGCTTCTGCGATAAGCGTGTTAGTTGGAGTTGATCTCATGCACCCTGTTATTATTCTTAGTGCCTGATATTGCAATTTATTAAGTTTATTTTGCATTTTTTTACTGAGTGGACTTATTGCTTGGCATCCATAATCTAAGTGTGACCTGACTAGGCCTTTGTAGACATAAGTTAGTAATAATGGATCGGCTCCCTACCATGTATGTACCACATAGGGCCCTCATAACATTGATACCGTTGGCGATTGTTTCATTAGTTTGTTCAGTATATTTGTGAAAATTCAAATTCTGATCTAATAGATTGTCTAAGATATTTAAAGTTACATCTGGGGGCGGTAAATTTGTATTTCTAGTTCCTATAACACTATTGGAAATTTTTTTAAACGTTAACCATAATTCAGATATTGTAGTGTTTCTGTTGATATTTGAGCAATATTCTGAAAATTTAATCCTCTTTTTATTTCGTGTGATTTTTTTTGAAAGTGCGATTGCTTTCTTACATTTTAGGTAATTTTCCATAGTAGCATCGTTCCTAAATTATTGAATAGTGTTTTCCTTGTTTGTATTGCTTGGAAGCATTCCTCATCCCACCAAGGAACTGAAGGTTTTTTTGCTTTATTATTTTTTTAATTCTTGGTATATTTTTTCTGCTGCTTCATTTATTATTTTTTGTAACTCCTCATACTATTTATATTTTGCCTCTGTTGTGTTATAGAAAGTTCAATATCTAAATTGTACTGTGGCTAGTTCGCCTTTTTATAATTTCGTTTGAGAAATAAATTATTTGTTTCCAGTATGATTTTACTGTTGATTGCACATTTTATGGGATAATGATCACTATTACCACAATCAGGAATGACCTCCCACGTCGCTCTTGTTGCTATGTGTTTAGATGTTAACACTAAATCAACCGCACTGATATTTTTTTCTGGATATGTTTATTTGGTCTGTGACTCATCATTAAGTATTATAAAAAATGTTTCTGGGCACATTTCTATTGTATTCCCATTAAAGTTTATTGTTGAGCTATCCCACATAGGATTGTTCCCCCATCACTATAATGGGAGTACTATATAATTTAATTAGTCTATTTCACATTTGGGGATGTATTTTCATGTTAGGTGGACAGTAGATATTTAATATATTTAATTTATTTATACAGATGGTTAACACCTGCATTTTTTTCAGGCAAAAAGTTTAATTCTGGTTTTACTACTGTATATGGAATTCCATTTTTTATCAGGAAAGTAATGCCCCCTTTTCCAGCTTGCCTATCTTACCTTATTGCTTTATAATTCTTTTTCTGAGAGTTAAAATTTGGTTTGAGCCAAGTTTCATTTAATGCCAGAATGTCTGAATTATGTTGTTTTATTAAAGCTATTAAATTATGTTTGTTGGTATTGACACTTCGTATATTCCATAGTAAAATATTTAATCTTGAACTACTTTCAGCGTTATTGCCTAAAGTAGCCATTGTTTGACGTGCTTGGTAAGTTTCTATCTGTATATGAATTTGGTCTAAAGGTATTTGACATTTTGATTATAAATTGTACGACTTCTTTAATTTGGTCATTTGTCATTGTATATATGAGGTCGTTGATAAAATCTATATTAGAATGAGTTGCAATATTATCTGTATTTGGAGACGTGATATAAATAGATTTAGTTCTAGAATTAGGGGAGATCAGACATTCATTGTGTAGTTGTGGATTGTGAAGCTTTACGTTTCTTTGAGTTTTAAGCTATAGCACTATACGTTTTATTTTGGAGTGGGACAGTGCCCTCATTGTATCTTGTAGTATTTTGTTTGAAATTTATGCTTGCGTTTGTATTTTGTAATACAGAAAAATCTTACGGGTGCATTTCTAAATTATTTTGCATGATTTTGGGGATTTTTTGGTTAGCATCAAAAAATGATATATTTTCTGAGGTTATTTCTTTCTCTTATTGCTTGTTGTCTAGTATACTCAGGACAATTTTTCTTTGTTGACTGATGTGAATTACTTTTACAATTAAAGCATTTTTTTCCTTGTTCGCATATACCTTCATGTATCTCTGCACAATTCTTGGGATGGCTTTTGCATTGTTTTTGCGTATAATCAAATCTAAAACAACTTAACACTGAATAACCGGTATTGTATATGGAATTAAAGGCATAGCCAGTAAGCAAATGTTAATAAACCTAGGTAAAATTTTGCCTGATATAGTGAATATAACCGTACCTTGGCACGTAATTTACTTCGCCACTTTAATTTACCAATCTACGATTTAATCTTTTAATATTTAGAATTTTTTTTGATGGTCAGTTACTGAATATTTCAAAAGATCCTCGTCTGTGAAAGATCTTACGATTTCTTTACAAGGTATCATATTTGAAGGTCTAAACATATTGTATCCTTTTTCTACTAGTTTTTTGTTTGTTAAAAAATTATTGGAAGCTTTATAGTTCTTGAATTCTACACTGATGCGATTTCTACCTTTTTTTTTTTCGAACTTTTTTACTTCCTCGAGGTTAAGGTTAAATATTTCTTTGGTTATACTTAAGTGATTAAAATTACCAATATTCCTCACTAGCTTGAATATATACTATGTAATGGATAGCGTACTGTAATGGGCTTTAAGAGTTAATTGCTCCTGGTCTATGTTTATGTGCGCCTTTAAATGGTGCGGTGAATCGAATACAGGCCAAGGATAAAAAAGGCAAGCTGTGCTTCTCTTACCTGTTCTTCTAGCAGTTGAATTGATCTGAACCGGCTTGTAGCACTTTCTTCTATTTTGAGGTGCAGGGGCGGCTGGTGAAATTTCAACAATTTTTTTCTCGTCTGTGGCGCATGGGACCCATACGAAATATGGGAAATAACATCTAGAGGAGCACTCCTCTAACGACCCCTAAAAAATGTTGAAAAAGCAGTTTGCGAAAAATTTTTTCAAAATTCGATTGACCCCCCTAGGTCTAGGGACTCCTGTTTAAAATTAACTTTTTTTGTCATATACATTTTACTTTTCATAAAAATATAACAACAGGTTTTGAAGTTTATGAAAATATTTTCATTATTAACTGAAACACAATGAACTGAAATTTTGTAATTTATAATTTAACAAATGATAAAATTTCAATTCGTTGTATCTCAGTTAGTAATGGAAATATTTTCATAAACTTCAAAACCTGCTGTTGTATTTTTATGGAAAGTAAAATGTATATGACAAAAAAAATTAATTTTAAACAGGAGTCCCTAGACCTAGGGGGTCAATCGAATTTTGAAAAAATTTTTCGCAAACTACTTCTTCAAATTTTTTTAGGGGTCGTTAGAGGAGTACTTCTCTAGATGTTATTTCCCATATTTTGTATGAGTCCCATGCGCCACAGACGAGAAAAAAATTGTTGAAATTTCACCAGCCGCCCCTGTTGAGGTGAATGTTAACTATTATGATGCGTCGCGAGCGAAAATCAATCAATTGTCAAAAAAATTATTATTAATTGTCAGTTTCAATTTTTAGTTTGTTTTTGGAAGTCGGAATTTCCCCTTCAAAGAGAAACAGCAAATACGCGAAAATATGTGATAATGAAGGGAAATTTAGCGCGATTAAAATATAATTTATATAAAACTGGAAATAATCGAAATAAAGAGAAAAATATAAAAGCCATTACTGAACTTACTATGTATGGTCTATAGTCATTATTGTTATAGTTAATTAATGTTCAATATTTTGTGTAGTTTGGTCCATTTGATGGCGGGTCCCCCCTGAGGAGGAACCCATGTCTGTTTGATATTTAAAATTAATTAATATGTAAATTTAAAAATTAATATTATAATAATAAAAAAATACTTTTTATCTTACCAGGGTAGGATAGAAAGGGTATTGACACAAAGTTTCTGTTAGTATTCGCACTTCTGTGTTTTATCTAAAATTTGAATTCTGGTTTCGCACACTATTTTAACGTCCGACCTGTACGAGGTTCTAAACATTAGGCAAACTTCTAAAGTTTAGAATGAAATCCGGTAGACTTGCCATAGGTAAGGGAGGTAATTTGACAGCCAATCTCAAATCAAATAGAACACCCAACTAAATTAAATTTCTTAAATTTAATTTAGTTCAGTTCACTGGTAAAAAGAAAGCATCTGTTATGTAACACAGCATGATATTCTATATTATCTCACTCGGCTGTTTGTAGGCAACGCCATTACGTTGGTTTTAAAATTCCTTTGTCTGAACTAGAAATATCTCAAATTGTATGCAAACGTGTTTTGTTCAGATTATAATGAGAGACACATAAAAATATTTACATTGTCGTTTTACATACCCATTAATTTCTGGTTTATTTATGGTCTTGAAATTACATAGCTGGAATTCGTTGCATACTAGGTAAGGTGTTGCTTTTAATTTTGAATGCATTCCACAAACAATAACTTGGTGCACCTTCATACATTCTATAAATTTTACCCCGCATGCAAAATTCTGTTAAACTTTCATCTAATTTTCTGAGATATTTTTCATATTAGTTTTATTTAAGAAATCATTAGTAGAGATAGCCATTTTACGTATCCATATTTTTTACTTTTTCATATTTAGTGTATCGATATATGAAAAACATCGTGCAAAAATTCGATGCTGAGTTTTTAGTGAATTTACAAGTTTTTGAACCTTTGAACCTAAAAAAATTTTCTGTTTTTAAATGTCTGTGCTATGTCGTCTTCCATCTGTAGTAACACCGAGAGTCCAAACTACCGGATCTCCCTAGATATGGTCCAATTTCAATAAGAAATATTCTATCATATTTTATATACTTATGTTTCAAATTCAAAATAAAAATTTTAATCACAATATAAGTGAACTTATTTAATGAATATCGGCATGCGGCAATGCCTGATTGCAACCTTCATTCACTTCATAATGGTCTTATTAAAACACCTTAATGGCGGTTTTAAGGTAATATTGATAGTTCATCTAATCTTCACAAAGTTAGTTCCAACTATAAAGACACCCTGTATATTACGGTTTAGACATCTTGTGAATCTCCATATTTTTATGAGCTTAATTAAAAACATTAGTAACATTTTGCTTTAAAATTGTACTAAAACGCAGTTTATATAGAACATGAGAATTCACGCGCCTCTGATGATAGCCCTGTATGACGGATATGGTCCAGTTTCAATAGGGATTATGCCACTATGCTATTTAAGGTATGTTCCTGAAATAAAAATATTATGCCCAACACATAGACATTTTTTATTCGATATTTGAGTTCAGTCCGTTATGAAACGGATTTCTGTACACATCGTTTTTACTACCATTATTAAAAATTTTTGTCAGGTTACCATATACCTATAGGCACTGAGCGAATTTGTAATTAGCGCCACCATCAGTGACTTGTCTAAAGTTTTAGTGGTAGTCCCACTATACCCTATATTATATTATATATTAGTTCTCGACAGCCTTTTGCGCCACCTCAACTCAGAGGGTTTGCACACAATCGCCTACGCAGTTGATGTAACAATACTGCTCAACGGAAAATTTGAAGGAGTCCTCTGTGAAAGGATGCAGGGGGCTCTAAGAATAATTGAAAAATGGTGCAGAGAACACTCGCTATCTGTTAATCCCAGGAAGACGGAGATGGTTCTCTTTACAAGAAAAAGGAAACCAGAAGCACTGAAAGCACCAGTTCTCCTGGACACAACACGCATCAGAAGTGAAATACCTTGGGGTAACCTTTGACGCCAAACTAACATGAAATCTTCACTTAGACAGAAGATTAAAAAAGGCTTACATTTCTTATGAGCAGTGTCGCAGGACCGTGGGGAAAACCTGGGGAATGAAACCCAAAGTGGTCATGTGGATATACACTGCCATCATAAGACCAATGATAACCTATGGAGCTGTGGTCTGGTGGCCTAAGAGTAAACAGACTACAACGAGAGCCAAGCTCAGCCAACGGCAGAGAGTTGCCTGCCTAAGCATAACAGGAGCTTTGCGAATAACGCCAACGAGAGCAATGGAGGTAATGCTGTGTCTGCCACCACTGGATCTATAACTAGGAGAAGTGGCCTTAATAACAATGGCACGCCTCAAGTCCGTTGGCCTACAACCAAATGTAGGCTGTGGGGAGACCAGAAGTCGCCTGCGGAATGAGGCTGTCAGGAAGACGCCTCTTCTACAGGCATGCACAGATGGTATCTCTCCCCGATTTGTCTTTGACAGACCCTACACAATACAGACAAATAGTGAAAACGAGACCGCTGGTGAAGGTGTGATAAACATTTTCACAGACGGATCAAGGAAGAAGGAGGGGGCAGGATGTGGAATATATTCCAGAAGCCTGCAAATCCAATATAAATGGACTATGAATAAGCGAGCCAGCATAGTACAAACTGAACTGGCGGGCATAACCATAGCCGCAAAAGAGATTGTCCGCAGACAAATTACGGGCAAAACAATCAGGATCTACACAGACTGTAGACAATCACTACTAGCCCTGAGAAGTTACAAAATAACCACAGGAGTAGAATGGGAATGTCATCAAGCACTTGTGGGTGCCTCCAGTACGAACAACATCTCGGTATGCTGGGTGAAAGGACACGCACAGTGCAGTGGCAACAAAAAAGCCGACAAATTGGCCAAGAAGGCAGCAGGCCAACTTATCTCTGGACCAGGCCCGGCCAGTTTGTTACCGATTACGGCGACAATACAATTAATTAAGGAGAACACCCACAACGAATTTAAGAAGCTGTGGGATGAAACAAGCAGCTATCAGCTCGCTAGGGAACTACTCACGTATCCCAACAAGAAAACAGCAATGGACTACCTGGCAATGACCAGAAGGAATCTACGTTTTATAACAGGAATCCAGACTGGACACTATCCGCTAAGGAAACATCTATACATTATGAGATTAAGCGAAACACCTCTTTGCAGAGGTTGTGAACAAGAAGATGAGACGGTTCAACACGCACTCTGTGACTGTTCAGCCGTCTCATCAATCAGAGAATTCATCTTGGGAGAGCGTTGGCCTACCTTGGCCAATGTAAGGGAGATGCCCCTAGGCAACATCACTACCTACTTCGAAAGATTAGGTTGGTTGAAGGCCTAGGCGAGTGTCTGCCTAGAGGGAGGATGTACAAGGGGTCCAATGGGGCCTAAGTGCTGTGGTTTTTGACCACCCTCCTGGTAATTCCATACTCCATACCCTATATTAGCTATCTATCTTATGGCCTGCTTTTGTAAATGAAACATCCTGACAGTGACAGACTAACCACAGTTCCCACACAAAAGCATACCATATAACAGGTGCCTCAGCATAGTTGAGTTGATAATTTTTTACATCATTTATCAAACGAAACGTCAAAAATTCGGCCAAGATGTTACGGGGCCTGGGCCCACTTGTAAAGAGGATCCCCAAAGGCTGCTAAACCTCGAACGCAGGTGGTCATCCTGTGCCCTGAACAAAATTTTAATGTTTTACGAGCAATACACTGGTGGGGAAGGAGTCTCACACGGCCGACTGGTCAGGTCCTTGGGGATGGCTTCGATAATTGGGGTGGTGCAGGATGGTCAAATATATAAAGACAACGCATTCTAATCAAATATTTAATAATGGTAGCTCGGTACGTAGTACAAGATATTGCATAATTAATCTACCAAGTGTACTAATAAGTGGGGCCCAGACGCTTAACCTAATATACACAAAATATCTTACAAACTAATAAACTCTTGATAAATATACGAGAAGGTCATATACAAGAAGCGTGACAAAAAACTACATGTGACCCAAGGTACGGTAAAACATAAATGGCTTAAGATTATTGAAATCTATTTGTAAAATAAGGCAAAACTATTCAATTAGTGGAGTAGCGATACAGAAAATATGCCAAATGTTATTTAAATCCACGGAGATCGTTATGAGCAAAATATTACAAATATTACTTGAATTGATGTAGTTATGTGCAAAATATGCCTAATTTTACTGAAATTTACTGAAATTCATATGTGTTATGACGGACGGTCCTGTGCGTTCTCTTTCCTCGGGTAAACAACCCCCAATTATTTCACTGTACGGTGAACGTTGTGTTGATGTACCGGATCCCTCGTTAAGAGAATATGATTCCGCTTACCTTTGGTAGTGTCTGAATACCTTTGCCCGTCCTACCAGGGTAGCGTAATTCAATGTGATAGCAGCCACAAGTTGTAGACAATCTACGTGGAGTCTAATATAACGTGACGAGATTCCAAGTACCATACAAGCACAAGATGACAGGCAATCATCCAAGAGCTAGGCACCAAAATCTGGACTAGAAGTCGAAACCAGAGTCAGACTGGAAGTTCCTCGTAAAATGTAGAACGTAACACAAAAGTTCAAGTAGAATATAAAATAACAGTTCCAAATAAAATGTAGAATAACAGATCCAAGTAAAATCGTAAGATAACAAATCCAAATAATCATAAAATGACAAATAGATTCCAATACTCGTAACTTAACAAACAGGTCTTAATACTCGTAACTTAACAAATAGCCCTGACATGTGATGTGGGCTGAAAGAGGTCTATTGCTGTTTAATGGCACTCCGAAATATTGTATTCGAAAGATGCCACGTGCTTCAGAAAATTGATTTAATTCGGATATCCGTAGTTGTATCTCCCCAAAAATCGATACTCATATACAAAAATGGAAATACGACTAATTTTGTCATGTTGAATACTAGATCCCATAAACTTACAATATTTCTAAAACGTGTATTCACACGACTCAGATTTCTAGCCAGGAAAAGGGAAAAAATTACCAAAAAAGATGTCCCCCTATCAAATGTCAAGTTCTTGTCACCGTTGGTACGTTCGAAATTTCCAATTCACGGCGTGTCCAGAACTCTGAACAGATTTTCCTAACTTCGTTTACATCCACAAATAATGTAGTAATACACTTCGAAGGCCGTCCTTTCATAAGTCTGTGCACCAAAAGAAAGTTTAATTAACATTACCGGCCATTGTGGAAGCTTTACCAAGACGTTTTGCAACGGGCTTCCATAAAGAATATCTGAACGCACCTTGTCCGGCTACTTCCTATACTAATAGCACATTTAATGACCGAAATAGAACATCAGGTAGCGCTATTAGGCAACCAATTATACTCGTTTTGGAGCCGAAGGAAATATCTATTTTGCCCAAATGCACAATAAAATTTGGGCAAATACGAAATTAGTACATAAAGTTCCGGCAATTACTAAACAAAAGACTGTAACAAAGAAAGATATTTTCCAAATTCGTGTGATGTAAGTTGCACATATTCGGGAAATTCCTGTTTCCTGACCTTGTTATGAAAATAACTAATCCCGTAAATGCCCCCAGACTATTATTATAATGCCACATTACCAGAAAATCAAAGTAAGACCGCGATGCACGATTACTTGATTACCCATATACTATGTAGCTTTACCCCGAGGTTAAACTAATTATACTACTTTCGCATGATCCTTGGCTTACGGCAGACGAGATAACTAATACGACCTAATGAAAATCTCATTTAATCTCTCCATATAATATGTTTTCGGTTTATGTTGATTGCGACTCGAGCGCGATAATTATCGTGGTTAGCACCGGAGTTATCAAATGATAATAGGCGTAGGTAAATGCTTTTGTTAGTGTCGAACACAACTCTTAGGACGAGTTTTGCGATAATGTCCAACATCCATATTCATTAATTACTAGAACACCAACCACGTTTCGTGTATCATTTTGATAATCGCTACAATGTTAATATGGAAATGGTTTTGACGCGTGCTTGTATTTCATAATTTACGGCTGCGATTCTTAGCATCTAAATGTAGCTGTTAGGGGTTTGATATACCATCAAGTATGCGGATATCGGTCTATCCAAGCCTATGTTTATGTAACCAGAACTGACGTTTAGGATAGGGGTGGGTTGTCTGGGCTTATGCATTGTTTAGACTCGTTTTGTGTTTCATACGGTAACACCAAAATGCCGAGGAAATGCGGTATATAGACGGATATAAAGGGTTACGAGGAAGATTTCAGGCGGCTTGACATAATAAAAACAAATTCTTTTTAAGACGGTGGGATCGTATTTATTAAATTTAATAAAATAACTTAGCTTTATGAATATTTGCTATTATATAAAAAAAATTAAATTATTTTTCAATATCTATAGAATATATTTATACAGGGTGTCCCTTAAATAATGGATAATCCTGAAAATGGCAATAAGCCAGACCATAATCTATCATAATATCACAACTTGACCTAATTGAAAACCCTACGCTTTTCGAGATATGGGCACTTTTTTGATATTTTGAAAATTTCTACTCTAGTATATTATTTTTCATGCCACTGCCACAAGGTAAAGATTTTTTCATTCTATTTTTTGGTGAGTATTCTAGAACAGTTTTTGTGCTATCAAACGTATATAGGAGTTTTTAGATAACGACGACGGCATTCTAAAAAGAAATGTATTTCTTAAATTTCGGTTCCACCTTTGATGGTGTAAATAAAAGTGACAAGCGAAACTTGAGAGTTATCTTAAAAACTTTCCCACTTATATTATTATATTCTAATATGTCTAAAAATTATGATTCTTTCTGTTAGAAAAAAAGATATAGCTGTTTGAATAGTGGAGGAGCTAAATTTACCAATTTAAAATTTTTAACAAGTAAGCCTTGTCAATTTGTACGTCTGGTGTTAGCGATTCAGACTTTGTTTGTTTGTCGATAATAGCGAATTAGCGTTTCTCTGAACTTATTGAAACTTGTTGAGAACAACAATACCTTCTATATAGTATACACAACGTGAATATGCTAATATGCATACTATTTACGGCTAATGTCGAGGCAACGCCAGTGCATCTGCTGTGTATTATCGAGAATGTATTCTAAAATGTTTAAAAATTCTGAGATAAGAGGACGAAAAAAGATCGAAATAAAATAAAAAGTAATTTCACCTGCATTTATTAAACATTATTAAAAAGAAATAGTCAAACAACTTATAATAAATGTTCGAATTGCTCTCCTCTAGCCCTGATGCATTCTCTGCACCTTTTAATAAAGGAAAGTTTTAAATGGCTTGAATATCCG
This sequence comes from Rutpela maculata, assembly GCA_936432065.2. Classification (NCBI taxonomy): domain Eukaryota; kingdom Metazoa; phylum Arthropoda; class Insecta; order Coleoptera; family Cerambycidae; genus Rutpela; species Rutpela maculata. Next base: position 245,840,140 of record OW386285.2, read on the forward strand.
GATCGGCTGATTTCTTCAGTGACTACTCCGACGCGCTCATGCAATTCATTTAAAGATTGAACAGGTCGGAAGTACACATTTTTCTTCATCCATCCCCAGTAAAAAAAAATTTAAAGGATTTAGGTTTGGTGACCTGGGTGGCCACAGAATTGGAGCTAAGCGACCGATCCATCTTCCTGGATATTTCAAATTTTGGTATGCTCCCACCTCTCTCCCATCTGTCGTTCTGTAACTACATTGTCTGCCTCAGGAATAAAGAAAAGTCCTCTAGTAAGACCGGTAGGTCATTTTGAAGGAATTCCAAATAATTGTCTGACGTTAATGTTGGTGGCAGTTGGAATGGGCCTACCACTTGATACTTGACCATCTAGGATGCCTGTCTACAAATTTACTTTAAATTGACCGATCTTCCCTCATCAAGTGGAAATTTTCAAACTGACAACTATGCAGATTTTATAAATTTACAAACCCATCTCTTCTGTACGATGATTCGTCAGACCACAAAATTTTATTTAAAAATCTGTATCCTCTCATATCATCCGCAGCATTCGCCAGCAAAATACCACTCTCAAGGGATAATCTCTGGGTAGTAGAGTTTGCACACGTTGTACATGGAAAGGATGGAGTTGATACCGTTTTAAAATCATATGCACCGTTGTTTTACATACGCCAGTGCGTCGTGATATGGTACGCAGAGAAGTAGATGGATCCTCGTTAATTTCATCAAGCACTTTGTCGTCGAAATCTTGACGAGGTCTTCCTTCGCTGGCATCACCAATACCACGAAGACTAGAAACCCTTCCCTCGCAGTACGCGTTATGCACTCTAATAAATACACGATAGTCAAGATGGCGTGCGTTCGGGTACCTTTCTCGATAACGCACAGCAGATGTATTGCCGTTGCCTCGACATTCGCCGTAAATAGTATGCATATTAGCATACTCACGTTGTGTATACTACAATACGAGGTATTGTTGTTCTCAACAAGTTCCAATAGGTCCAGAGAAATGCTAATTCGTTATTATCGACGAACAAACAAAGTCTGACTCGGTAACATCAGACGTACAAATTGACATGGGTCATATTCAATTAGAAACAAGGCTTATTTGTTAAAAATTTTAAATTGATAAATTTGGCTCCTCCACTATTCAAACAGCTTTTTTTCTAACAGAAAGAATCCGAGTTTTTAAATATTTTAGAATATAATAATAAGTGGGCAAGTTTTTAAGATAAGTGGCTAGTTTCGCTTGGTACTTTTCTTTACACCATCAAAGGTCAAAGTCAGCAGACGGAATCTTGGTGGAACCGAAATTTAAGAAATACTTTTTTTTTTTGAGAATACAGTCGTTATCTAAAAACTCCTATACACGTTTGACAGCACAACTGTTCTAAAATACTACCAAAAAACAGAATGAAAAAATCCTTACCTTGTGGCAGTGGCATGCAAAACACTAGAAAACCGTAGGGTTTTCAATAAGGTCAAGTTGTGATATTCTGATACGTTATGGCCTGGCCTATTACCATTTTCAAGATTATCCATTATTTACGGGACACCCTGTATAAATAGTTTAAGTAGAATATAATTATGAAACTAATTACATTCTTTTAAAAAACTAGATATGGGGAATGAGAAGCAAGAACCTATATGTAACTTTATTGTCTAAGGATACTAAGTATGTACGAAAAGTTTAAGAACCTCTGCCCTCTGTGAGGGGGAGTCAATGAACATATAGTTGTGAACGAAAATATGCTAGTTCATATTTCTCTAATTGGCCCAGAAAGTTCCACTAAAGCGTTGCCGATCAAAGTGCCGGCCAGCATGCCATACAGGGTGTTTCATTAATAATTGGTCATGCGCTAACTGAAGAATCCTTAGCCCAAAATATGAAGATTTAACCAAAAACACTTAGATAAAATGTGTCTCGTTACTGAGATACAAGGTTATGTTAAATATTAGAAAATTATTTTAAAACTACTTAATATTTCTTTACCATATTCGGTAGATAGTGTTATTGGTCCAAGACGCATAATATCAGCGAAAGAACTAGTAACTGGTTCCTCTCTACGAAGACGGTGTTTTTGTCGGAAGGTGAGTTTTAGGGCAGTAGGTTTTGTCAGCCTTGTCTTTTTAAGTCGTATATTAGTAATCGTTCCTGGAGTAATTTATGTGTACGTTTATAATATAATCATTCCGTCTTCTAATGTTTGTTACGTTTCGTGTGACTTCCGAGTTGTCAGTTTTTGGTGTCAATAATCGTTGTGCCGTCTCGTCTATGTACTCGTGCATCATTTGCACCCCCGTAAGCCTATGCAAATCTTAGATGGTAATATACCAGCGTAAATTGGTCGGCAGACACTATCAACCCCATTGCCACCTCCAATCCATAATTTTATTAATCTAAATCTCAATCTAAATTTCCCAATGTATACCTAATGAGATAATTTTATTGCTAGTGCATGATCTTGAAATGAGTTTTGTCCACCTGATTCTTGCAAACAGTTGTGAGGAAATGTATACACTTATTTTTGTGTGGACAATGTGGACATATAAGGCAAACCATTTCATCATCCCAGAATGTTTACTCACATTATTAGCAAATACATCCGTTCTTCGTATTGTTCCGATAAAGTCAGTAATGAACTTTTGTTGGAAACGTGAATCACATATGTTTGTATGTATTCAACCAAAATAAATTCCAAATGAAATTGGGCTTCCATTTCGCTCGAAATTCTTAGTTCCTCTAAAACACTCAATATCGATTTCTATGTCAATCAAAGAAAATTTAATTGTCTATAAATTCCATCCTTCATTATGTTTTAAAAATCAGAATAACATAATTTCACAAAATTAGAAAAATATTTTCGTCAAGGATCAAAATGTAATCTCAACTAATTATCAATTTTTGATAAACTAAATTTTGCAAAAAATAAAATAAGACTGTAATAATTGTGGTTAACCGAAATCTTTACAATGGTTTTATCATCACTACTTCTAACTTACCATTTCTAACTTGCCATTTGTGGATGGCAAGACGGTAAGATATATGTAACAGAGCTTCGAAACACCTTATCCATGCATGTAAGGTTGACAATCCAAAATGAAAGTGTTACGCATTTGAAATATACTTCGAAACCTGTTCAATATTATTCATTGTTATTTGTTTTCACAAATACCACAGGTTTGTGTAGATGAGTCTGTGATGAATCCAAACATTTTTCCATCTATCATAGTAAGTAGAAAGTTGTGATGAATAATTATTTCTTGTTTATCAATTAATACTTTTGTTGGTAAAATATCTTTTATCTGGTTTTCCACATTTTCTATTTCGTCTTGGAGAGTTCGGTGGTTTCTTTTTAGAACAATAATTTGAATTGGTCTACAGAATCTAGTCGACGATGAGGGACGTGAATTATTGCACAAAATTTTATTGTCGCGTGGCTGTAGTCTTAAAGGGACAAGGCATATGACAAATAAATAAGCATCAGTTCGTCTTTCACTGCCTTCTCCGGTAAGTCTTTGCTTATTGATGGAGTGGTCTGCACCCCCCGTCACAATCCCACTTATACTACATGACTAGATTCTGCAACAAAACACCTGCTTCCTGCTGCAGCACATTTTTTTGAACCATTACAAGTCTTGTACTTGTGTGGTCCACAAGCGCTTGCATTTTCACTTCAGCAGATGTTTCTGATATAGTTGTAGATCCTTCATCAGGGTAGCGAGCTTTTTTGCTTTTTTAATAGTATTATATGATGGATAGATGTCGCCGTTTCGAAGTTTTGGTCCGATCTTCATTAACATATATGTGTGTGCTGTAAAATGTCCATCCACGTAAAATGCCGGAGCTTCATCTGGCATGTATTTTAATGGAAGTAGTATGGGACAGCTAATAGCTTTTTTATTCTTGTTACTCTCTTGGGTGAAACTTCTGTAACTTTCTGAATTAATAACGCGGCATCTCTTTAGCCATACTTTCGCAGACATGTGCTAATTGCAAATGACAGTTCCTATTTTGAATACTCTTCCACCAAAGGCGAAATTTTCTGCCTTTTCGACTGGCTACCAACTTCCATGAATTCCTTTGATGGCCGTTCCTTTTTTCCAGTAGAGCTATGGGCAGAAGTGTCCTAAAGAGGAAATAAAATGTTTTCATCCAGCCACTGATGGTACCGCGCTTCTAATTTCTTTAATGACCGACCACATATTTTCCACTTTTCAGCAAGCTTACTATTACAATTTTTCACGATATTGCTGACACTAACATAGTTAGCATATTCCTCACAGTCATTTAATTTAAGTTTGTTGAAGACGTAAGCAAAAACTGCTTGGTTTTTATTTTTGGTATCACTTTTACGATGCTAAATATTGAAAAGCTCCCTTTTTGATAAGAACATGTCGCCTGAAAATATGCAATCAATTAAATTGCCGCATTCTCCCGCAGTTAAATTCGATTTAAAGTAAATCTAACAGGATCACTCTATATATGAAAAAAAATAGCCCAAACAGAATTCAGTGGAATCTGTGAATTGCCGAGCACTTTCAATTTCGAAAATATGTTAAAAACTGGTATACAGGGAATCACAACAAAAAAATAAATTTTATTAGCAGCCTATAAGTAAAATGAATAATGGAAACGCTAAAAAGTATATATAGTCCGGTTGCCAAACTGTATATTTTATGTAAACCCAAAATTATTGTATTAAGTTTTTTTTATTTCTGAATTAGTACAAGGACATATTGAGCTGCAAGAAAATTGGTGATGAGATTCTGTCACCCTTGGGCAACTCGATATATTTAATACAACGGCTATAAATTACCTTAACTTGAAAATGATCTTTTCATGCAAGTTTGGAATGTCAAACTATATGTTTTTTAGGATGGAACTCAACAAATGAAAAAATTTGAAGAAGGTTAGTCATCGAGTTTTCATTTGACTATACCCGGATTAGTTGTAAGTGGGTCTACAACAAAGAAACACGTAAATGTTGGTAGTGTTGACGTTGTAACGGTTTGTTGTCGGGTAGCTGGTTTGGAGATTAATCAGGGTCCAGATTAGTTAATAAAAATATAAACAATTTATTTATTTTTCCAAACAGGTAATGTGTGGCAGTGTTACATAACATTCAGGTACAGGTTATATGTCCGTATCTTTTACGGTTCTTAGGACAATATTTTCTATTACCTGAGAGAGAGAGAGAGAGAGAGTGTGTAACGATTGCGATGCGACGTTTGTTGTTGCTACGGGAGTGGTATCGGGCGTCGGGTGAATATCGTCGACTCAAGAAGTTTCCCAGTTCAACACGCTGTAGGAGGTCTCCAGGTGAGGCTCATTCGCTCTGGTTTTGGCGGCGAAACGGCGCCGAGGAATGACTAACGACTCAACACGTTGTAGGATTCCCAGGGTCAGATTGCATTCGTTCCGTCGTGTTTGCGTCGGGAGATGTACAAAACTGTAATATGTCCGGCTCAGCACGCTGTAGACAGATTGTCAGAGTTGTTCACACTCTCTGAATTAGTTGATTTGGGGCCGGGCTTTTATATCCGAGAATCCTCGCTTACTGGTGACGTAGAACTGCGTATAGTTTAGTGTCGTGTGCAAATCCATGCCTCTAGACGGGAGCTGGGTAGATTTGCGTGCCGAGTGCATATTGGTGTCGTGTGTAAATCCTTAAACTTTAGTAATGGAACATGAATTTATGAATGCTTCATTACAACGTGTTCGATACTGGTATTATTTATTCCCGACTTATATGACTTCAGGCAAGCTCACGATAAGTAGATGTCAGTAAAATTCTCTCCCATGAACTTTCTCCTATACCAACGTCAATGTTTACAGACTCTGGAGAAATGAGGATCTGCAAATCTAAATCCAGCTTAAAAAAAATTTCTCCAGGTTTCTTGCTCAATAAGAAATAAAGGTGAGAACACATCTATCGTTATTGATGGGTCTGCACTGTTATGGTGTGTACAGTTGCCAGAAAAGGGTACTTCATAAAGGCACTCAAAGCATCTAGAAGCATACATTTGCAGCATGGAAATGTGCACCTTGTTTTTTATCGGTGCAAGGAGTATAGTACTAAAGACTGCACAAGATCAGGTAGATCTACAGAAGTAACCAGAGTTCGCGTACTCACATATACAGCACATTTGCCTTCACGGAGAGATATTTTGAGCTCAAATGAAAACAAGAAGCAATTGATTGAACTGATTTGCAGTAGCATTGTTGGTGACGAATCGTTTAAAAAAAACAAGACTAGTAAATACAGCCTAATTTTGACAGGTCCACAAGAAGAACCTTACGACATTTATCGTGCAGAAGTAAAACGAAGACACGACCTAAGAAATACTCACGAAGAAGCAGATACGATTCTTGTACAGCAAGCTATCCTGGCTGCTGATAATGCAGATAAGCAGGTTGTCGTCATATCAGATGACACAGATGTTTTTCTTCTTTTGTACTTCTACAACTTTAAGAAGATATCTGCAACAATTTTGATGGAATCACCTTTCCGGGGTCGTACACTAATTGACATTAGAGCATCTGCTATTAAACACGAGAAAATAATACCTGATGTGCTAGCACTTCATGCTATCACTGGATGTGATACCACTGCTATGTGTCATGACATTGGGAAGAATAAAGCCATTAATATTTTGAAAAGACGACAATCCTTGTCATTGGTTGGAGATCTACATGCTGATCTGTCTGACATGAAGTGGCAAGCATCGAAGTTTATGGCTGCATGTTACGGAGCAAGTAAGTGTAACACAACTTCAGAGGCTCGTGTCAAACTTTGGACTGACAAAGTTGGAAGTGCGAAATCACTACTACCAATACTGTGCTCACTGCCACCAACAAATTCAGCGTTTGACGAAAACCTTAAGCGAGCTCACTTACAAACCTGCATTTGAAAAAACTCAATGGAATCTGACCCACCAGATTTGGATCCACTGCTTCACGGGTTCTACAAGGATATCTGCTACACGCAACTTTGCCAAAGAATATTGAAGTTGCACTGCCGGAAATTCTGAAATTGGTTAAGTGCTCTTGTGAAACTGTATTGCCATGCAAGAGCAATCGATGTAGTTGCAGGAGTGCATGCACCATGTTTTGTTCATGCACAAATACTTTCTGTTCCAATGATTTCACACGGTTCGCCGAAGTAGAAGTGGAACGGGATGAAGACTTAATTGATGGTGATCTTGAAGAAACTACACCTGATTCCATATCTTAAAAAAAGGGCTGATCTCTAGATAGAGATCAGCCCTTTTTCTCGTGTTTAGATAAACAACATTTTGTTAGTTTTGATTCATGAATGTTTTCTTTTTATATCAAGAGAAATTACCATATCATAATTGTCATCAATATTACACAAATTACATTGTTTATGCTTTTTTTTGTATAATAATCTCCTAATACAATTTTAATGGTGTTTTTGAACTCTGCATCCTAAAAAACTTAGTTTGACAGACTTGCAAGAAAAGATCATTTTCAAATTAAGGTAATTTATAGCCGCCATATTGAATATATCGAGTTGCCCAAGGGTGACAGAATGTCATCATCCGTTTTGTTGAAGCTTAATATGTCCTTGTACTTATTCAGCAGTCAAAAAAACTTAAGACAAAATTTTATGGTATTGGTTTTGGCAACCGGACTAATATTTCAGAAAATATTTCCAAAAAGTTTTAAAAACGAACACCAAATATTTCACGAACAGCGATGTCATCAATTGCTCGCTCAAATTAGTAAATAAATAAAGATCAAAATAACTTCAGTTGGTAGCGCGCGGAACAGCGTAGCGAGGAATCCTTGCCCACAGACTTTAGCCAATATTGGCAGGGCAGTACTCAGCGATATAGGAAGTAAATTATATGAAAATTTTAAGAATTTAAATTCATGAAAATTTCGATTTTTTATTTCCTAGATTTTAAAAAAGACACACGAGAGAAAAAAGTCAGCGTAAAACCAAACCAGACCTTATAGTTTTTATAAAGTGAACAAAAATGTAATGTGCATTCTGTAGAAAAGTAGTATAGTAATGTATTAATTATAACTATATTTCTATGCCATTTATTACTTGATATAATATACAGAGAATTTGGTATATTGATAGAAAGTCTAAAGAAGGCAATAGAGGGGATCATTTAGAACCTATATGACTATATATACCATTCTACAAAGTATCACAGATTTTGAGATATCGGCTGTTTGATTTTTGGAATTTCTGTTAGTAAGTATTGGAATGTTAGTTAGTATTGGAATTTCTGTCAGTAAACAGTATCACTAGCGTATTAAAATATTTTTTCTGTGTTAGACATTAAAATTATAAGTACATACAAATTGAAATTCTCAGGTGCGCTCTCTAGAAATGAAATTTGAAATATAAACAGCACTTTATCAAAAATAGCACACATGAAGTACATACAAATAATGTTAAAAATTTCTTTGCTTTACCCTTTTTCCAATGGTGAATCATGTTGTGCTGGAATCTTAGTACGTGCAGTAAAGACATATTACTGTAGGTAGTTATTGGGTTAGAAACTAAGTACAATGTTTGGATCTACGTCTATGTCTATGTTTAAAATTAATAAAATACGATACAATTAAGAATAATTTAATACTTTTAATGTTCAAAATGCGAACCACCGTTTCTACTACAACCACGTGCCCTTCTCCTCACTTTGGTGGTGAAGACGACTAATTTCATCCTTGATTCATGTGCCTGCTTCAGTACTGATTAGGTAGTTGCGGTTAGTTATTTCACAAACAAGTTCTTTAATTTGTCCCTGGGCGAGCGTAGATGCGTCTTCACTAGACATACGAGGAAAGAATTGACTGAGACGGCTTTGGCAGCGAAATCGCGATGTCGACGCTAGGGTCGAGATGAATAGGCTGCAACGGCGGATCAGAACCGTCATAAACACCGCTAAAAACCGGAAATGGCGGGATAGGCTGGATGCGCTGAATCCTCGGGACAACTCGCTGTGGAAACTGTCAAAGGCCATGAAAAATACGCGGGAGGCCAGACCCGCACTGGCCAATGAAAACGGACAGATGGACTCGCAGAAAGTGGACGACTTAGCTAACTAATTTGCATATATACACAACGTACAAATACCGAACAATCCAGATCACGACCGCATCGAAAACGACATCAACGAATTGATTGGCCATGATATCCAGTTCACGAGACGATAATTTTTAAAGGTCATGGCCAAGCCCTCGGAGGTGGCTCGCATCGTCCGGACATTACCCAACAACAAAGCCCCGGGTTCAGACGGCATCGAATACAAGCTTCTTAAATATCTCCCGAGAAAAGGAATTGTGTAATTGACGTACGTTGTCAACGCGATCCTACGACTGCAGTAGTGGCCCAACCAGTGGAAATGCGCCGTGGTCATGCCAATCCTGAAGCCGAATAAGCTCTCCAGCAACTGTCGACCGATCTCGTTGCTGTTGGCGATCTCCAAGTTGATGGAGCAGGTCATCCTGATCAGATTAGACTCTGCTCAGGATGAACTCCACATCAATGACGAGTGCCAGTTCGGCTTCAGGCGGAGTAGGGGCACTGTGCAGCAGGTCGTCAGCTTTCGATACTGTACGGATCCCGGGACTGCTTCATAAAGTAAACGCACTGGACTTCCCCATGCACATAACGAAACTTGTTCACTCTTTCCTGACAGACAGATCGCTGCAGTGAATAATAAACTATCAACTCGGCGGGACATTCGCGCGGACGTCCCTCGGGGGTAATGCCTGCCACCAAAACTATACAACTTATATGTCTCCGACTTCCCGGAATTCCCGAATTCGGACCTTGCCAGCGCTCCCTTACGCTGACGACACGGCCATGTAGGTGAATTCGCACAATGCACAGGCAGCTAATATGTTGCTGAAGATGGCCCGTGCCATGGCGTATTACAAGTGGAAAATTCGGATCAATGCCGAGAAGTCGAAATCAATTCTATTAACGCACAGTTTCACCAAAAATCGGATTCTAACACCACTCTCGATACCCACCTCGGCGATGTTCGCCGTGGTTGTCTGGCTGGTTCCGGGCCGGATTGCGGAATGGCGCATTATTGTATCCTGTGAACATTAATAAATGCTTGTTTTTGTTGTGTATGTATTTCAATACTCCAGTGAAGCAACGTGCAGCGCGGTCAATTCCGTACTACCATTGCATTATGAATTGGTGCACCATCAAGTTGAAATATCACATTGTTGTATGTAATAAAGGACAAGTTTTCAATTGCGATTGAAAGTCCAGTTTGTAAAAAAAAAAATCAGAAAACGTTCCGTATTCAAATTTCCCTCAAAGAAATATGACCCAATTATTTGTTCATTCAAAATAGCGCACCTTACTTTCACCTTTGCTGAATACTGGCGTCGATAGTTTACAATGAGGGTTTTGAACGGGCCAATTTCTAGTATTTTAAGAGTTAACTGTGCCATTAGTTGTAAATGTAGCTTGATCTGAGAATAAAATATTTTTAAAAAAATTGTTCAAAAACTCTCCCTGACACGAAAAGCAATATTCCAGCCGCCTTTCTTCATCTCTTTCCTCTAATGTGTGTAAAAAAACAGGCTTGAAGGGACGTAATTTATTTCGACGGAAGCATCAGCAAATTGTCCTTGGGTATATTTAAAATTGACACGTTCTTCTTAGGCTACACCTTGGATTTCTCTCACAAACTGAAGAATTTCTGCACCTCTAACATGATCCCTCACACGTCATTCTTGTTTGTTGCACACTTTGCCATTTTCAATTGAATAACTTATTAATTCGACAAACTTTTACGTGGTCTATTGGAGGTCGATCTGGATGCCGATTATTGAATTCTGTAGCAGCTTTCCTCGCTGTACAAGGACAGCTAATCTAACAATTCCCACTTTTTAGCATTTTACTTGAAATAAATAGAATAGAATACAAAAAATCAGACAGAATGCCAACAGATCTATTTGACAACTAATCTGACATTTACAAAATTGTCTTTCAGTAGAAACAAAGGAGTCAGAGCATGCTTATCAAAACGAGAAATTTTGGACTGTTTTGTTTTCATCAAGACCTCATTTTTTTAGAATTTAACTAAACTTCGGATTCAGGGTTTTTGAATGATTTCGAACAAGTTTTGTTAATATTTTTTTTTATATAATTTAGCATCGTATATGGCCTTGCATTTAAAAATGGATAATGATTTTGTGGTCTTAAATAGACCTTGGTGACCGGTATCTTTTGAGATCAGTTTGATTTAAATCGGACAAAAAACAGAAGAATTATTACGCTGTTACACTCTTAAGTGTGACACACTGTATGTAGGTAAACATTTCTAATACATTATGACTGTATTAAAATTTTCTAAAGCAAACGGCCCTTTTTGAGTTTGAGTAATAAGAAATAATAAACAGTTTGAAAAAAGTTTCATAGAACTACTTTTAAAATAACATACCAAGACAAAAAGTGTATGACTTATAAAGACGTTTTGAAAAATATCAGTCCGTGGAAAAGGAGAACAGCTATGTCTTAAAAGTAATGAAGAGTGTTCTTTTAAATAAAAGTTATAAACAGAATTTGCCCTCCTATACTCTTGTGAATTTCAGAAATGCTTGTATTTGCTTTTCCAGCAACGGATTTGTAGTTCTCCAACAATTTATTCTCCAGAGCGATGCAAGTCATATATCAAAATATATATGAGTAGATGAATCCCTTAGGTACAGAAAGGTAAATGAAAAAACTTCAACATGGAAATAATTTTCTGACAGCGCAGTTTAATTAATTGTAACAATATATGCAACAGGCGTTATTCTATTTTCTCTGCAAAATAAATGACGAAATAATTAATCTTAACTAACTATGAAGTAACAACTAGTTACTGTAAATTTTTTAAAGAAAAATTATTGAAATTTATATATTTAAGATTCATGGCGTTTTCTTTTTACAATTCACCAGCGGCTGCCATTCGATCGATTTGCATGATTTCTTCTTAATTTAAGGTGCTGACCAACAGATCAGTCATTGCCAACAATTTTTTTTTTAATAATTACTTCCATGTTTTAAAAAATTAAATATCAATTGATTCCGTCATTTGCTCTCGATTTATTATTTATGTACCGACATCTGCTTTAAATTTAATGGCAGAAATTCAAAGACAGCTGCAAGATAAGGATGAGGATTGAACAGAGGACATGAAACATAGCGTTCGTAGAATTAGCTGACTGCCTAGCCTACCACCTCGGAGGAGGCCAGCGAGTTCCTACGCTGTCTAAAGACATGTAAGGCGCCTGGGAAAGTCAGTATCAAGAATATCGCTCTCTACTATCAAATGATTGAATGGTGGCAAGTGGTGGAGGTAAGAATCGACACATCCAGTTAAAGATCGAACAGGAATCATACTAGCCAGACCGCGAATTCTTCTTCTGTTCGCTTTTAGAAAGAACCACTCCACCAAGCTGCAGGGTTTGGGACTGGTGAAGATCAATCGGAGGGTTTCAACCGGAACCAATTTACCCGAGCGATACTCCTCGACGTCGCATTTGACAAGATCTGGTCCTAGTAAAAGTGATAAATGCAGACTACCTAACTTCATTCATCAAGTTATTGAAATAATACCTACAACGCAGAAAACTGCACGTCATGATAGAAGGCGTGCTTTCTACATACAGACCTGTGGTAGCTACTCCTGCTTCGATAGGTTAAAATGCAGGGAACCGTACTCCATCCACATCTGTTAACCATTTACAACTTAGATCTGTCTAAGACAAGCAATATCGTTCAGGTGCCGACACAGTATCATGGCAAGATCGTGGCAAGTAAGTCAGATTAAAATCTACCTACAGGAGGCAGCATCCCTTTTGGAAGAACGGCGCAAGTAACGGAAGATACAAATTAGCGCCGAAAAGAATAGGACGGCAAAAACGTTCGCAGAACACCACCATGCCACACTTGCAGCACCAACTGACCACATAGTCACCTATAGGTCTGATCCGACAGGCATTCAATGGCTAGAGCCACCTAGAAGAAATTTCAAAGAAGGATGAACAAACTAATTTCTATACACCGGCTACTTGGTTATATCGGTTATATTTTTTATTTTATTGTCACAAAAAATTAGATTATTCTTGTATTTGATGATGTTAAATATGAAATAGATATAATAGTAAACAAACGTTAAACGCAATAAAGGATGAATGGAATAATTATAAATTGCCACTGTAACGAATTTAAAATGAAATGATATTCAACTCAACCTGAGATAGATATGGAACTAGTAATTAAATTATTAATATAAAATCAACACATATCAGTATACCTGTTATCGAAGCCTCAAACGTGTTTTTATGTTGTTATTAATATTGAATGATAGTCAATAAAATATTTTAAAAACAAATGGTATATTCATATTCATGAAGTGATTTATGAACAATTTTTTCATATAATTTTGGTAATTTTTGATGTCACATTCAAGAAATTGAATTGCAAGCTATTAAAACCCTTTAACGCCTAAATTTTTTTTGTAGTATTTTTGATTGGTATTAAATTATTTTAAAGTTTATATCAAAAAAAAGATGCTAAAACTCATTTTTTATTTTTTTTTGTAAATTTTTCCGAAAAACAACCCGTGTTCATATGATCACGCTAGGCGTTAATGAGGGCCAAAATATGTATATGTCAATTATTTATTAGACAATAAATTTAAGCAAGATGGAAGTTTTTGAAACATGCAATACAGAGCCTTATTTTACATTTACAACATTGAGTGCGAACAGTCATTTTACATCCCGTTCCCGCACATCTACGTCTATTACACTGCTCAATAAAATTTTGAATACCGTCTAATCTAATTTCATTGGAAACTTTACTCTCCAGTTCAGCTCTAGTGCCTCGTGGACGTCCTGGACCTTGAGGTTCAACTTTGTACTTGATCAAGATAACTTGTACAATTTGCCTTCTAAAATCAAGCTGGGATATTTCACTTCCAGATTTTCTTTTCAATAACCAAGCGTTATGTACAGCAGCGTCTAAAAGCCAAGAAAATATCGGCCACCACCACTTTTTGCCTCTGATGGATACTTTATAATAAGAAATGTTCTGGTCCATTCTATCAGTACCACCCATATATTTATTGTAGAAGCTAAATAGAAATGGACGGGAAACGCTAATTTTCTTCTTCTGTTGTTGAGAATATCGTTGGACATGGGTTAGAGGTTCGACACCATACGCTGTAGATGCCGCTGCTACAACAGAGTTATCCCTCCACTTGATAATAATAACACCATTTTGCCGGTCTAACTGAAACACATATTCACCACGGCTCTCTTTTTTCATAAGCTTGTTGCTCATTATATTACAGTTTTTAGGAATTCTATTTTCACGTATTGTTCCTGTGCCATGATATCCCGTATTTCTAAGTTCTTTTAGTAACCCTATACTAGTAAAAAGGTTGTCGACATAAATATGCATTGAGAGTTTCTTTACTTGATAGGGAAAAGCCTCAAGCATTTGTACTAAAGGAGCAGCGCATATACCAAACTTTTCTTCGTACTCGCTATTACCATTCGGGTTCTTACCTTGATAAACATCAAAGTTTATAAGATATCCGTCAGGGGTGTTCAAGCTCCAAACTTTGTATCCGAATCTAATTGGTTTGTTACGAATGCATTGCTTGCAACCATGTCTGCCGAAATATTCAATCATAGATTCATCAAAGCTTATGTGTTGTTCTGGGGAGTAACATTCTATGAATCTGTTTTGCAAGAGTAATAAAAGCGGCCTAAGCTTCCACATTTTACCTACTGTAGGTAAAATGTGGAGTATCATTATCTGCGCAATGCAAAAATCGAGAAATATTTAAAAACCTGTCTCTTCTCATCGTATTATAAACAAATTCATTACGTAAATCTCCTTGAGAATCCCAATAATTTCGCTTTGATGGTACTGTATTATATCCAGATATAATCAGAATTGCTAAAAATACTTGAAGTTCTTCCTTAGTGACATTGAAGTCTGGAAAATTTTTGGAACCTGAATATTTTATTGTCTCTTGACGCAAGAGCTCTAAAACATTGTCATCGAATATAAGACGAAAGATATCATAAAGGTTCATTTCCTTAAATCTGCCGTAGGAAAAAGTTGGAAAAAATTTTTCGTTTAAAACTAAATCTCCTTTGATTCATTCTGTTTCAATTTTCGGCTTTCTTACTTTCCTGTTGTTGGATTCTTTATTAGCACTCTGTGACTGGTTTGCTTCATTTGTCATGTTACTTCCATCTTCTCCCTCTGTTTCCTTTTCTGTTTGACCCTGATTTTTGAAAACAATTTCTGCCCCCGCTCTTAACTGCCTACCAGATAAATTATCAATAAGACCTCCATCTTTGTCCCCTGAATCTTCATCTGTCAACTCGCTCGTTTCAGGAGGTTCTATATATATTTCAGATATCTCTTGATCGTCTTCTTCAGCAATAGCCAGCGCTTCTTCCAATGTTATTCCACTAGAAATTAAAAGATAATCAATTTACATACAATATTATATAATATTTCTAAGAAAAATAATAAGCTTTATTTTCCGTATCCAATGCCCACGTTAGAGCCTAGCGTGATCATACGATCACAGTAGTATTTTGCAAGGGTTTGTTAAAAAACAAAATATTTTACCCTAACCTCAGTACATCTAAATAAGCTTACACATATGTATATTCAATTGTGCGTATTAGATTCGAGTTAGCTAATTTTATTAAAAAGTTGTAATACATACACGAACCGGATGCCAGAGTATGCCATGCTCGAAACACGTGGTCTAGATTTATCACACTGCCAATTCAAATAGATGCCACTGCAACCGCCCAACTTGCTAGCACTAATCAAACTGGTCATCTATAAAGACAAGATGCAATAGGCGTCTGAATTTAAGATGCCAGCGCCAAAGTGGAGAACTCGTGAACTAATTATAGGCCGTTCGTTTATTTATTTGGTGAATACTTATATCGATTTTTTTCTGTTTATTGTTATTTTTGGCGTTAAAAATAATATCATTAATAATATATCACCTAAAGGTTTGCAAGATTTTGTTGTAAGTGATTTGCAAGATGTTAATGGCATTATTCAGCAAAATTCATATTTTTTTAGGTTATCTAGTTTTTCCCTTGAAAAGTACAGTTTCTTCGACATAAACGGTGTCTGGCTAGTTAAATATTAATAAACTTAAATATTTCTTTAAATTTATGTACAGTTGTAGTTTAAATCACTTTTTTTTTTCAGGAAACATGAGTGACATTTAGGTTAAGCATATTGCAATTTGCGATGTATGGAACATTTGGGAAGCACTAAAAATGTAAACATTCTAAGTGTGTGTATAAAGGGGAATATGTTTTAAATGCAGGACATATTATTTTGTGTGGTACAACCCATATTCAACACAAAACTTAATAAATGTGTATGCTTTATGTATACAAACATGTGTCAGATCAAATAACCATGAAATTAGTGGTACATTGAATATAGGTAACTGAAAAGATATTTATTAATTCTTTAAGTAAAATAAATGAAACAGTATATTGTAAAATATGAGATAGAAATATTCAGGGGTAAAACATAATACTTAGTGCATGGTGCAATAGTATATATTACTTTTATAAATATACTGAAATTGCATATATTTACTTATTTCAAAAATTTCACTTACAATGTGTGATTTGTTCATGCCATTATTATTGCTACTCGCGCCACGGTTATTTGCACCAGTTTTTTTCCCCTCAATGCCTGGTTAAAGGTGTCTACATCAAAGAGGGTATGCTTTGAACATTGTCATGCCAACTCAACTTTCACGAGTTGTCCCTGCAATCTACAAAGGATACCGACTAGGTTGGCTCCAGCAAATTGTATCTTGTGTAGCCCCTTTAAACGCTATCATATTTTTAATAACTTAGCATCTCAGTTTATAATTATTTACTTATTGTTGATATCATCGTACCCTAAAGAGACAATGACAGAAAGGCCTATAATTAGTTTGACTATAGACCACCAGGTGGCGTACTCCTTATTTTCAGACGCCTTTCGCACAGGGTTGCCAGATCTAGCAAAAAATTTGAACCCATATAAGGCGTGATTATATAATCACGGTAGGCGTTAATGGGTTAACAACTTAAATAAAAAAATGGTCTAGATTTTGAGCTTTCTAACAGCCAGTTCCATAGTCGAAATAAAATCCTTTTGATGTCAAAAGTAATTTCAACTTGCAAACCCGTTTAATTTAAAAAAAATATTTATTCTAAAGTCCCGAATTCGATCGTTTTTGCGATATTAAGCAAACTTGATTGCAAATCCTAACTTACAAACTCCCTGTGTTTGTGGTCGGTGCTGTGACAGGGAAAATTGGAATAAAAATTAAAATGGACGAATACCGGTGCCTAGCCAATGCAAGTTCAAGTTCATTATCAGAAAAGCAGGAGGAAGATATCACGGTTTTAAGAAGAACCAAAATATATAAAACTAGGAACATTGTTTAATAAAATATAATGTAGTCTTTTTTATCGGACTATAATGAGAATTTAATATCAACTCGATCATAAAATTAAAATAACCTTTTGTCCGTATTTATGAAAATAGGCCTAAGTCTAACATCACTCCATATTTTTTAAACAAATCTGCCTCCTTCGGTTTAAGAATTTAAAGCTTGGGTCTCTTCGTGTTGCTCGTGTATTCACTGATTCTAAAATATGGAGTCAACAAATAAAATTGTTATTTTCAAAAAGATTTGGGCTATGATTTATCTTTCGAAAATCCATTTATAATGCTCTCTACATAGGTAGGATTTTGGCTTTGGACCATTCCTCATCTCCTCCAGCACCGGAAAACCAATGCCGATATGTTTGTGCCTCAAGCTCATAAGTCTAGGGCAGGAAGTTAGGACGTGGATGGAAGTTTCTTCCTCGTTCCCGTAAAACCTGCGATCGGAGTTGTCAGCCACTCCCATAGTATGCAAGTATTTTCTGAAAGAGCCGTGTCCAGTCAAAAGACTGGCCACGATTCTGCCCTGTTTCCTGCTTACTCGCAGGATTTGTTTTGCTTGCTTCAGCAAGGGCCCTGAGATAAGGAGCTTCGCTTGCCGGAGTCCTGGGTGGGTGGGAGGCCCAAAAGTTCGAGAACTGGGAACGAGTCCAGTTGTATATTGACTTCTTGGCACTTGATCTGGGGTAACCGAGAGCCAAGGCCGGACCTAGTAGGGGCCGCTGAGAGGTCCCTTTGACAAGAGCATCTGCTCGCTCGTCACCCTCAATGTTGCTGCGTCTACGCACCCAGAGACATTTGACCCAGTTGAATGAGTCAAGTTGACAGAGAGCCTCTTTACAGTTTTGAACCAGTATTGACTTGGTCCTAGCTAATGCAAAGGCCTTGAGCGTCGCTTGACTACCACTACATATGCAGTGTGTACTCCGATTGAGTTCGCTATAGGTGACATGGACAAAAAAAAATTTAGAATCTTTTTTTTATACTTGAGGGTTCATCCCTGCATATCTAAAAAGTAATTTTGGGTGTACTTTTATTATTTTTTTTAAATCACGTAGGCCATGACAATTAAGCAAAAACAAATTTCTTATTAGGTAAAGTACATTTTCTGTAAAAGATATAGCAAAATGACATTAAGGAAAATTGTTCAGATTAAAAAGTTATAGTTTATTTTTTTAATAACTGCATTTTACGAAAAAAACATTTGTATGCCAGTTTACTAAAGTGTTTACTCTATTATTTACTCCAAATGAAATTATTTAGTTATTTACGTATATTTTTATCCTATGTGTTATTTCTTACGTATATTATCCTATGCACAGACCAAAATAGCAAAGATCTCAGTTTGGAATACCGTGGCAAATTTATCAAGTGCATAAGAATATTCAACCCTTGCTGTTACACCATATATCCCCGCTCCAACACTTTCCTCATATCTCGACCCGTCCGTGAACCAGACAATATCGACAGGCCTGAGTATGTGCACAAGTGGATTCCAGTCATCCCTTTTGGGGACGGCAACCTCAAAATGTTCTGAGAAGGAGAAAGAGGGCACCGCATCAGCACTTCTAGCCTCCAGAAGTGAGTGAGACCTCATCACGTCGGATAGTGCCCTTCAACTTCCTCCAACTTTCCACTCTCCACCGCATCTCAATCTGTAGGCCGCTTTCCAAGCCACGACCTGCTGGCGACTCACGCCGATCTCAGGATAGATCATACCAAATATATCATGTTCATGTTTTTTATGTTTATATTAGTAGGTATTTTTAATATTAATTACTAATTTACCTCTTTTCCCATATGCTTTTTAAGAGGTTTAAATTACAAATAATATGTGTGTGTTAGTTAATATTCTGAATTATAGAACTAAACTGTAATTGTCGGGAAATAAATTTATTCTATTCTAAGGAGCACAATGTTCAGAAGGACCCTCCAGAGCTGCAGTGGGAGGCGCGTGTATCGCTCCTGTAATTCCCAAACAGGCAAGTCTTCGGAGTTGTGTTAGCTTCTGTTGAATGTATAGCCTGTTTACAGTGAGTCACCAAACAAGAGAAGCATAAGTTATCATTGACCTTACTATAACAGTATAGTACCATATTGTTAACCCCAAAGTTTTACCAAATGTCCTTCCACGCACCCAAAGAGTAGCAGTGGCCCTTTGTATTTGTCTCTCCATGTGATACTTCCAGGTCAGTTTAGAATCCAGAATGACACTCGGATACTTCACCGTCCTGGAGTTCGTAAGAGTAATGGTCATAGATTAGGGGTTCAACAAAGCAGTCCAACCTGCGTCTCCTAATGAAAATTACCAGTTCAGCCTTAGCACCATCTCTGTACCATCTGCAAGGCCCCTTGCAAGAGGCCTCTGACCGCATTGGGAAATTTTCCGAAATGATAATTGCCAAGTCAAACTATGCTAATAATTAAATTATTTTCAATGATACAGCATTCAGATTACTCGTACAAGAGGAAGTACAATTTTCAGTAAGTGGAAGCTAGAGTTTTTTTTTAATTTTTCGAGAACTATACAGAGAAAGTTTAGTCAAAAGATACAATGCTTCATATAAGTAATAAAATATAGCGCAATGAGAAAGAAATCAGTTTTTCAAGTAGTGAGAAGAGATTTTCTGATTTTTATATATAAATTTTTGATAAATTTGATTTGATAAAATATATTATGTAGCACAATACTAGAACACCTTCGATACTGTCGAATCTCACTTCATACATTACTCATGCAAAAATGAGTCCGCAATACCTTGCACACGCGGTGATTATTCTAATTCAACTAATTTATTATTCTATGTAATCGAGTGAGTATTGATGTGATTAAATGAGCTCATGTATAAGTGCATTTGTATTGATTAAATAGATGAATATTATTTATTTAAGATCACTTTCATACATTATTCCTGTTGCAATCCACAGATTTAGACCTCGCCGATTTAAAAAATAAAACTCTCAAACCACTGCGCGAGTCACATTATATAAATTACTCTTAGCGTGATTTCCCTGTGGAAATTTTTTAGAGCCAGCTTTGAAATAAATATTGTACAAATACAGAATATAATTTATACTTGAACACGATTCCATCTCGCTTAATTTCAGAACCTACGTTTTAATGTCAGATAAATTAAATTTTGAATTCCTAATTCGACAACTACATATCTAATTTATATTTCTGTCAACTTTACATTGGAATTCATTTTACATTTCGTTTTTATTGGGTAGCTAATAATATTCATTTCTCTCATATACATGCGGAAAGCAAAATACCTTTTATCGATGTAGAAACAGCAAATAAAATTAATTTAGGTATGTATTTAAATTTAAATTGCAGAGTTTTTGGGAACCAGTCTGGTATGAAAAAATATTCCCATTCGATTTTTTTGCATATTAATATTCGGGACATGTCCCTGAATAAGGATCAAGAGTTTGCTGGACGAAAATCTGGTCCCAATTTGTTTAAACTAATTTTTGTTAAACAAATTGCAAAAATCGCTTTTTTTGACCCGAATGAATTTCTTTAGGCTTTTTGGTCGTTTTAAACTACTGTCATTTTTTCGTAAAGTTGACCGTTTCCGACTTACAAAAACGGCCATTTTCAAGGTTGAAACACAACATTAAAAAATGATTTTTTTTGAGTTCACCAAACTTCTTATATAATCTCTGATCATACATTAACAAAATCCTGAAGAGTAAATACAGCTTATTTCATTTTAAAACTTAAAGATTTAATAATTGTTAAATAGCCGGGCGCGTGCCATTTCACAGTCGCGGGCGCGGGCCCTCGCTACTGCAGACTGGACTATATAATGGGTTACAGTTTACCACGGAGCAATTAAATACATTAAAAAAAGTTTATTTAAAAATATTAAAGAAAACAGCAGATGAGGCTAGGTTGATTATTTTCTCTCATTCATGCGGAATGAGTGTAACTTAGGAAAGATTCCATGTACGTCTGATGCTTTTAAACTGCATGCGTTAAAAGCATCATTGCAAACATATATCTGGAAAAATTCGTTAAACCACACGTATGAAATTTTAAATTTTGAAGATTTTGGATACATCCTGCATGAAACGGGTGTATTGTTACCTAGATTTAAGTTAAAAAATTCAGTACTTAAAAGTCTTATTTCTCAGTGCAAATGTTTAAAAACTTGCTAAACCAAAGCATGCCATTGTAAAAATAATAATATAACTTGTGTACCTTTATATGGTTGTAGTATAGGTGAATGCAAGAATATGCTCAAATAAATTTTTTGCTAATTCAAGATTTTTCAACTTTTTTTTTGTTAAAACCATTTATATTTATAATAGTTTATGCCAAATTATATTGACTTATAATACATACATCAATAGTAATTAAAGCGTATGTAAAAGAAAAGCATCGAGAACACATACGATCTATAGTCCAGTCGGCAGTAGCGAGTGCGCGCGCCCGCGCCCGCGGCTGAGAAGGAGCACGCGCCCGGCTAAAAACGTCTATTTAACAATTAAAAATTTAAGCTTTAGAATGAAATAATCTACACTTACTCTTCAGAATTTTGTTAATGGATGTTCAAAGAGTACACAGCCCCACAAAAAAAAATAAAAGTTCAAAGCAGCGAACCAGACCCATATATCCCTATGCATTTTCGGTCGCTGAATCCGAATCCGGACTCAAAAAAATCGTACTCTCCCAAAATCATTAGCTAGAGCCAAAAAACACCCCTGAAATGGGATAAAAAGAAGATTAAGCTACCAGAATAGTTGTTACTTCTTAATCAATCGAATTATACAAATTAAGGTTAAACAGCAGTGTACATACAATAGATATGAAACACACCCCCAGGGAGGGGCGAAAACTAGCCCCTATATATAAAAAAATTGATCCAAAATAGCAATGACTTCTGAAAAAGCTCGAAATGTCTAAGTTTTGTTAAAGTGTTAAGAAACTACATCAGGTCCGACGTAATCTTCATAAACTGCCCCTATAGGGTTGGGAACAACCACCTTTAAGTTCAAAGGACACGAGAAAAACAAGAAAAAACGTAAAATCCAACAGGATTTCTATTTTCATGGATGCTATGATTGGCTGAAATTGCGTAGTACTCTAAAATAGAACCAGAAATTTACGTACCATCAACATCCTACACTGTTAACCCTCAGAGGGTGTGAAAACTACCCCGTATGTAAGATTTAACTATAAAAAGTTATAGTGACTTCTATAAAAATTCGAAACACCTGCGTTGTGTGGAAGAGAGAAGAAACTAGACTATGTTCGACGATATGCTTGAAAACGACCCCCACGGGGTTGCGAGATACTACCCCTATATCTGTAGGATGCTGGAAAAATAGAGAGAAGCTAACCGGATTTACATTTTTATGGATGCTATGATTGGCAAAAATCGCGTTGCACACTTAGAGTTTGAAACTCTAAATGTTATTAAGTAACACCCCCAAAAAGGATGTAATCTACCGTAATTCAAGATGTACCAAAAAGCTATACTGTTGCTTATTCGTTTCATTTCCATAGTTTTTTTTATAGGGGTGGTGTCTCTCAACCCCGTGGGGGTGGTTTTCAAGCACAGTGTCGAACATAGTCTAGTTTCTTCTCTCTTCCACACAACGCAGGTGTTTCGAATTTTTATAGAAGTCACTGTAAATTTTTATAGTCAAACCTTACATAGGGGGTAGTTTTCACAACCTCTGAGGGTTGACACTCTAGAATGTTGATGGTACGTAAGTTTCTAATTCTATTTTAGAGTACTACGCAATTTCAGCCAATCATAGCATCCATGAAAATAGAAATCCTGTTGCATTTTACGTTTTTTCTTGGTTTTCTCATATCCTTTAAACTTGGTGGTTGTTCTCAACTCTATAGGGGCAGTTAAATGAAGATTACGTCAGACCTGACGCAGTTCCTTATCACTTTAACAAAACTTAGACATTTTGAGCTTTTTCAGCCTCTCCCTGGGGGTGTGATTCATATCTATTGTATGTACGCTTCTGTTTAACCTTGATTTGTATAATTCGATTGATTAAGATGTAACAACTATTCTCGTAGCTGAATATTCTTTTTACCCCATTTCGGGGGTGTTTTTTGGCTCTAGCTAATGATTTTTTTTGACCCCGGATTCGGATTCAGCTACCGAAAATACATAGGAATATATGGGTCTCGTTCGCTGCTTTGAACTTTTATTTTTTGTGGGGCTGTGTTATATAAAAATTTTGGTGAACTCATTTTTTAATATTGTGTTTCAACCTTGAAAATATCCGTTTTCGCGTTTTTCAAACATTAAGTTGTTTATAAGTCGAGAACGATCAACTTAACGAAAAAATGACAAGAAACCTTTTTTTTTTTTTTAATGACCGAAAAATTCTGGAAAAAATCATTCGGGTCAAAATAGTATATTATATTACTAGGAGTAGAACGCACTCTTTTTTTGTGTTGAGCCCAGGATTTGCAAACTGGGCGAAACACAAAAAAAGGCGTTCTACTCCGTGTAATATATACTATTTTTTCTACAAGGGTATTAAAATGCAAAAATTCATTTATTTATCATAAATGTACAAATATTCAAACTACAGTCTTACATGTTGACATAATATGACAAAGGGCTAGTGGATAGCGCGCCACCGGTGGCTTTCGGTATTAACATTATGTTACTAGTAAAACAATACCCACTGCGGTGGC
Source organism: Rutpela maculata (assembly GCA_936432065.2). NCBI lineage: Eukaryota > Metazoa > Arthropoda > Insecta > Coleoptera > Cerambycidae > Rutpela > Rutpela maculata. The sequence continues at coordinate 245,864,324 of OW386285.2, forward strand.
GCTTTCGAAACTAACATTATGTTACTAGTAAAACAATGTCCACTACGGTGGCGTTCGGTACTAACATTTTGTTACTAGTAAAACAATGTCCTACTTCTACTTCTGTTTTTGGTGACATAATTTAAACATTTTAATACGCTTGAAGAAAATAGTATATTATATTACTAGGAGTAGAACGCACTCTTTTTTTGTGTTGAGCCCAGGATTTGCGGCTGAGGCGAAGCCGAAGCCGCAAACTGGGCGAAACACAAAAAAGGCGTTCTACTCCGTGTAATATATACTATTTTTTCTTCAAGCGTATTAAAATGCAAAAATTCATTTATTTATCATAAATGTACAAATATTCAAACTACAGTGTTACATGTTGACACAATATGACAAGTGGCTAGTGGATAGCGCGCCACCGGTGGCTTTCGGTATTAACATTATGTTACTAGTAAAACAATACCCACTGCGGTGGCGCTTTCGGAACTAACATTATATTACTAGTAAAACAATGTCCACTACGGTGGCGTTCGGTACTAACATTTTGTTACTAGTAAAACAATGTCCTACTTCTACTTCTGTTTTTGGTGACATAATTTAAACATTTTAATACGCTTGAAGAAAAAAGTAATTTTTGCATTAGTTTAAACAAATTGGGACCAGATTTTCATCCGGCAAACTCATGATCCTTATTCAGGAGCACGTAAATATGCAATAGAATCGAATGGGAAAATGTTTTCATACGAAAATCAGGTTTTCGGCTTGTTTGTTATGTCCACAATGATTTCTTCCTCTCGTGGAGCAACTAAATTAAGACGTCTTTTGCAGCTATTATTTGTCTTCAAAACTCCCATTTGCTTAAACGTATTTCGATCATATCACCAAATATTTGTCGATATGGCACAAAACGGTTGGAAAATGTCAGATGATCTTCTTTAACACTTTTTCGCCAGTTTCCCTCACATAAACCTAAAATTGTGTTAACTTTTTAATTGAATAACGAGTAGAAGTTGCAGTCAAACGTAGTCGATTGCGAATATCTATTGACTAACATTTTGCTCGAATTCAGTGTACCTTTACAAGTTGCCAGTGAGATTAAGTACGCAGTCAACATTTCCTATATTTTTATTTTGCAAATACGCATTCGCAATCGGCAATGTCTAACTAAAATTTTCACAGGTTTGGTATTATTAAAAATAATTCAAAATAAAATTTGCAGACTAGTGGCTATCCTGTGGAACCACCTTATGAACGCAAAAATGAACTTTGGCAAATAATGAATTAATGAAATAACGAAACTTTGTGCATTTTGTGACAAAAAAAATCTTTTTTTTCATTGTCTGAAGCAATGTTGAGAATCGTTTGTCAAGGGTTGTTTAATTTTATGTATTCGGTAGAAAAATGATACCTCAGGGTCCCACGTGTAGAGGTATGCAGCACTGAAAATCCACTAGTAAAACATATTTCAATCGCGAACTGTCCATTGAATAAAAAATTGGAAAAATGATATTAGTAGAACTGGTAGATAATACCTTCCCACGAAAAATTTTTCCAACTCAGATAAGAAATCTCTACGTATGTTAATGATAACACAGGCACACAAAATAAAGAAAGTGGTCTTTTTCTGGTAACTCATATGTATTTCGACGTTCGGAACACGAATCAGGTGTCCGTTTAGTTCCATTGACCACTATTTTTTTCTAAATCGCGAAAATAACCTAGAAAACTCTTAATATAGGTTATTTACTAAAAATTGAGGGGTAACGGAGCTAAACGAATACCCAATTCGTATTCAGTATGTCGAAATACATGGGAGTTACCCAATGGAGTCCCAGAAATATATCACTTTTCACTTTTTTTTTTTTTGTGTCTGTGTAATATATTTGCATACGCGATTTTCTAGAAAATGAGGGAGGATCCGATGATATTCATATATTACACAGACCCACACGCAAAAAAAAGGTCTGTTTCTGGGACTCCATTGGGCAATCTCTATGCATTTCGACATGCTGAAGACGAATCAGGTATCTGTTTAGCTCCGTTACCCACCAATTTTTAGTAAATGAAAATAACATAAATTATGAGTTTTTTTAAGGTTATTTTCGAGATTTACAAAAAAGTGACGGCCAGTGAAGCTAAACGGACACCTGATTCGTGTTCAGCACGTCGAAATAGATCTTGTGTAATCGGAAGGTTAAAAAGGGCTACAATCGCATCCCCTGTCGTTTTATATCAGTCCACAAAGGGTTTCTACATAAAGTTTGTTCAAACTTGAGTCATACAATGTATATTACAGGTTCGATATCATGTATATCTCTTTATTTTTATGTGCTTAATCGAAAACCTTAGTGACATTTTATTCTAAAATTATTGTAACAAAATATTTTATTTCAAACATCATAGTCTATACATCTCTGAAGATCACCATGTATGACGGATATGGCTCAATTTCAATTGTAATATGCTCTTAGGTACCCAATTTGCAACAAAAATTATAAGGCTAACCGGAGTTGTCGTGTTTAAAAAAAAAACAGTATTCTCATACATATGCATTTGCACATACACAGACTTTTTAATTTTATGTTTAAGTTTAGCGTATTACGATACGAATTTTTGAACAAAAAAGTTTCTTATATGATGTTTCTTAAGTTAATTCCACATCCAGTGGAAGTATAGTAACGACAAAAATTTTTTAAAAATTTGTATTGTTCAAATAGGCTTAAAATGTCATGAAATGTCGAGATTTTAAGTTTGAGCGAAGAAAAAATTTCTGTCTGTCTGTCGGTCTGTCTGTCTGTAACTTTTTTTGTGCGTACGTTTACTCTGGAACTGTTTAAGATATTGACTTGAAATTTGGTACACATATGTACTTTAACGAGATCTGGAACTACATTTTATTTTCATCTTGTTCCGTCGAAGGGTTGGGGGGTAAATTGAGGGTAAATGGGTAAATCAAGCAGGTATGAGTCCATAAAATTTGTATTTAGTATATACAAGAGAAGCTAAGGTCTCAAAAAAATTTTTGGCATTAGCCCATAACCACCCTTATTAAAGGGGATGAAAAAAAATTGTGATTTATGTGTGTACAAGAACCAAAAGCTTCAAAATAATTTTTTACTTCATCCCCCACTACCAACCCTCTACCACCACCCCCACCACCACTACCGATGTAGCATATCGTTTAATAGGTTTTTGGGGTAGACGATTTCAAATATTATGTTGTTAAAGTTACCTTGAGTAGTATGGATGCGCAATGGCTTTCCTCGACTACTATGGATGCGCAGTAGGTTTCCAGGAGTATTATGGATGCGCAGTGGCTTTCCTCGAATATTTTGGATGCGCAGTGACTTTTTTCGAGTATTATAGATCGCAGTAGGTTACCTCAAGAAGTATGAATGCGCAGTGGGTTACTTTAAGTAGTATGGATGCGCAGTGGCTTCCCTTGAGTACCATGGATACGCAGTAGGTTACCACGAGTACTATGCAGCGGCTTTTCTCGAGTAAAATGGATGCGAGTGGGTTACTTCAAGAAGTATGAATGCGCAGTGGCTTTCCTCGAGTAAATTGGATGCACAGTGGGTTACCTTGAGTAGTATGAATGCGTAGTAGGTTTCCTCGAAGAAAATGCTTGAAGTAGAGGCTTTACTTCTATCGTGTAGTTTACGGCACATAACGATTTTTTATATCTTTGTCTTGCCATTTTCTGTGTATTAGTTCGACATTCAGTTGAAGTAGATTAACGCAAAAAAAATGTTTGGAGATTTTCATTGTTTAAATAGGCTTAGAATATCAGGAATCGTCAATATTTTAAGTTTGAGCGAAATAAATTTGTCTGTTGCGTCGGTCTGTCTGTTAGTCTTGTATCGTTTTGGTGCTCACGATTACTCTGGAACCGTTTAAGATATTCACTTAAAATATGGCACACGTATGTTTTTTAACGAGATCTGGAACTAGATTATATTTAGATCTTATTCCGTTGCAGAGTTTAAGGGTAAATTGGGGTAAATGGGGGTAAATAGGAAAATCAAGCAAGTAAGAGTCCATGAAATTGGTATTTAGTAAATATAGGAGGAGCTAAGGCCTCAAAGAAAATGGCATTAGCCGTCCCTATTACCACCCCCACCTTATTATTAAAGATGGTGAAAAAATAGTGTGATTTAGTGTGTGTACAAGAGCCAAAGTCATCAAGAATTTGTTTCACTTCAGTCACCCCCTCCTCTATTACAGATGTGGCATATAATTTTATTGGTTTTTGGGGTACATGATTTCAAATTAAATATTATATTATTAAAGTTCCATAAACAATTATTTTCACATAGTGGAGTGCAAATATATATTATTTTGTTGCCAGAGACTTGGATGTGGAAGTAGTGATTCCTTGTGCAGCGGTTTTTTTTATGTGGTAATAATATCCCTATTTGATAAAATCAAATAGATGCAACACGGTTGATCCGTTTGCAGTTATATTTTTGACTTTAAATAATTCCCCAACAGTTATATACCAACCATATTATTCCGATGCCATATCACAAATTTACTGGTAGTGCCCATCACGGTGAGCGACCACATAGCGCTCACTGATTTTTGCATTAATGGTACTAATTTGACTGATCACAGGACAGGTGATCACCAAGTTATCGGCAGAAATTTTATGCAGCTAAATAATTGTATGGTATATGATACGTTGTCACTGATCAATTTGAATTCTAAAGGCCAGTTGTACGAACTAAGTTGAACCAAGTTCAGCTTGAACCAAGATTAAAAGCCATGATTACGATTATTGTAACAATCGTAACTTTGGCTTTTGATCTTAGTTCAAGCTGAACTTGGCTCAACTTAGTTCGTACAACTGGCCCTTAGAGATTAAATTTAACCACAATTTTAAAATCTTGTCTACAAAAATTTTAAATTATCTACGAATATGAAACCATTAAATATTACTGCCTTTTGTTTTTGGTGGGCAAATAAATCAAGTTTACGACACTGGGTCTATTTTAAACTATATTCTTTATTAAAATTGAATACAATAATTTTCACTATTTCTAACTGATGTTTCTTAATAATTGTTTTCTATCAAAATCATGCGCTAAATATCTACATGATCAAAACAGCCACACTTTAGTTTTTAACACATTCGCGGACAGTACTGAAACCACGGATCAACTCAAAAAGACAGTGCCATAACTTTTGAAGTACTAGTGTGATTTTTATGAAAATTTTATCACATCATTATTTTATGAACTGATAATTTTTCATAAACTGAAAAATGCCTACTGTTCTAGCAGCACTGTCCTGTTGAATCAAACTGGATACCATAGATGGGACAGTAAACTGTTGTAGCAGTAACCACTATAGCAGTTTACTGTCCCAATTGTGGCAGCCAGTTTGATTCAATTGCTACACACTACACTGATTTTATGAAAACATAGACAACTAAAGATTTGCTAAAAAATGTTTATTCAAATGGAAATAAAATAGAAAAATATTTATTCAAATTAAAACTAAACATCCTCAGAACATCATATTGCCACTTACGTAAAGATGATAATTTTCGAAGCATGATATACACAATACTGGTTTTGTTTCGCATCTTTTACATCTGCAGGACGTCTACATTCATTTTCCTTCATTCTTGAATTTCCTACAATTTAAAAAGTAATTTTTTCTCTTGTAATTTTCAGAAGGGGATTTTTTTTTCTGATCATTAAAGTTTTGGTTCCCTGGCTAAATGTAAATTTGTATTAGCATAAGTTTACAAAAACTCCATCTATCTCAACTACGTTAGCGTATTTACCTTAGCAAAGAATAACTTATAAGCATAAAAATTAAAGTGATTACAAACGAGAGAATACTATCTACTACACTTGCATAGATCACAATGGCAAAATGGCAATATTACTGCATATGCAGAAGCTGCTCTGCGATATTGTTCGAAAATGACTAGTTACCATTGAGGTATTTACAATACTCCAGTCGAATTAGACATAATAAAAAATTTTGCGTACTGTGGACTTTTTTTTGTGGAAGTTGTTCAAGAGGGCATAATAAGCAAACACAGAAAACTACACCCTGCTATTTAATAATAATTTTACTTATGTGCCCATATCTTTTTCCCTATTGCCCGTAGGGCTCTTTACTAAGTTACACTTTTTGAAGATTCATCCCTCCTCTACATAATACATATATATATATATATATATTGCACATTTGCCGTAGGACAAACGGTTTTGGCTGTACGAGGCCGGAAAGGTCGTGCTGTCCGAATTTGTACAGGACAAACGGCTATTATTTCCCATCTACAATACTACACATACTAATGCCCTTAAGGAGGGATCATGATTTGTGACAAAACTTTCATCGAATACCGCGCGGTTTTCATGATACGGGATGTTGAAATTTTGAAAACCCCTTTTTAAAAAGAAAAGTGAACCTACTTTTTTTCGCCCATTTTTTTTTTTCATACATGTACGACCTTTCATTTTAATACATTCGTTGGTTTAGGAGCTTGACAGCAAAAAATGCCAAAAATGGCTATTTTGCTATTGTTGCATTAAAAAAAAACAAAACTAGTATAATTCTGGTAAATGTTTTTGTTTATCCTAAAAGTCCAATTCATTGCGCATAGAAAATGTGTGAAAGGTATACATTGCTTTCTGCCCTTACTATGAACCATAAGGCCGCAAAAAAAATCTGAGAAAGGAGACTGGAGAACACATGACATAAATCGTTATTACACAATAAGTGTTGATCCTACTTAAATACAAAAACACATTTTCTATGCGCAATGAATTGGACTTTTAGGATAAACAAAAACATTTACCAGAATTATACTGGTTTTGCAGCAGCACACTTTTCAATAAATACAATTTTTCCTTTTCAGATTGGGTTTGTTTTCAAAGAATTTTTGAGATCTATGTGCCAGTTTTCTCGAAAACGGTTGGAATTATCAAGTTCTATCAAGTGTACCTTTTTTTTACGTAGAAATGACTCCCGCATGATATTTTCTAGTCAAAAGTGCCACTACGTTTCGTAGGGAAAAAAGAGAAAAAATATTCATCATCAGGTATAGCTCATGAGGCGCCCTCCACAGGCTAGCGTGATGTAATACATAAATTATTGTTTCTTAGCTTAAAAAATGTTTTCTTACCAAATTTAGAGAAGATCGGTCAAAAGGTAATTGAGATATTGCAAAAAAAAAAGAAAAATAAATTACAATTTTGGCACCCTGTGTCTTTTTCCACAGCAACAATTTACTAAAGCTTGTTTAGTTATATCGTCATATTTTAGTCCAAAGAATCTACCCTTGAAGTATGGCTTATTATTAATGGTCCACCCTGTATAACTCCACCCTAACTGCAGTTAAGTCTCTCTCTGTTTCTTCTTTTCTCAAAAATGTCAAACGCATTTGCCTATCATAAAGTTTTGCCACCTTGGGAAAGGAAAAAAAGAAAGAAAATTGCGTGTGTCTTTCTGTTGTTTAGATAAGTGTGTATAAATATATGCATATATAAAATAAATAGTATGTATATTGTTACGTATGTTTCTATTTTTAAAATGTACTGCCTTGTTGTTGAAGAACAGCTTTTACAGCGTCTGTGCTAAGCTGAACTTCGCCCTTTCAAGTCATTACTGAATAAAGTGTATTATTATTATTATATATGTAAGCGATTTATTTGACGAGTGTATGAAATTAATTTAATTTTTAAAAATTCTGTATGAAATAAAAATAATTATTCTTAAATAATTGTGTATATAATTACAACTGCCGTCACATTTTAAAAATATAAAAATATAAACTAAGTAGCTAATATTTTGTCTCAATTATTATGCCTGAACGCATTTTATGACTGCCCAATCCTCGCACCGCTACGCTCGCGCACACTGCTTGTTCATATTTTTCGAAAACCAATTTTCATAGAGTAATGTTTTTTTTTGAGGTAAACTAAAGAAATAGTACTTCAAAATGGTACACACGATTTTTCGACACTGCATTCCATTCAAAAGATATTTAACTTTAATTGGATTTTTTATGCAAAAAAAATTTCTATTTTTTCAAAATAAATTTTCACCACATTTTTCTGAATGATGACAATATAGAAAAAAATTGTAAAAATTGAACAACTCTCGAAGAATAGAATTTTTCTTCTCATAGCAAAATCTGACAGAAAGTGAAGTACTCATAGCCATTTTGCGAAAACCATTTTTTTTTTATTTGAATATATCAAAAAATAATGCAGATATCGATCTGAAATATTCCCTCCTATTTGGCACATACTCTAATAAAATTTCAAAAATTTCTCTAAAATATTGCTGAAATTAAATTTTTTTTCAAAATTTCGGTTTCTTTGAATTTACTCCTGACCATTAAAGCTATCTTAACGTTCGAGGGTTCATTTTATAGGTTTTTATAATACCTATGAATTTCCCATTCGAACTTTCCTTTCAGATATTTAGCCTTCTATTTAAACGCGAAGAACCGACTTTTCAACTTTACGACCCCCCACCCCCCTTATCCGATATGACATCAGTTGGCAAACTTAGGGGCTTGTGGATGTTCAACCCATCAATTAAAACAATAAAATCGTGGTTATGTATTTTCGCCATGTCAAATTATAATTCGACTATACTATTCATAAGCAGGCATCGCACGGTCGAGAAAGTTTGTAGAAGTCAACTTTAGCTATTTTCAAGTGTCTACAATATCATCAAATAAGAGTGTCAATTTATAATAAAAAAAACCGCTGCCCAAGGAATCACTACTTCCACATCCAGATTTTTATCCAAGTCACAACGAAAAAATTTTGTATGTGGAAATAATTGTTCATGGAACTTTAATAATATAATATTTGAAATCCTCTACCCCAAGAACCCATAAAACGATACCCCACATCGGTAGCGGTGTGGGGGTGGTTATAGGGGGCGGTAGTGGGGGTGGATGAAGTAAAAAAATATTTTGAGGTTTCTGGTTCTTGTACACACACTAAATCACATTTTTTTTTTCATTTTAATAATGGGGTGGGGGTGGTAATGGGGGTGGCTAATGCCAAATTTTTTTTTGAGACCTTAGCTTCTCTTGTATATACTAAATACCAATTTTATGGACTCTCACCTGCTTGATTTACCTATTTACACCAAATTTACCCCAATTTACCCCCCAACCCTTCGACGGAACAAGATGAAAATATAATCTAGTTCTAGATCTTGTTAAACTACATATATGTACCAAATTTCAAGTCAATATCTCAAACGGCTCCAGAGTAAACGTGCGTATAAAAAAAGTTACAGAGAGACCGACAGACAGACCGACAGACAAACCGACAGACCGACAGACAGAAATTTTTTTTCGCTCAAATTTAAAATCTCGACGTTTCGTGACATCCTAAGCCTATTTGAACAATAAACAATTTTAAAAATTTTTTTGTCGTTACTATACTTCCACTGGATGTGGAAGTAATATACAATACCTAGCTGTTTAATGCAACCTTTATGAGCGTGTTGAAATAATTTAAGATTATTTTAAAATGCACCGTACACGAAAAATATTATTGCTATAAACCGCGGCAGAGAATGTATCCAAGTTAAGAAACTCCTGTGTGACAGGCATACTTCACTGTAGTAGACCACAACTTCTGGCTTTTGGCTGTCATTAGGTAGCATTATACGCCTACACAACAGGTAAAACCGCCCTAAACCGTGAAGTGACACTTGGAACTTGTGAGAGAGAACTTTATACAATGACATATTGAAATCAGTTTAGCTACGATCGACTAATCTATGTGTGAATATAGTAAAGAAAAATTCATAGAGGATGCTTATATTTAATACACATAACAGATACTTAACTAATATCCCTGTAATGATTATACATTACTTCTAACAGAAACTATTACATATCTTGTTAATTTATCAATAAACTTCGGGCAATTCCTGGATATAGGTACTGAAATTAGGCAAGATAATTCCTTTATACAAAAAATATGATCCACAATTAATTTAAAATTAGACCTATTTTACCAACACTGAGTTATTTGTTTAAACTGAAAAAGCATTTGCAAATCGCTGATAAAGCGAAAAGTGCCCCAAAAGATTTACCTAATAAATATTATGCGTTTAACATTGGTTCATCGGTCAAATTAATACTATACTGTTCGCTGCATACTGCATTTGATCGGCACATTTCTAAAGCCGTAAATCCTAGTAAAGAAAAAAAAATTATATCATTATGTTATTAAATTTTTTATCAGAAGTTATTGCGCATTCGTCTTGTAATAGTCTTATTAAAAACCGCTGCCCAAGGAATCACTACTTCCACATCCAGATTTTCTATTCAATGAAAAAACTTTTTGTGTGGAAATAATTGTTTATGGAACATTAATAATATAATATTTGAAATCCTTTACCCCAAAAACCGACGATACCCCACATCGGTAGTTGGGTGGGGGTGGTGATAGGGAGTGGATGAAGTAAAAAATATTTTGAGGTTTCTGGTCCTTGTACACACACTAAATCGAAATTTTTTTTCATCCCCTTTAATAATGGGGTGGGGGTGGTAATGGGGGTGGCTAATGCCAAAAATTTTTTTGAAACCTTAGCTCTTCTTGTATATACTAAATACCAATTTTATGGACTCTTACCTGCTTGATTTAACTATTTATCCCAAATTTACTCAAATTTACCCGAGAACTCTTCGACGGAACAAAATGAAAATATAATCTAGTTCCAGATCTCGTTAAAGTACATATGTGTACCAAATTTCAAGTCAATATCTTAAATGGTTACAGAGTAAACGTGCGCACAAAAAAAAAAAGTTACAGACAGACAGACAGACCGACAGACAGAAATGTTTTTTCGCTCAAACTTAGAAACCCGACATTTCATGACATTCTAAGCCTATTTGAGCAATAAACATTAAAAAAAAAAATTTTGTCGTTCCACTGGATGTGGAAGTATTGTGGGAGATTAGTAATAAAATTGGTCCAAAATTTTGGAAAATGTCTGCGTGTGTGTGCGTGTGTATGTGTTTATGTATGTTAGCACCATAGCGGCGAAACTACTAAACGGATTTGGCTGAAACTTTGCATGAAGATTTCTTTAGTACTGCAGAAGATCTGAAAAGGTTTTGGTTGAGATTGGATTACGTTTAGTGCCGTTTTGGCACAACAAGTTGTTTATTTTATACTAACTTGAAACTCGTAATAGAACCATTGAAAAGTAGATACAATTCTGGTTTCAACGATATATCACACTTGCACTCTTTCGATTTAGTTTTCGTGAAAAAAACTAAGAAACAAAATAACAATCTAAAAATGGAGTCACGCTGTTTGTGTATATTTTACAACCTAAAATAACTCTCTAAATAGCTTAGTGTGTTACCATTTCCCCACCTTTGATCTTTCCTCAACTGTATCTTTCCAATCCCTTCTATTTTCTTTCTCTATGTTCTATTTTTGTTCCTTTTTTTATTCTCTTTGCTCTTTTTGTCCTCGTTTTTGTCACCAAAAATTCCATTTTGACCGATAAACCTTTAAAAAATTCAAACATTTTAAACCCTATCCTTTTTCCACCTCATTTTCTTGGCGTCAGGGAGACCACCAGGCCGGCAGTTCTCGTACGGGTTTTTTTCATTTAGCTTTTCACCCGAGTCACCAGCCAAAATTTATTCATTGTTACAACCAGTAACTAGTTCTAAGTTTTCTATGTATTAGTTTTAGCCCTTTATGGGCAGCATTATATTTAAACATATTATTAATTTCAAACCCACGCTAGGAGGGTAGAAATTTTAATTGTTCTTTTTTTTATCATTGTCGCCAAGCCGAGCCGAACCTGCCCTGCCTAGCCCTATAATCACTTCGGCGCTACTCGTCGTGATTGTCTGGCTGACTCCGGGACAGGTTTCGGGGAGGAGCATATGTATATATGAATGTCAATAAATTTTATTTGCTTTGGTTTGCGCGAGACTATAAATTTTAAACTGAGGTTCGCAGGTTCAAATCCTATCGATCGCAAGATTTTGATTTTTTTTTTAATATGAAAAAATCATTTCAAATTAATAAATATAATTAAACGATATCCTTAATATTTTGTGCTCTTTTTGGCTTCAAAGATCCACTGGGTGGGGAGGTTCCAGCCGCTTTACGACTAGCTGTACCAGGCCAACAATCACGCATTCTCGAAAACTGCCAATCTTAGAAAAAAGAAATTCAAATAAAAAAGTTACGTCCATCCTTTGTCTTAATTTCTTTTTCAGATAGTTGGTATCTATTTCGAAAGATAAAAAAGTTTTTTGCTTGCTGTATTTGCCTCTGCAACAGCCTGACACAACTTTTGGATAAAGAAATCATATTATCTACTGTTATTAATGTTTGACTTTTATATTAAAACATTTTATTAACAAATATGTAGTGATGACATGGTATAAATTTAGACAAATTTATTTTTGGATTAGAACGCGTTGAACGAAAAAATTATTGTTTTATTTATCTAATAGACACGGAAAACGAGATACTGTCTTCAAAAACTCGTGTGACGGTGTCAAATAATTATTTATAATAATTAAACTATTTGACGGATCATTTTGAAATTCAATAAGGTTCTATTTTGATAATAGACGAAGCAATTAAAAAACATTCAAGTGGATCCGTTAAGGATTGCGACCTGTAGAGTGTTTCCGTACGTACGTACAGTCTACTGACGGAGGCCTATGGCAATATTCAATAGCAATTTAAAACTTAAAATTTCAAATCAATCTGAAAATGGTACCAGTTTTTAGAATAGCATCTTCTTTTTTCTAAAAGATATAACTAAAATCGATTCCTCGTAGAATTATATTTCAGTACCGAAATGGGGTGCTGACTCGCTGACCGAGAATAGAATAGAAGCTACTTCTGCTTAGAATCTAACAATTTATTTGCTAATTTGACTATTCAAGGATTGCTATGTCTACGAACACAGCAACCCCCTGAACCTGTTAAACTAATCTGCGAACATTTCGATAAAGATAAAAGGGCAGCTATATTGAGCATACTGTACTGACAGTGAAAGACTGCGAGTTGGGGCTACCAAGAGTGTAGCACCTGACAGTTGTACATGTAGAAGAATCTTACACACAGCATCTGATGGACGCGACACTAATTTATGAATTATATGCACCAGTCGCGTTCCCCCTTGATTGTGCGTGGTTGTTTCCACTCCCAGTCGAGTTCAATATGTTTAAGAGATGTTTGATGGAATAGAAAGGTAAAAGCTATACTTACTGTAGACTGCTACTGTAGACTGCTAACTGCCTTCTCTCTTAATTTGACTTCTTTGGTGATACACTTTAGCTTATATTTCTAACACTGTAGAGGATCTCTTAACCCAATAGTGCCTATTGTATGATTTATCATACAGAGGTTAGGTTGTCTCTAATGAAGTGTAAACAAATCGAGTGTGATAAATTCAGAGATTTTACTCATCTAAAGTGTTATTTGCATATATAGACAATAAGCTTAGGACAAAAATTCTATTGTTTTATACTTAAATAAGTTATAACCGAGCATTCTATAACCAGTAAATTTCTACGCAGTAGAAAATGAGCTCACAGTAAGGTTGTGTTTCACAATTTTCATTTGGATGTATAATTTATTTGACTTTTATTCATGTAATAATTCTTTATACATATTATAGGATGTACCTATACCATTTCACAGTCATATCAATTCTTTCTGTAATTGCAGCAGCGGAAAAAACTTTCCGTATGATAAATCGTACGGTAGGCAGATGGCGGTATGAATGTTAGTTTTGTTTCAGAACTTCTTTTTTATTGGATGAGGCTATGGAGCCTTATCTTGGCCGTAACAATATGGAGCAATTTACAAAGGGAAAGCCAATTCGCTATGGCTTTAAATTTTGGTGCCTCATAACCCCCCAGGGGTACTTATTGAAATTCAACCCCTACATTGGCAGTGGGAATAAAATCAAGGGTAAAACTTTGGGATACAGTGTCACCGAGAAACTTTGTATGATATATATCCCCCCGCATTCGACCATATATTTGGATAATTCTTTCAACTCCTTACCATTACTTGAACTTCTGCAAAATAATGAAATTCAATGTATTGGTACCATCTGCTCTGACCGTTTAGAGGAAGATCCTTTAAAAGAGCTGCAAAAAGAAAAACGGGGGACTTCTCATACTCCGATTGACTCTAATAGTGGTATTCAACTCACCAGATCGCATGACAATAGTCAAGTGAATATTGCAACCAACATCAAAAACAAAGACATTTGTTTGACAAAAGGCACGTGCAAAAGATGGTCTAAATAACAAAGAAAGCAAGTTGATGTGGATCAACCGACACTTATAAGTCTCTATAACCAAGGAATGGGAGGTGTGGATATGTTCGATAAAATGAGAGGACTCTATCGTATACGAATCAGCTCTTGCAAATGGTATTGGGCAATGAGTCGCTTTTGCTTGAATGGATCGGTAGTCAACATGTGGCTTCTTTATCGTTTTGTCTATCCTTCTGTAGTTTTTGAGGAGAATTACTTAACTGTCCCTGAACATTTGGCTGGCCCCAAACCAAAATGTAGTAGGAATATATTGAAAGAGGTCAGGTATGACAAAACTGATCACTTGCTTGACAAAATTGCTACACAAAGACGTTGTGGGTATTGTGGCAAATGTACAAAATTTTCTTGTGTCAAATGTAACATGTGATTACATCCAGACATATGCTTTCGATGATATCATATCCTTCTATGCGATATATTCTGCTACTTTCTCTTAAATATATTGAATATTTTGTATTATAATAAATACATTTTTTAATAATATCCTACATGCATATTCCTATGGTATGATATATCATACGTCAAAAAAATTGGTGAAAATGCACAGGAATAAATAAAATGTGGTTTGGGGGTACTGACAAGCCCTAAATGAAAGTCGATCAATATTTTTTTCAAAAGATTTCCAAAAAAAAATTACTCGGGCACTATTGGGTTAATCGCTTTTATAGAAAATCCCTCTCGAGCTTTCGCGATCCAATCGGTGTATTGAATTACAAACTTGCGGGGTCAGGCGACGCCCGATATTTAACTCCGACCTAACACATCAAAGCCCTCGAAGGAAAAGACAAAGTTAATTATTCAATCAGTAAAATTCAACAGTTTAAATAATACCATTTATTAGTTGATCCAACGAATATATATATATATATATATATATATATATATATATATATATATATATATATATATATATATATATATATATATGTACCCGGCTACCAATACCAAGCCCGGTACGTTGCACAGGCACTCAGAAGCCCGAGTCTTTTATTGTAGTTAGACGCGTGTATATTACCAAATATATCATGGAAACATTTATATACACCGCGCAATAGAAGAGGGGTAACTTTATTTAACATTAACAAAAATATATATTTCTCAGGTTATCCGAAGCCCAACACACACTACTATCTATACGAAGCCCGTTTGTATGTATGTATGTAGTTGGTGCATTTTACGAAGTCCGGCATCGTTGCCAGCGCTTCTATTAGAATATTCAACATTTTAAAAGAACCGTGAAGGCGTTCAACTAGAATCGAAAAAATTCGATAAGATAACAATATTTTTTAATGGGTAATACTTTTAAAAATCAAGGTATTTTGGGTTTCTTTTCTTTTAATCTGTTCTAATTATACTTTATTCATCATAGGCCAATTTAGTACAGTACCTAGAGGTAAAAAATATGCAAAACTTCGGAATAATGTCATATTGAACGGATTTCGTTCATTTTTGGCAGTATAATAGTAAATGCTGCACAGAAAAGTTTCTATATTGTGCGGAGGCTTGCTAATTTATAGGGGGTGGATACCACCCCCTGACAAGGGGTGTCGCTTGAAAAATATATATATTTATTGGATCTGAAGTAAAATCAAATTTTAAGAACAAAAGGTTCTATGCAATTTTTCACATAAATTGATAGTTTTTAAGTTATAACGACTTCAAAATTGCGATTTTAGCTTAAAAAAAAAGGTATTTCCAAACGGCTTTCGTCAAGTATCTCGAAAAGTATTACTTTACCGAGAAAATGTTACAAACCAATTACAGAAAGTACAAACTGGGAATTAGTTATATTTTTTGTTTATTGATGTAGGATTAATAATTTCGAAGATATTTAAATTTACAATTGGCATCCAAATGTTCATAAGATAATTATTTAGAGTGAGAGCTAACAGTCCAATTAAATAAGTCGGCAAATCAAAATTTTGAGGTAAATACTTGAATTTTTGATATTACTTACTTTGATGTATTAGAACACGATTAATGAAAGAATGTTTTTTCTGAACCCCCGGGGAGGGGTGAAAAAAAATAAAATAAAGTGTTTTTTCAAAATTACTCAAAATGTATTAAAGCTAGTAAAAAAAGTTTCAAACAAAAATTGTAAAGCATGAAATTTTATATAAAAATGATCTCTAGACTTTTTTAGGTATTACTAAAATTAACGGAGTTAGGCTGGTTAGAAATTAAGGGCTGGTATGTACAACTTTAAAAAATCATAGCGTGCTGAAAAGTTAATGAATTTAAAAATTTTTTTTTTCTATTTACTCAGAAAAATATGAACATTCGTTTCAGAGAAAGGGATTTTTTTTTAAATTGTTAATTAAAAAGTTATAAAAATATTATTTTTTTTATTTTCAATTAAAACCACTTTGAACAGTGAAACGATTTTTTCTTTATACCATTCTGTTCATTATTCAATATATTGAACATCTGCTTTTGAAATTTTCTTTTTACCCATCATTTTCGACCAGGTATGAATTTATTTACCTGTTTAATTTTTTTCCAAACGTAAGACACTGTTCGTGTGACGTCACGATAACTGAAAAGAAATAAAGAATGCGTACGACAAAGATAAAATGGTTTCGTAGCTGCTGCGTTGCCTACAAGACGCGTATACGTCACATCTACTGCCGTCATAAGTCATAAGGAGAATAGCCCATCTGTAAATTGTCGGTTGGCGAGAAAAGTAACAAAGGCGTTTGTTTTTTTCCCAACTAGTAAATATTAATTAAGAAAATCATGTAGCTGCTTTTTATCCACTTATGTTTTTGTACTTTATAATTTTTTAATAATATTTTTAAATGCAGAACCCTTGGGTGCTCATATATCATTAGAATCTCATTTATGACAAATATCTAGATGCGGCTTTTCACCTTATGACGGCAGTAAGGGCATCTGCGCGTGATGTCACAACTAACCTCAAAAATATGTGTTTCTTAAAATTTAAGAGTATTACGCAACTATTATTAAAATTTCTGCCTGGTTCCCGTATTTTCAACTAAAATCTAGTTCAGTGTAATGTTTATGAAGTTCTAAATACTCTGTCCCAATAAAATAGGACTCTTTTTGTAGGTTGGAAATCTAACCTGTAATTAGCAGTCTATTTCTATTAATCAACAATATTGAAAAATTATTTACGCGAATTTTTAAATATTTGCTTAGAGCCAATACCGGCTCCAAGCTAAAAATGCGTATACAAACATTAAAAATGAGAATAAACTTGAAAAACTTAAAATGTAAGGTTATGTTGGTTACATGATGCAGAGGCCAGACATCTCAATGCAGCAGTTGTGAATGTTTTGGTGAATAAATGCTCCTACAAATTGTTAACAAAATTTTTAATTGTGGTCAAGTATAATAAGATTGTTTTGCGAAATCTACATACTTATACACGCTTCGTTTTATGTACATTTTGGTTATAGGTATTAGACACGTGGAATTTTGTTTTCATGATCTAAATATTTTTTAAATTAATCTTTCAATTGTAATGAAAGAAATTATTATTACTGCCAATACTTGCTGATTTCTACTAAATTTAGAATTATTTCTTTGACATTATTGATATAAATTAAAAATAAAGTACACAATATAATTTTTTTTGCGAGAAAATTTTGCAGACGAATTATTGGAGTATTGGAAATAATTGTTTGAAACATCGCGCATCGTTTTAAATTAGTCGAAATTCGCGTATTTTAACCAAGGTTGCAAAAAATGTTTTTTTTATGCATTTTCGATTAAATTAATAAACTAATCCGTAACGTAGAAGTAAAAAATTATTTACAAAAATGAATATTTGCAATAGTGAAAATTTTTTTTTTCCACATTAACAATTGAAATCATTTTTCTTCTTAATTTCAAAAAAATTGACAATTACAAATATTTACATTACTTATTTTTTTAAATTACAAAATTTCAATTATTTTATTTTATTATTTTTTAAGATCATAAGAAATTATTATAAACATTATTATAATTGTATACATATTTTAAAAATTGTGTACACAGAAATATATTAATCAACATTTTTTTTTGGATCATTAATTTCAATTTTGAATGAAAAAAAAAATGACATTTAAAAAAAATTGATCGATACATTTCCATTAAAATAGATCATTGATATTATTCTATTCCTAATCTAAATAAAAATAAACAGTTTAAAAAATAAAATTGGATAAATTAAATAATAAATAATTGAACCATTTTTTGGATGGATGGATAATAATAATTAGAAGAAAATAATTAATTCTTAAAACAAAATGTATGATCCATTCTATATTAAATTAATCTTATGAAAAGTTAAAATAAGAATTATTAAAAACAAATTTGTTATCAATTTTTAGGAGCATTTGTTCACCAAAACATACACCACCGCTGCATTGAGATATATAGACTAGTTCACAAGTTCAAAGCCGTGTTAATGCTTAATAAAGCTCGTGAAAATATGAGTGAGGGCTCATTGGATTCGGAATGACACCTAGAAATATGTGCAAAAGTTTCAAACCCGCATATAAACAATTGCAAAAGTTATAAACAAATGAAGATTGAAAAAATAACGAGTTTCGTTTTTTGCAAATAACTCGAAAACTATTAACATTTAAGAAAATTCAAAGGAAGATTTTTAAAGAGGAATTTATTTCAAATAAAAAAGTCCGAACTCCCGAAACTCTATGTCTATTATTAATAATTTCAATTTAATGTTGAAAATGGAGCTCTTCGCAGCGAATACTAAGCCGTTACGATGCTCTGAAACCGGACGTAATAGGTAAAAATATTTTTTATGTTATTAAATATTAATTTAAAAATTTAAAAAAATTATGGTATTATTTAGACACTCAAAGGAACAATATCCCGTTGGAAAAAAATTGTTTCACCGATTTTTCATAAAATGAGCCTATTGTTGTTTTGAGTTTTGCTCGAAAAATATGCATTTTTCCTATAAACACGTCAATAGAAAAGTTGTTGAGAGTTAAATTTCCAATCGAAATGGCACCTTCAGAAGTCATAATTTTTTTTTTACAAAAATACACCCAGAAAACAAAACAAAAAAAAACGAAAAAATGCAATTTTTTATTTTTTTAAATTTTAGCCTGTAAATTTTTTCATTTACATTTAGGCATAGACGGTACATAGGTACATTTAGGCATAGACGTTGCTGCTTTAAAAAAAAGCTGGCGTTTTACCGTTAAAATGATTATTAACGGGTAAAACGTCAGCTTTTTTTATGCAGAATATCTATGCCTAAATGTACCCGAAAAAAAAGTTACAGGCTTAAATTAAAAAAAATGCATTTTTCCTTTTTTTTTTTTTTGTTTTGTTTTCTGAGCGTATTTTTGTAAAAAAAATTTGACTTCTGAAGGTACCATTTCGATTGGAAATTTAATTCTCTACAACTTTTCTATTGACGCGTTTATAGGAAAAATGCATATTTTTCCAGTAAAACTCAAAAATGTGAAAAGTGGACCTTTTTACTTCGATCTCAAAAACGCACCCCTTTAAATGGTAGCACTCAGCGGTTTTCTCATATTTTGGGGTCAATTGAACATAAGAAACAATAAAAACCCTTTAACGTTTTAGTTCCTTTTTTTGGACATAGACTAAAAATATTGTGATTAAAAATTAAAAAATCTTCTTTAAAAATTTTTTTTAATTGTTTATAATATTTTGTTCCATTGTTTCATTATTTAAACAAATTATTAAGAAAAAAATTTATTCTTAAACTTCATTATTTGCAATTCTCTATAAGATGGAAGAAAGAAAAAAAATTTTGTTGTTAATTTATTTTTTTATTTAATAAACAATTTGTTATTAACAATCGCCGAATGTGTTTATATTCTTTTTAGATAGAAAAAAAATAACAAAAACAACCGTATACATAAACATGTTAAATTTATTTTTCTTTTTACATGTTTATGTATACGGTTGTTTTTGTTTTTTTTTTCTATCTAAAAACATTCGGCGATTGTTAATAACAAATTGTTTATTAAATAAACAAATAAATTAACAACAAAAATTTTTCTGTTGTTCGTCTTGTAGAGAATTGCAAATAATAAATTTTAAGAACACATTTTTTTCTTAATAATTTGTTTAAATAATAAAAAAAAGAAAAACATTATTATAAACAATTAAAAAAAAATTTAAGAAATCTTTTAAATTTTTAATCATAATATTTTATAATAAAATGGCAAAAGAATTTTTATAAGGTCTCCATGAAGCGAAATAATTTTAGTGGCTTTTGTTTAACAATTATACGACTTGAAATATAAACGTAAAAAAAATTGTTAATTAACAATAGGCTCATTTTATGAAAAACCGGTGAAACAATTTTTTTTCAACGGGATTATTGTTCCGTTAAGTGTCTAAATAATACCATAATTTTTAAAAATTTTTAAATTAATATTTAATAACATAAAAAAATGTTCGTAACGGCTTAGTGTTCGCCGCGCAGAGCGTTGAGAGACAGAGTTTCGGGAGTTCGGCTTTTTTATTGGAAATTCATTCCTCAATTTTCTTAAATATTAATAGTTTTCGAGTTATTTGCAAAAGACGAAACTCGTTATATTTTCAATCTTCATTTGTTTATAACTTTTGCAACTGTTTATGTGCGGGTGTGATACATTTACACTTTTTCTAGACGACATTCTGAATTCAATGAGCCCTCACTAATATGTTTACGAGCTTTACCAAGCATTAACACGGCCATGAACTTGTAAACTAACATAACCTTAAATTTTAAGTTTTTCAAGCTTATTCTCATTTTTAATGTTTGTGTACGCATTTTTAGCTTAGAGCCGGTACTGGCTCCAAGCAAATATTTAAAAATCCACATGAATAATTTTTCAATATTCTTGATTAATAGAAATAGACTGCTAATTACAGGTTAGATTTCCAACCTACAAAAAGAGGCCTATTTTATTAGTACAAAGTGTTTAGAACTTCATAAACATTACACTGAACTAGATTTTAGTTGAAAATACGGGAACCAGGCAGAAATTTTAATAATAGCTGCGAAATACTCTTAAATATTAAGAAACACATATTTTTGAGGTTAGCTGTGATGTCACGTGCAGATGCCCTATAGATGTGACGCATGCGCGTCTTGTAGGCAACGCAGCAGCTACGAAACAATTTTATCTTTGTCGTATGCATTCTTTATTTCTTTTCAGTTATCGTGACGTCACAAGAGCAGTGTCTTACGTTTGGAAAAAAACTAAGCAAGTAAATAAATTCATACCTTCTTGAAAATGAAGGGTAAAAAAAAATTTCAAAAGCAAATGTTCAATATATTAAATAATGAACAGAATGGTATAAAGAAAAAATCGTTTCACCGTTCAAAGTGGTTTTAATTGAAAATAAAAAAATTAAAATTTTTATAACTTTTTTATTAACAATTTAAAAAAAAATCCCTTTCTCTGAAACGAATGTTCATATTTTTCTGAGTAAATAGAAAAAATTTTTTTTTTAAATTCATTAACTTTTCTGCACGCTATGATTTTTTAAAGTTGTACATAGCAGCCCTTAATTTCTAACCAGCCTAACTCCGTTAATTTTAGTAATACCAAAAAAAGTCTAGGGATCATTTTTATATATAATTTCATGCTTTACAATTTTTGTTTGAAACTTTTTTTACTAGCTTTAACACATTTTGAGTAATTTTGAAAAAACACTTTATTTTATTTTTTTTCACCCCTCCCCGGGGGTTCAGAAAAAAATTTTTTTCATTAATCGTGTTCTAATACATCAAAGTAAGTTATATCAAAAATTCAAGTATTTACCTCAAAATTTTGATTTGCCGACTTATTTAATTGGACTATAAATATCTCAGAAACTGTGACACCTACGTCAAGAATGCTAATAGGTAGAATAATAGGTTATTAATTAAGCTTTCAACTATTTTTTCATTTGTTTCTTTAGCATAAAAAACAAAGAAGTTATGACCGAAATAATGTGCGTCTACACATTTTTTTAATAACAACGTCGCCATTTTGTTACTGTGATTAGCCAGTAATTAAAAAAAAGGAATTTCAAACACTGTTTCTCATTAATATATAGCATGACGTCGATGCTCAATTTTTTTGGTTTGTATACAGCACTTACTTTAGAAAAAAAGGTATTTTCGATAAAACGTAATTTTTTTTCCTTTTCCAAATATCTCAATAAATATTAGTTTTATTGAAAAATGGGTAGAGACCAAAAATAAAGCTCATAAACTGATAATGAATTTCGCTTGTTTATTTATTTACATAGATTTAATAGTTTCGGAGATATGAAAGTTTACAAATGGCGTCCGAACGTTTATAAGATGAAAAATGCAGTTTAAATGTTAAATATCTCAGAAAGTGTGACACCTACCTCACGCATGCTAAGAAATGAAATTAAAGACAATTAATTGCTCTTTCAAATTATTTTTTACTCTTTCCTGTAGCATAAGAAATAAAGAAGTTATGACGTAAATTTATAGGGGGTGACACTTAAAAAATATATATTTATTGGAGCTGAAGTAGAATCAAATTTTAAGAAGAAAAGATTCTATTCAATTTCTCACATAAATTGATAGTTTTTAAGTTATAACGACTTCAAACTTGCGATTATAGCTTAAAAAAGGTATTTCCAAACTGCTTTCGTCAAGTATCTCGAAAAGTATTACTTTATCGAAAAAATGTTACAGACCAATTAGAGAAAGTACAAACTGGGAATTAACTATTTTTTGTTTATTGATGCAGGATTAATAATTTCGGAGACATTTAAGTTTACATTAGGCATCCAAGTGTTCATAAGATAATTGTTTAGAGTGAGAGTTAAATATCTCAGAAACTGTGACACCTACGTCAAGGATGCTAATAGGTAAAATAATAGGTTATTAATTAAGCTTTCAATTATTTTTTTATTTGTTTTTGTAGCATAAAAAACAAAGAAGTGATGACCGAAGCAATGTGCGTCTACACATTTTTTTAATAACAACGTCGTCATTTTGTTACTATAATTAGCCAGTAATTAAAAAAAAAGGAATTTCAAACACTGTTTCTCATTAATATACAGAATGACGTAGATGCTCAAATTTTTTGGTTTGTATACAACACTTGCTTTAGAACAAGATACAGTTTAAACTATAAAGGTATTTTCGATAAAACTTAATTTTTTTCCTTTTCCAAATATCTCAATAAATATTAGGTTTATTGAAAAAGGGTACAGACCAAAAATAAAGCTCATAAACTTGAATTTTGCTTGTTTATTTATTTACATAGCTTTAATAGTTTCGGAGATATGAAAGTTTACAAATGGTGTCCGAACGTTCATAAGACGAAAAATGTAGTTTAAATGTTAAATATCTCAGAAATTGTGATACCTACGTCACTCATGCTAAGAAATGAAATTAAAGACAATTAATTGCGCTTTCAAATTATTTTTTACTCGTTCCTGTAGCATAAGAAATAAAGAAGTTATGACGGAAAAATGAGCGTATTTATATTTTTTTATATAAAAAGGTCGCCATTTTCTTACTCTAATTAGCCAGTAATTTAAAAAAATTATCTCAAATACAGTTTTTCGTTATGATGTACCATTACCTAGATGCTCAATTTCTTATGCTCATTTAAAGCACTTTCTTAAAAAAAAATGCATTTTGAACTTTAAAGGTAATTTCGAAATATTTGGATACCAAATATAAACTTAAATATCTCCGAAATTATTAATCCTACATCAATAAACAAAAAATATAATTAATTCCCAGTTTGTACTTTCTGTAATTGGTCTGTAACATTTTTTCGAAAAAGTAATACTTTTCGAGATACTTGACGAAAGCCGTTTGGAAATACCTTTTTTTAAGCTTAAATCGCAATTTTGAAGTCGTTATAACTTAAAAACTATCAATTTATGTGAAAAATTGCATAGAATCTTTTCTTCTTAAAATTTGATTCTATTTCAGCTCCAATAAATATATATATATAGTTTTTAAGTGCCACCCCCTGAGAGGGGGTGGCATCCACCCCCTATAAATTAGCAAGCCCCCGCACAATATAAAAACTTTTCTGTGAACCATTTAGTATTATACTGCCAAAAATGAACGAAATCTGTTCAATATGACATTATTCCGAAGTTAAAATATCTAGATACTATACTATGCGTCTAATGTGTTTCTTTTTACTATTTTCATTTAGATCAAATGTATTGTAATTGTTTCAAATAGAAGAAATAATTAAATCTCTTTGATTACTATTTGAATTATTTTTCTTTTATTCTCCATAATTTTTTCAAGTGAGCAAAAAAATAGCAAAACTGTAGACGTTTATTTGTTGATCCCGTAGTTGAAAGTGTCACTGGCACCAATGGAAATTTGAAATTTATTTATTTATTTATTTATTTATTTGGTACACTATTCAACAGGAGAAACCTAATTACAGAATAGCAAAATACAAAATAATTCAATACTTATATAGATTATGAACAAAAAGATATATACATATTATTTATATATCTGAATTAAACTAATAAACTAAACTAAATTAAACTAATACAATCCATTTGTCATATATGAAACAAAGTGTGAATGTAAGATGTACACTCTAAATTGAGTCTAATAGTCCGCAAGTCAACAAGAAAGAACAAAAATATATTTAAGCTAGAGACAATTTTTTTATGTTTGCAGCACTGCAAGTGAAAATATCTAAAGAAGTATCCAAATTATTATGTATATTACACATTTACTGAATACAAGAAAATTTGTTTACATTTGTTCTTGAATATGGCAAATAAAATAAATTGTTGTGCCTAGAGGCTGCCCTAGGAATTTGGAAATTAAAACATACTTAAAATTTCTCCACAGTCGATGTTACCATGTAAAATTTTATATAAGAAAATTAACTGTGATCGGTGTCTACGGTTTTCTAGACTGTCTAGGGAAAATTTAGAGAGTAGTTCTTGATGTGGGTAACCAATAGCAGGATAGGTCCCATCAGTCTTAAAAGACGCATATTTCAGAAATCGACGTTGAAGCCTTTCCAAATTTTGTATGTGTACATTATAAACAGGACACCATACTATTGAAGCATACTCAGGATGTGGTCTAACAAGAGTAGTGTATAGTTGTTTTAATGTATTTACGTTATTAAAATGTGCGAAGTTTCTAATGACAAAACCCAGTGTTCTATAACTTTTACTGACAGTAAGTTCGATGTGGTTTACAAACGTCAATTTTCTATCAAATGTCACACCGGATTATTAATTATATTTTCCTCAACATGACTACAATACATTTTATAAGAATTATCAGAATCAATTTTTACTTTTCGCCTTAATCTTTTAAATTCGTTCTGATAAGTTACATCACCTGTTTGCTTGTATTTATTTAACGCTTTATGCTTTTCTTTGATAGATTTAATTAATGGATAGTCAAACCAGGGTGGATATGTTCTTTTTGAAGTTTTAGATTCAGGTACAGTATTAATAAATATTGAGTTTAATTTGGAATAGAACCAATCACTAGCTTCGTCTACAGTTTCAGAATTATTTAATGAAATGGATTTTTAAAGTACAATTGGCGCTTTGTTGTTTCCAATATGTTTCTTTTCAATATTTTGGCTTTAATTGTAATTGTTTGAATTAGATGAAATAATTGTATTTGATTATTAGTTAAAATTAACTTAAATTTAATTTAATTATTTCCCTTTGATTTTAATAAAAGCGAATTTAAGAGCACCTTCGATTTCTTTCATTACAAGTTCCTCAAATATCATATTGATCTTTGAGTTCCTTTATCAGATACACTGTTGTCAAGTTTACGGGCCACGTATAGTGCGACTAAAATACTGGGCTTCCGATAATCGGGCTTACATCCACAGTGTACAGCTCTCGTAGGCGCCCTTAGTGCGGAATTTCTTTGAACTAAAACTGTATCTTTTGAAGGACACAGCGACTTTAACGGGCCCTTCTAAATATCAGTAAAAACGCTAAATTACTTGTACTGTAATTTATTTGAACTGAAATTATATGTGGAGAGGTAAGCAATGACTTCAATAACCCCCCCTAAGAAGCGAGATAAACTGTCAATGACCCCATACTATATTTTATCGCTGAATATACACGTAAGTTTTACTAAGCCCGAAGTCGGGCCGCGTAAGTCGGTCACGGGCTTCCTATCAACTGGAAAACATACAATTTCGGGCTTCCTAATGCCGGTAAATACGTATATATATATATATGTTATATAACATTACACGCTATCTTATTGCGACTTAGCCATAATAAACCTTCACAGGTATATCGTATTTCACGATAAAAGCTTCTCTTATTAATTGCTTATCTTCAAGATATCATATTACACCTTTGTTTCTCATAACTTGTGCAGACTGCAGAACTGCAATTCCTTTGTTATATATTTTGCTTACTCAGGTTCTGTATGTTATAAATATGACTAAACACTCTTTGTTGAATCAGTTATTAAACTCACTTAGAATGAAACACTTCTAATTAGTATTATTATTCCTTTTCCAAGAGCCAACGTTGGCTCCATGTAACTAAATAAAAGTTTTTAAAAAGTCATTCATGTGAACCGTGATCTAACATTGGCGCAGTCGGTAGGATCCGTAAACATCATCAGAACAAGAAGCCTAACTGGTAGTGAAGCGTAAGAGAACAAGGAGAACATCTGCAAAAGGTGCCTAACTAGTGCGTGTACATCTATTAGAACAAGGAGACCTTCCTCACTGGTGGTGGCGGATCCCAATCCCTTGACGGACGAAGAACCTACCCATGGAAACTAAACTAACGTAAGTCATTTTAAGAATCATCTCGTACCATTTTACTATTTTATTATTTTTCGCAACTTATTTTATTAAAAGTGTATTATACTGCTAATACACTCGGCGCACAAAGCCAGTTCTCTTGTCAAAGTGAATCCATTCCTTTACAAACGCAACGAAACAAGTTCATTTAATTTTAAGTTTATTTATTTTCGTATTATACTGCTAATACGAAACATTGTGTATTATACAGCTAATATACAATCCATTTACGCACGCAACGTAACAAGCTAATCTAATTTAAGTTCGTATCATACTGCTGATACGCAACCAATCTTTAATTCAAGTAATCTCTAAATACAACAGCAACAATGCCAGATAGAGATACAGCTCAACCAGTAGCACCCCAACCAATAGTACCGGCACCAGCCGAACAACAACTACAACAACAACAACAACTACAACAACAACAACAACCACAACCAGAGCAAATTGAGCCTTACAAGCTCTCTGAGATATTTTCGTTGATACCCGAATTCGATGGCAATGCCATTAATTTACAAACATTCTTAAATTCATGCCATTGTGCACAAAGTATGGCCATTAACGACCAGAAAATTTTATTAACAGTCCACATCAAAAATAAATTAAAAGGCAAAGCTGCCGAATTAATTAACTCACGTAACCCCGGCACATGGCCAGAAATAAAAGCACTACTGGAAACCCACTTTGGGGACTCCAGAGATTTAACGGCCCTAATTCAGGACCTGCAGCGCATTCACCAATTACCAGGTGAATCCGCCCTTACATTTGTTTCGCGTTTACAAACGCACAATGCGAAAATGCACGCTGCAGTGCAAAAGCAAACTCTCACGACAACGCAAAGAGCTGCACAATCAGATCTCATCGAAACGATGACACTTAATAATTTACTAACGGGCTTAGAACCAAACTTAGGCCGCATCATTCGTGCTAGCAATCCTCCTAGTATACTAAAAGCCGTTAGCAGAATCCGTAGAGAGCTACAACTTTCCTACTTCGAATCACAGAAATTCCCAAAAAATAACCAAGTAAAAAATACAATGCCTCCTCAACAAAAACGACCACAAGGTCCCAATTTCCAACAAAAATTTTGTTCATTTTGTAAAAGAAACGGACATGTAATAAGCGAATGCCGCACAAGGCAACAATCGCAAACGATGCCAACAACGTCACAGAACTTTCAAAGACCAAATTATCAGGGAAACCCAAATTTCCACAATTTTTCTCAAACCAATCAATTTAATCAGAGGACATTTCCTCAAAATAATCAATCTAGTCAACCACAACAAAACAGGCCCTCAGCCATAAGACCGAACCCGAATTTCAATCAACAAAGACCCTCTGCTATTCAACCAAACCCAAATTTCAACCGTTTTAATCAACAAAAAACGCATCATTTAAATTACGAACCTTATGAAAACCAATGCGATTTTAATCAATACAGTGACTATTCTTCTGATTACCAAACTGCAGAAGATACTTATAACTTTGAGACTAACCAAAATCTCCAAGAGAATTATACAGATAATTCTCAATACGAACAGTACGAGGATTATACTGCTAACCCTCAGGATTTTCGCTTAGATCCGGAGTACCCCACGGATACTCCAACACAACAAATAGACCAATTCGACCGAATATCAAACCAAATACAAACAATGAATCTCAACGACAGTTTCGATCCAATGCTGAACTTCCCAGAACAGACGTTCATGTAAATACGCTTTCTCACACCCTATTAACCGTAAATTCAAAAAATCTTTATTACATCAAAGATGCAACCGGCAAATTTAAAATTTTGATTGACACAGGTGCAGGAATTTCAATTTTTAAACCTAAAACAGCTGAAAATTATAGACGTAGATCCCCTGAAAATGTAATTATACAGGGTATTACTGATCAAAAAATTTATATCAACGAATCTGTCCTCATCCCCTTTTCAGATGAGTCACACAACGTTTATATCTATAACCTAGATATAGATTTTGATGGACTACTAGGCGCAGACTTTTTAGAACATTACGAATGCCGAGTAGATTTCAAAAATAAACAACTAGTCACAAATTTTAAAACCGTACCACTATTTAAAGTCACGGAAGAAACTACAGTAAATTTACCTGTACAACCAACTGGTAACTCTAACATCAAAAACCAAAATCCAAATTTAGGCAACATCAAAAATTTAATTTCTATCGAACCTCGCATGGAAAAAATCTGTAAATTAAAATGTAATTTGCAAAATACCGAAGCTATACTGTTAGAACAGGAAAACGAGAAAGTACGCTTACCAAATGCTATTGTCAAAATCGATAACAATGGAGAATTTTTAACCTCAATTATAAACGCGAATGCAATACCAAAAACGGTAAATTTTTCTAACATAAAACTAGAGCCAGTACAAAAATTCAAATCAATTTTCAATTTAAACACTCAAAATTCTGACTCACACCTACAGACGGACAGATCTTTCGAAATTAGGAACGAATTGCGCTTGAATCATCTAAACGAAGAAGAGGCCGAAATAGTAACGCAGCTTTGTTTAGACTTTCAAGATATATTCTATTTGGAAGGAGACAATTTAACTTTTACTAACGAAATTAAGCATTCCATTGATACGAACGATTCAAAACCGGTTTTCACAAAGTCATATCGCTACCCTCATATCCATAAAGAGGAAGTCAAAACACAAGTCTCTAATATGCTTGATCAAGGCATCATTAGACCTTCGATTCCTCCCTGGTCCTCTCCGGTTTGGGTTGTACCAAAAAAACTCGACGCCTCCGGTAAACAAAAATGGCGAGTTGTAGTGGACTACAGAAAACTCAACGAACTGACTATTGACGATAAATATCCGCTACCCAATATCTCCGACCTCCTCGATCAATAAGGCAAATGTCAATATTTTACAACTTTGGACTTAGCCTCCGGATTTCACCAAATCGAGATTGATGCAAAAGATATTCAAAAAACTGCTTTCACAGTTGAAAATGGTCATTTTGAATTCGTAAGAATGCCTTTTGGACTTAAGAATGCTCCATCAACATTTCAAAGAGTGATGGATAACATTTTATTAGGTATCCAAAATGAACGATGTCTCGTCTATATGGACGATATTATTGTTTACTCCCCTACTATTCACGAGCATATTTCTCGATTAACGGAAGTTTTCAAACGATTACAGAAAGCGAATCTCAAAATTCAACCCGACGAATGCGAGTTTCTCCGCAAAGAAGTCGCTTATTTAGGACATTTCATTACAAAAGACGGCGTAAAACCGAACCCTTCGAAAGTTGACGCTATTCTAAATTTCCCTCAACCGAAAAATCAAAAAGAAATTAAATCATTTCTAGGCTTAGCCGGATATTATAGGCGCTTTATCCCTAATTTCTCCAAGATTACCAAGCCCTTAACAAAACTACTACAAAAAGACATACCATTTCTCTTCGACAATGATTGTATAAATTCTTTTCAAAATTTAAAACAAACATTAACGACCACTCCGATATTAATCTACCCCAACTTTGATGAACCTTTCGTTCTAACCACTGATGCGAGCGCATTTGCCGTCGGCTCGGTGCTGAGCCAGGGGCCTATTGGCAAAGATTTACCCATTGCCTATGCTTCTAGAACCTTGTGCAGTGCAGAAACTAAATATTCAACGATTGAACGCGAGCTTTTATCAATAGTATGGAGTGTAAAGCACTTTAGACCATATCTGTATGGTAGAAAGTTCAAGCTTGTCACCGACCATAGACCACTCATCTGGCTATTCTCTATAAAAGGTCCAGGAAGTAGACTTGCCCGTTGGCGACTCAAATTAGAAGAGTACGACTATGAAATAATTTATAAACCCGGTAAAATCAATAAGAACGCGGACGCACTTTCCAGAATCAAAATTAATCATTTTTCCGAATGTTCCAAATTCTATTCAAAAGTTCTAGCCGCGAATGACGAAGAGTCAGACGACGACGAAAACCCAGACGATAACAACGAAATCACTAACGAACAAATTTCCCGAGAATTTGAAACTTTCACCAACCTATATAAAACAACATCCTTAATTGACTATTCGAAAATCAAAGCCTCGAACAAACAACTTTTGTATCGAGAACATAAAGATATTATAACCTTCTTCCAACAAAATAACTTACAAGACCTACATCACAAAATTATTGAGGACATATTCGAATTTCATAACGATAAAATCAATATTGTATCGAGCAAAACAGTCAGACATAGGAGATATTTTATCATTCCCCTACCGTTTGATATCGAATCCGTAATTGAACATTTATTTTTGGTATTATTTAAAAACCAAGATGTTCTAGATCTCTCTAAGACATACTTTGTCGAAAATAACTTAGACCTCCCCATTCTTGAAATCCTATCATTCATTTTTGCGGAAAAAGACTTAAAAGTAGTAATTTGTCAAGATATCGTCAGAACTGCCGACGAAGATGAAATTCCAATTATATTGGAGCAAAATCATTTTGGTAAAAATAATCTACACCGTGGAATAAATGAAACGATTCGAAGAATTAGAGAAAAATACACTTGGCAAGGTCTAACTAAAGACGTTGAAAATTTTATAAAAAATTGCGAAACTTGCCAAAAGACTAAAGTATGCCGGAAAAACCTTAACAACCCTCTAGTAGTCACAGAAACCCCAAGAACACCATTCGAAAGAATTAATATCGATTTATTTGAATTCCCAACTCGAAATTACGCTTTAACTATTCGCGACGAGTTAACTAAATTTACACAAGCCTATGCAGTCCCGGACAAATCCGCAAAATCCGTCGTAAATACCTTGTTGTTATACTTTCAACATTACGGCACCCCGCTAAGAATCCATTGCGATTACGGTGGCGAATTTGACAACCGTTTGCTCAAAGATCTCTGCACCCTCTACGACATAAAACTGACGTATTCAAGCGTAGGACATCCCCAATCGAACGGATCCATAGAAAGATTTCATGCTACTCTAGCTGAAATGATAAGAATTCATAAAACTGAAAATCCGAACGAACATCCTTTCACAATTTTACCATATGCAGTAATATGCTATAACAATTCAGTAAATAAAACACACGGTTTCACCCCATACGAACTTGTATTTGGACATACATCCAACAGACCACCTGAAACTTTGTATAACCAAAAAGAGTTAATAACCAAATACGTTAGGGATTTAAACAACAGAATATCTCACTACTATAAAATAGCCCGTAGTTGAATGCAAGCTCAAAAGGAGAAAGCGAAAGTTCGCTTTGATAGAAATGTTCCCCAAAAACGACCCGAATACAAAATAGGTGACTTAGTTTACGTAAAAGAATCACAAATCAAAAACAAATTGCAAAACAAATTTAACGGTCCTTTTAAAATAAAAGAAATTTTTCAAAATTCTGCTACCTTATTAAACCTCGAAACGAAACAAGAAACCAAAGTAAATTTTGATAGAATGAAACCATATACTGAAAATTAAATTTATTTTCAGGTTTCTCCTGCTGTTCGGATCAGCACTCTGTCAATACAAAATTATCCCAATCAATAACACCGTTGGTGTATACTACAACCAAGACACGGACATCGTGGTGACAAATGACAAATGGACTCTACTAGTGCATAAAAACATTTCATCCCCCAAACTAGCTTTTGAAAAAAATCAAAATATCTTAGACAGAATCCTGTACACCCTCCGTAATGGTGATCATAAGTCAATTATTTTTACGAGTGAAATTAAAACAGACTTTAACCTTTTAACACAAATATCCAACAACTCTATAAAAATGAAATTTGACGAAATCTTTTCAGATACAAAAAGATATAAACGAGGAATACTTAACGGTATCGGTACAATATTTAAATCCATAACTGGTAACCTAGATGCTGAAGATGGCCAGTACTATACTAATTGTATAAATAAACTAAATAATGACGAACATCAATTGGAAAACTTAATCAAAAATCAAATTTCAGTTACAACTTCTGTTATTAAAAACTTCAACTCGACTATACAAAAATTACAAATTGACGAGGAAACCTTTAACAAAGATCTCGAAGAAATAGAACACACAATTCAAACAATGACTCAAGCTATCGAGGCTGCTCACATAAAACTAAAATTTTTATACATTTCCGAACAATTAATGGCAAGCTATTTGTATATCGAAGATAATTTAAACGACATTCTAAATTCAATAACATTTGCCAGACTAGGAATCATTCACACGTCAATCATAACCCCTAATCATTTGGTAACAGCATTACAAGAAATTTCACAGAGCTTACGAAGGAACAATTTGCCTCTCCCCATTAAATTATCGGTAGTTGCTAAGTATTTGGATATTATTGAATTACAAGCGTTTCAAATGGATTCTAACTTAGTATTTGTTTTAACAATACCACTTGTTGAACCCCAAAATTATAACACCTATCGCCTATATCCTATCCCGATACTTGATAACAGAACTGGTCTACATCACATTTTATCTATTTCACAAAAATATATCGCGAGAGATGATGATTCTTTGATGTACATACCTATACAAAATTTGAAAGAATGCAAACCACTTTATTTTGGAACCAAACTATGTTCGAACCTGTTTGCCTATCCTATCGACCAAAATGCCATATGTGAAGCCAGAATACTAAAACCATTGCCAAAACTTCCAGAGAACTGTCAAACTTCCTTCATTATTAGTCAGGGATACAACGTCCAAGAACTTGAAGACAACACATGGCTAGTAATTAATTCCGAACCACTTCACATTACCATCAACTGTCCAAAGAGAGAATCCACAACAGAGTTAATCAACAAAAATTCCACCATCAAACTACAACCAGGATGTTACGCCTATGCAGGCATTACTAGAATACAAGCCAGTGCCAAAGACTTTTCCGAAATTAAGGACAATTCACATCCTATCCAAATTCCTTTTGAATGCTGTAATCACATGCCCGACAAAATCGAAATTCCAAAATTAAAACCTCTCAAATTAAACAATCTCGACGTAGAAGACCTAGATATTGCTAAAAACAAATTGGACCAATATTCCAAAGACTTGGATGACCTCATAAATGAACCTTTTGTGACCAAACACATATCTTGGTTCACATATTTCATAATCACTCTCATCATCCTATTAGTTCTACTTTACATAACTTGTAAATGCAGAAGAAGAAGATGTGGAGCATTGCGAATCCAACCCTCAACGGATAACCCTCCTTGACCTCCTTCAGAGCGAAGCAGAGTATTTACCAAATTTCCTAAACTGATCCCTCCAAGAAAGCGACCCGGTATTAGACCTCAAGAAGAAGAGGACATCGAGTTAACATAGACTTTCATGTGGAGTTTTACCCTTGTCTATTAATTTAGACTATTGTATTTTATCCTTATTACGTTATGTAATGTTTTATTATCGCTTACCAATTTTAACTTTTACATTATTTTATTATTTTGCTTTGTATTCATTCAACATTGTTTCAATTTATTTTTGCATTATATTCATTTAACGTTTTAACAATTTTCAAAAGTTGCTGCATAACATCAACTTTATTATTAAGGGGGAAGTTGTTATATAATATTACACGCTATCTTATTGCGACTTAGCCATAATAAACCTCACAGGTATATCGTATTTCACGATAACAGCTTCTCTTATTAATTGCTTATCTTCAAGATATCATATTACACCTTTGTTTCTCATAACTTGTGCAGACTGCAGAACTGCAATTCCTTTGTTATATATTTTGCTTACTCAGGTTCTGTATGTTATAAATATGACTAAACACGCTTTGTTGAATCAGTTATTAAACTCACTTAGAATGAAACACTTCTAATTAGTATTATTATTCCTTTTCCAAGAGCCAACGTTGGCTCCATGTAACTAAATAAAAGTTTTTAAAAAGTCATTCATGTGAACCGTGATCTAACATATATATATATATATATATATATATATATATATATATATATATATATATATATATATATATATATATATATATATATATATATATATATATATATATATATATATATATATATATATATATATATATATATATATATATATATATGCGTTTTACGGCTGGTGCCGTTTCTCGCTTCCCGATTTTCATTTTTTCCTATCATGCCAGTCTCCTTCTTGAAGGCCTCTGGCATTCATTGCATCGCGAACGTTTTCACACCAGCGCCTTGGTGGTCGTCCGCGTTTTCTTCTCTCTGAGGGAGTCCATTTCCATTTTGGGCCATCTGCTTTCGTCCATCCTTTCCAAATGGCCATACCACAATAGACAAGTAGCCTATCTTTCTGGCGTTTATTTAGTTCCCAGATTTCTGCACCATAGGTGGTGATGCTTTCTATAATTGACTGATAGATAAACTTTTTTGTTATTCTAATTACAGTGTTGAGGTTAACTGCCGTATTGCTCTTTTTTCCTGGCCAATTTTGTTGTTCACGTCGTCTATACTTTTCCCACTGGATGATAAGGTAACTCCTAAATATTTAAATTTACATCCTTTGATTTTCTCAGTGTCGATGTCCAAGTCTTCTATCTCATTTTCTCCTACATTTAAATACTCTGTTTTCGACAGATTAATCGTCATACCTCATTTCTCATATTCCTCTTTTAACTTTCGGAGCATATAACTTGAGTCATCTATATCCGCTGCTATGATTACTTGGTCATCGGCAAAGAGGAGTGTATACAGAATCTCATCACCGACAGGTATGCCCATTCCTCCACATTTCCTGTTCCAAGCCTTGAGTGCCTCTTCTAAAGAATACAGATGATAATATGAAAAATTTTATTTGAATCGCCTCCTCAAGCGGGGCAAGGATGAATGACTCTTATAGAGGACGTTTATAATAGACAGCGTGCAATAGCAATCGATTGGTAAGAGGATTCACAAAATATATCATTCCCAAGAACGGATTTCAACAATTTATGAGTTTATTGTGCTTTCCTGCCTCCTTTGCGGCGACGTACTGGTCCCATATAGGTTAGAATTATGGTATGTGACATGATCTCGCTTTCGTGCGACTTTTTTCCATTCTTTATCTTACTTATGCACACGGCGGTTTTCTCTAACCTTGCCATATTTAAAAACCTACATTTGGTTTGGCTACCACAACTTTCTGCCGATTCTCCAACGTACTCCTCCAACTGACGAGTCGCTGGATGAATCTAAATTTGTTTTATTCAAGAAATCGGCCATGATTATTTTTACACCTTTGGACATGGTTTTTTTCTTGTCGTGCACAAAATTGTTTACCAAGTGAAATTTTTTCATAGCTTTGAATTATATTAAATATTTACCAAGTGAAATTTTTGGCGTACCTTTGAGTTGTATACCTGGCCCACAAAATATTTAACAAGTGAAAATTTTAGGGGCCACGTGTTGTGTCTTGCTTTTCTATGAACGTGTATGAGTCCTTTTCTGCGCTGATGCTTTAAATATGT
This sequence comes from Rutpela maculata, assembly GCA_936432065.2. Classification (NCBI taxonomy): domain Eukaryota; kingdom Metazoa; phylum Arthropoda; class Insecta; order Coleoptera; family Cerambycidae; genus Rutpela; species Rutpela maculata. Next base: position 245,900,884 of record OW386285.2, read on the forward strand.
TTAGTTATGCTCTAATTGTATTTTCATAATTTTTTTCTTCTGAAATGTTCTACAACATGCACATTGTCATACGCACCTTAAATCACGAGCCGCTCACTGCCAATACTTTATGCTCGATGAATAGTTTCTTTTTCGTCTTTCGATTCTGTCAATCCAATATTTTTAGAAACTAAGTTACAAGCAATGCAAACGTATGGAAATACTCTAAAATGGTTAATATCATACCTATCATACCTAAAAAATACAAAAATGTTATTTTTAATTAACTCAGAAATATCTAATATGGTTGATATGGAAACTGGTGTAGCTCAAGGTTCTATTATATATTCACCTTTATTTCCTATTTCCAATAATGACTGGCCAGAATACATTACAGATGGAAATATTTTTACGTATGCAGACGACACATCTGTCGCAATTCACAGTGATACTGTAAAAGGGATGGAAAATATAACAATGAGGTCTTAAGCAATTTGAAGAATTGTTTTATGAAAATTCCTTAATTATCAATATTAAAGAAAGCTTATTTTTGTGTTTTGCACATATATCACAAAAGTTAAAGATATTTTAAAAATAGGTTATGGTGATATAAGTAAGAGGCTCTGTTTTAAATTCATTCAACTTTGAATTTTACCCCCCAAGTTCTCTGTTCAAGTTAGTAAAATCAACATTTCTCAGATTAATAACATGCTCTTATTCTTTAGCGTACTCAATTATTAGGTATAACATCAGCCTATGATGAAAATTAATTGAGGCAAATAGAGTTTTTATAATGCAAAAAAGAATTATTCGCATATTGTTGAACTTGAACTCCAGAGAATCATATAGAGGTACGTTTAAAACAAAAAAACCACTGCCCAAGGGATCGTTACTTCCACATCCAGACTTTATACAAAAGTCGAAACAAAAATTATATATGTAAATAAAACAGCCACAAAAATGTTTGGCCTGGGTACTACACTAGTATATTCCTATGTATTTTCACGCGTTGAATCCGAATCCGAGGTCAGAATTGGTCGATTGGCTCATATGTTCAAGATAACCTCAAAAAAAGATAAAAATGGTTCCAGAGTATTCGTGAGCAACAAAAAGTTACAAGACCAATAGACAGATCGACGCGACAGAGAAATTTTTTTGTTCAAACTTAAAATCTTGACGTTTCATGACATTCTAAGCCTATTTGAACAAAGAAAATTTTCAAACAATTTTTTTACGTTAGTATACTTCCATTGGATGTGGAAGTAATACGCAGAAAATGGCATGACAAAGATATGAAAAAATTGTTGTGTGCCGTGGACTACACGATAGAAGTAAAGCTTCTACTTCAAGCATTTTCTCCAAGAAAACCTACGACGCACTCGAGGAAACCCAATGGGCGTTCATACTACTTGACGTAACCCACTGCGCATCCATACTACTTTAGGTAACCTACTGCGCATCTACAGTACTCGAGAAAAGCCACTGCGCATCCAAAATACTCGAGGTAACCTATTGCGCATGAATGGTACTCGAAAAAAGTCACTGCGCATCCATAATACTCGGGGAAACCTACTGAGCATCCATGGGACTCGAGGAAAGCCACTACGCATCCAGCTTACTCGAGGAAACCCACCACTCATCCAAAATACTCGAGGAAACCTACTGCACCTCAATACTACTCGAGGTAATCTACTGCGCATCAATAGTACTCGAGGAAAGCCACTGTGCATCCGTAATACTCGGGGAAACCTACTGCAAATCCATAGCACTCGAGGAAACCCATTGCGCGTCCATACTATTCGAAGTAACCCACTTATTATAGAATCAAGAAAATGATAGAAGATCTATAAACACCGTACAGGTTGCATGGTATTCTAATTTGAAATCGTAGAAACTAGACACACACGGGATGACGCGTCTCTGATGCTATCTCCTCATCTAACCTTGAAACATTGGTACCAATTTAGCAACCTGCTAAAATAATCTTCAGAGGCAGGCACGCTGATGTTCCTTTGTTCACGGGATTCGAATTGCAATGCAACGCATAAGGTATTTATAAATCTTAAAATTCCACACCTAAATTTTCTATCCAAGTCTCACAACGAAAAAAATTTTGATACTATATTTGCACCGGCACGGTAGCTCAATCGGTTAAGGCGTATTGAGTGGCGAATACGCTGATCGACTCGCTACCGCGCTCTGGGTTCGACCCCCAGCCCCGGTATTGACAACACCGGTGGGTGTGGATGTATGTCTGCGTTTTTCCGAATGTGTAACCCCCTTCCGGACAGCCTTGGCTTTGGATTTGGGGGTTGTCTACTATCTGTGGTGTGTTATGTTTTACTATGTGGAAATTGTTGTTTATGGAAATTTAATAACATGATATTTGAAATCCTCTACCCGAAAAGCCTATAAAACGATATACCACATCGGTAGTGGAGGTGGGGGTGGATGAATTAAAAAATATTTTGAGGCCTTATAGTCAGGGAGCCCTCCCTAGCTGCACGTGCACCCCGGCCCGATCCTTGGGGACAATGTTTTTCATAAAGATTAGTGCCTAAGGAACAATTTAAGACATGTCCTAAAAAAAAACTGGCTGTACTTTCAAAATGACGGCCATATGTTAAAAAAAACTGTTGCCACAGTTTTTTTTAACATATGGCCGTCATTTGTTGTTTTTGTCATTTAACACAAAAACTAAAAAAGATGGACAAAAACTTTTTTCACAAAAAACGTGCATAAAATTTTCTACAATTTTGTTCCTATACAATATTTTGACAGGAGTTACCATTTTCCAGATAAATGAGTCCAAAATTAAGAAAACATGGAATTCATATATCGGTAAATCACTTAGAGGAAATAACTCTGTCATAAAATGTAAGGCGTATAATATAACCATAGCCCGTATTTCGGATGACATTCCAGAGACGGACTCTGAATTACATGATACTATTTAATACTTTTGTAAAGTTACAATCAGATACATCGGTCGCTAACAATAAATATTATTGCCCCACAAACCAAAAAATTTTTAAATACAAAATTTTTATTTTATAAATCTTAGTGAAAGTCCAGGCGAACGCTTATTGAGATGTCTACATTTTATCTGTAGAGAAATGACCCTCCAGACAGGTAAAAAATTATTAGTCGTATTATATGGTGTCATTACACAGTAAAGTAATTATTCTTAAATATTGCAAGTTCTAAATATTATTTTTTGGTCGACCTAGACAATATCTAGATTTTAAAGATATAAATTGGATTTTAATATTATTATATAAAACATTAGTAGTTATAGTTGTATTGAATATTGTTCAATGATATGGAGCCCGAAGTATAATAATTATGTTAACAGACTCAAAAGTATTTAAAATAAATTTGTCAAATTCATTTTACGTGCATAAACATTAGTTACAGTAAGTTATGAGTAGAAATGTTGGGGCTGAAACCCAACGCACACTGCCAAAGCCAAACTAGAGGTGAGTTGCTATTTAGCAACCTGTTATTTTATAACTGTTATTTGTAAATAGCATTAACAGACTGTTATTTCTGTTCGAAAATAACAGGTGAGAAAACAACAGATAAGAAACACGAGGTAGTAAAAATGTTTTTGCTAATTGCTGTTAAACTGTTATTGAGAAAACAGCAGTAGTAGGTAATGAAATCGCAACGCAACCGCTAATGTAGTTGAATATATTATTGAAGTTGAATATTATTGTGGGTATCTTGAGTCATCGGCTTTATTTATACACTTTTTAGTTGTTATTTTAATCATAATACATCCAAATCTTTTTGATTTTCTTCTCCGTGTGTATATTTTCGATTAACGCACACCGAGTTTAAAAATGAAGGGCTGCCAGAGTTGAATATTTTTGTAGAAATCTCGAGTCATCCACTTTATGTACTGACTTTTAGCTGTTTTTTAAATCATAATATGTTCAGAGCTTTTATATTTTCTTCTCCAACTGTATATTTTCGTTTACCTGCATCTCTAATATTGTCATTGCATACGCTGTGTTTGGCGTGTTTATATGCTGATATTTCTTTAATAATTTAACATGAAACAATAATAATTAAATTCAGTGCTTCACTATGCGTCGATTACCCGCTGATATACTATTTCCAGACATTGGTAAGGGAAACTTTCCAATGACTATTTCGGCAGTTTAGTATAATAATGGCGCGTCCATTACCGTAATACAAATGGTATAATCGTGGATTTGTGAAGACGCCGGGTTAACATTAAATGATGCAAAGCTCAAGTACCTATCAAAGGTGCAATATTACCCCGTTATGATCGCGAAAGTTTTTAATTACATGGCATGTGTCGTTTAACTCCCATCAACAGGAAAATAGGGATTTACAAGTGATATTTTTAGAGAAACAGCGCGCGGCGTTCTTTTCGTGCCGAATATTTAGACTCATATTAAATTATCTATTGTTAATTACGTGGTATTAGTCTGCAATATAACAGTTTGATTTAATGTTTCCAATTGGATGAGCAGTTAACTACAAAAAGAGATAAGAATTATTATAATTTTGTACTACCCTCTCATGCCGACTCTGCATTTTACGTCAATGTCATCCAAAATACGGGCTCTGAATATAACTTTATATTACTAACATAACAAAAAATAAAATACACTGAAAAAATTAATAATAATAATAATATTGTAATTTGCAGACATTTATCTCGAAAACGGTAACAATGATATCTGGAAAACGGTAACTTCTATCCAAATATTGTATAGGAACAAAATTATAGAAAATTGTATGCACTTTGTTTTTTTTTGCAGAAAGTTTTTCTCCTTCTTTTTTAGTTTTTGTGTTAAATGACAAAAACCATATTTGAATTTTTTTAAACGGACGCCATTTTGAAAGTACAGCCAGTTGTTTTTTTAGGACATGTCTTAAATTGTTCCTTGGGCTTTAATCATTATGAAAAACATTGTCCCCAAGGATTGGGGACTGTTAGGGTGGGCTCCCGTAGTATTACGTTTGATATAGAATCTTATATTTTATTTTAAGAGCTGAATCATTTATCTGGAAAATGGTAACTCCTATCCAAATATTGTATAGGAACAAAATTGTAGAAAATTTATGCACTTTGTTTTTTGTGCAAAAAATTTTTCTTCATCTTTTTTAGTTTTTGTGTTAAATGACAAAAATCATATTTGCAAATTTTTTTTTACACGGACGCCATTTTGAAAGTGCAGCCAATTTTTTTTTAGGACATGTTTTAAATTGTTCCTTAGGCTTTAATCTTTATGACAAACATTGTCCACAAGGGTAGGGGGGGATGGGGGAGAGACTAGTAAAAAAATGTTTTGAGATCTTAACGTCTTTTATGCAACGTGATCTACCAAGAAATGCGGAAAATAAAATGGTGTGTTAGTCTTCAATGTGGGAAAGCCCCTGCAAAATTTTAGAGAATTCTGAGATAATTTAGTATATTAAATTATTAGTCAATTTGCGAAGATACACTACTGATGTTGTGTAAGTCCTGACCTAATTCTGAAGAGGCTTACTGGTGAAAGAACGTATTCGAGTTGTTTACATTTCCTTAATTGGCATAAAAAGTGAAGCCGGCCGGCGAGATCAAAAAAAGAGGTCTACACACGATTCGGCGGCAGGTAGTCAATATTGTTGGTACGCTTTGAAGATAATTGGAATTCCAGCGGACCAATTCACTTTTACGAATGAGTTCGAAGCATGCCGACAAGGCTGGCTCCGTGCCGCTGGATCGTGTGTAGACCCCTAGAGAGCCGCGTTTTTGCTTCCGGTCGAACAATAGTTACACGGCCGTGTCATTGACCAGTTTAACTAAATATCTCGTATATCTGCTTGTCATTTCAGATCAATGCCTTCGATTTATTTCGATTTATTTCGGTATTTTTGTAGTGTGATTTAATTAAAACCAAAAAGTCACTTCTATCTTATTATCCAGCTTTGCTGTCAGTAGTGTCAATCCCAAGTCTGATAAAGTGATATGGTTGTACCGCGTTACGTTAGATTAGTTGAAGTCATTGGCGGCGCATTCCTACAAAAAAATAAGGTAATTTTTTTGGTCATTTTTTAAAAAATTTTCATTTTTTTTACTCCTTTCGGTGGGGACAACCTACTGTTAAATTTTCCGCATGTCCTGGTAGATCACGTTGTATACTAAATATCAATTTTACGGACTCATATTGCGTGATTTACCTATTTACCCTCATTTATCCCAATTTATCCCCCAACGAAATAAGATCAAAATATAATCTACTTCCAGATCTCGTTAAAATACATACGTGTACCAAATTTCAAGTCAATATCTTAAACGGTTCCAGAGTAAAAAAACTTATAGACAGACCGACCGACAGATCGACAGGCAGACATTTTCTTTGCTCAAACTTAAAATCTCGACGTTTCTTGACATTCTAAGCCTATTAGAACAATAAAAATTTTCAATTTTTTTTTGCGTTACTATACTTCCACTGGATATGGAAGTAAAAGTAATGACAGTATATGCATAACTAATAGATGTAATTTTTAGTAGCTCTTTGAAAAAATGTATCCTTTCATCAATTCATCATTTCAAATCGCCCAATATGTGAAAAATATAATTGTTATAAGCTGCAGCTTCAAACTTACCCAAAATTAGTCTTATATGGCGGGTAAGAGAGGTAACTTTTTCAGATGATATTTGTCTCCTCCAAGTACTCGTCATATCTATGTAACGAGGAAAATAGGAGATAAAATCGTCCGCAAAATGTAGTACAATCTGGAAGTCGTGAAAATTCGAGGTTTGGGTAGACACCGTATTTAGAACAAGGACCTCGCTAGTTTAGTTTCAAGAAGAATGACTAACGATATATTCAGATGATATTGTATAAGAAGGTGTTACAACACTCTTCACGTGCAATTTTTTCCTTAATATTTCATAACCTTTATATTTAGTAACAGATTGTAATAATAGATACGGAAAAAGTGAATTTTGTTTATACAATTTTTAGACAATTTTATAAGCTTCGATTTTTATACGAAACATAATTTCGATGTGGCTTTTGTATGTTTAATAGTAGGTCTGAATGGACATATTTGCCAAGTTTCAAAACTTTATCAGTTATTTCCCTCCAATTTTTCATGTTTGACTGGAATAATAACTATGACCGTAAAAGGGAAAGAAAAACCCACTTCCACTTTTACAAACACAGTTAAAGTACAGCATGCTTATTCTTTTTTCTATTACTTGTGGCCACATTGGCATTGTGACGTAATCGGCGTTTGAACTGTCCATATTAATTGATATTGTAATATTTTAAGATTACGTGTTTATAACAATTTTTAAAGTAAGAATATTATTCTTTAACATACATTTTAATAAAACATTGACTTAATGCAACAACATAATTTACAAGTTGCCGAACTTGTATCCTCCGAGGAATCTCATTTCCACAGTTGCCCACATTGCCAATAAGAACTCCAAGGTATATAATCCTGTTTACTAACTTATTATTTTCTACACTATGTAGGCGGCATATAAACCTCTAAAAGTCAAATTTAATACGTACATCCTCTAATCTTCCTACAGCAATGTATTTCGAATGTGGTGTAATAAGCGTATGCTTTGTGAATTCTGTATAAAAAAAATCATACCTCTTTTAAACGTTGTTATTGTACCTACTTAGTGGGCATTAAGTGAATTAGGTATTTGCGGCAGGCATTGTTGTTCTTTTTTTAGGAAAATCCATTTATTTTTAATTACCAACCCACGCAACGTATTTTGTTTTCTGCCTTTTCGTACTGTGAAGTAAAAGCTTGTTGGAAATGTAGAATAATAAAACTACGTATACGAGTACTTAAGTAATAAATTAATAAATAAATTATTTATACTATTTCATTTGGTATAACCTTTAAGCTATTGCTTGTTTAATTAAGATTCAATTCATTACAGTTGATTATTGTCATTATACGTATCGATTTCTTCATTTCGTTTTGTTGATAAACGTTTTCATTAACGTTTATCTAAAAAAAATATTCTATTACCCTGAGTAGAGTAATAATCAGAAACTTCAAACTCATCCCTAGCATGCAAACAAAACACAGTGTTGGGAGAAAATAAACACATTACTGAATAATATGCGAGGTTACACCGGTTGAAAACGTTTTATAATTTTAAAATACAAAATCATGTATACATAATTTACTTATCTACTATTATTGATTTAATTATGTTAATCAAATTATTTATAAAAGTAAAGGGAATTAGGGATGTGATACAAGATACAATTCAGTAATGCATGGAGAAATGGTGGCCAGTAGGAAAGTTCGTAAATTTAAGAACAATAGTATATTATTTACCGAGTTTATAATGACAGCTATTACTCGCGAGGGTAATTTTTACGGTACGAGCTGAAGGCGAGTGTCATAAATCACCAGAGTATGTAGTTGCCATTATACGCGAACTTTATCCTCGACTTAATTGTTTAAAGTTGAAAATATACAGTTAGTTCACAGTAAAACTTTATTTTGAAGTCTAAGACGTCAAACACGAAAACATGGACTCTTCCTTGGAAATAATGGACTAGCCCGTTGGTTTTGAAAATTGCTAGGTCCTGATTGGTAAAAGGTCGTCAATTGTTACATGTATTATGCAAGGATTATACGATAATCGTGGATAAAAACATTTTTCTACGACTATTGAATAATTAATTAATTATCCATTACGTTTTTGAACAAGTAATAAGGCGTGAGTAATGATCACGGCCATGGGGAATAATTCATTACACAATAAGTTAGGACCAATCACAAGAGTTCATATTCATTACTCAACAGGCGTGTGCCATAACTCAGTTCAATCTGTCATAATAAGTAGGTAATCGATTTCGTCGAAAGTCAAAAAATGTCGCTTTTCGCACGCTCCTCTAGGCTTAAATTATCACGATGCGCGTCAAATGCATTCTCCCTCTTTCCATAGTGACATTGTATGGCCTTTCAACATACGTTAAAAAGAGATCTGAATATTTAAAGATTGTGTTTTGCCTTTTTTTGCAGATTGCGAAAACGGGTGCCTCAACACTGCTTTTGTCGAATAAATCGAAAAGTATCACTTCTAGCTAAGAAAATAAAAATCTCCAAGGAAAGTTCATCAAGTGAGGAACAATTCGCTGTTTTTAAAATTTTCATAACTTTTATTTTTTCGGAGATATGGAGATTTAAAAATGGCCTCAAAAGTTTTTAAAACTACTTTAAAAGTTAAATATCTCAGAAACTATGGGCGCTTGCGCTAAAAATGTTAAGACACCAAAGACAATCGATTAAGCTAAAAGTCATTTTTTAAAATTTATCCTCCTGTTGAGTAGTCGTTGAAAAGGTATTCTACTTACGTGCATTAGCTACAACTTTCTTGGATGAATAATGTACTACTGTTATATTATATATTAATCTATATCATGGCAGATGCCCTACAGTTAGCTGATAAACTGAAGTAAAAAATACTTCACAGATAATGCCAAAAAGATATGGGTGACAGGAATCTGGCCCGATCAATAAAGAGTCTCAAATTTCATACTTTTACATACAAAGGGAATGGCAAATAACTGTGGCAACCACAGATTACTAGCAATAGTATCCCACGACAGTAAAATAACACTGTATGTTCTTCAATTCAGACTTCATCTATATTGGCAAAATATCTACTGAGTATATAGATTTTGGTAAAGGATACAGTATTAGAGAAGTACTGAATACACGACAACTAATTGAGAAGACAGGAATATTAAATCCTGATGTACTTAAGGTTTTTCACAATGAGGTTGGATAAAGTGCGAACCCTACTATCGGAGATCGGAATATCTTGGCAGCTGGTCCTCATTCGCCGAGTAACGATGCATGTAGATGGCGTATTGATGCTTGTAATGAATTCCTTGGACAGTCCACCTTTCCAACAAGTATATTCCAAGAAATACGCTCTCCAAAAGGACTTTCTAGCATCGTACTCTCCCGCAGCTTATCATCTTTTGGTCATACCAAGAGGAGAGAAGACAATATTACACGGTGGATGGTTCTGGGAATACAAACTGGCACGAGGCGAAGAGGACGTCCTCCAAGACGTTGAACTGATGTCACCAAGTAACTGATGGGATAGAACTGTGGTGAGGACATTCGGATAAGAGGCAACCATGACAGATGGCATGATGCTGACAGACGTATCGTACAGCAAAACGATACTAAGTAGATAATAGGTCACAAAGGGTTTACCAATGCGTAGTCGATAAGAAAAATTTTACGCTGAACACAAAACCACAAAAATAAATTTTAAGTAACATATAAATATACATAACAGTGCGGACAGAATATCAAATTAATCACTTGAAAAAAGAAAAACATAAGGAATCAACGAAAATTGGAGGTTTGTAGGTTTCACTCTTAGTATTAAGAAACCAATGAGTCCTAACTCCAAAGAGTGCAGAAGGGTGATTTTTGAAAGATAAAAGGGCGAAAACGCGTTTTCTTTTTTAAATATCTCAGAATATGTTGTTTAAAAAAATATTTAAGCTGCTGAAAGCTGCGTCAAATGCCTTCAATTTGGTTTTACTGGTCTCTATACGATGCAACTTGACCGAGATACTGGATGTTGAAGATGGGGCACTTTTACATACCCATTAAAAATGTTGTCAAAGTATCTATTTAGTCATAATTGAACGCTTTGGTCTCAGAAAATAAAGCGATATTTATCTTAAAACCCAAAATTAAGCGAAGAGAGCAGAAAGTTTTTTCGTCGAAAATATTACAAAAACAGCATTGTCGATCTTAGAAAATTCATTAGTTTGGCGCATGCTTTTAGTGGAAGTGACACCACTTGTTCAATTTTCAGAAAAGGCAAAAAACAACTGTTTGTTGAAAGCGAAAATAGCCTAAAAAAAGCATAGGAACATTTAATGGGGCTGATTTCAATGCCGATGAAATTAAAAATCAGAGGAAACTATTTTCTTGACGATAGATTTATTATATTTCAAAAATTTTTATTGAAAGAAAAATAAAAAGTTGTAAATATTTCCTACTATTTCTGCAGACGCTGATAAGAATAAGTTTGGAGACAGCATCTAAATCTTATATAAAATTTAATATCATGCACCTCCATGGAAGGATATCGATGTGCGAAATCTGGAGTAAATTGTTCGCTTGTATGTAAAATCTGCGAGGCCGTAATTACTTAAACTGCGAGCAGGATCAAGCAGTCAATTTAATAGAAATTAATGATTTCGATGATTCTAATGTAAGCGATGATGAAGCAATGTGAAAATGAAGATGGATATACCACTGATGTTGAAACTATTAATGCTGAGACCGCCAACGCAGAAACTACTGATGACGAAGAATTAAACGATTTGAATTTTTTAACTAGGTATATTGAATGGAAATATTTTGTAAACAAATAAGAATTTTAAAAATAATTACGATAAAGTTTAATACGTTCAAATATGTCACACTTTACTAAAATATATTTTACATTATTAATATTTTATAAAGCATGCACCTACACTCGTACTGTCGTGAGCAATTTTTCTAATGTAAATCTGTCTCTATTTGCACACTTGCAATGAATTTTGACAAATAAATGATATGTCACAAAAATTAAAGTTAGATGTAGACAACTAGATTTTAGCAAAAATACGTTACAATAGGCGTCTGAATTTAAGATGCCAGCGCCAAAGTGGAGAACTCGTGAACTAATTATAGGCTTTTTGTTTATTTATGTGGCGAAAACTCATATCGATTTCTTTCTGTTTATTGTTATTTTTGGCATTAAAAATAATAACATTAATAATATATGACCTAAAGGTTTGCAAGATTTTGTTGTAAGTGATTTGCAATACGTTAATGGCATTATTCAGCAAAATTCATATTTTTTAGGTTATCTAGTTTTTCCCCTGAAAAGTACAGTTTCTTCGACATAAACGGCGTCTGGCTAGTTAAATATTAAAAAACTAAAATATTTCTTTAAATTTATGTAAAGTTGTAGTTTAAATCACTTCTCTTTCTGGAAACATGAGTGACATTTAGGTTGAGCATATTGCAATGTATGGAACATTTGGGAAGCACTAAAAATGTAAAAACTCTAAGGGTGTGTATGAAGGGGAATATGTTTTAAATGCAGGACATATTCAACACAAAACTTAATAAAGGTGTACGCTCTATGTTCACAAACAAGTGTTTCAGATTCAGATACCTATGAAATTAGTGGTACAGTGAATATAACTGAAAAGACATTTATTAAGTCTTTAAGTAAAATAAATGAAACAGTATTTTGTAAAATATGAAATAGAAATATTCAGGGGTAAAACATAATAGTGCATGGTGCAATAGTATATATTACTTTTATAAATATACTGAAATTACATATATTTATTTGTTTAAAAAATTTCACTTACAATGTGTGATTTTCCAGGTTATTATTATTTCTACTCGGACCACGGTTATTTGCACCAGCTTTTCCCCTCTCAATGCCTGGTTAAAGGTGTCTACATTAAAGAGGGTATGCTTTGAACATTGCAGTGCAACTCAAGTTTCACGAATTGTCCCTGCAACTTACAAAGGATACCGACTAGGTTGGCTCCAGCAAATTATATCTTGTATAGCCCCTTTAAACGCTATCATATTTTTAAAAACTTAGCATCTCAGTTTATCATTTTACTTATTGTTGATATCATCGTACACTAAAGAGACAATGACAGAAAAGCCCATAATTAGTTTGACCATAGACCACCAGGTGGCGTACTCCTTATTTACAGACGCCTATTGTCCTATTTTTTTTGCGCACGACACTACATACTCACATACTTACAGTCAACTCGCTAAAAATATGGTGATGTAAAAGTACCAGCTTCAACTCTGTATTTCGGATAGTTTTCATCGTAGAGAAGTCAGTAAAAAACAAATTTTTTAAAAACGTTTTTCGAGGTATTCAAGAAAAAACATTTTTTTACCTTTTTCCACCCTTAGAAAACACTCTTATGCATCCTTTGAAAATCATCGATTTCTTAATATTGAATCCTCAAATTTTCATTGACCTCTTAAATTTCCTTTTTAATATCTATGTTTTCCGTATAAATGTGAATGTGAATGTGAATGTGAATATGAATGTGAATGTGAATGTGAATGTGAATGTGAATGTGAATGTGAATGTGAATGTGAATGTGAATGTGAATGTGAATGTGAATGTGAATGTGAATGTGAATGTGAATGTGAATGTGAATGTGAATGTGAATGTGAATGTGAATGTGAATGTGAATGTGAATGTGAATGTGAATGTGAATGTGAATGTGAATGTGAATGTGAATGTGAATGTGAATGTGAATGTGAATGTGAATGTGAATGTGAATGTGAATGTGAATGTGAATGTGAATGTGAATGTGAATGTGAATGTGAATGTGAATGTGAATGTGAATGTGAATGTGAATGTGAATGTGAATGTGATTGTGATTGTGATTGTGAATGTGAATGTGAATGTGATTGTGATTGCGAATGCGAATGCGAATGCGAATGCGAATGCGAATGCGAATGCGAATGCGAATGCGAATGCGAATGCGAATGCGAATGCGAATGCGAATGCGAATGCGAATGCGAATGCGAATGCGAATGCGAATGCGAATGCGAATGCGAATGCGAATGCGAATGCGAATGCGAATGCGAATGGGAATGTGAATGTGAATGTGAATGGGAATGTGAATGTGAATGTGAATGTGAATATGAATGTAAATGTAAATGTAAATGTAAATGTAAATGTAAATGTAAATGTAAATGTAAATGTAAATGTAAATGTAAATGTAAATGTAAATGTAAATGTAAATGTAAATGTAAATGTAAATGTAAATGTAAATGTAAATGTAAATGTAAATGTAAATGTAAATGTAAATGTAAATGTAAATGTAAATGTAAATGTAAATGTAAATGTAAATGTAAATGTAAATGTAAATGTAAATGTAAATGTAAATGTAAATGTAAATGTAAATGTAAATGTAAATGTAAATGTAAATGTAAATGTAAATGTAAATGTAAATGTAAATGTAAATGTAAATGTAAATGTAAATGTAAATGTAAATGTAAATGTAAAAGTGTAGGAATTGTCGCTTCGCAATTCGATGTCCTTAAAAAGAAAAACTTTCTAATTTATCAGTTCGATAGTGTAACAAACAGGCGAACTGAATAAATAAACTTGCTCTGTTCACCAGTTTTGGAAATGTGTCTAAATTTAGGTGAAATATCTATTTACGTCATTTTAGTGAAATTATTTCTTTGTGTTCGATACTTTCCCCAAGAAAACAATAGGATATATCTAGGTGACGAAAAATTTGGATAAACCATAAACTGCATCCGTTGTTTCCTATTATAACCAGTTTGAACTTTTTCACAAAAAACCGTTTTTGTTGAGCAAATCCCGAAAGAAAATATTGTGACAATTTTGGGATTTTTCTCTTCACGAAACAGCCTTCTTTTGGCAAAAAAATGTAAAAGACAAAATGTGCTTGTTTCTGAAAATACTAATGTAGTAAATTTGTCATTAACTTTATAACATAGCTTACGCCATAATTGTATTTTTGGATTATTGATGTTCAAATGGGTTAGTACAAAAATTGAACATCGACGCTATTAATTTTAGTTGCATGTAACAAAATATATCCAAAAGACAACTTTTAGTGTCCTTTAGCCGTCAGAGGCAATGCGAGAAGCTTCACGAATTCTATTAGATTATTACTATACACTACTTTCAACATATTTTGCACTGTTTCATTTTCGCATTTCATATGCAGTAATCTTATGGGGAAATTCAAGTAATGCCATAAAAATATTTCGGCTCCAAAAAAGAAGAACAATTGCTGGAATTAATAGCAATAGTGAACACCGTCAGCCACTATTTTTAAAATTTAGCATAATGCCTATTTCTTTTTTATATACAACGTGATATACCGTGACATGCGGAAAATTTAACAGTAGATTGTCCCCATCGAAATGAGTTAAAAAAATGAATTCTTTTTAAAAAATTACCAAATAAAGTTACCTTATTTTTTGGTAGAAATGCACCGCCAATGACTTTAATCAATCTGAAGTAACGCGGTACAACCATATCACTTTATCAGACTTGGGATTAACACTATTAACAGGAAAGCTGGAGAGGATAGAAGTGACTTTTTGGTTTTAATCAAATCACACTACAAAAATAGCGAAATAAATCGAACTAAATCGAAAAGACATTGACCCTATGGTAGTGAACTCTGAAACAACAAGAGATATTTAGTTAAACCCGTCAATAACACGCCGGTGTCCTGATTGCTCGACCGAAAGCAAAAAACGCGGCATTTTTATCTGTGCTTTCACCGCACTTGCCGGCTTCACTTTTTATGCCAATTATGGAAATGTAAACAACTCCAATATATTCTTTCACAAGTAAGTTCGTCGCTCTAATATTGATCTACCCAAGAACAGTAGTGTATCTTCGCAAATTTACTAATAATTTAATATACTAAATAACCTCAGAACATTCTAAAATTTTGCATGGGCTCTCCCACATTGAAGACTAGTACACCATTTTATTTTCCGCATATCATGGTAGATCGCGCTGTATATTTTTTCTATTATCGAAATACATAAAAATATTAGTAGTTTTGACACACCTTCTGATATCCAGAGTTACAGAATATGATCTACAGATTTAGTAAGGAACCCTTGTTTTAGGCTAAAAAATCAGAAAACAATTCACTAAACGTTAATCTGTATAATAAACTACCACCTGAAGTTAAATTAATAAATTTAAACCTTTAAAAACGCTGTTAAAAGAATTATACTAAAACACTGTTTTTATTCAGTTGATGATTATTTAAAGTCATCACTTCAATAAATATTAATTTATAAGTATCTATTCATAAACGCATCTTATATTGATGTGGAACAGACTTACTTTTACAGACTTTTTTTTACTACTTATTACCTTTTCTTACTTATTACTATATGATTATTATCAATGTAATGTAAGATAGCATTCGTTTTATACAGCGTACTGATTACAAAATCTGTGATATATACCCTTTTTTTTTGTTATTATTGTTTTTTGTTTAGTTGACTTGCTACAAATGTACAAACATGTATATAATGTGGTTAAATAAACGCTATCTATCTGTCTATCTATGTACTAGCCAGGCTATGGTAACTTAATGCAAAATATTTGATCAGTCTTTTTGGTTCATACTATGACTCCAAGCGGCGCTGGCGGCACTTTTCTGATTTAATCTGTGGCGTGGCCCGACTATAGACTAGTAGAAGTCACTATGGGCTCGACGGATAAAATATGTCATCATTGTCATCACATGTGTCAAACTTCAAACAGTAAATGTGCCGATGACTTGTTCCCTAGCTATAAATGCGGTATTTTCATGTATTTAAGTGTTGTTATGGTTATGTTAATAACGTTTGCTTTTAAACTGTGTTTCCTGCATTTGTTGTTGGTGCCGACAGGAACAAGGAACCATTACGAAGTTTGTTTGTTGTGTGCCTAATTGCCAGCCGTCAATAGCATATTTTATATACTCGCATGCTTTAGGATGTGAAATGTCAGGCTTATATCTTTAATTACCACTATTAGGTATCACCAGTTTCTACCAATTACATTCTAACGCAATTGGTAACGATGGGCCAAAACACCTAATTGGTATTTAATTAAAGATTAAAAGATAGTTTTCAACAAGAAATTGGATCACAAAATGTGATCGACTAAATCTGTCTTTACCCAAATCTCAAAGATGAATTTAAATCTCCCCTCCCCCCGAGCCTAGCGCGCGTAAATCTAACGCTACTAGCGCCGTAGGCGCTCATAGTACGAACCCAAACAGGTATTGGTCGATGGAGAGGGAGTTGGCCATCTATATCCTATATAAATCTCTAATCTATGGTACTAGCTGAACCCGTCGAAATTCGATGAAATGAGGATGTTAAAAATATATCCTAGAAATTATCCTTTGGGGGGCACATCTTTAAACTTACTACCAGCACTCACATTTTCGAGAAATTCGCAGCCCTATTTCAACCTAATGATCTCACGTTTTCCTAGAGTAGTTTAAAAAACAAAAGAGTCTACTCTATACATCCTCCGACAAATGTTGATGTCTTTAGTCCAGTTAATTATTTTATTCTTTTAGTGACCAACTCGTAATATCTTTTTCACTAAAACTAAAATAGGTTTCTTCCTTAGCAATTGTGTTAACTACATGTCAAATATTATTGTTTCCTGTAACATTTTTTTTCCTTAATTATTTTTTTGGAGTGTTCAGCCTCTATATTTCTTGATAAAAATATACCAGATTTTTTCCAAGCCTTATTTACCTGCCGAATATTATTCTTTTCAGTCAAATATTTTTTTAGATATAGAGTCAAGAGATCGACAGACAGACGGACTGAATGACTGAATTGAAATACCTAAATTCTCATAATCTAAGTCTGAAATGTGAAAATCCTAAGTAATCTGGAATTGTGATTTTCCACGATTACAATACTTCTCTTCGGTAAGCAAGGAATATAATGAATTTGTAAAATTATTTGCAAAAATCTTCCCTCTCTATTCGATACCTTCTATTCATTAATTATCTTATTCCTTTCATTGATCACTTTGTATATTATTTTACCCAAATCTTATCAGATTTTTGTCCTTGTCAACGGCATCCTAGATATTATTTTCCTTTCGTTTTATTTTATTAAGTATCCATCCTGTATATTTTTGTCAGGTCTTTTTCCTGAAAATAGCGTGAACTACCTGTCAAATATTATTTTTATCCATAAAATATGTTTTTAAATGTGACACCAACGCCAACAGACAGACACAACAGACATACAGATAGACCAAGTATTAATTTTCGTATCTACTTAATCTGAAACATGATGATATGGAGACATTTCGGAAAATGATTTTTTCACGATTATAATTAGTTACAAATAATATTTGAATTGGTCACTTGAGAAACAGCACATGTCAGTTCTGACTTATTTTACAGGAAATGAAAAAAACCGAAAATAATGAAACATCTGTAAAAATTTCGATTTTTAAGATTAAGCCTTTAAATTAGTCTATTTAGATTGTTTTAAAATAATTATTTTGAAAAAATGTTTTTTAAGAAAAAAAATATAGTACTTCAAAAACTCGCGACTTGTGATGTTTCTGAAATGAATTATGAAATTGAATAAAAAGGCATGTAGTTTTATTAAAGATCTTTACTGAATATAAAACGGAGGGTCATAAAATAAACTTTTATAAAAAAAAATTCACCCCAACTTGATGGCAAATGAACATAGGAACCCAAAGAATTTTTTTAGGGGGGGGTATGGGGTAAACGTCACTTTGACAGATGTCACCCTGGGCCCATCGCTCATAACATTTTAATTTACACCTACGAACAAAACCGGTACTTGCTTTAAAACCCTTATTACTAACCTAAAAAATTCAATAACTTACCCGCAGGTTTCTCCTTGCTTTTTAGCGTGAACTACGGCACCTTTATAATTAATGTACTCTTCCCCTTTTAACATTTATATAGCTTCCTTCTTCCTTATCTTCTTATCCCGACATTAAGAGCACTATCAGACTTCACTACTGGACGCCATGGTTGAGAAGTAATGACATTCGCACACTGCATTTAGAAAGAACACATGTCAGCGACTTGTGTGGTTTCTCAACGCATCAACATATTTAGAAGCGTGTAAATCATTGAAACATCATCGAAGAAGTGATGTTTCTCTAGGGAACGATATTTTTACTATTAAAGTGTATATTACTGCAATAAACTCAAAATGGCCGAAATATTGACATGTGCTGTTACTCAAATGACCTGTTCATTTTTGCAACCCTAGTCAAAACTTCCTTCGTTGTTATCGTCTCCATATATCCTGAATAAATAATTAGAAAATAATTGACTAATGCAATGCAATGCAATTCAACATGATCAACGTATGCACCATATAACGATAACGATAACAAATACACACGCACATAAAATAAAGAAAAATGGTCTATTACCGGAACTCCATTGGGTGATCCGTATATATTTCAATGTGCTGAACATGAATCAAGTGTCCGTTTAGCTCCATCACCCACCATTTTACTTCCACATCCAGTGGAAGTATAGTAACGACAACAAATTTTTTATTTTCTAGGCTTAGTATGTCATGAAACGTCGAGATGTTAAGTTTGAGCGAAACAAAAATTTCTGTCTGTCTGTCGGTCTGTCGGTCTATCTGTAACTTTTCTTGTGCGTACGTTTACTCTGGAACCGTTTGAGATATTGACTTGAAATTTGGTACACATATGTACCTTAACAAGATCTAGAACTAGATTATACTTTCATCTTGTTCCGTCGAAGGGTTGGGGAGTAAATTGGGGTAAATTTGGGGTAAATAGGTAAATGAAGCAGGTAAGAGTCCATAAAATAGGTATTTAGCATATACAAGAGAAGCTAAGGTCTCAAAAAAAATGTTGGCATTAACTACCTCCATTACCATCCCCACCCCATTATTAAAGAGGATGAAAGAAAATTGTGATTTAGTGTGTGTACAAGAACCAGAAACCTCAAAATACTTTTTTACTCCACTTGAGCGTGTGTACGACAGGTCGGGAGACTTGTGTAAACATGTGCTGTTATTGCTGGTCTCATTAATGTATCTCTTCTTTGAATCAACGGGGTGACAAGTGATAGAAGGTTTAAGGACGTTTCTTCATCAATTCGTAAGTAATTGTGCCAATCACGAGGATATAATCTCACCTCATTTTAAGAGGTTAATGTGAGAATACTCCTTCCTTTTTTTTAACCACTCCTTATACCACATACTACGTTTTTTTCGTTGTTTTTTGAGAATCAAAACAAACGCAGTTAAAGCAAGCGTGTCGTCTTCATCCGTTGATGACATTTTTATTCTTTATTCGCGCTTAACTGTCACTGCATAACTGTTCAAGTATACTTTTGCGTGTGGCGGCGACGCAGATTTCAGTATACTTGTACAATAAACTTGCGCATGCATACCGTTCAAGTATGCAGTTACGTCTGTAGCCGCCTTAAGACGGAATGATATGTGTCGGCGAAATGGAATCTAAAATATTAAAAATATGTTTTAATAAATTGATTTGTCTGAAAAAAAACAGGTCTACAGTATCTTTCTGCTTTGAAGTTATAATTCAGATCTTTAAAAGGGAATTGCAAATGCTCATTTCATATAAGAATTAACGACATAATTTCAACTGGAGCTCTTTGTCCTATTTTACATGCATAAATCAAGTCTATCACTCTGCTGCTATAACCTTAACAGCCCAAGTGAACCTTGCTGCTTGAAACATTTCATCCTATCATCTTCAGCCTATAATCTCAGTTTGACCACATTTTGAACTCTAAATTTTTAACAGGGTTTCTCTCACAACGCAATAATTATATTTTATCCCCTCTTATAAATTTTTCAGCGGTTCAACTTAGCACGCATGACATGCCCGTAAAACTGTAAGAAAGGAGCTGTGTCGCTGCTTCTTGTGTTTTTAGCGCCATCTGTGGCACGTCTTGTATCTTTACATTTTGCGGAAAGATTTTCATCGGTATTCCCATAAACATACGGGCCCCTGGAAGTATTACATACTTCATGGAGTCGACCCTAATGAGATCAGATGATTTGTTTTAAACTCCTTTATTAGCTAACAGATTAATAATAATAATAATAATAATACTTTATTAATCCAGTTGATCACATAACATGATATAGGATAAGTCAAATTAGTTATGATACGGCTATGGTATGGTTATGGGGCGGTTACAAATAAGGTAATAAGTCACATCATAATAAAAGTATTACATACAAAACGTTCATAGAAAATCTGAGCAATAAAAATACTCTGATAGTGACTGTTAGAGATGCCTCTTGTTCAGTTATATCTAATGTCAATTTTGACATGTCATTTCTTAAACCGTTTCACTCTGTTAAATAAATATAAACAGGTCTTAAATATATCTGTTCAGTTTTAAACAGGTCTTAAACAACTATAAAACAGATTTTAAACAGGTTCGTACAAGTTTAAACAGGTCTTAAATAGCTATAAAACGGGTCTTAAACAGGCTTTTTCAGATTTAAGTAGGTCTTATATAGCTATAAAACAGATCTTAAACAGCTCTGAACAAGTTTAAACAGGTGTTAAACAGCTATAAAATGGGTCTAAAATAGGCCTGTTCAGATTTAAATGGATCTTAAACTGGTATAAAACAGATTTTAAACAGGTCTTAAAAAGCTATAAAACAGATCCTAAATATAATATCAACAAATCTCAAGCAGGTCTGAGCAAGTTTAAACACACATCTACTTTAATTGATTATTTGACTAGTAATAACTAATTGTCTTCAAATCACATACTTATATACTGATCAAACCCATCCGATAACGGCCATTATGTAAATCAAAAATCTTTTACATAACCATCACACCATAATGATCGTTTCTCAATATTTCAAGATAAAGAGCTCAGTACATCTCTCAATATTACGTATTATGTTAGAAATTATAAAACTGATACTTTATTCGTTTTGGACACCTAGAGGACACATTAAAAACAAATGGTCGAGCTGAAGACTTATGTAGCCACCTTTTACGAAGATTCATTATTCTCGATATGTTTTTAAAAGAAATGATTTCAAAAGGTTTCTTTCACGTGATATTCTTTATTAGAAATATCATACCCAATGCATACAGAGTAAAATATTTTCTTAGACTATTAAATACCAAGAACTTATCTTTGAAATATTAATTATTCCACAATATTATTATAAAATAAGGGTATAAATTGGAAAGAAGCTGTAAAATATCTCAACGTCAGCGCATATGTATTCCCACGAAAATTTAATCTTAAAAACACCTACAAGTAATAAATTACATTTGCTTATCTCATATCACGTTTTTCAATCACATACACACATTCAAACTTTCGCATCGCAACCCACGCCCACATCCGCCCACACCCATCCTCTCTGAACCTCTTTTCGACCACCATCCACCACCTTGTCTTCAACAGCCTCTGGACACTTCTTCTCCTTCGCCCAACAACTCTTCACCCACCACCACCAGCGTGGTCACTCCCGATGGACATATGCCAACGTGGTCCAGAACACACATTGTATTACTACTACTGTCATATCTGCGTTTTTGAAACTTAAATAATGCATTAAAGTTATCTACCTACCGAGTTTATCACTCTGAATACAACTCAAGTTTTATTTACTCTTGGTTTATAACCTCTTGATAGTTAAATATATTGCAGTGTCGGTTTATCTTCATTCGTCATTTTCAGAATTATAATTCATATTATTTCTGTAATGACAAAGATACTAATAAAATTAATTAGCTACTAATGTTAATTAAATATTAAATTAAGTCTGAATATAAATCCAGAAACCATAAAGGAATCGCAAACACCAACTTATCTAAATTAATATTTATGATATATTATAACGTAAATTTATTATTTGCCACGTTTTCTGTAAAGACAAATTATGGTGCCATTTATTATATTAGTTTTTCATTTCATTTCCAAATATTTCGTTACCATTTCCTTTGCTTATTGATTAAGTGTGTATTAGTAATAAAAGAAAATTGTATTTGTGGTCAGCAAAGTTTTGAAAGTCCTTAATAAATATGAGATGGATAAGCAAGATAAATAAATATGAGTTAGAATCTAAATTATAATTTAATTACTTACCTTTTGTTGTTTTCTAGTTATTTGAGTAAATAAATGAAATGTGAGTCGGACTCATTCGCCTAAAGTTTATTATTGTAACTAATATACATAATGAGGTACGCATAGTAACAACTAAAATTGCAAACTATTTAAAAAGCTTATTTCTGAACTTGTATATAGAATGTGTGAATTTTCATTATTAACTTAAATATGAATAATAGTAGAAATTTCTTTATACATTTCCTTTTCCCTCATTATCCCTGACATTTAAATTATTTTCAGAATTTTCTATTTTCGATTCAATATTTTTTTTCAAATTTACGGTTCCTACGCCAAAAATATAAAAAACGACATTTGCACGATTCCAGTATTTCAAGAGCAGTTGCGAACAATCTGTTAATAAGAAACTCTTTAAACTTGTAAAAATACAAACGGTGATTATTCCCTTAAATCTAGATTTAATCATTCCTTTTTAAATACTGCGTCTTATCTGCCGTCACTATTCTGTTATTAAAAGCACACCCACACCAGACGCATAGCGTCTCTAATACGGTTATTACCACATGCATTCCTCCAGTTTTGTTCAAATTTCTGATGAAAAATGGTATAATTTTGCAAAAAAGAAGGTGATAGTGCAATAGTCACAGTAAAACCTAAACTAAACATTCTTATAAATGCGAGTGTAACGAGGAAAAATGAATTACTGGTTAATATTCTGAAAAATATGACGGGATTTGTAGACGAAAATTTTTAGAAAAGTGACTGGCGGGAAAATATCTTAAAAAGGAGGCGGAAAATCTAAAATTCGAAATCTCTAGGGACGCAAAGTTGTTGCGATCTACGGAATCAATAAATAATACTTCCTTTAATTTGTGGTCAGGGAACTAAAGAAAGAAAAGCCAGATAATACCAGAGAAAATTAAGAAATGTTACTACAATTTCGTGAGGAAGTGTGTAGGGAAAGAGAGCAACCACCAATACATATTGCTTAGAACAGGTAACCTATCAATATTATAATTCTATTATATATTGTAATGTTAATTTATTTATCGTTAATAAATTGATAAAATTTAAGATAGGATTCGATATCATTTCAACCTCCCCACAAAATTGTGGGAGGTTTGGTCCAAAATCTAAAATTGAAATAACATCAAATCTTTACGCCTTGAGGTAGGTCCCAGCAAAAATTTCTTTGTGCGTATATGTGTGTTAGCACGATAGCGGCGAAACTACTAAACGGATTTGGATGAAACTTTGCATGAAGATTTCTTTAGTGCTCCAGAAGATCTGAAAAGGTTTTGGTTGAGATCGGATCACGTTTAGTGCCGTTTTGGCACAACAAGTTGTTTATTTTATGATTACTTACAATTTGTAATCGAACCATAGAAAATCAGTAAAAATTCCGATTTCAACGATATATCACACTTGCATCTTTTCGGTTTGGTTTCCGTGAAGAAAAATTTAAAAAACAAAGCGAGTTGAGATCAGGTTACGTTTAGCATCGTTATGGCATACAATTTAGTACTCTTTTCGGCTTTAAAGATTCACCGGTTGGAAAGGTTCCAGCCCCTTTCAGTAACGGCCGATTTTTTTACTGGAAATAGTTGATTAGAAGAAGTCGGGACAAAATAAATTTAAAACATACCCACAAAACCTGAAATTAGTAAATCGAGTATTATGCCCTCAGGTTTTGATAATATATTTTTCGCATATTTTCCGAAAAAGAAAAATGAGCGATATGGCAGTCCTAAAAAAGCAACAATGTTTGAGAAAAAATTTAGTAATCAATCAACCCATTGAAAATAGAAGAGTTGCTTGAAACAGACCGATACTTTTGCCTTTATCTGCATGAGTTAAAAGCCAAAATTAATCACCAGAGATATATGTTACACGACAAAACTCAAAAAAGCTTTTACCACTAACAGGGCGACCTTAACCTATTTAGTTTGAGCTAAACAAGCGCCTCTAAACTTATACAGTACATATCGTCAATGATGTGACAATATCTTCTATCTGACATTTTTTCTAAAAATGATATTATTGTGTTTCTATATCAACGGAGTGACTACGCATGTCTTGCAATACCTTTTAAGCATCAGAAAACTAAGTCAACCTTAATAGGTGGTATTGTCACATCACTATAGTAGTTTGTGCAAAAAGAGTGGATATGATATCCATATCGCATGATAAAGAAGTTTGAGCACGCTGCCGTAGGCGGAGTGCTTCAAATCTTTTGATTGCGATATGGATAATCTACTCTAGTTGTACAGTATACTTTTTCTACGACCTGCTTAAAAAACTACAAAATGTATTAAACATTAATATATTACACAAATACACACTGACAGTACACACTGACAGTTACTTTGACAGCTTACGCACTAATTTGATTTTAAAACGAATGGTTGTCTATGTACTTAATATACGAACACCTTTATTGGTCGGTTTCATTTCATATCCATCCTAGAACTGATATGAAATATATCCGTCAGTTAACTGGAATTGCCTACTTATCCATTCTACAGACTGTACAGAAAACAGCAAATTTATATAAGCGAGTAGAAAAACGATATATACATATTGTACTTATTCTTTTGTATCACTTTCTAGGACTCAGGTTCAAGCCTGTCTGGGATATAATTTACCTGCTACAAAATATGAGTGGGACATGGTTGGCAACTAAATTATTTCCTACATACTATAACTAATATGTCGCAAGTATCTGCATGGTTATCGAAAAATATATAAATATGCCATTTCTGTGAAGTGCTCTGCACTTTAATTTGTCACGGTCTTGATTTCAGTATTTCGTATTATTCAAAGAATTATTGTATTTTGTTTATGGTGCACAATCCTATTTCGTTATTCATATTTCCTAGTATACAATAGACACCTTACACAAAATTTTCAAAATTGTCAACAGAGGATAATTATAATTGATTTAATTTTTACTTTTGCAAGTGGTTTATTTCACGGAAAAGTAAGCTTTCCATATCGTTTGGAGGCACATTGATGGAAAAATAATATTTGACGGTGGAGCTCATAAACACAAAATCATAATATTTGAACTAATAATTAGATCAGATATTAACAGAACTTAAACATACTCGTGCAAGATTCAAAACATATTTTTATCAAACGCTAGTTCTTTTACATAAATGTATCGCTACTTCAGAGCTTTGTCTTACAGAGACAATAACAGCTACTACAGTGTCACCAATTTTAATATTTTTTTAAACAGAATACTTAGTTTCCAACGAAACTTACTTAATACAAAACATATTTTTACATGTCTAATGTTGATATATAAAAAAAAACACAACCTCAAGATGAATTACAATGATGGCACAGTTGTGTTTTACAGTAATGAGCCGATTCCTGACGGATTAAGATTTTCAACCACTTTATTCTTCGAATGTTTCTTAATATCTGTAATAATGTTTTAGTAAATAGAGTAAATTGATTTTTTTTTTCAGGTTGGAGCAGAGTGAAGAGGTATCAAAATGGAGACAGCGTTTCAGACAGTGAAAATGACGTTGAACCATTAATAATTGACCGCGGACCTTACTTTGATAAGAGTGTCTCCAAGAACGTTACAGCTCTTGTTGGCAAAACGACTTATCTTAACTGCAGAATTAGAAATTTGGGAAACAGAACGGTAAGTCCCTAGTAGTAATAGTTTAGTAATAGTAAGGATTTTTATCTAACATCTTCGCAGAAATTTCAAGTAAAATTACCCACAGTTCGTTTCCTGATTCGGTGCACTAGGACCAAACATTACAGATCATATTACGAATAAGGTATACATCGTATATTTTTAAATAAAGTGACCTCATCTATTTACATTTTTTCAATATTCGGTAGAGATATATAATCCCGTGCCACATTAAATTTTCAGCTAAGAAAGGCGCACCTAGTCGATTTCAATCAGAGTTAAAACACATACTAAAAATGATGCGTAATTCGAAACTAATGTTTTACAATATTTTATAATTCGTTTGAGAAATTTTTCTTAACTTTAAATATTATGTTAAGAATATTAGATAAAGCTTTGATATGTGTATCAAAGTTTGATTCGTATATTATTAAATTTTCAGTCGTAATTATCCATGGATATGTAAGGGATATTAAAGTTTAAATAATTTTTAATTTTATTAAACTGCATTTTTCATGACTCCGTATTGACTATACGGGGTATCCCGTATCATTACGTTCAAATTTTGGAAGCATAAAGTAGACTTAAGTGTAAGATTAAAAAACACAAAAGGAGTAGGTCGATTTTTAATTTTTCGAAATCAAAGCCTATTAAATTTGTAAACAGTAAATAAATAGAATTAAATTTATAAACAAAGAACTAAATAGGTTGCGTAAAGAAACGCGCAAGTTGCTCAATAAGGCAATGCGTTCAAAAGAACCAGCCGACTGGGAAACTTATAAGTTAACCCAGCGAAGGTATAAAAGCTTGATTAAGAAGCAGAAAAGAGAGAGCTGGAGGGCCTTCTGTGGTACCATTGAAGACCTACCGGCAGTAGCTAGACTACGCAAAGCTCTCTCAAAAAGCCCATCATCACGGCTTGATTGCATCACGCTGCCAGATGGGTCTTACACAAACAATGACCGGGAGACAATTGAGTGTCTTCTTGATGCTCACTTCCCTGGGTCAAATGTTCTGGAAAAAAACCCCTCGACGACAGAATTCAGATCGGAAGCAACTGCCACCGACTGGAAAAAGGCATCAGAGGTGATTACATATTAAGACTAAGATGGGCTGTATCAACATTCGACCCATTTAAATCGCCACGACCTGATGGTATCTACCCAGCCTTTATACAAAAGGGCGCTGAGGTACTATTAGGACACTTGTATCATCTACTTAGATCCTGCCTAGCTTTAGGATATATCCCAACATCCTGGAGAAAGGTTAAAGTGGTCTTCATACCAAAGACAGGTCGTACTATATACGACCAGACTAAGGCATTTAGACCAATAAGCCTGACATCCTTTCTTTTAAAAATATTAGAAAGGCTAATGGAAAGGTATATAAAGGATGAGGTATTGGAGCGATCACCGATTCACCCCAACCAACATGCATACCAAGCTGGGAAATCTGCAGAGATGGCCCTTCATCAGATCGTCATAAGAGCTGAGAAGGCGTTGGAGCAGAAAGAAGTAGCCTTGGTGGTGTTTATGAATATCGAAGGAGCATTTAATAATCCTACCTTCGATTCTCTCTGTCAAGCAGTTGCGGACTGCGGCGTTTACCGTACCATAGTTAGATGGACATCGTCCATGCTGGGAACCCGCGACATTGAAATTACGCTTCGAAATGAAACGGTTAGGGCCAAGGGGGGGCGGGGGTGTCCGCAGGGAGGGGTACTGTCTCCGCTACTGTGGAACCTTCTGCTCGACGGGCTACTGGCCGAATTAAACGAAGCTGGTTTCTATGCACAAGCATATGCAGATGATCTGGCTATCATGATAAGAGGCCGATTTGAAAAGACTATTGCTCATACAAAGGGCTCTCAACATAGTTCAGGAATGGAGCAAGAGACACGGGCTCTCTGCCAACCCTGGCAAAACAGAGCTAATGCTGTTCAGTAAAAGGAGAAAAGTAAGCGATTTCCCGCTTCCTTCTCTCATGGGCACACGTTTGTGTCTTTCCCGCACAGTGAGATATCTAGGGGTAACCTTGGATTCCAAACTGTCATGGAAGGACCACGTGGAAGTTCAAACGAGGAAAACGTGCGCATCTCTATGGATGTGCAAGCGCATCTTCGGTCTTAAGTAGGGTATAAGTCCAATGACTACTCTTTGGGCTTACACTGTTATGGTAAAACCCTCATTACATACGCGGCACTGGTGTGGTGGCGCTCCCTAGAGCGCTCCATTCTTGGACTCACTCCCTTGCACGTTGAAGTGGAGCTTCAAGCTAGGAAAGCAGCAAACAGACTGTTCAAAAATGGAATGTGGAACATGGCGGGCTAAGGGCTAGGACACACAAAGGCTCTGGCTCTACCGGTAAGGGACCAGGTTATCGCTCAATCAGGTGATGACCGGTGTCTCCCCGTCTACTCTTTCACAATTCCATATATCGTCGTGTTTCCCAGTCGAGACGTCTGGGCACGTGACAAAACGCATCTCCTGAGTCCCGGTGGTCTGGAATGGTACACAGACGAATCCAAGACTCAGGAGGGAACGGGCACAGGCATACATGGATGCAAACCAAGGGCTCGTATATCTGTGCCACTTGGTAGGTACCCTAGTGTGTTCCAAGCAGAAGTGTATGCCATACTACGGTGCGCAAGCGAAAATCTCAGCAGAGGTTTCGTAGACAAACATATTTACATATGCAGCGACAGCCAGGCGGCTCTGAGGTCCCTTGCGTCAAACAAGGTGACCTCTAGGCTGGTGCTTAACTGTCGAAACATTTTGACCGAACTTTGTGAACGCAACTCGGTTAAACTCATATGGGTGCCCGGACACAGTGGTGTGGAGGGCAACGAAGAGGCAGATCGTCTGGCGGGAGAAGGAGCAAAAACTCCCTTCCCTGGCCCTGAGCCAGCCTTCGGTCTGCCAAGGAGTCTGATTCACTCAGAACTTCAAGATTGGGCTGCGGCACAGTTTAACAACTATTGGGCTCGAGCCCCCGGTATGAGGCAGTCGAGGCTCCACATAAAGGGGCCCTCAGCTGTCTCTACCGTGAAGTGGTTGCTTGGGCTCGATAGAGAAAAAATGAGACGGATGGTGGGCCTAAAAACAGGACACTGTCCTCTGAACAATCACCTACATACAATGAGGTTGAGAGATGATCCAACTTGTCGGATGTGTGGAGTGGAGGATGAAACCATCACTCATATCCTATGCAGTTGCGCCCCATTAGGAGCGTCAAGGCATAGGCTCTCCTTTGTGGAGAGCACTGGTCTTTTCTAAGGGATCCTTCACGTCGCGAACGTACAATGGGCCGACAGGCCTGAGTACTGCGGATTTCGACATCTGCTCGCGTTCTCTAATAATAATATAAACTAAATAAAAGCTTGTTCCCAAAATTTGAATATAGTGAAACGAGACACCGTGTATATTGTATTGGGAATATTAACAAATTAATGAATAATAAATAAATTATATAAAATTTAACAATAAGTATGTTGAAACACGACTAATATCCGCTTCGTGTACGTCTATATATAAAACGAAAACTGTCTTAATCTGTAAATAAACAAATCTATAACTAAATAAGTAATTATGTACAGAAAAAAATCAGTTCAGTTAACGAATTATTTGGAATAAAGATCTAATGGTAATGAAATAAGATTATTAATTTATTTTTTCCTGGGAGTGGCAGCAATGCCTAAAGTATGCTGGTGAATCAAATCGAAAAATCAAATCAGCATTTAAAAAAGTTTGATTCAATTACTTGCATATGCAAGACAGGTAATTTTATATATAACCATATTATTATTACTGTTTAGTTTTTGCTAAATAATTTAATTAGTTAACTCATTTTTCTTTCTTGCTATTTTGAATTAAATTAAATCTCAGTTTGATATCTTTTGACACTTCTAACTATTCAATAATCTTTATGGTATATTTAATATAAATCTTCATGTTAATGTCAAAATTATTGACATATAGATGTGTAGCTTACCTTAGTTAAATTTCACCAAAGAAAACAGAACCTCCAAGAAGCCAACACAAGAAGACCGATAAATCAACTTGGTAATAGAATCTACGTTTTACTTTAATTTATTCTTTTAGTAAATATATAATTTTTACTTTTCGTACGATAACAAAAAAAAATCATGTACTGTACCCAAACTTCGGACTAACTCTACAACGGCTTGGAATTTTTTTTTTGAGGACTCTTAAGCTTTAGGTCATTAACTTCGAATATTAAACAGGAATAGATGTGCTTTTGCCCCTAAGGGCCAGTTGTACGAACTAAGTTGAGCCAAGTTCAGCTTGAACCAAGATCAAAAGCCAACGTTACGATTGTTACAATAATCGTAACCATGGATTTTGATCTTGGATCAAGCTGAACTTGGCTCAACTTAGTTCGTACAACTGGCCCTAAGAGGGTGAATACCACTCCTGAATTGCAAAATTTAATACTGACTCAAGTATTAAGAGTTAGTTATTAAAAAAATTATGTACATGGTGTAATTAGTTTCATGTCATTAAAAAAAACTGGTAATGGGGACCGACTAGACAATCAAAAAACCTTTATGACTTTTTCCTCTAGGGGCACTTTGAAAAAACTGACCTAGGTCAACAATTTGAATAGGGTAGGAAAGGTAGGAAACATTTGAGAACCACTGCCTTTCTGGGTCAATTGACGTGTAGTTCCCTTTAAATTGTCATAAAAAAGTGCAAAGATTACCGACCGACTCGTTCTCGCCAGCACGTGGCGGCCCGCGGTTTCAAAGCAAAGAAGGGCGGCACCTTTGATGACCGCCTCAACGGAACCAATTATAAAAATATAAATAATTCGTTATCTCATTTTGCAGAACTGCAAGCAAATGATGGGCGTAGAGGTCTAAACACAGCATTTCTTTACATGTGTGTTTTTTCAATTTAGAACAAAATATTGGAGCTTTTATTGTTGTTTATAACTTTTCATATTTAAATGTGGTTTATTAACATTTGTAACCTAAATGAGTGTTCTCGGTTAAAAGCTTAAAAAATAAGAAATTATTGCTTGATATTGGGAAATAAAGAGTTAGAAGAGATAAGATAACAGAAAACAATTATGCCTATTTTAAGTTAGGAAAAAATCTGATTTATTTAACGAATTGCCGATCAGGTATCGAAAACTAAAATATTCGATAAAGCTAGAACATACCAATAAATTTGTAGATTTATATACATTGTTCGAAATGGCTTCCGTCTGCATCAATACACTTTTTGACACGTCGAACTAAGGACATACGCACTCCGTTCAACACATTTGGTAAATTAGGATAATTTTTTATGGTTTCTATGCACATTAAAATACCACACTAAACTATCAACCAACGTTGTCAATAAAGAAAATAAAAATAAAACTTGGTCCAAAATCCAAAAACCAACACGAAAAGAAAGAACAAGTAGTGTCTGTACGTAATCAAGAACTTAACGACTTACCGCACCGCTAAAGACCTTACCTTACCTACTTTTAAAAAGCCATAAAAAAGTGTGATTTTCAACTTGTGTCCTCGCCGACGCGCGGTCTCTAACAAAGGAGCGCGACACTTTGAAAGAGCCGTATTAGCGTATTTGATGGTTAGAGGCGCTGACATACGTGAAGATAAAAGCCTATCCCAACATTCCAGCAGTTCTCAAACAATATTATTGAAAATTTTCGAATTTTTTTTCTAAAACTATGGGTTTTAGACTCCATATTATATAAGGTTTTTTTTTCGTTTAGTCGTTCCCCACCACCAGTTTTTTTTTATGACATGAAACTGATTACACCCTGTATATGTTTTTAAGGTAGCTGATTACGAAACCTGAAATCAGAATTTTAAAATTCTCGATTGCACCATTAATATCGTTAATTTAATGGATGTACAATGGAAAAAATAGCTATATTTCGTTTGTTTTGAGTAAGCAGAAACTGATATTTTGGGACATAAAACTTGTATCCTATTAAGAAAAATTATTGCTCTTCTACGAGGGTGAAATCAATAAATCAATAATTAACGAAATACTGAGAATAAATCAATGAAACTTATATTATTTATGTTATTTGGGTCGCTAATCACGCATGTGAAGTCAGAAATTAAAATTTTAAGGTTGCACCCTCAATATGACCGATATAAAAGGGGGAAAGTGGATGAATCAATTATTTTTTGTTTATTTTGGGAAATTAGGACTTTTTTAGCAGATTATTACATTTTGAGATATAAAACTCATCCCCTAATAAAAAAAAAACTCTTACTCGTAAGAGGGTGAAAACCGCTGGGAATTTATTTATGAAACTAACAAATATTGTGAGATTTTACTGCCAAACGAGCAATGACGTAATTTGCTAAAACGAGGCACGCTCATTATTTCGGTCATATCTCCTTTGCAATTAACGCTAATAATCATCAAAAAGCATTCTGAATCCTCTTCAAGGTCAGGTATGTCGACAGTATAGAGGTTGTCAGTTTTTCTACATTCATCTTAAATGAGTCAATATAAAAAAAAACGTTAAACTTCAAACTCTTCTATCTTCTAAGCTATTATCTTCATCAAAAAAATAAAAAAGCTACATTTTCTTTAGCTTATTGCCATAACTTTTTGTCTCTAATAACATTCAGCTGACTGCTAACTTATTTAACCTTAAAGCCAAAAAAAATCATTTTTTCAAAAATTTTCAAAATACGTCTTTTAGATAATGCATTCATCACGGTCAAAAAAAATTGAGCGTATACCTAATAGTTAGGACTAACAAGAGACATGATTTGAAATATTTTTTTCAAATTGAAGTTTATTGAAACCAAAAAAGAGGCACTTTTTTGCGTAAAAATTCAAAATTTTGCATTTATTTTCCTTATATCATTTTTGATTTTGCAGATATTAAAATTTGTCAAAAGAAAATTTTAATCTACTGTAATAAGCTTTAATTTGGTTCGATACATGTTACAGATTTATAACTATTTGACCTTTTTAGGGCTACGTTCAAATGTACCTAACATTAACTGTATCTCGGCAAAACGATGAGCCTAAACAAATTTTTATTTCATGGATTATTTTTGTTATTTCATAAGCTAACTTTTTTGTTATGACAAACTTTTTCGAAAATGTGATCCTCTGAGTAATTTTCTTAAAACCTTTCAAAAATCAGTGTTTTTTGCTTCAAAATCAACCTTTTCAACCCCCTGTAACTCGGCGGGTATTAAAGCAAAAACAACATTATGGTTGAGGTAGAATTTGACGATCTACACATTCCAATAGTCACTTTTTTTTAGAAACTTGGTAAAACTCAACGAAAAAACACCCTTACTCCTTTTTAATATCTCATATTTGACCCATTTTTAATCAAAATATTTAAATTTAAAGCTGCTATAGAATTAGTCCGAAGCGAGTTTGCCAAGTTACTGTACTAAAAGAGGAATGGAGGACGTCGGTAGTAGAAACTGTTTTTATTAACTTGAATTTAAATGATCATCATATATGTAGTTGGTTGTAACTCCTCCAACACCAATCAGAGGTGCGTAATATTACCCATGACATGCTACAGGGCTAAGTTATGTATTAGTTAATTAATATTAATTCACTATTAAAAAATTTATAGTGTCATGTTTTCGTGACAATCAAGAGATGACAGCAAAATAATCTTACTCAATCTAAAAGATGTTCGATGACTTTGAGATTATTGTTAATTGACTGTCTTTGTTGACTGCACTAATATAAAGATCATTAGAATTTGTGCACCGAAACTTCTAATCTACTGATCGGAAAACGATATTTAACCTGGTCATAGTGAGACATAAAGAAGTATCGGTTTTACATGCCATTTGAAATTTTAAAAAAGTAGCAGATCCACTACACGTCATTGCTTTGGTCCCTGTGCAAAGATGTCACCCTACCCAACCTAAAGAAAATTTTGTCTTATTACAACTTTGTTTTATAGAATTCATAACATTTTTGTCTGAAGAGAAAGTTGTAAGCCCTGGATTAGATTCTGGATTGTTTGGATTGAAGTGAGCTAGCACTTTCGTGTACTCATGCCTCATATTTTGGCCCACTGTGCGACTCCAGTAGGAGGCGCCTCAAGTCAACCAACACTTGTGAAGTGCTTAAGTAAAAGACCCGACAGGGCGCCACCAGTATGACCAAAAATGGTCATACTGAACTAAAAATCCCTAGTATGGATCCTCTTTTCATTGAGAGAGCAGGGCAGTGACAGAGCACAGTTGACAGTTTAGTCCTCCAGATTACACCATTCTTCTGTGTCTGCAGCTGCTTAGACCATTCCAACAGTTCGCGTGGCATTTGAATATTATAATTATTTAATAGGAAACTGTGCACTGAATTCGAGAGCACTATTGCCGATTCCGAACCATGCAGGGCGCTCTCAGATCCCTTATGAACTAGAGCATCTGCTTCTTCGTTACCCCCAATTCCGTCATGACCTTTCACCCAGTGGAGCCCTAGATGTGCGAACACATCTAGGGCCTTTCTAATTTGCAAAACCAGTCCTGAGTCTGTTCTAAAGTTGTTCAGGATAAGCAGGACCTATTTGCTATCCATTGATATGCGCCTCGTTTTTCTGTGGCGTTTGCTTTCGATATTTCTATTACCAGTTGCAGAATTGTCTAATATAATGATATTTGTGACTAACGGTACTGTCGACTGTAGATCTAGATCTTCTAAGTAGACCACAGCTCCTGATCCACAGTCCAATGAATCATCGATGTAAATCGACACGTCTGGCTTATCATTACAGGACATGTTCAAATTTATCTTAAAGTTCTTGTTAAAATTAAAAATAAGAGGGATACGATCCCAAGCCCTTCATGAATTTATGTAAAAATTATATAATGTATTCAGTGAAATTTATATTTACGGATGTTTTTTTTTTAATTCCCTTTAAACGATATCATTATGAATATCTGAATATTTTAGCCATTATTATTATCAGTCAGATGTTGTTGAGCTACATTTAGGTGTATTGTGGGAAAACGTGTCGAAAATATCTCGACAATTTGATTCAGGTTGATAGAAGATGGAAAGTTACAGAATATTTCTTGTTACAAATAAATATTTTATGAATACAACCACAGCACGTGAGCGTGTAGGTTAGGGCAACGTCCACATCATTTTCGAACAACTACAAAAGAGAATAAAAGAATTTATAAATTTTACACGAAACTGAATCATTTCTGTTCGTTAGATATTTTCATTGAATTTATAACCAGAATAACAAAAGACACGTGGTCGGTACTTTATAACAATCTTTATTGGTATTTTTGTAATGCGGATAATGTTTCTGGTTTACTGACGTCGTAACTTTTCCTCCTTAATGAGATACGTAGGTGGTCGATTTATAATTACTCTTAGCTAACGCCTGTTAACCATTATTAGCGGTAAACTCTAACTAATTACGAAACTTGTTAATTAACGCCATTATCTAAATTTTTATTGAACTCTTGGTTATTCAGTTTTCTTTATGAACAAAAATATAATTCTTAATTATATTTATAACTCAGTTTTGTTTTAAAAGCAAGTGGCTATTTTAAGATGGATAGAATTTAGGGAATATCGAATATAATCTCAGTAAAGGTTGTATATAGTGTTTCAGTGTAGACGAGTTGGTGCCTGTTATCACATTGACACTGAGCCAGTTTTGACAAATACCAACATTTGATATGAAAATTACCCGTCAAGTTGGCATCATCAGCAGATGACTAAAATACATTATTGAAATATTCAGAGTGTTTCATTAAAAACCGACAGGCCGGCGCCGCACAGTGGAAAAAAAAGCCTTTTTTGGACAAAAATCTGCCTACAAGTCAAATCTTAATCAATTTCGATCTACCTTGGCTTAAAATGTAGGTTATTGGCTTCATTTTCAGAGCATTCTGCCTAAATTGCAAACCCCGATTTCCTAACCTCAAAAAATGTATCATATATGAGAGTAATCACTTTCTTCTATTTCTACAAGTCAAATCTCGATCAATTTTGACAATCCTGGGGTTCATAATTTAGGCAGTATACGCTGAAAGGGTAGCTAATAACCTGCATTTTAAGCCCAGGATTGTCAAAATTGATCAAGATTTGTCTTATAGAAATAGAAAAAAGTGATTACTCTCATATTTGATACATTTTTTGAGGTTAGGAAATCGGGGTTCACAATGTAGGCAGTATACACTGAAAGGGTAGCTAATAACCTGCATTTTAAGCCCAGGATTGTCAAAATCGATCAAGATTTGACTTGTAGAAATAGAAAAAAGTGAGTCATATTTGATACATTTTTTTAGGTTAGGAAATCGGGGTTTGCAATTTAGGCAGTATACTCTGAAAGTGTATCCAATAACCTACATTTTAAGCCAAGGTAGATCAAAATTGATTGAGATTTGACTTGTAGGCAGATTTTTGTCCAAAAAAGGCTTTTTTTTTCCACTGTGCGCCGGTGTAGGGTCATAGAGGACCTCAATACGCATCGATTTGATCCTGTATGTTATGGGATTTTGTTTTGAATTTGGGAGTTATTTAGCTTTACGCGATTTATTTACCAAACTCTGGTTTTTCCCATATATTTCGTCATTCTGGCTTAACTATTCGTACTACCGCTATGATTTTTTGTCTCATTAAAATAAAAATTATTCCTTAATTTTACAATACTCTAGCGAGAAATAAAAAGTTAGAAAAAATATTATTATCAATCTTAGTAACTCCTCTACTTTACTGACAATCAACCCGACAAAGGACCCCGCACAAAATACATTGATTTTTACTTTCGGTTAAATTTTTTTGAAACTTTGATTTGATGCGGATTAAATTTTCCAAATGGCGATAACGCTCGAAAACTTTTGTTTTGAAACTACGGCCTTTTTAAGGGCTTAAAACGCGCATTTTACATATATATGTATGTCAATATAATAAAACTTTTGCACTAAAAAAAAACATGAATGTGTGAGGGCTTAAACATACATATAATAAATATTTTTTTCTTACCTGTATTAACAACTACAAGATGGCTTTTCATATATAAATAAATTCGCAAATAAAATAATTTTTTTATATAATATATAAGACTTGACTTAGTGTTTTTTACCGGAAAATGTTGCTAATAAATTGTTCAAAGTTGCCCAAGGGGCTTAAATCTAAAGTTTAATCAACCCAAGAATATCTAAAGGACACCGCACGTTTTGTAGGTAAATTGGTGGCCTGTCAAATTTGATGAATTTTTGATATGTTGTTGAACAATAAATTCCTTTGGCAAAACTTCAAATTATGGACAGTTTCTCCGATAGATGCCTCCGAAGACTGGACCTACTAATATAATCATATATAATAAGTAGCTTTATTAAAATTCACTATCTTAGTAAATAAGTAAGTACGTACATTTACTGATCGAACATTGATGCTAGCTTGACACCGGGTACATCATAATTTTTTTACAAAACAAAGTTGATTTTATTTTTCAAAATATAAAATTGCAGTTGTGTCTAGTCAATGAAAACTAGTTATTTGTGAGACCTTTAAGTAGAATAGGCAATGTTTGTTTATTTATAATACATTAAACCTTATTATTTTTAGCAAAAATTGCATAGCTGATTATTTTCATTTTTTTAAATATTTACTTATTTTAATCATTCATTAATATAAATCAAACCAAAAAAACTTTATTTCAAATTAATTAAATCTTATCCATACAGAAAATAAATCCTACGTGCGACATGTTAGGTTTTATAATAAAAATGACTTACTTTGTAACTTAGAAAAGCAATCGCAACGCATATACATATAATCCAGTCAATGAATGCTCAAAAGAGAGGTGTAGAGTACATGGAATATGCGAGACTTTTTGAGTTCAGAACTTTGTTAGTAGTGGTTAGTAGGTAAACATACTAAAGGTCCCCGCCCCTGGGAGGTGAGCTTACGGTGGGAGGGAGGGGGGAAGGTCCCATTTTTGGGTTTTTCGATTATATCTCGGAAACGGTGAACTCTAGAAAAAATATGTTTTAAATAAAAATGAAAGCTAATTAAATTTCCTATAAAATTGTTTTCATATATATTTGTCTAATTTCCAACGGTTTTCGAGATATACGTTATTGTAGGGTGACCATACGTCCGGAATTTCGCTGGACAGTCCAGCATTTTAGAGTACTATCTGTGTTCAAAAAAATTTTTCATCTCGGTCATCAGAAAATGTCGGGATCAAGAAATGATTTTTCGGATTTCTGCTCCCCCCGCTCATCAATTTTTTTCCCAGCAGAAATGTCCAGCACAAAAATCTGGTCACCCTACGTTATTGAAAATTGATAATTTTCGAAAGAATCATTTTTACCTAACTCTTTTTGTCAAACATTTGCTTCTAGTGCCTCCCACGAACGATTTTCAGAAAAAATTGTCAGAAACGAAGTTGTAGAGCATTACATTTCCTTCAATTTGTTATACATTTAAAAAATAATTTTTTCGAAAATTATCGAATTTCAATAACGTATATCTCGAAAACCGTTGGAAATTCGACAATTATGTATAATTTTATAGGAAATTTAATTAGATTTCATTTTTATTTAAAACACATTTTTTCTAGAGTCCACCGTTGCCGAGATATAATCGAAAAACCCAAAAATGGGACCTTCCCACCGTAAGCTCACCTCCCAGGTGCGGGGACTTTTAATATGTTTACATACTAACTACTTCTAACAAAGTCCCGAAGTCAAAAAGTCTCGCATATTCCATGCATTAAACAATATATTCATTGACTGGACTAATATGTATCTACTTAGCTCATTTTTTTAACTGTTTTTAATATAATCTGCCCTTGTTTCATCCAGCCTTTCATTGCGCCTCGCACCGTGCATGTGTGGCTGGCTCCAAAGCATGATGGAGAGGAATGTTGTTCTTTGTTAATTAATTTGAAATAAAGTTTTTTTGGTTTGATTTCTCTTAAGGAATGATTAAAATAGGTAAATATTTAAAAAAATGAAAATAATCAGCTATGCAATTTTTTGCTAAAAATAATAAGGTTTAATGTATTATAAATAAATAAAAACTGCCTATTCTACTTAAAGGTCTCACAAATAATTAGTTTTCATTGACTAAACACAACTGCAATTTTATATCTTGAAAAATAAAATCAATTTTGTTTTGTACCAAGATTATGATATATCCGGTATTAAGCTAGTATCAATGTTCGATCAGCTAATACACGTACTTACTTATTTACTAAGATAATTAATTTTTATAAATCTAGTTATATATATGATTATTGAATTGAAGAAATCGGGTGTTGTGCATTCGAAAAAACGTGATTTGACGTCACTTCCGGCAAAAACCGGAATTTCAGGCACATCAGTCTAAGTCCAAATAATGGTAAATAGTTTAGTTATTCATTTCCAGCAGTTATCATTTCAATAACTGCGGTAGTTTTGAGAAATCGTGGTATAGTATCGAGGGGTAGAGAGAGGTCCAGTCTCCGGAGCCATCTATCGGAGAAACTGTCGATAATTTAAAGTTTTGCCAAAGGAAAATTGTTCAATATCAGTTGAACTACAGCATATCAAAAATTCATCAAATTTGACAGGCCACCAATTTACCTACAAAACGTGCGGTGTCCTTTACAGAACATATTACCGGGGCTATGGCTACATTAATAGAAAAGCCCTAACTAAAAAATAATATACTTATCGTTATGGATACCAAATAAAATTTCCTAAAAGACACTTATATCAAATTTCTATCTAGCAACAGGCTGTTACTAATAAAATAAATGTTAGTTTTTAGTGAGCGGCGATGGAAGTCACGCACTCCGGCCAACTAGTCGGTGGAGGAGTGAGTATGACTGTGGCAATTGTTTAACTGATTGCACTGGGGGGACATTGAGTGGAATATGGTAAAACAAAATATGTTAATGTTCGATAATAGTAGCTATGTTTAATAATAACAAACATTCGAGGACAACAGTTTAAAATATAAATAGAAAATCAATATTTCACATTATATACGTATAATGTAGTTATCACAAACTGGGCAACTAGCGGAAACAGGATGTATTATATAATAATGATCTCTGTGGACTGAAGGTGATCACTTTCATAAAAAGACCGCATGAGATTCATACACATATTAATATAATAAACAATAATATATTCAGATGTAAATCAACCCTCCAAGAAATATGATTATGTCTACAAATAAGGCAATCAAAATAAATAAATAATTAAATAAAATATAGCCACACAATAATATTGACACTAGGAAGATAAAAGATTTTTCTATAACTGTATAGGTTGATCGCAGTTAGATATGTCGCAAAAAGGTTGGCACTTAGCTGTATTTCTACGGCGGCGCACAGTGGCGAGAAATGCCAGTGTTCCACCCAAATTACTCTAGAGGTCGTAAATTTTAAGTTATTGAGACATTTTTTTTTTAAACGTTCGTCTTGACTTTACCTATCGATCCCTCTAGCCGGATTTTGAAATTTCATTTTTCATTTTTTATAATTTTGACAAAAAGATACTGGTTTTTCTATTAAATTTATCCTAACGAGTCGTAAATTTGAGTTTTCGTAATAATTTTTTTTTAAATCTTCGTCTTTTAATCAGCTATTGATCTGTCTAGATGAATTTTTGATTTAGTTGTTGACAACTGTCAAAATTACTGTCAAATATAAAAAAATACGATTTTTAGATAAATAATTCATACAATAACAGGTTGGTG
Source organism: Rutpela maculata (assembly GCA_936432065.2). Lineage (NCBI taxonomy): Eukaryota > Metazoa > Arthropoda > Insecta > Coleoptera > Cerambycidae > Rutpela > Rutpela maculata. Next base: position 245,941,943 of record OW386285.2, read on the forward strand.
TTCAGGAAATATATATAGTGTTTTCAATGTACCTGGTTGATGGTATTTCTAAATTTGGCAGCTGTCATAATTGTTGTCAAATTTCCAAAAATAGGTGGAAGAGCTTATTAATTCTAAAAATACCCTGTAAATGTATAGAAAAATAGATATATATATATATTGTTTTTGATCTGTTTGATTTAGTAATTGACAGGAAAATATGAGTTTTAAATTTGGCAGCTGTCATAATTGCTGTCAATTTTCAAAATATAGAGGTAACAGCTTATTAATTTTAAAAATGCACTATAAATGTATAGAAAAACAGATATATATTGTTTTTAAACTGCCAGATTTAGTAGTTGACAGGGAAATATGCCAGATTTAGTAGTTGACAGGGAAATATGGTTTTTAAATTTGGCAGCTGACATAATTGCTGTCAAATTTCAAAAAATAGAAGTCAGATCTTATTAACTTTAAAAATACCCTGTGAATATATAGCAAAACGGATACAAATTGTTTTTAATGTACCTGGTTCCGAAATTGACAGGAAAATATGATTTCTAAATTTGGCAGCCAGGAGCCCTGTTTATCAAAAAACAGAGAAGGAGGAGGAAGGAGCAACACCTCTTGAAAACCTCATCTACACACTTACACAATAAAGAGGTACTAGAAGACCTAAATTACAAGTAGTTTATTCTAAGTATCGATAACTAGGGCTTTTTTTTATATCGACATATAAATCATCTATTATTCTTTATTAATAATATTTCATAATCGTTTAACACAAACATAGATAATCTTACAACAGCTAAACACGGATATCTCTTATATAACAGAATATAACAGAATATTTTAAAAGAATATAAAAATCAAGTTCCCGTCAATTACGGAATCAGATACATATATCTATTTTTCTTTTCATTTACAGGGCATTTTTGAATTTAATAAATTGTTACCTCTATATTTTAAAATGAGACAGCAATTATGACAAATGCCAAATTTAAAAATGATATTTTCCTAAATCAGACAGATCAGAAATAATATATATCAATTTTTCTATACATTTATAGGGTATTTTTAAAATTAATAAACTCTTACCTCTATATTTTGAAATGAGACAACAATTACGACAGCTTCCAAATTTAGAAACCATATTTTCCTGTCAACTACTAAATCTGGCAGTTTAAAAACATTATATATCTATTTTTCTATACATTTATAGGGTGATTTTAAAATTTATAAGCTCTTACCTCTATATTTTGAAATAAGACAGCAATTATGACAGCTGCCAAATTTAGAAATCATATTTTCCTGTCAACTTCGGAACCAGGAACATTAGAAACAATTTGTATCCGTTTTGCTATATATTCACAGGGTATTTTTAAAGTTAATAAGCTCTAACTTCTATTTTTGAAATTTGACAGCAATTATGGCAGCTGCCAAATTTAAAAACCATATTTCCCTGTCAACTACTAATTCTGGCAGTTTAAAACAATATGTATCTATTTTTCTATACATGTATAGTGCATTTTTAAAATTAACAAGCTGTTACCTCTATATTTTGAAAATTGACAGCAATTATGACAGCTGCCAAATTTAAAACTCATATTTTCCTGTCAATTACTAAATCAAACAGATCAAAAACAATATATATCTATTTTTCTATACATTTACAGGGTATTTTTAAAATTAATAAGCTCTTCCACCTATCTTTGGAAATTTTACAACAATTATGGCAGCTGCCAAATTTAGAAATTCATATTTTCCTGTCAACTTCGGAACCAGGTACATTGAAAACATTATATATATTTTTCTGAACACCAACCTGTTATTGTATGAATTATTTATCTAAAAATCGATTTTTTTTATATTTGACAGTAATTTTGACAGTTGTCAAACATTCATCTAGACAGATCAATAGTTGATTCAAAGACGAAGATTAAAAAAAAATGTTACGAACATTCAAATTTACGGCCCGTTAGAATAAATTTAATAGAAAAAACAGTATCTTTTTGTAAAAATATGATCTTTTATTAAAAATTTAAAAAAATTAAAAACGAAATAGGTAAATTCAAGACGAACATTTAAAAAAAAAATGTCTAACACTGGCATTTCTCGCCACTGTGGGCGTAGAGGGCAAGTTTCTTCGCTTCGTCGTCAATCCCAAAAATATCCCGTAGGGCAGCGGCAGCAAAACAATAGGTTGGAAGCTATGATGTAGCAGTCCTAACTAGGCGGTTTTGAAGCATAATCTCATTACATAACTCCATGTACAAGAGATTTCACATAAAATAGGCACACAGATTGATCAATCCAAATGGGAAAAATAGGAGAAGAACGGAAAATAAATAACCAAACACAAAAAGAACAGCCTTGAAATATACAAAAAATGGACATCGTTACATAAGAACAATGGTCAAAAACTGTTACCTGCTCACTTCTACACTCCGTAGAAGGCTTCTCTGTTTACATGGACTTGTCTGAGGGCTGGTTTCGGGATACAGTTCTGAAAGGAAGTAAAAGAACTTCGTAGGAATCTTCTACTTAAGATGGTGGAAAAAAACTTACCATGGGCTGAACAATAATCCGTATAAACGGTAATTGCGTGAACACAAAATACACAATTCTCAACAGAAAATATTCCCTACAATATTTAATTACTTAGTGAAATAACTCCCAACTGAATGGACACATTGGACACACCCGATTTTCACTAGAGTAAAACAGCTCAAAAGTTAACAATCTAAACTGTTTAGCACTCAGACGAAACAGAACTCCAGAAAGCGAGTGAAGATCTCACTAGAAGGACACACAAAAAACGTTATCACCAACAAATTAATATAAACGCGGTAAAAAGGACCTTAATACTAAAGTGAACCTAACACACAAATACAACATAATCATAAAATTTATCCCATATCATCCAATTTTTAAATAGTTTTCTATTTACTTCGGAACTACATTTCGGTAGAGGAAAGGTGCTGTTTTTGCTAAATTTGTTACAATGCCGCAATTTAGTTCAAATAGTGAGCTATAAATCTATCCATACGAGGCGACTAGGTAGGCAACCAATTATTGTCGCGATTAAGAGGTCGTATTTTATGCGAATTAGTTGATTGCTCTCATTAAAGTGGTAATTTTTATTCTAAGGGAATTTAACACGTAACAAAAATATGCGGACCATGTAAAAAGCAAAAAAAAAAGTTATAAATTACTCGACAACTACTTGACAATTAACATTTCATTTTAAACAAAATTGTCACAGCATGCATTTCAAAACAGAAAACCCATTCAAATTATATCTTTGGATTTTCGAAAATTTTTAACTGATTATAAAACACATTTTTACTGTTTTGCATTTTAGTTAACTAAATTTTTTAGCACCTTGTTGGATTCCTCTTTCTCACATTATCTCTCCGTATGCTTCTGAACTCTAATATTGATGTCAAATAAAAATTATTTGAATAAAAATCTAACGACCTTCGAGTAACGAAAATATGGCTAGATCTGCTCTGCTACAAATGCAAGTCTCTTGTCTCTTAGCTTCTTAGTATCAATTCATTCCTAGAAAATTATCGCCCGCTTCCTACTGAGATGCTACAACTATCTCCAATATGATCCTAGTAGGGTTGCCTCGATCGATAGCTACCAATTTCAATGTATCAAACTTGTTAAATAGGATTTAGGTCAGACGACATCGAAGATTTACTCTTTTCTGGATATGATGTTCATTTCGGTAATCTACAAGGAGTGAATGTAAAGAACGGGGCATTTTTATCAATAAAAATAAAATTATTCTCATTTTAGTTCATGTAATTTTGTAATATCTTCCAAATGTTCAAATCAAATATTCTTGAATGTGATCCAGTTTATCTCATCAACGGGGATGTCTGTATAAAGTTCGGTCGTTTTAAGGTTTAGAACTGGGCAATGGAATATGAGTAAGATAGCAAATATCTCCTTATTCATTTCAACTCACAAGCATCAGCAGTTGAATAATCCTCTGTTATAAATTGGAAGCGAATTAATGTTCTCTTTTGTAAGTGGAAGCACTGTGTCATCTAAAAACGAGTGGACTTTACTACAGATGTTCCTTATCTGCAGACATATTCAGACACGAATATAACTTCTACCTTCAAGAAGACATTCAAGTTCCGTTAAAAAAATAAACTACTTTAATCACTGTAACCCATATCGTCATGTTCCGAAAAATGAATTTTCCTGAGAAATGGTGAGTTTGGCAACACTTGTCTCCCTTCTCTTTCTTAATCCGTGCACAATAATTTGTTTACGAACGGTATAGCGGTAAGACTGGTACTATACCAGGTGTTTGGTACGCTGATAGAACGTTTTAAGGGAGTCATTTGGAACATATGTGGCCTTATATAACATTATAGAAAGTATCACAGATTTTGAGATATCGGTCTTTTGAGATATCGGCCTTTTCAGATATTGCGACCAACAAGGTCCCCAGACTTGACATTTCTCGACTTTTACATCTGGAGACGAATAAAAGAACTTTGTTGAAATAACTGATCGCGACCTCCTCATTAGGTAAATTAACGAAGTAGGTGCAAGAATTAAATAAGAAATACGATTAGACGTCACCACCACCGAAGTAAGAAAAAGTGCACGTGGATGTATTAGAACCGGTGGCTTGCATTTTGTACATCAAAGGTATTCATTTGTTCTTAATTGTTTCTTTCTTTCATTAATGTACTTGTATACTAAAATGAACTTTTACCGTTTTAAATATAATTTGTTATATTAAAAAATAAAGTGATTTTACACTTGAATTTCCATAAAAAATAAAATCGTCCGTTTAGTTTCGGAGTAATCGATTCTGAAAGTTTTACCCTTGCAGGTAAAGATGCCTAATAGTAGAGCTGAGATGAAGTTAATTTTCGTTCTTAATACCACAATTTTTTTAGAAATATGCTTCAAAAACTAGCATAACATTTTTTTGTATTAGTTTAGTAGAGGAAACTTTGTATTTTGAACAGCCAAAGAACACGTAATTAGGTCATCCAAGACGCAGTATTCACAATTATCTGAGGTGAAATCTCCAATTTTAAATAAATATGCAGGATAGCAAGCGTGGCTCAGATTTAAACGTATCAACGTTGTAATATATTTTTCTAGAACAGGTGAACTCGTCATGCCAGAATTGGTTGGGATGTAATGAATTAAAGTGTATCAAGAGGGGTTTGTGAAACAGAATTGCTTCTACATAACCAACCACTTATGTCTGAATTTTTTTTTCAACATTGTCTGTCTGTCTTATACACACTTCTTTTTCCCCTTGCTATTCCTTTCAAAAGTGATTGATTCCTTCCTATTTTTTCATAATCCTCTCAATTGCTGTTATCCACATAGCATACTCTCCTTATTTTTAATACAGTATTAGCATTTCCCTTATTAGGAACCCAACAGGTTCCTTCTTTGCACATGTCCCCAGTTCATTATTGCGTACATTTTTATCATTTTTGTTATTATTTTACCTACTATTAATGTTGATGTTTTCTATCGTTTCTTTGATCTTTTTATTTTTGTTTCTGTGTTGGACGATATCTCATTCTTCTCAAACTTTTGCTGTTGTGACGTCTTTAACACTCATTATCAGCAGCATGATGGCTCTGTATGTCCTCGTATTCAGGCTCCATGGCAGTTTACTTTTGTCAACGAAAGGTAAAATTAGCATTGTAACTCTGTGTGCGTTTGTAGTGTATTATAAACTAGTTCGGGTATAATTTAATTTAATTTCGATTAATACTTGCTAATAATTATGGTAACGACTTCACTTTCATTTAATTATAGTTAAAAAATTTATTGCCTGGTCATAATCTGTCGTGACAGCTTACGACAAACCCTCTGGGAATATCATAATGCGTAATAAGTATACCTCAACTGTAACTCAAAGTTCATTTATCTAAATCTGTTATGCACTCTTTCGATTATAACTAATGTTTCAATATTACAAAGGAAATAGTAGGTAAATTTCAGAAAAAAATTAAACATGTAATTTTTTTCTGACATCGGAGAATACTAACGGAATAATACGAATACGAAAAAAAATCAGCGAAAATTATGATAGTTTCGTCAAGAAATGCAGTAGAAATTTAAATATTCAACACCGCCATCAAAACGCGATCCAATTGAATTGACGTCAGTAGTCTATCCGTAACCCCGCCCACAGTCATACATTGCTGTCTATGCAGGTCTGCGATTTTTAAATAGTAATTGAACTAGGTTTTCTGATATTACAGAAAAAATCACTTTTAATTCATTTTACTTCCACATCCAGTGGAAGTATAGCAACGACAAAAAATTTTTTTAAAAATGTTATTGTTCAAATAGGCTTAGAATGTCATGAAACGTCGAGATTTCAAGTTTGAGCGAAAAAAAAATTCTGTCTGTCGGTTTGTCTGTCGGTCTGTCGGTCTGTCTGTCGGTCTGTCGGTCTGTCGGTCTGTCGGTCTGTCGGTCTGTCGGTCTGTCGGTCTGTCGGTCTGTAATTTTTTTTGTGCGCACGTTTACTCTGGAACCGTTTGAGATATTGACTTGAAATTTGGTACACGTATGTACTTTAACGAGATCTAGAACTAGATTATATTTTCATCTTGTTCCGTCGAAGGGTTCAGGGGTAAATTGGGGTAAATTTGGAGTAAATAGGTAAATCAAGCAGGTAAGAGTTCATAAAATTGATATTTAGTATAGACAAGAGAAGTTAAGGTCTCAAAAAAAATTTTGCATTAGCCACCCCCATTACCACCCCTACCCCATTATTAAAGGGGATGAAAAAAAATGTGATTTAGTATGTGTACAAGAACCAGAAACCTCAAAATACCCCTGTCACCACCCTCACCCCACTACCGATGTGGGGTATCGTTTTATGGGTTTTTGGGGTAGAGGATTTCAAATATTATATTATTAAAGTTCCATAAACAATTATTTCCAGATACAAAATTTTTTCGTTGTGTGACTTGGATAGAAAATCCGGATGTGGAAGTAGTGATTCCTTGGGCAGCGGTTTTTTATTTGTTTGTACGATGGATATAGCGGAAATTAAGAATTTTGAAAATGGCGCTAAAATTTTAGATAATGAACTAAGAGTATGCCACCTTATAGCTGAGAAAATTTACTACTTTTTAGATTTTTTAAGATTTCCCTTATCAGATGTTCGCACAAAAAAATATAAAAAATCAAACACAAAATGGCGAAAATACAAAAACAAAAATAAACGGATTAAAAATAATCAGCTGTAATTTATCTTTCCTAACATTTTCCTCTAAAATTGGTATTTTACGAGAAATTCGTAATAAATTACTAAATTGCTTCTATTGAAAAATTGGTTCAAAATGTTTATTTTGTGAAAATTGTAAAAGTTTGACTTTTGTTGCCTTAAAATATTCTTCATAGTAAAAACACAGTTTTTTCAGAAATATTCGACAATGAACGTCTCTTGCAGACGTATTTTGGAATCGACACAAACATTTCATCGGGTGCTCTATAAGTTGTATTTTTACAGTTTGGCACAAAATATACCTTTCTTGAAGGTATCTTAATAAACAAATATCAGACGATGGTATTGAAATGAAGCGCTTGCCTGGACCGCCCACCAAAGGCACACTATTGACGTCGCTGCTGCTAACCTCATTGCCAGGTGTTGTTTTCTAGTCTCGCTCTATCAGAAGTACTTACAACTCGGAAAATAAGTTTTTTTTTTTTTAATTTTACGAGTGCCACGTGTTTTCACATTATGAATAGTAATGATTTTGGTTAAAACAGAACATTCGTAAAATCTCTCTATTATCATTATTATCACATGCAGTGGCGTCCTGGCAAATGTTAATTGGGTCCGCGATTTGGGCTTGGGGGGGGGGGGCAAGTTTTTTCTTTGCAGTGAGAAGAATATTAAATATCAAACTGATATTTTTCGTATCGTCTGCCGTATTTCTTTCAGGCAGGTGAATAAAGCGAGGGGAGTGCAAGCTATTTACTTGTACGGTCCTCATGACGCTTCCAGTTAATAGAATAGAATAGAATAGAATAACCTTTATTTTCCAACTAGACTGTTACAACAGTATGGGCATCGTCAGTCACATTACAAATGGCATATTACAAGGATAAAAGTCTAAAATTGCAGTCAAAAGAAAATACAATTAGGTTATATATTATTTATCTAGATTAGGTTTGTTGATAACAAAAACGTATTATTATTTATTTAAAAACAGTTTAAAAAAAAATGCTAATTAAAATTTCCTAAAAAATATGTTAAAAAAGTACATGTTAATGGTGTGTAAAAAAAACATGTATTTTAAAAGACAAATATAAAAGTTATAAAAATTATTTCAGATGCATAAAAAGTCACCTATGAAAAATTATTTCAAGTTTTATGTAAGTATGTAGTCCTTTACAGAATAAAACATATGAGTTTGTAGATATTTTTTTAGCGAATGTTTGAATTTGTACAGTGTATTTAAATTTTTAATGTGATCGGAAAGTTTATTATAAATTTTAATTCCAGGGTAATAAAGTCCTTTTTCAAATCTTGCTGTTTTATGTTTAGTTGGCTGTAATTGAGTTGTGTGCCTTGTCTCATAGGTATGGTTTTGTGAATTACGTTGGTACAAATTTATATTTTTACGAACAAAAATTGCAACTTTGTAGATATACAGATAGGGCATGGTCATTATTTTTAGGGATTTAAATAGGTCTCTACATGTTTGTCTGTTAGTAGATTTAGTGATAATTCTAATGGCCCTTTTTTGAATCCTAAAGACGTCTATAGCTCTAGTACTATTTCCCCAGAATTCAATACCATAAGACATAGCGGAATTAAATGATCCATAGTATATGTTAACCATCTGCTCTGTACTACAATATTTTATCATTGTTCGCAAAGAGAAACAAACTTTTGATAATTTTGTACATATATGTTCTATTTGTTCGTACCAATTAAAATTATTATCTATATGGATACCTAAGAACTTTGTGCTGTTTGTTGATGTTATTTCAGAGTTAATTACATTTATTTTAAAGACGTCATTTTGAGCAGAATAATGCAAAATTTCTGTTTTTGAGAATTTAACTTTAGGCCATTTTCATTTAACCATCTTACTATATTGTTCACTGTTTGTTCCGTTTTTGTTTGTAGAATGACTTTATTCTTATTTCCAAGAATTGCTGTGGTGTCGTCAGCATACAGTATAATTTTTGAGTGTTCTATATGTAAGGGCAAATCGTTAACATACACCAAGAACAGTAAAGGACCTAATATTGACCCTTGGGGTACAGATATCGGGGGTAGCTTCTCCCAAGTAGATCTGTGTTGTTCATTTTGATGTTGAATTTCAACTAACTGCTTCCTATTTAACAAATAGGATTTAATAAGATCCTGTGGAGTACCCCGTACCCCATATTTATCTAATTTTTCAAAGAGTATATCATGCTTGACCATGTCAAAAGCTTTCGACAGGTCAAACATGATGCTTACCACATTGTTTCCATTTTCTAGGTTCTCTAAAATTTCATTTGTTAATTGAAAAACCGCTGCCTAAGGAATCACTACTTCCACATCCAGATTCTCTATCCGAGTCACTCACAACGAAAAAACTTTGTATGTGAAAATAATTGTTTATGGAACTTTAATAATATAACATTTAAAATCCTCTACCCCAAAAACCCATAAAACGATACCCCACATCGGTAGTGGGGTGGGGGTGGTGATAGGGGGGTGGTAGTGGGGGGTGGATGAAGTAAAAAAATATTTTGAGGTTTCTGATTCCTGTACATGCACTAAATCACATTTTTTTTTTCATCCCCTTTAATAAGGAGGTGGGGGTGGTAATAGGGGTGGCTAATGCCAAAATTTTTTTTGAGACCTCAGCTTCTCTTGTATATACTAAATACCAATTTCATGGACTCCTACTTGCTTAATTTACCCATTTACCCCAAATTTACCCCAATTTACCCCCCAACCCTTCGACGGAACAAGATGAAAATATAATCTAGTTCTCGTTAAAGTACATATGTGTACCAAATTTCAAGTCAATATCTTAAACGGTTTCAGAGTAAACGTGCGCACAAAAAAAAGTTACAGACAGACAGACAGACCGACAGACAGACAGACCGACAGACAGACAGAAATTTTTTTTTCGCTCAAACTTAAAATCTCGATGTTTCATGACATTTTAAGCCTATTTGGACAATAAAAATTTTTTAAAATTTTTTTGTCGTTACTATACTTCCACTGGACGTGGAAGTAAAATTACCGTGGTAGTATTTTTATTTTTTGTGAAACCATGTTGTTCTGGTCTCAATGCGCTATGCGATTTAAGAAAATTTACGATTTGATCGTGTATAATTTTTTCAATTATTTTTGAAAATACTGGGAGAACGGCTATAGGTCTGTAATTATTGATATCTTGTCGGCTGCCTTTCTCATAAAAAGTTTGATAATTTTAAGTCATCTGGAAAAATTCCAGTAAACAATATCTGATTTATTAAATAAGTAAGAGGGTTAAACTTTGACGCGAGCATTGTTTAACAAAGTAGGGACTAATGTCATGAATATCTTTGCAATTTGAGCTTTTAAAGTTTTTTATGATGTGTAACAAATGTTTTTCGAAAATCGGCCTTAAGAATAAACATGATCGCTGATGTAATATCTTGTAGGTGGGTGAATTAGTTTTTGTTTTTATTTCGTGAGAATTGCTAATATTTATAAAAAAATTGTTAGCGTTACTTGCTATTTCATTTGGCTCTGTTACTGTTTTGTCATTTATTTTTAATTCATTTATTTGGTTAGGCATACTTTCTTTTGTATTTTGTCTTACTACTTTCCAGGTAGTTTTTATCGCGTTATCTGAATTTAATATTTGTTTTTGAAAGTGAAGTTTTTTTGCTTCTCTCATTACTTTGTTGTATATTCGTTTGTATGTTTTATAATACTCAATTAGATTTTCGTCATTGGGATTATCACGCTTTTGTTTGTACAGTTGTTTTAAATGTTTACTAGCGATTTTGATGCCATTAGTAATCCATTTATTTCTACCAACTGATAGATTTTTGACTGATTTAATTGGAAAATGTTTGTTATAGTACAGTAGAAATATTGATAAAAATATTTTATAAATGTCGTTCGGGTTTTCATGTTTATACACAGATTCCCATGTCTCTGACGCAATATCGCAATTAAAATTATTTATGGATTCTGTGTTCACTAGTCTAATTTTTTTGTACTGATTATTGTTGATTAAAGGGAGCTTAGCTCTAACATGCATTTCAATAGCTTTGTGATCTGAAATATCGAGGTCTTGTATATTTGCATTAAAATCGGATTCTGTGATGTTAGCAAGTATATAATCTATAATATTATTTGTTGTTAAGAAAATGTCATATTACTTACATTTGCCTGGCAAAGACGCAAAGGTAAGTTTCTTATTCTGTAGAGGGTAGCGACAGATTATATACGATGTTGGAGAAATAAATAAGAGACAAATTACAAAGCCTCCCGTCAAATTTAATCTAACCCACATAAAAATGTTCTTTTGAACCCCCTGAATAAATTTTCAAATGCAGCCAGGTCCGAAAAGGTCTTCGTCTTCTACAATGTATATCTGATTTTTGACACAAGGGTAAAAATCGGCCATCTAAAATACATTGTATCTTTGAAAGTGTGAGTGCCGTGCTGAATTGGCCTTGCCCTTGATTTTTACTGTATTCTTATGAGACTGAAAAAAAATAGATTCGATGAGGATACCATGTAATTTTTTTTTTTTTTATTTTCTCGACGCAGTAATAATAGTCGAAAAATTACTATAACTATACACAGAATATTTTAAGATGATGTTATGATGAAATTGCTGCTATGCAACTGGAAGTTAGTTCAAGTTCCTGTGGTGGTCTATGTCCAGCATCAATAATATTATTTAGATATTTGACCAGTTCGTGATTCCTTGCATAACCCAACGGCCGTGACATGTGCGCACATAATTAGCTGATGAAAATAACGAAAACCCCTATTGTATGTGTTAATACTAGTTTCTCAAAAAGTATTTATAAATGTGCTTTATTGGGATGTTAATATAAGCTTGAGATGATACACAGCTCGTTTTCTGTAACCTTAAATAATTTTTTGTAACGTCATATCCTAAAATGACAATTATTTGACAGTGTCAATTAATCAAAACAATGTCATTATGGACAAGTGAAAAATAAATAAAAAAGTGGGAAATAAAACTGAATATTTCGTTGTTTTACTATTGATTTCTATGGAAACAGCAATAGAATTTAGTCATTACGACAAGGTAACTTTGTCCGTTTCTCTCGATGTTGTGATTTGGAACGATCTTTAGGGCTCCATATCTCAAAACGAAGACCTTTTCGGACCTAGCTGCATTTGAACATTTGTTCAGTTGGTTCGAAAGAACATTTTTACCTGGGTTAGATTAAATTTGACGGGAGGTAGAAATCCCCTATATGGTGTGCGGATTCCTTTTTCGATTGTTCATTGCCATGTTTTATTGATCGGACGGGGGGGGCTAAAGTATTTAGGGCCCAATCCGCGTTTGCGGACCCGCGGACCTAGCCAGGACGCCACTGATCACATGCAGTGTCGCAAAATATGCGTTTGTTAATTAGCCATGTAAAAAGTTAAGACTTATTCTCATATCAAAACTTCTTGTGTTTTTCTTTCTTTATTTTATTTTCCTTCTTTGATATTTGCTCTGATTTATTTCCTATTTTTTGTTTCTTTTTTTTTCTTTGCCTGAAGATGTACGATACACTATGATCTACTGCGTTGCACTCTGTCAGATGTATATTATTTTCTAAGCATATGCCACCCACTTATGCAAGTTAATTACGCACTGCATATTTTACTTAACTTTTACTACTAACTACTTGAAAAGATCATAAGAACGTTCACAATTGCATGTTTGCCCTCAACTACGACTAAACTAGAACTCTCATTGTTTAAAATGAAAGTGATTGCAGAAAACTATATCTATCTTTTATGTCTTCGGGCGAAACTTTTAGTTCCTATGTTAACCGAAATGTACTAATACGGATACAAACATATCAGAACTGGATTAGAGTAATTCTATAACGGATTTTGGAACACTTTAAGAATATTTGGAAGTTTCACCGTGAACTGCACCTACTCTTCTGCTTTTACAAAAAAAAAATCGCAAATTTTTCAATTTTCTGTTCGTAAAATTATTACAAATCATATAGTCTAGTCAACGAAATAGTAGTAGAGGACATGGAGGAGGGCAGAATTTTCCTCTTCAGGAATGTGTTGGGGGTAGAGATGGGCGCGTGAGTCGATTTTGACTCACGCTCACGCACGCTCACGACTTTCAACCTTTAGCTCACGCACACTCACGCACGACTGATATATGTTAAGGCAAACTCACGCACGCTCACGCACGGGATCTTTTGACTCACGCACACTCACGAAATCTTCCGTGATTTGGTACCTTAAATGTACACGCTCACGCCGTGACACGCCGTGACACGGTGAAATTCACGTCACGTGCCCATCTCTGGACCAGAGTGACCAGACCAGGCCAGGAGGGCTAGGCGACTGGCGAATGCAGTAGAGAGAAACTGCAATTACGCAGTTTGATTTGAATGTTGCGTCATTCATCCTGTCTCCTGTCCTTTTCCCTCCCTTCTCGCGCTCGTGTTCCGTCTTCCGTCTATCACTTCGCTTCTTATTCTTGTCACGACACGACAGCTTGAAGTTTTAAAGCAGAGATGGGGCGTCGTGTCACGGCGTGAATATTATCTCACGCACGCTGACGCACGGGATCTTTTGACTCACGCACACTCACGAAATCTTCCGTGATTTGGTACCTTAAATGTACACGCTCACGCCGTGACACGCCGTGACACGGCGTGACACGGTGAAATTCACGTCACGTGCCCATCTCTGGTTGGGGGTAGTTAGGAGGTAAACATAGTTAAAGTCCCCGCCCCTAACCCCGCTGCTTCAGTGGGGAGGGGGGTTTGGAAAGGTTCCTTTTTTCGATTCTTCGATTATAACTCGGAAACGATGCGCCGTGCGAAATTAAATGTAATTAAATTTATTACAAGAATGTCTTCATCATTTTCTTCTTATATGTTATAATTTACGAGACATTCGCCAGCCAAAATAGATCATTAAATAAATACATTAATTAGGTACTTTGAATATTTCTGTGAAAGCAGTTTACCGTGGTCTGCTAATAAATCACAAACACAACACTCGACGTATTTACTAACTTAATATTTTGTCGAAATCTATAGATTTCCTTAAATATATAGTGTGACTCACTTAAAATGAAGACACCTTTATAACCTTCTTATTTTGTTTCCGATTTGAATCAAATCTTACTCAAGTAGAGATCAAATTAGTATCTACTTATGACCAGAAAAACATTCGCCTGCTACAAAGGCAAACCCACCTGCGGTACCAAAATATGCTGAAAATAATTAAAAATCATATTAGTGGGTCTTTCACATATCTACGATAAGTTGCCGAAATTGAGGATCCCCTTTACCAGATGAGCTTATGTATGAGAAATCCCCCATCAACAACCAAATCAAATTTTGGTGTATGCGCGTCAATCGGATCCATTTTTTAGAATTTTTAACATTCAAAATGTTTTTATTTTTCAACATATTTTGGTACCGCAGGTGGCTTGCTTTTGTAGCAGGCTACTGTTTTTCTTGTCATAAGTAGATCCTAATTTGTTCTATACTTGATTAAAATTTGATTCAAATCGGAAAGAAAATTAAAAACTTATAGGGGTGCTTTCATTTTCAGTGAGTCACACTGTAAATTTAAGGAAATGTATAGATTTCGACAAAATATTACGTTAGTAAATATGTCGAGTATTGTAAAATATTGTTCTGTGACTGTGATTTATTAGCAGACCACGGTAAACTGCTTTGATAGAGATATTCAATGTACTAAATTAATTAATGTATTAATTATCTATTTTGGCTGGCGAATATCTCGTAAACTATAACATATAAGAAGAAAATGAATATAAATATTCTTGTAGGAAATTTAATTATGTTTAATTTTGCATAGATTACCTTTTCCCGTACGACGCATAATTTCCGAATTATAAGCGAAAAACGAGAAAAGGAATGTTTCCACCGCCAACCCTCCCCCACCCCCCTGAAGCAGCGACGCTAGGGGCGGGGACTTTCAGTATGTCTACCTACTAACTATCCCCATCACATTCCTGAAGAGGAAAATTCTCCCTCCCTCAATGTCCTCTACAATTCCCTTTTGGGCATTCATTGATTGGACTAATATGAAAATTTGTTAGCAACGGGCCTGTGAACAGAGCGACTCATTAAATGAATCAAACACATAATTTTAGAAGTAGTGAAATACAAATCTTGAAGAAAGTCTATGAAGCATAAATATTAAAAAAAAGTATCTTTAAATAATTATATTTTTTGATATGCATTAAAAATGGGTTTGTATATGTTAAAAATTTTAACGACAATAAAAACTGAATTAATAACGTACCCAAGCACTTCCTTTAATAACTAATATATTAATAAAGGGAGCAATTTAATAGCTCAAAATGCTGTAAAATATTTAATGACACATTGTCCCAGATTGGTTAGGTAGTTTATGTTTATATCCCATGGGTCTACTTGTTATTCTCTTTAAGTCGGCCTTTTGCCTTTCTCGTTAAATTTACAAAGAAAGTTTATCTAAATAATCCTCTTCCATAATCATGACATGGGAAGTTACTCTGAACAAATACCAACATCAATGTAATCTAGGGAACTCTTGAGTAAGTCACAGTACCTGAAGGAGAATATAAAAATTAGCATTTGTTTAACAAAGTGAGGCAGAGAATACAAAAGCATTAAAAGTTGTGTCGAAATTGTACCGTCACGTCACATGAAAATTGTTTACATGATTTGGCACTTTGCAAACAGCTTGCCTCAGGTAGATTGTATTACGACTTCCAATATACTGAAATAGTACAGTACCTAAAGGTCAAAGGTATGTAAAATTTCGGAATAATTTCATATGTAATGATAATTTTTCTTCATGGGTTATGATTGTAGTAAAAGGTATTGTCTTAAGTTTCTATATGGTCCGGATACTTGCTCGAGGGGTGAAAACCACCCCTAGCTTAACACGAAGCCAAATATCGTTCAAATTGTCAGAGGAAAAATGTTCCATTCTTCTACTAATACTATCCAAGACATATTCGATCGGAGATCGATCAAGTGACCCTGGTGGCCATAAAGGGAGCACCACATTAGCTCGGTTCCCAATTACGTTGGCCTAAATGCACCACTTAATAAAAACCTTAAAATGAGTTTATCTCAACATCAAGATTTCTGAACATACGGGGGTTCTCCTTAGGGGTATCAGCAGAATATATTGCTGCTCTTAGCTTTACCGCGTCAACAAATATTTTAGATATTTTTATACAATAAACATTTTCTTACATGCCGATTCTTATTTACTTTTTTCTTCTCCGGATAAATGATACGTAGGTGTTTACAGTTCAATGTTGATTTTGTTTACCTTATGTAGCCTTGTTGACACAGCAGTATGTTCATAAGTATAGATATGTATTCAAACTGTACAGCTGCGCAGTGTGGCATTTACGAGTTTAAAGGTAAAAATTCGATTCCTCCTTTGTAATTCAACCAAAATCAGTCTATTTGGGCTCAAAATTTTCGTAACACTAAGCTCTTTAATGAAGAAATGCGAAAATTGCAATCCAGCTTATTTTTGACACATGACAGCTCAATAGAGGGTAAAAAATCTGAAAACCCTATGAAGGCAGAATTTAGACACAGTTCCTATACAACTCCTTAGAAGACCACCAATATTATATTTTATTATGACTATTGATTTGCAGAATCTGAATTTCAATGGTCCGAAACCATATACTTAAATAATTTTAGAAATGACCATTTTTTGAGCGAAATTGGTAATTTTTTTTAGGTATGTCACAAAATCTAAAGTACCAAATACCCTTTTATTTTAAGTTCTTTTATTCGCAGAATTTGTATATAAGTATCACAAACGAAAAGATCAAAGGGCTACGAACTACGACCATTTTTTGGTCATTTTTGGTCATTTTTCAGTCATTTATCTGCTTGTGAACGGTTAATTGTGCGCGAACTAAATAAGTATCTGTGTGTATCACATTCTGTAATATTTTTTTGACATATTGGATTCGAAATTCATGGTTCTGAAACCTAATAGTCCAAATAATTTTAGAAATTTTCATTTTTTTTGCCAATGCATATTTTTCGGATCCTATTTTGTATGTAACAAAATCTAAAGTACCATGTATTTTAATTTCTTTTATCCGCAGAATTTGAATATAAGTATCACAACTGTAATTTTTCCCATAGTTTTTTTAGTTGATTCCATTTTTCTCTTTTATAGTGCAAAGTACGACAATCTGAGTAGCTGGCTAATGGGAAATACCCAAGGCCAATCTAAACCCGGAAAAAAAAGTATCACAAAACAAAAAGGTTGAAAGGGTATGAACTGAGACTATTTTTTGGTCATTGTTGGTCATTTATCTGCTTGTGAACGGTTATTTTTGCACAAACTAAATAAGTAATCATGTATGCCAAGTTCTGCAATGTTTTCTGCACATATAAGATTTAAATTTCATGGTTTTGAAACCTAATAGTCGAAATAATTTTAGAAAGGGCTAATTTTTGTCTATTGGTAATTTTCGGGTCCTTTTTTGTGTGTAACAAAATTTAAAGTACCAAAATAATAAATGAATATTTGCAGTATAAGATTTTTTTCGACTTCAACTAGTTATCGTTATATTTGATTCGAGTGTCAAAACAAAAAACTTTAGAATTCTATACATTTTTTTTATAAATGTATTGTATAAATAATATAATTAGTAAATAAGAAACCTTGACTAAATATAACTGAATATTGCTTTTTTACTTTTTAAGAAATACCATTATTTTTATTTATAAATTATGCTTTTCTTTGAACTTCTATAGGTTTTAATAGTATTGTACAAAACAGTAATTAGAAGGAAAATATTGAAATAAATAGTATAATAGTATAATTAAACACCTTTATTTATATTAATTTTCGTAAGGCTTTAATAACTGTTAATAAATAAATAAATAAAGAAATAAAAAATTCATCAATACATTTTAAAGTGGATACTTACCTTATTTTTTAACTTTAACCTCAAATATTTAACTAATAAAAAAAACCGCTGCCCAAGGAATCACTACTTCCACATCCGGATTTTCTATCCAAGTCACACAACGAAAAAATTTTGTATTTTGAAATAATTGTTTATGGAACTCTAATAATATAATATTTGAATTCCTCTACCCCAAAAACCCTTAAAACGATACCCCACATCGATAGTGGGGTGGGGGTGGTGACAGGGGGTGGGAGTAGGGGGTGGATAAAAATAAAAAAATATTTTGATGTTTCTGGTTCTTGTACACACACTAAATCACATTTTTTTTCATCCCCTTTAATAATGGGGTGGGGGTGGTAATGGGGGTGGCCAATGCCAAATTTTTTTGAGACCTTAGCTTCTCTTATATATACTAAATACCAATTTTATGGACTCTTACCTGCTTGATTTACCTATTTTCCCCAAATTTACCCCAATTTACCCCCCAACCCTACGACGGAACAAGATGAAAATATAATCTAGTTCTAGATCTCGTTAAAGTACATATGTGTACCAAATTTCAAGTCAATATCTCAAACGGTTCCAGAGTAAACGTGCGCACAAAAAAAGTTACAGACCGACAAACCGACAGAAATTTTTTTTTTCGCTCAAACTTGAAATCTCGACGTTTCATGACATTCTAAGCCTATTTGAACAATAAAAATTTTTAAATTTTTTTTTGTCGTTACTATACTTCCACTGGATGTGGAAGTAATATTTACATTAAAAATGGTTTAAAGTCTTCAAGTCTTAGAAATCAACAAATCTTTTGCTTCCTTAGAGAGGTTTATCATTTTTCATTCTTCTCGTAGTGTCGTGCGCAAAAAAAATGGACAAGTCTTAGGACGTATTTTTGCTAAAATCTAGTTGTGTACATCTAACTTTAATTTTTGTGACATTGTCAGTTATTTGTCAAAATTCATTGCAAGTGTGCAAATAGAGACGGATTTAGAAAAAAATGGTTGTCCTATTTTTTTTTGTTAGCGTACGACAGTACACGTAATGTAGCTATATAAGGATCCGATGATATCAGCAAATTACATATAATATCTTCATTAGTATCAGTCCAACTCACCATTCTACTTTTAGAAATTACCATTTTTTGACCGAAATTGGTAATTTGTGGGCCCTTTTATGTATGTAACAAAATCTAATCCTTTTATTTTAAGTTCTTTTATTCGCAGAATTTGTATATAAGTATCACGAACGAAAAGGTCGAAAGGCTACGTACTGCGACCATTTTAGTTCCACATCCAGTGGAAGTATAGAGATCGACAAAAAAAATTTTCAAAATTTTTATTGTTCAAATTGGCTTAGAATGTCATGAAACGTCGAGATTTTAAGTTTGAGCAGAACAAAATTTGTGTCTGTCAGTGTCTCTGTAACTTTTTTTGCGCGCACGATTACTCTAGAACCGTTTAAGATATTGACTTGAAATTTGGTACACGTAGGTATGTATGTTAACGAGATCTGGAAGTAGATTATATTTTGATCTTATTCCATTGAAGGGATGGGGGGTAAATAGGTAAATCAAGGAAGTATAAGTCCATGAAATTGGTGTTTATTATATATAAGAGAAGTTAAGGTGGCAATATCTTAAACGGTTCCAGAGTAATCGTGCTCACAAAAAAAGGCTACAGACAGACTGACCTACAGACAGGCAGGCAGGCAGGCAGGCAGACAGGCAGACAGACAGCCAGACAGAAAGACCGACAGAGAGAATTTTTTTGCTCAAACTTAAAATCTCGATGTTTCATGACATTCTAAGCCCATTTGAACAATTAAATTTTCAAATTTTTTTTGTCGATACTATTACCTCCACTGAATGTGAAAGTAACATGGTCATAGTTCGTAGCCCTTTGACCTTTTCGTTTGTGATACTTATATACAAATTCTGCGAATAAAAGAACTTAAAATAAAAGGGTATTTGGTACTTTAGATTTTGTTACATACATAAAAGGGCCAAAAAATTATCAATTTCGGCCAGAAAATGGTCATTTCTAAAATTATTTAGGTATATGGTTTCGAATCCTTGAAATTCAGATTCTGCAAGTCAAAAATCATGATAAAATATGATATTGATGGTCTTCCATGGAGTTATATAGGAAATGACAGTGTTTATATTCTGCCTTTATAGGGTTTTCACATTTTCTAAGGGCTTTTGACAGCTTTCATGTGTCAAAAATTAGCTGGATTACAATTTTCGCAGTTCTTCATTAAAGTACTCAGTATTACGAAAATTTTGAGCCCAAATAAATTGATTTTGGTTAAATTGCCAATGAGGAGTCGAATTTTCACCTAAAAGACTCCACACTGTGCGCCCTGCATAAAGAAATAGCTATAACTAGAGGTGCAATGTGCACCGAGGGTAAATGGTCTACCTCTGCCAATTACATGCTCAGAATCTCTGTCTTTGGTATTTCCCTGGTTTTTGCATAACAAACTTTTTTCAATTTTGAAACGATGACAACTGACAAAGCTGTCATGTCCTGCAGGCAGAAGTTATGATTATTACTTCTTACGACTGTCAATTTATATGTATTTTTAAATCCAAAGTCAGTATAAATATGGAATATTCTTTATTATAGAACTAAGGAATACTACCTTGGCCATTTTTATGGTTTATATGGTCTGATAAACACAATCAGTCAAAATCAATAGTGATCACATGATATAGTAGATCTTTTTACAAGTGAAGCCCGTCAATTGACAACGTGGCGATGCCGAGCTGATAGGACAATTGCCAGAATTAATAACTCCTACCCGATGATCAAATCATTTAGAAACTTCTGCCACGAGCTCCTTAACTAAAAAGGGGCATATACTTTTTGTAAGGGAGTGATATTTTAATATGTTGCCCTAGTCATTTGAAATGTGTCCTAGTTATTAACCATTTATTAATATTTTCACTGAGTTAATACTAAATTTGTGAATAAAAACATAAATTGGATAAAGCTTTAAATATCGTGATTGGTGACAGCGACGAGTAATTCGCATACAACTGAGCACATTGTTTTTGCAGTTAAGCCAATGCTTTGTTTGCTGGATTAGTCCAAAGCTAATCTGTTTCATTTATAATCTTAATGAAATTGTAATTCTCTAAGCAATTCCATTTTATACTAAGAGGAATATGTTTGAAAGGTAACATGGAACTAGATTTCGCAAAAGCATTTTGAAGAAGAAAAATAGTCAGGTAAAAAGTAAAAGAAAACATTCAATTAGGAATTAACGGTGCATGGAAGATTTTCTTTATTGCCATTATGCACCCATATGGTTGCTTGAGATAATTTTCATTAGCAGCCTCAATAGTAACTGAACCATTTCATTATTCTTTCATTTTATAAAATGAAAATACAGAACACACATCCTAATACTGATATCAATATTTTCTTTAATAAATTGACATTATTTATTTATTTATTTCCAAATTTGTACACTACAGATTTGAATAAAAATTCCAATTGGTACATAGTAACTTACTAGTAATTAATTCAAACTATACCTCTTTAAACTGTATTATCAAAAAAGTATGTCTTCACTGTTTTGTGTAATGATCTAGATATTAATTTGTTTGATAAATGTCTATCAACTAAACTAGTATGTGACATGTTTGAATTTTGATTAGACAACAAAGGAACCAACTCATATATTTCAAAATAGAAATGATCACGAGTTCTGCAGATTACTTAATAAATTACTTATAGATTACTTTGTGACTAATATGCCGATCTCAAAGGTATAAACAAGTATACGGAGCTACAACAAACAATAATAATAACCATTGTGGTAAGATTTATATACGAAGAATAATTACTACGAAATAAAATCTGCATGAATTCAATGTGCGGCTGTCCATTAACTGGAATTACATCTCAATATTAGATCCAAATGGAACAAACCTTAAAATATTTACAACTTGTTTGGATGAATAATGTATATACCATGTCCTCTCATTTATAAAATTTTTCAAATTGGGTTATGGTTTGATAAGTGATGAAGTAGTTAAGAAGAGCTAGTACAATAACATGAAAGATATCCAAAATAAGAGCAACTTTGCCATATACAAGGTGTTCCTTATCATTAAGTTCAAATTTTGATAGCATACATTTAGTTGTAAGACTAAAAAACACAAAAGTGGTAGATCGATTTTCATTTGCTTCGAAATGACAGGTCTATTAAATTTGTGAACAGTAATTAGAGAATATTATTTAGGTATTATGCAAACAGTAAATAAAAAAAAATAAAAACTTATCTTAATCATCCGTAAAAATTAAAAAAAAGAAAAAAAATAATTTTGTTCCTTTGTTACTTATTCACACGAATGACTAAGGTATTTTTAATTTTTTTTTTACTGTTCACAAATTTAATAAGACTGTAGCTTCGAGACAAATAATAATAATCGATCTATCATTTTTGTGTTTTTTAGTCCTACAATTAAGTGTACGTTACGCTCCTAAAATTTGAACGTACGGGACACATTGTATAATAGTAAGAAAAGGCAACTCAAAACAATAATGCTGAAAATGAGTCAAAACTTGGAATATCGTGGATCAAAGACTTAGCAAAACAAATGTTTTAGGAAAACCCATCTAATTAATTATTTATTGATAATGAAACATTATTGCAATAGAATTGTTAAATGTTTTGCTTCTCATTTTGTTACCGCATACAGTGAGTGTCTGAAAGTAATGTTTTTCTATTATACAAAATTAGAACTGACCGAAGTCATTAATAATCTCAAAAACAAAAACTTATCAGGCTTAATTGTACCAGAGATGGGCACTACTTCAAGTAAAAGTAGTATAAATTGTACTTCAATTACATTTTATTACTTGAAGTATTTCACTTCAAATACCCAAAGAAATGAGTAACTATTCTTTGGTACAGAAACTACAAGTTTGAGAAGGTGCCAAAATTTTTTTTTTGAAAATCACCAGTTTTGGCCCGTTTTTGGCCAAAAGTCCAATTTTTGGTAAAAAATCTGGAAAATGGGCAAGCAGAAAATGTTGGCATATGGTTTTCCATCACTGAGCATTGACAACGAAAATTTTCCGCCTAGTCAGTAATAAACATGTAGTCCTATATTGAGAGTGTTTATATTATGTGTTAATGTGTTCAGGTAGAGTTAATGTTTGGGGGTTTTGGGGGTGGTTTGGGGGGGGTTACAGTGAGAAAAAAATGTTGGCACTCACAGAGACTATTCTTTGGTACAGAAACTACAAGTTTTTTTTTTTTGAAAAGCACCAGTTTTGGCCCGTTTTTGGCAAAAAGTCCAATTTTTGATCAAAAATCTGGAAAATGGGCAAGCAGAAAATGTTGGCATATGGTTTTCCATCAATGAGCATTGACAATGAAAATTTTCCGCCTAGTCAGTAATAAACATGTAGTCCTATATTGAGAGTGTTTATATTATGTGTTAATGTGTTCGATTCCCGGACATAGGTATTTCCGAATCCATTTTTCTGCATGGACTTTTTTCCGAATGAATAAAAATTCCGAAATGTAATTATTCCGAATTTTATTTTTCCGAATAATATTTATTCCGAATCCATTTTTCCGAATAGCAAATATTCCGAAACTGAACTAAGAGAAAACTTGAGAAAAACGCTCCGCCGAACACGTACAAAAAATCTGCCTACTAACCCTAAACTTCGCTTAGGCCGCAAAGTAAAAGCAGCGCCGAAGAAAAAATGGAAAGACTTGCAAGACGGATTGAAAAGAGTGACTGAGACGTACCAGGAGTATAGGGATGAAAGGAAAGAATTGGAATATTTGAGGTCTATAGCGTATAACAGTTCGATTTGATAAAGATTGTACGTTGTAATTTAAATTCTAAATTATAATCTATGTATTTAAATCTATGTATTTACATACGGAAGTTGGAAAAATGAATGCGGAAAAATGTAATTCGAAATTTGGTGTATTCGGAAGAAAGGTCGGACGGAAAAATGACCGGATACGAATGTGTTCAGGTAGAGTTAATGTTTGGGGGTTTTGGGTGTGGTTTGGGGGGGGGGGGCACATTGAGAAAAAAATGTTGGCACTCACAGATACTATTCTTTGGTACAGAAAGGGCCAACCGCGCCCAAAATTTTGTACACCAGATTTCCTCTTTGACGAAGATTACACAGATTTCCTCGGACTTCCTCCAGACTTCCTGGGATTTCCTCGGATTTCCTGGGACTTCCTCGGACTTCTTTCAGATTTCTTAAGATTTTCTGGGACTTCCCCGGACTTCCCCGGACTTCCTCGGACTTCCTGGGACTTCCTGGGACTTCCTCGGACTTCCTGGACTTCCTCGGATTTCCTCCAGATTTCCTCGGATTTCTTGGAATTTCCTTAGATTTCCTTGATATTCCCAGATTTCTTCCGAAGTTCCTTTTTTCGATTTACTTCCACGTCCAGTGGAAGTATAGTAACGACAAAAAATTTTTTTTAAATTTTTATTGTTCAAATAGGCTTAGAATGTCATGAAACGTCGAGATTTTAAGCTTGAGTGAAAAAAATTCTGTCGGTCTGTCTGTCTGTCGGTCTTCTGTATAATTTTTTGTGCGCACGTTTATTCTGGAACCGTTTAAGATATTGACTTGAAATTTACTACACATATGTATTTTAACGAGATCTGAAACTAGATTATATTTTCATCTTGTTCCGTCGAAGGGTTGGGGGGTAAATTGGGGTAAATGGGGATAAATAGGTAACTGAAGCAGGTAAGAATCCATAAAATTGGTATTTAGTATATACAAGAGAAGCTACCCACACAGCACATGACGTCCCTAGGATATCCTCATTTAGTCCCGTATATCCCAATCGAGGGACAACATTCCTCAGGATATCCTCAGGATATCCCAGTAAAATATGTACAACCTGAGAATATCCCAAATGGGGATATCCTAGACAAATCCTGGCAGGATGTCCTAGTAATATCCTGCAAAAATATTAAAAGCCTAACAATATCCACTGTGGGAATATCCTGGGCAAGTCCTAGACGTCCTATTATTATTATTTAGGAGATTTCAACAACAAAATAATGAAAAATGTACATATTTTGAAGCTATTTATTTATAGTGTCTTTTAGTTTGTAAAATATGCTTCTAAAAACTTAATTTTTTGCTCTATTTGAAAATCTCTTCCAGTACAAATTCATTAAAAATGTATTAATGCATATCTTATTTAAATACCAGTTATTTAATTTGCTTTTAATACATTTACTGTGTTTTGAATTAGCCGCCTTTTTGTGACAAGTCGAAAGTTCAACTGAAGGTTATGTCGGTTCATTTCGTTATATCGACACGACACCGAAGCCGTTTTGTTGATGTCGTCTCGTGTTTGTGGTTGTAGAAAAGTGCCCAGTAAAATAAACGAACAACAAGAAAAAGAAAATATTTCACCAGCGATTTTCACTTTATATCAGACATATCGAATTTGTACCTTTTGGTATTATTCTGTGGCGATTAGAAAGAGGGACCTGCTATTATTAAAGGTAAGCATTGTGTTTGTATATTTATTTAGTAAACAAATGTATATCACTTTATTAGCCTCCTAGCATCTTCAATCCGAAAATTATTATTTCAATACACTGATTTAAAACGTTTATTAGTTTGTTTCTAAAAATGCCTAAAGATCGCTACAAGAAATCGTCGTTCTATAGACGAGGTAATAAAAATGGGAGTTGATTGTTTCCAAATTGTAGAAATGACAATAATAATAGTTCGGGTAATTCCAATGTTCCATAATATAGACGCTTATATTAGTAAGTTCTAGTTGTCCAAGATAACAAAAGTAGCAATTTTTAAAAAATTTAGCTTTATTCAACATTTTTTAGGTTGATTAATAGAGGATAGTACTAGAAGTTTATACAATCAAAAAATCGGCAGCTACTGGAAGCGGCTGGAACCTCCCCACACGGTGGATCCTTATCAGCTGTATTTGGATATTACATCGGAAATCAGAGCACTAAGCAAACAGATAAATTACACGTGACTTTGGAGCCATTTATTTCATCAACAAATATCGAACGAACTGAAGCGGACTACAAGCAATCTGTTAAAACATAACCTCTCATGTTTGTTTATGTTGCATGTTAATCAATTGCCGGATATTATAAGGGTATTAACAGTTAACGTTTCGAAGATTTTGTAAAATATTGGATAATGAAAAAAAAATAATAACACAGAATTTAGCCCAAATGACACTCTAACTTCAACAAGTCAATAACATTATGGACTGTTCAAGCAGACTACGCATGCATCAAATTAAAATCTTCCTGCTCGATCAAAAAGGTTGAGCAAGTCGAGCTTCGTCCGAGGCCTTTATTTTGTAATATTCGAACGTTTAAGATTTAGCTCAGTTAGTTCGATTTGCAATGAACGATTGTGACGTGTCGCATCAATCAGGCGTAATATCCGAACACGGCTATAAACAATTATTACCTTAAAAAAAAAACAACTAAAATAAGTTTTGACATTGTCAAAAATATTTGGGTTGGTAACCTTTACGAATGTTGATTTTTAGGTTATGAAATATATTTAGGGACATAACATGTTTAAGTTTTTCAAGTTTATTCTCATTTTTAATGTTTGACTACGCATTTTTAGCTTGGAGCCACAGTGACTCCGAGCAGATAGTTAAAAAACTCATGCAAATAATTTTTCTATATAGACCATCTTAGGATGACGTCACGATAAGTCGACCATATTGCCTGAGGGATAACCAAACTTTCTATTCCAATGTAAACAAAGAAGTAATCTCAGTTTTAAATGTGAAATAAAAATAAAACACCATCTTTTTTTGCGACAAGGTGCGATTGTGAGATAAGGTTTATTTTGAATGTAAAAAAGCTTAGAAGAAAGGTAAAGAAATCACTTTCTAGCAGAGTCTATTGAATACTACATACGGATAATATATCACTGAAATCTAGCACTTAGTTATTTAAATGTAAACTTGCCTTGCCCATAACAATGAAAACATTTGAGTTTATCTTTTTTGCACAAACTTCTTGCACAAATCCAGCCTCATAATATTTATATGCTTGTAAAGATTTGTATGCCTTTAACTGCTGATCTGCGAAGAAGCTGTGAGTCGACACTAAGTAATTTACCATATTAATTATCGACACACAAGGTAAAATAGACAAATCTGCAGAAAGGTCTCCAGTCTCCACTCCAAGGGTGTATGGGTCAATATTGTCTATTATTTTGATTTTCTTTCTCATCGTAGCGACACTTTACATCACCCATAAGGGTTGGATAATATTCACCATATGACATTATTACGAAAACACACACAGTTTCTCAAGAAAATCAGAAAAAAATATATAAAACCACGCAAACTGCATGTTGTTGTCCCTCAAGCAAAATGTCAAAATTGTCAAAACCATGTGACCTAAAAATGATTGATTAATAAAAAAATAGATTGCTAATTACAGGTTAGATTTCTAACCCACAAAAAGAGTCCTATTTTATTAGGACAAAGTATTTAGAACTTCATAAACATTACACTGTACTAGATTTTAGTTGAAAGTACGGGAACCAGGCAGAAATTTTAATAACAGCTACGTAATATTCTTAAATCTTAAGAAATATATATTTTTGAGGTTAGCTGTGACGTCACGTACCATAAGCTATAAATCAACATTCACAAAGGTTACCAACCCAAATATTTTTGACAGATGGCAAAATACGTTTTCCCCTAACAATAATACCAATAATATTTTTTGGATGCTGTCATATGTGCGCATATAACGAATTATTTTTAATTTTTTTAACGGAAACCAAATCGAAAGGGTGCAAGTGTGATATATCGTTGAAATTGGAATTTATACTGCTTTTTAATGGTTCAATTACAAATTCTAAGTAATCATAAAATAAACAACTTGTGCCAAAATGGCACTAAACGTAATCCGATCTCAACCAAAACCTTTTCAGATCTTCTGGAGCACTAAAGAAACCCTCATGTAAAAGTTTCATCCAAATCCGTTTAGTAGCTTCGTAGCTATCGTGCTAACACACAGGCATTAGTCACAAACCACTTTTTTGGGTTTCCGGGACCTCGAAATCGTAAAGATTTGATGTTATCTCAATTTTCGATTTTGCATTAATTGTAGTAACCTCCCACAATTATTGTGGGGAGGTTAATAAACACAACACTATAAAAACTAAGTTCGTAGGCAAGAGCACTTAATAATTTTGATTATTGATACGGGAAACAACTAAACGAAAACATCCGTTCGTTGGTAATGGGTGGTAGGGATGGCCATCTTTTGGAAAAACCATATAACTCTTGGTGGACAGCTTCCCTGCCAGATGTGGCCGGAGTAGTGTTCATGGTGGATCGTTTAGGTTTGAGTTGATATATTTTGTTTTATCTTCTGGCCTCAGCCGATTTTTCACTAAATTGGTCGGGGAAGTAAGCTGTCAAATTTTTGGTTTCAATGTTTTTCTGCGGGAATTTGGTTTTTGACAGTTTTCGAAAAAATATTTTAGGTTGGTACCAATGTCTTAAATTATTTTTAAGTTATGTAGCACTATTTTTAGGTTATGTTGCCGGAAGAATTTCCGGGATCTGCACATGACGTCATAGCTAACCTCAAAAATATATATTTCTTAAAATTTAGTACTACGTAGCTATTATTAAAATTTCTGCCTGGTTCCCATACTTTCGACCAAAATCTAGTTCAATGTAATGTTTATAAAGTTCTAACTAGTTTGTAATAGATGGCAGGACCAATAAGTTCTCTCATTACTTACGCATAGATAGAAAATTTTACAGGTTCTGTGCATACGTACATACAGTGTTGCATACATTCCCGGCTTCTTGTTTTTGACAAGAGTCCAGTGACATCTGACATTAAGTAGCTAAATTAAAACATTGAAAGAATATATGTAACACTACATGCAGTATTGCACGTGTCGTCACAGCTAACCTCAAAAATATATATTTCTTAAGATTTACAGGTATTACGTAGCTATTATTAAAATTTCTGCCTGGTTCCTGTACTTTCAACCAAAGTCAAGTTCAACGTAATATGTATGAAGTTTTAAATAGTTTGTCACAATAAAATAAGACACTTTTGCAGGTTAGGAATCTAACCTATAATTAGCAGTCTATTTTTATTAATCAACAATATTGAAAAATTATTTGGTGAAATTTTAAATATTTGCTTGGAGCCAGTATGGCTCCGAGCTAAAAATGCCTATACAAACATTAAATATGAGAATACACGAAAAGACCTTAAAATTTGAGGTTGTGTTAGTTATACGATGCACATGCCCAGGTAATTGTAGGACCTTATTGCTCGCGCCATCTATTAAAGTAAATAGAAACCATGCACTTACGAAGCCATTATTATAATAGGAAAGTGCCGGACCACCTATTTAATACACCGTGGTGTAGACGCAACTGGTACGCAAGGTCACAGAAAACGAGCCATCAAAACTGAAAGGAACCGCCAAAGACTTCGCCTCTGTGCAGTTTCTGTATTCTGTGGTTCCACTATAAAATATATTTTACACAAGAAGCGTGTTATTTGGTTTTTAATTTTTTTCACGGAAACCAAAGCTAAAGAGTGCAAGTGTGATATATCGTTGAAATCGGAATTTTTACTGCTTTTCAATGGTTCGATTACAAATTGTAAGTAATCATAAAATAAACAACTTGTTGTGCCAAAACAGCAACAAACGTAATCCGATCTCAACCAAAACCTTTTCAGATCTTCTGGAGCACTAAAGAAACCCTCATGCAAAGTTTCATCCAAATCCGTTTAGTGGCTTCGCCGCTATCGTGCTAACAGACATACACACACATACACACACACAGACATTTTTCAAAAACAACTTTTTTGGGTTCCTGGGACCTCAAAACGTAAAGATTTGATGTTATCTCAATTTTCGATTTTGGACTAATTGTAGTAACCTCCCACAATTTTATTGTGGGGAGGTTAAAAATTACGAGGTTTTAAAATTTTTAAATATAACTTTTGGGTTCTCTCATATTTATAGCTTTTACATTTTAAATAACAGCGTATCGGACTGCTGTATTTACCGATTTAGCATTCAAGTTTGCACTTTCTTCTTAATAAATTAAAGTTTCAATAATCATCATAATATGCTATTACTAGACAGTTTTAGTATTAAGAAATGTATTTTCTGATTTGTTTCGTTAAAGACGCCATCCAATCAAATCTAAAATGTTTATATTATCATGATAGACAACAAATATATAAGCATATTTTTACTTATTTGTAGCTGCAGTAATGGAGAGCACTTATACCAAAAACTGCCCGAAAAAACAAATAGAAGATAATATTAAAACGTGGCTACGTCATGGGAGCGAGCGAATAAAAAAGGAAAAGAAGGAGATGCAGCAAGAATAACGTTTGCAAAAGTTTCCTTGAGAGACTTAAATCATAACATAACTTATATATATTTTATATAAATATATTAAATATATTTTGAAATTTTTTTTTCACACTTCCTAAGAAAAAAACATTTTTGACTAATATGTTGTTATTATAAATATATAAAACACTCACTAACAAAACCTTAAAATTAATTGGATCAGAAATTTTAAGACTGTTATCAACTTTTAAACGAAATTCTACTTGGTATGAAAACTGAATGGCATGAAAAAATAAATACATATTGCATCTCAAGTCTTTGGGGGTTAATGGTCGAAATTTCCAAAAACAGTAAATATATATATACCATATTCATATATAGGTACCTCTATTAGTTTGGTAGATTTACTTTTAAAGCGATAAGCCAATTGATAGATACAAATATATGTATGGAGTTGTACATGTATCACACCATTTTATTACTCATTTTACCTCTGCCATTAAACTTGTATTTCTTTGTTTTTGCTTAGCTCAGTTTAAAAGTAATGATCTACTATATTATAAAATAATACGTATTTTTTGCTGTCTTTAGAAATTGGATATTTCTAAAGACAGCAAAAAATACATATTATTTTATAATATAGTAGATCATTACTTTTAAACTGAGCTAAGCAAAGACAAAGAAATACAAGTTTAATGGCAGAGGTAAAACCCTAAAAGAACTGGGGATGTCCTATATAAAGCCCAATCAATGTCCTCAGGTTGTTCATAGTAAAGCCCAGGCATAACCCATATAAGAGCTGATGATGTCCTGTACACAGCCGTACTGATGTCCTGAGGACGTCATCAGCAAAGCCCGAACTGTCCCATTTGGATATCCTGCGGACATCCTAAGGTGATAATGGGATCTTCCCAGGATATCCCATATGTCCTGAAAAGATGTCCCCAGTATATTCTGAGGATGTCCTTGTGCTGTATGGGTAAGGTCTCAAAAAATTTTTGGCATTAGCCACCCCTATTACCAACCCAACCACATTATTAAAGGGGATGAGAAAAGATTGTGATTTAGTGTGTGTACTGTGTACAAGAACCTAAATATTTTTTTACGTCATCCACCCCCCACTACCCCCTATCACCACCCCCACCCCACTACCGATGTGGGGTATCGTTTTATGGGTTTTTCGGGTGGAGGATTTAAAATATTATATTATTAAAGTTCCATAAACAAATATTTCCATATACAAAATGTTTTCGTTGTGAGAGACTTGGATAGAAAATCTGGATGTGGAATTAGTGATTCCTTGGTCAGCAGTTTTTTATAATCAATTTTCTTAATGACATAATTAATTTTATTAGGTTTAAAAATTTCATAAATATATATTATAATTGAATATTTATAAAATTTACCTTTAAATTAATTAAAACTAATTTATAAAATATAAAAAAATATATTATTAACATAATTAAATTTTTAACCTCATTTTTAACTTAATGATTATCAATTCAATAAATTTGATTGTTATCTCGATTATTATTATTACCACTAATCGAACCGATCTCGGAACCGATTTTCTCTGGTTTATTTATTACTATCGAGTCGGTTTGACAGGAAATGTTGCTCGAAACGTTGTTATAGTGAATATGGAACGTGTAAGACAGAACAGGTCGTTATAAGCCAATATAGATGTTTTTATGTTCTTGGCCGTTGATATCAAATTAACTTTATACGATCCTGAGATTTTCGAACTTTTTAAATGCAAATTACAAAATTACTGTGTCCCAATGTTTTGGTTTATTCACCGTTGTCAGAGAAATTAATTAATATTATTAATTTTTTTTCCATTATTAATATTTTAGGTGTGTTTTGGTTGAGTGTTTTAATGCAACTAAAAAAACTAATAGACACCTCAAATGTAAACTAGTGGAAGCATTATACTCTTCGCCGATGTATTGAGCTTTTTATATCATTGTTACACATTCTATAGGATACTCTCCGCAGTTTTCTTGTAGGTAAATAATGTCAGTTTTTCCTAAACTTTGTTGTGAACTCGGCTGTGAAAGAAAATATATATAAAAAAAAAACTGAAGAAAAAACATCCAACCTGTCTGGGATTCGAACACACGATCTTTATTGTAAGGCAAAACTTCAGACACTGTATCATCACACATTACTTCAAAAATGGAATGTCTGTAATATGTACCTTTCGAGAATCATATTTCAACGCATTACACCGGGTGCCACAGGCGAGTGGCTCCCCCCCCCCTCTATATTTCC
This sequence comes from Rutpela maculata, assembly GCA_936432065.2. NCBI lineage: Eukaryota > Metazoa > Arthropoda > Insecta > Coleoptera > Cerambycidae > Rutpela > Rutpela maculata. The sequence continues at coordinate 245,974,749 of OW386285.2, forward strand.
TTTACTTTTTAACTACCTGTAGAAATGGATTTTTGGACACAAAAAACGGTATGAGACCATTTCCGGTTTACCCGGAAATTACCGTAACGTTCGATTTTTAAATGGAACAACATGTATATATTTACTAGTGATGCAACGATTCTTACTTTTACGATTACGATTTCGATTACGATTATCATTAGCGATAATCGCCGATTACGAAGACGATTACGATTATCTAGAAAACTTTGTTAAATTTTATAGTATAACAATAAAAAGCAATTGTTTTTATTAAAACTATTTTATTCTTAATTACTAAAAGCAACCACTTGTTATATAAAGTCAGTTTACTATTGATGTTCTCAAATTAAGGGATTAAGTTAAATAATGTAAATTAAGATGCCCCACTTAAAAATCTTGGTAGATAAAATAAAACTGAATTGGAAATTATTACCACTCAAGCCAAGATTGTGCAAAAATCCACCGTCTTTAGAAAAAGACGACCCACTGGGTACTTAGGTGGGTTTTTGGTGGGTTTTTCTGCGTAATTGTGGTTTATACTGGGTTTTTATAGAAACAAATTTCCCGTCTAATTTCCCACCTTTCATTCGGCGTTGCTTTGACAATATAGCGTGTGACAACATCTGGACTGTGTTGGATATATTCTCACGTTCTCAGTTATGAAAACCTAGTAAATGTGTGCGTTTTTTTTTAATTGCATAGTTGCATAGTTGTCCCACTTCTAGTGCCGCAATAGAAATAATTTTTCCTACATTCGGCCATATTTGGAGCAAACTAAGGAATAAGCTTGGAATGAAAAGTCGTCAAAACTAGTTAAGATTTAGACATTTAAATAAAACATAAATATCTTTTCAAAAGATATTTATCTTTTGCCTTTCACATTCCAGTTTGAGGAATTTCTTTAAAGTTTTTGTTATTTGTTTCATGTTTTTATTTGTCTCAAGTTTATTATTTACTTGTTTTATTGTTTACTAATATACTGACACGTTACATTTTAACCTCCCCACAATAAAATTGTGGGAGGTTACTACAATTAGTCCAAAATCGAAAATTGAGATAACATCAAATCTTTACGTTTTGAGGTCCCAGGAACCCAAAAAAGTTGTTTTTGAAAAATGTCTGTGTGTGTGTATGTGTGTGTGTGTGTGTGTGTGTGTGTGTGTGTGTGTGTGTGTGTGTGTGTGTGTGTGTGTGTGTGTGTGTGTGTATGTCTGTTAGCACGATAGCCGCGAAGCCACTAAACGGATTTGGATGAAACTTTGCATGAGGGTTTCTTTAGTGCTCCAGAAGATCTGAAAAGGTTTTGGTTGAGATCGGATTACGTTTGTTGCTGTTTTGGCACAACAAGTTGTTTATTTTATGATTACTTACAATTTGTAATCGAACCATTGAAAAGCAGTAAAAATTCCGATTTCAACGATATATCACACTTGCACTCTTTAGCTTTGGTTTCCGTGAAAAAAATTAAAAACCAAATAACACGCTTCTTGTGTAAAATATATTTTATAGTGGAACCACAGAATACAGAAACTGCACAGAGGCGAAGTCTTTGGCGGTTCCTTTCAGTTTTGATGGCTCGTTTTCTGTGACCTTGCGTACCAGTTGCGTCTACACCACGGTGTATTAAATAGGTGGTCCGGCACTTTCCTATTATAATAATGGCTTCGTAAGTGCATAGTTTCTATTTACTTTAATAGATGGCGCGAGCAATAAGGTCCTACAATTACCTGGGCATGTGCATCGTATAACTAACACAACCTCAAATTTTAAGGTCTTTTCGTTTATTCTCATATTTAATGTTTGTATAGGCATTTTTAGCTCGGAGCCATACTGGCTCCAAGCAAATATTTAAAATTTCACCAAATAATTTTTCAATATTGTTGATTAATAAAAATAGACTGCTAATTATAGGTTAGATTCCTAACCTGCAAAAGTGCCTTATTTTATTGTGACAAACTATTTAAAACTTCATACATATTACGTTGAACTTGACTTTGGTTGAAAGTACAGGAACCAGGCAGAAATTTTAATAATAGCTACGTAATACCTGTAAATCTTAAGAAATATATATTTTTGAGGTTAGCTGTGACGACACGTGCAATACTGCATGTAGTGTTACATATATTCTTTCAATGTTTTAATTTAGCTACTTAATGTCAGATGTCACTGGACTCTTGTCAAAAACAAGAAGCCGGGAATGTATGCAACACTGTATGTACGTATGCACAGAACCTGTAAAATTTTCTATCTATGCGTAAGTAATGAGAGAACTTATTGGTCCTGCCATCTATTACAAACTAGTTAGAACTTTATAAACATTACATTGAACTAGATTTTGGTCGAAAGTATGGGAACCAGGCAGAAATTTTAATAATAGCTACGTAGTACTAAATTTTAAGAAATATATATTTTTGAGGTTAGCTATGACGTCATGTGCAGATCCCGGAAATTCTTCCGGCAACATAACCTAAAAATAGTGCTACATAACTTAAAAATAATTTAAGACATTGGTACCAACCTAAAATATTTTTTCGAAAACTGTCAAAAACCAAATTCCCCCAGAAAAACATTGAAACCAAAAATTTGACAGCTTACTTCCCCGACCAATTTAGTGAAAAATCGGCTGAGGCCAGAAGATAAAACAAAATATATCAACTCAAACTTAAACGATCCACCATGAACACTACTCCGGCCACATCTGGCAGGGAAGCTGTCCACCAAGAGTTATATGGTTTTTCCAAAAGATGGCCATCCCTACCACCCATTACTAACGAACGGATGTTTTCGTTTAGTTGTTTCCCGTATCAATAATCAAAATTATTAAGTGCTCTTGCCTACGAACTTAGTTTTTATAGTGTTGTGTTTATTAACCTCCCCACAATAATTGTGGGAGGTTACTACAATTAATCCAAAATCGAAAATTGAGATAACATCAAATCTTTACGATTTCGAGGTCCCGGAAACCCAAAAAAGTGGTTTGTAACTAATGCCTGTGTTTTAGCACGATAGCTACGAAGCTACTAAACGGATTTGGATGAAACTTTTACATGAGGGTTTCTTTAGTGCTCCAGAAGATCTGAAAAGGTTTTGGTTGAGATCGGATTACGTTTAGTGCCATTTTGGCACAAGTTGTTTATTTTATGATTACTTAGAATTTGTAATTGAACCATTAAAAAGCAGTATAAATTCCAATTTCAACGATATATCACACTTGCACCCTTTCGATTTGGTTTCCGTTAAAAAAATTAAAAATAATTCGTTATATGCGCACATATGACAGCATCCAAAAAATATTATTGGTATTATTGTTAGGGGAAAACGTATTTTGCCATCTGTCAAAAATATTTGGGTTGGTAACCTTTGTGAATGTTGATTTATAGCTTATGGTACGTGACGTCACAGCTAACCTCAAAAATATATATTTCTTAAGATTTAAGAATATTACGTAGCTGTTATTAAAATTTCTGCCTGGTTCCCGTACTTTCAACTAAAATATAGTACAGTGTAATGTTTATGAAGTTCTAAATACTTTGTCCTAATAAAATAGGACTCTTTTTGTGGGTTAGAAATCTAACCTGTAATTAGCAATCTATTTTTTTATTAATCAATCATTTTTAGGTCACATGGTTTTGACAATTTTGACATTTTGCTTGAGGGACAACAACATGCAGTTTGCGTGGTTTTATATATTTTTTTCTGATTTTCTTGAGAAACTGTGTGTGTTTTCGTAATAATGTCGTATGGTGAATATTATCCAACCCTTATGGGTGATGTAAAGTGTCGCTACGATGAGAAAGAAAATCAAAATAATAGACAATATTGACCCATACACCCTTGGAGTGGAGACTGGAGACCTTTCTGCAGATTTGTCTATTTTACCTTGTGTGTCGGTAATTAATATGGTAAATTACTTAGTGTCGACTCACAGCTTCTTCGCAGATCAGCAGTTAAGGGCATACAAATCTTTACAAGCATATAAATATTATGAGGCTGGATTTGTGCAAGAAGTTTGTGCAAAAAAGATAAACTCAAATGTTTTCATTGTTATGGGCAAGGCAAGTTTACATTTAAATAACTAAGTGCTAGATTTCAGTGATATATTATCCGTATGTAGTATTCAATAGACTCTGCTAGAAAGTGATTTCTTTACCTTTCTTCTAAGCTTTTTTACATTCAAAATAAACCTTATCTCACAATCGCACCTTGTCGCAAAAAAAGATGGTGTTTTATTTTTATTTCACATTTAAAACTGAGATTACTTCTTTGTTTACATTGGAATAGAAAGTTTGGTTATCCCTCAGGCAATATGGTCGACTTATCGTGACGTCATCCTAAGATGGTCTATATAGAAAAATTATTTGCATGAGTTTTTTAACTATCTGCTCGGAGTCACTGTGGCTCCAAGCTAAAAATGCGTAGTCAAACATTAAAAATGAGAATAAACTTGAAAAACTTAAACATGTTATGTCCCTAAATATATTTCATAACCTAAAAATCAACATTCGTAAAGGTTACCAACCCAAATATTTTTGACAATGTCAAAACTTATTTTAGTTGTTTTTTTTTTAAGGTAATAATTGTTTATAGCCGTGTTCGGATATTACGCCTGATTGATGCGACACGTCACAATCGTTCATTGCAAATCGAGCTAACTGAGCTAAATCTTAAACGTTCGAATATTACAAAATAAAGGCCTCGGACGAAGCTCGACTTGCTCAACCTTTTTGATCGAGCAGGAAGATTTTAATTTGATGCATGCGTAGTCTGCTTGAACAGTCCATAATGTTATTGACTTGTTGAAGTTAGAGTGTCATTTGGGCTAAATTCTGTGTTATTATTTTTTTTTCATTATCCAATATTTTACAAAATCTTCGAAACGTTATCTGTTAATACCCTTATAATATCCGGCAATTGATTAACATGCAACATAAACAAACATGAGAGGTTATGTTTTAACAGATTGCTTGTAGTCCGCTTCAGTTCGTTCGATATTTGTTGATGAAATAAATGGCTCCAAAGTCACGTGTAATTTATCTGTTTGCTTAGTGCTCTGATTTCCGATGTAATATCCAAATACAGCTGATAAGGATCCACCGTGTGGGGAGGTTCCAGCCGCTTCCAGTAGCTGCCGATTTTTTATTATCGTTTTGTTCAAGTATTTGTGAGGCAAAAATATAATTTCTTATATAATTGCTTTTTTTCCTGCAAAAAAAAACGAAAATCAAACAAAAACCCAGATTGGTTTTTCTAAAATCAAAAACCCACAAAACCACCCATTTTTGTGCCAACCCTGGGCAAGCATGTAACCATATAAAACAAAAATCAATAATTAATTGTAGGATTGTTCGACCCAACCTATTTCTCCTAGCAGTGGCGGTCTGGTCAGGTCGGTTAGTCGGTAAATGCCGACTGGGCCCTAGGGTCGCGTCTAATGAGGGGCCATGCTTATCAAAAAAAATTTGGTACGGGAAAAATTTTTTTTAGATTTCTCCTCTGCATGTTAAAAAATTTTTTTCCGGATTTCTCTCCCCCGGTCAGGTCATCAAAAAAATTTTGGGACGAAAAAAAACAAAACATTTTTCGGATTTCTGCCCGCCCCCCGCTCATCAGAAAAATTTTGGGACGAAAAAAAATTTTTTTCGGATTTCTTTCCCCTGCTCATCAAAAAAAAATTGGGACGACGTTTAGATACATGTGAAGCAAAAATATTCAAATCGCTGACGAACTGAGTTTGAATGATCGCTGACGAACTGAGTTTCAATGTTTATTGTAAAATGCCGACTAATCAACACCCAGACCGCCACTGTCTCCTAGTTGTTTGTATGACAACAAGCAGTGGAAAACAACTTCTCTGATGGAACACTGGAAGCCTTCAGTGCAAAATATTTATGTGCGATGGATTTTAAGCAAAGAAAGGTTATATTTTTCTTTCCAGTGTCGAATCGTATCTTCCATATTAGACGACGCAGCGTAGAAATTAAAAACCACAAATCGTAAATAATCGTTTGCAATAATCGGCGATTACGATTAATCGTAAAATGCTAATAATCGGCGATTACGGTTAATCTCAATCGTAATCGTTGCATCACTAATATTTACATATTTGTATTCAAGACAACATTCTGAGTATACCATGAGATTTTCGCGAATTTTTAAGTCGATGTTCAGTTTTTTTAAGCGTGTTAAGACATTATTCTAGAGTGCTTTAGAATACCAAATGTTGTTCTACGGTAGGTAAAATCCAAGGGAAAAATATAATATTTCCTTTAATTTCATTAATAACTATTTACGAAGCCTCCAAAATTGAACAAATCACTTTGTTATCGAAAACTTTTTTTTTCAACTGGGAAGATGTGGCTCATAGTGTTCAATAAAGTATAGAGTTTTTTCATCGATATCCATTTCAAATCTGTGCTATTTGTTTTTCTATTATATTAAATTTATTTAAAAATAAAAAATCACTTTTAAAATAATTTTTATTGATATATAGTAGATACAACGAATTGAAATTTTATAATTTGATAAATTGTAAATTACAAAATTTCAGTTCATTGTATTTCAGTTAATAATGAAAATATTTTGATAAACTCCAAAACCTATTGTTGTATTTTTATGAAAAATAAAATGTATATGGCAAAAAAAAATAAATTTTCGCAAATACTTTTTCAAAGTTTTTTAGGGGTCGTTAGAGGAGTGCTTCTCTAGATGTTAGTTCACATATTTCATATGGGTCCCATGCGCCACAGACGAGAAAAAAATTATTAAAATTTTACCAGCCGCCACTGTCCACCACTGATAATATTTAAAGCCAAAAATATCTGAAATGAATGGCTTCCTAAAACAGAAATATTTCCAAGAAAGTCTATGCTCCAATGGCTGGATGGACTCAGACATATTTCATAACTACTTTGAAAAAAGTTTGATTTCTTCTCTTGGTGACAGTCGTCAGTTCTAATAATCTATGATGGCCATAGCATTCATGTGACTACCAATATCATAGAACTTGCAATCAGGGAACAAATTACCATCTTAAAACAGCCCCCGCATACAAGCCATTTGTTACAGCCACTTGACATGGCAGTATTTATGCCTCTAAAGGATATGTGAGATGCTAAATTGGTATCCTGACAACGTAAGAATGCGTGGTATAAAGTTCCAAAGGTGCAGTTTTCTACTATGGTGGCAGAAACTTGCAGAGATTTGAAGATTGATGCAATTGTTAGTGGCTTTAAGAAAGCAGGTATGGTACCTTTCAATGATGAAGTATTTCCACAATATAAATTCGAACCTTCTGGTGCTGAAGTCATTACGTCACCGGAAGCTGCGGTCAGAATGTAAGCAATAGAGAAAGAGAAAGCTTCAAAGAAGAAGGAAAAAGCTTTGAATAAGATGAAGAGAGATTCAAAGAAGAAGAGAACTTCAAAAAACCAAGACAGACTAAGAAACCGATGACGCCACCGGCTAGTTCATCAAATGATGAAGAAGAACTTTCTTACGTTGACACTGACGATGACATGGACGCTGAAAGCGATCTTAATGAAGTTGAAGATGAAAATCAAGAACAATCAAGCCCAGGAACATACATAGACAAATGGATAATTGTCAAATATAGCACCAAGAAAACAACACGACATTATGTAGGACAAGTATTGCTTCATTTAACTATTTAGTATCAATATCTTACTGACTTTTATCATTTTCAGGTTACCAACAAAATTAATAACGATGAATGGACCGTAAAATTCACAAAACTTAATCACGGTAAACTTTTTTGGCCAGAATTGGAAGATGTAGATAATATAACTAACATAGATATTATTAAGGTTTTGCCTGATCGAAAATTAGATCTTCCTGAAGATGCTTGGACTTTCGACTTTGACTTCCATAAATTTAACATTAACTTTACTTAATCACATGAGAATATATTATGGACTTTATGTTTCTGTTATTTGAAATTTAAATATAATATTTTCAGTTTATTGAGAATGTTTAATGAAATATTTTTTTAATGTTTTGAACTTTTCTCTCGATTCCTCGTACAATATAGTTTGTAACTTTTGAACAAATCAATTAATTTCAAATCTGCAAAGTGCAAAAAATAGTAAAAATTGTAATTAAAACGATCTTGCCTCCTATCAAATTCAGTAGATTTCATGATTCTTTAACAGTCAAATACGCACTTGCCCCTAAATTCGGGGTAAGTGCGCCCTCCTATCATTTATCAAGTGTGGTTGTAGTGCGTTAGCCCTTGATTAGGGTTTATTTATTTATAGATTTGTTCGCCCAATGTACCAACAAAGAAATACTAAAAATTTGAAAACTATATGATAAAACATAAATCCCACAATTGTCAACAAATAATGTCCACTGTCCAAAAACCGGTGTGCACTTGCTCCACTTTACCTACCACTTATTTAATCCCTTCAAATTCGTCAAAAAATCGCTGTTTCATGGAAAATATTTCCACAGTTATGAGACTTGTAAACAGTGAAGTATTTGGGTTGTCTGAACATGATTTTTACCCCCCCCCCGCCCCGCACTTCTAAAAAAGAAGTATATACATATATATGAATTTTAGCATTTTTTTCGCCTTTTTATCTATTTTGAGGAAAAACTGTGCATTTTGGTCGAGATTTTGGTGAAAAATATCAAGAGAGTAAAGTTGTAGAGCATAAAATTTTCAGTAAATTTTGTCTCTACTTTTATGAGCCAAAATTATGCATTTTTATGAAAAATTACATTAAAAAAAAATTAATATATTATTATTATTCTATACAGGAATAGAATGTACTTTTTGGCCAAAATTTAATTATGCATCTATAATAATAATTATTATCATAATAATTATGCTGATCAATAATATTGCATTAGTTTTTCAACAAAGAAAAAATGCCTAATATGATTTCTCGAAAAATCGACCCTTTTTTTTCTTAATAAAAATACACGCCACTGACTGAAATAAGTTCTGTTTTACTGAAAAAGAAATATTAAAGATCTTTGATACCGATCCAAATTTGGTTGAAATTGGCCAATAACTGAGTTACGAAGGTGTTTCCACTTGAAATGGGCCACACTGTATATAAATATTAAAAATTTAAAGAAACTTAACATAAATACTAAAAGCAACTGGGGAACAACTAGACAAACAAAGAAACCTTATATAACATGTCTAAAGCCCATAGTTTTGGAGAGAACAAAAAATCACTGAAAGCAAGATTTCCTGGGATTTCCTCGGACTTCCTCGGATTTCCTTCAGATTTCCTAAGATTTCTTGGGATTTCCTCGGACTTCCCCGGACTTCCTCGGACTTCCTCGGACTTCCTCGGACTTCCTCGGACTTCCTTGGGACTTCCTCGGACTTCCCCGGACTTCCTTGGGACTTCCTTCTAGGTGTACACCAGATTTCCTTCGCGGTTGACCCCTCGTACAGAAACTACAAGTTTGAGAAGGTGTCAAATTTTTTTTTTGAAAAGCACCAGTTTTGGCCCGTTTTTGGCCAAAAGTCTAATTTTTGGTAAAAAATTTTGAAAATGGGCAAGCAGAAAATGTTGACATTTGGTTTTCCATCAATGAACATTGATAACGAAAATTTTCTTCCTAGTCAGAAAGTGTTATACTACGTTCCAATTTTGGCCATAATTGATGTCGCCAGTGCTGCCAATTGCATGGGGAAAATGTTGGCATATATCGAATGTTGGTAGGCAAGATACCCTCTTCAACTAGCACCAACCCTGAAACTGTTATACCCTATTCCACAACTGAATATTTTCTGGGGCGGCTAGCGCCAAAACGGGCTGACTCACATAAGATAAAATACTCAGAAAAATATTTGCTAAAACATAACAGCAATGCCAACATGTTATATCCCAGGCCCCATATATCGAACTATCTCCTGGACTATAATATTCAAGAAATCTTGTCAAATCTGAAAAATTATTTAAAAATTTTTACTTTTAGTTATTTTAGAATACAAATGGAATGTTATGGTTTTCAGTAGTAAAATTTTCTCATTTAGTAAATAAATTAAAAAAAAATTAAAAAACTCTATCATTATTTAAATATACCCTAAATATCAAAAATATGTCAATGTGTAGAAATATTTACATATAAAGATTGGTTTAGATAAAACTACTTGAAGTAGTTAAATGTACTTGTAAGGGTTTTACTTTTAAACAGTACTTGATACTTAATACAGCAAGAAAATACTTGAAGTATTTAAATGTACTAATTGAAGTAGTACAAGTATTAATTACAAAAGTACTATCTCGAAGTACTTGATATTTGAAGTATTCTGCTTTTTGAAAAGTAATTGATACTTGATACAACGAGTACCCCAACTAACTATTTGGTACTTGATACTTGAAGTAGTTTAAACGAGGACTTTGCCATTCTCTGAATTGTACAAATAATTAAAAGTACATCAAATATAACTGATAGTTTATTATTAATAAATATTTTTCAAATTGACACTTTCTTAATGTAATAATAAAAATCTCTTCAATTATTCTCGTATTTAAAAAAGGCTGTGAAGATCATCTGGAAAATTATCGCCAAATATCGTTACTCAATATACTATCAAACTTTGTTTAACATGTTACCAGTAATAGAGTAACAGATTCCCAACATAGCTTCAAAGAGTGTTGATCGGTTGAGATTGCTTTTTATAAGCTACTTGATTCTATTTATAAGGATTTGGATATAGTACGGCAGGCCGCTACCAGATTTTCGAGTTACTTTAGCGAAGATTATTTCAGCGTTTCTCATCAGTTATGAGAGAGCCGAGAAAAAAGTTCAGGGTGACGGAAAGTTTCACCTGTCCTCAAGGGTTCAAATCGAGCTTTGAACATGTAAAAAAAACGGTCATCTCGGCCTTCTTGTCGAAGACCGAGGATGCTGCGTTGGCACTATATCTCTCTATAACGACAACGCAGCATCCTTGGTCTCAGCAGCTGCCATCTTTTACTGACGTATATACGCATTCTATACCAATTTGTCTGTCTGTCTGTTGGTCTGTTTGTAACTTTTTTCTACGCCTACTCTGAAATGGTTTATGATATTGACTATAAATTTGGTACACGTACGTATTATAAGGAGATCTGGAACTAGATTATATTTTAATCATATTCCATTGAAGGGTTGGGGGGGGGGGAAGTAAATGAGGTAAAGCAAGTAAAAGAGAGTCCAAAAGAAATGGATTTTAGTGTATGTACGAGATCCAAGTTATAAATTTTTTTTGCCCCACTGTTACCTCCATTACCACCCACACTCCATTACTAAAGCTGTTTAAGAATGAAATAGTGATTTAGTGCGTACAAGAACCAAAGGCTTCAAATTATTTTTGGCACCAGCCATCACCAATACTACCCCCAACCTCACCTCTACCATGACACCCACTATCCATGCGGCATATTCTTTTATGAGATTTCAGGGTAAATGATTTCAAACATTTTATTATTAAGTTAGAATAGAATAGAACATTTATTTCTCATTTTAGTATAATATAATACTGTTACGTGTTTACACCTTTTTGCAAACACCCTGTATCGTGGGTTCGGAAATTATAACAACTTACTAATTACAACAATCAATTACTTTACTTGTCTTACACTGTTTACTACAATTCACTACTTCAGTCCCTTGATCTGTTCTGCTCACTTTCTGTTTATTCACCTGACCATTAGAACTGTACTAACTTAACTGACCCCCACACAGCTTTCCTTTATAACCTTAGGTTTCCACAACATTCCTGCACGTTCTACAATGTTCCACAGGATGTCTGTGATGTTCTAGATTCTTCTATGTCTCTAGAGGGTTGAAACACATAACGCTGCCCCATCCTTAAGCCTGAACGTCCCGGTCAGGCAATTCAGTCTCTTTCACATAATTCGCCAGTCTATCCAAGTGTACAATTTTCATCTTCGACTTTTTACTTCTTTGAATTCGGTACACATCATTTATTCGGGTAATGACAGAGTACGGTCCTCCCCAAGGTGGTTGAAGCTTCGGGGATCTCCATTCTTTCCGCTGTGGATTGTACAGCCAAACCAGATCTTCCACCTTGAATCCCTCTGTACTGGCATTCCGATCATAATGAGCCTTCATTCGGTTACCAACCTTGGCCATCCGCTCTCGGTCATTCTTCGGCTCTTCTCGACTTTCATTCGCATAGTTGGTTACGGAAAGTGATTCCTTATTGGCAGTACAATTCTTGCATTTGCGACACAAAACCTCTACATCTTGTCGACTATTAACCCAATAGAACCGTTCCCGTACTTTACTCAGCATTTTATATCTGCCAAGGTGTCCGCCGGATGTTTCACTATGCGCTTCCTGGAGTACTTCTGCTACACGACACCTGGGAATCACTAGACGCATGGCAATCTGTTTCCCATCCGGGCTTTCCCATGCTCTCCTCAAAAGCCCGTATACGACCGTAAGTGAATTCCATTGTGACCATAAAGCCTTCAGCCCACTCCTTTGTCAGAAACATCCTTCCATACTGGTCGGCTTCCTTTTTCCTTTGCTCGCAACATAGGTCCAATTTCTGCATCAGTCAGTTGCTCTTTTCTGAAAGCTTCCCTTGTCCAATTCTCTTTAATCTCATTCCTTTCGTTTGCACAGCCTGGTAATGGTAGGCTACTCGGGATTCTTCGAAACTGGCAAACTTTTATTTCTCTGGGGGCATCGCATTCTCTAGCCAACTCCGCTCCAGTGGCATGTACCTACTCAGATTTCCACAGTCAACAATCACGTCTCACATGGCCTAGTTTCCCGCAGCTATAACATTGAATACCCCTCACTTGGCTTCCTACTGCTTGGTTGCTTGCTTTGCTTCCCCGAAGAACTCTCCAGCAATTGCTTTACCATTCTGTGCAAGTCTCTCAGTAAAGTCTCCAGATTCTTTTTGTCCCAATACGACTCCTCGACCACTGCAGCATTTACCTTCTCAGGGCTTTGCTGTCGACAATCTCACTTAATATGACCTAACTTGCCGCACTGATAGCACTGGATAGCTCTGTTTGATTTTGCTCCACTTTGCTTGTCCTGTCTAGTTGGAGAATCCGACTTCGCCAGTAATTGACTCATCATTTTCTCCATGTCCCTCAATATAGTGCCCATGTTCTCTTGACCCGAATGTGCCTTTTCAACTGTCACAGCACGCACTTCTGACTGCGGGGTGTCTTTAAAGGCAACTTCTACTTCAAGGGCACACACTAGAGCCTCACTAATACTTTGATGTCTTGTTAACCTAAGAACACGTCTGACCTCTTCGTCCTTTATGCCATCTAAAAAGGCCCCGACGGCTAATTGTTCTTGGAATTCTCTTGGAGCACTCGGGTATGCCAGGTGTGCCAGTCTCTCTATCGCAGCTTCGAATTCTTGCAAGCTTTCCCCAGCATTTTGTGTCCTCGATTTTAGCTGAGCCTGGTATACTTGGGTGAGGTGTTGGTTGCCATATCTCAAGACTAATGCAGCTTCCAAGACTTTGAAGTCCCTTTGTTTCTCCACCGTGGCGGTCTGAAATAACTCTGAGGCTTGGCCCCTTAGCGCCAGGATTAATGCCATAGCTTTTTCCTCGTTATTCCAGTTATTCGCACTTGCAGCCGCCTCAAATTGGCTCTTGTACATTGTCCATGAGCTTCGGCCATCAAATGAGGGAGGTTTTAATCGAGAACCTGACGATGCTACTAGCTGGCCTTCTTTCTCTCTTAATTCTCGTTTAAGTCTCTCCATTTCTCCTTCGAACTCACTCATCTTTTCTTCAAAATGATTTACTTTTCCTTTTACTTGACTGACTTCAGTCTTGACTTCACCTACTTTATCTTCGACCTTATCTACTTTTTCTTCTACCTTACTGACTTCAGCTTTTACAAATCCCATATCCTCCTTGATTTTGTTAGTGATTGAATTCATAGCGCCTTGTTGTATTTTCATTTGTTCGCTCAGGATTTTCCTCAGTTCTTCCTGGCTTTTTTCTTGTTCCTCTTTTTCTTCTTGGCGTTGTTTTTCTTGTTCTTTTTTCTCCTCTTGACGTCTTCTTCCTTGCTCTTCTCTTTCTTCTCGACGTCTCCATTCTTGTTCTTCTTTTTCTTCTTGGCGTTGTTTTTCTTGTTCTTCTTTATCCTCTTGACGTCTTATTTCTTGTTCTTCTTTTTCTTCTCGTTGCTGCGCCATCATCCTCGTAAACTCCGCAAGCAGGTCCTGTGTTTGTCTCTGCTGCCATGCTTCTTCTTTATATGGGCATAAGATTATGTTAAAATAAAATAAATTTAACGGTCACGTCAATATCGGCAATAGAACTTTCTAGAAAACTCTCGAAATAGCACGAAAAAGTCTTATCTAGAGTCTTTTGTCACTATCCAGTTGAGAGAATTTCACTAAGTTCAGTAATTTTCAAATAGAATGTTCTAGAAATTGTCTTACACTAACACAAATAAGTCTTATTTAGTGTCTCTATCACTTTCCAGTTGAAAGAATTTGATTATCTACACTAGATTGCGAATAGAATGTTCTAGAAATTTTCGCGAACTAACAAAAATGAGTCTTTTTCAATGTCTCTGTCACTTTTCCGAAAACGCACTTTTCAGTTTTGAGTCCAAAAATAGTCCTTAAATGTCCCGAAAGTCAGTTCTCCATGTCACCACTAATTCCCGAGAAGAACACTGTAAAAACCTTCTCGAACAATCCAGAAATCTTCTGTTATAATTCCGCTTCTGACACCAATTGTTATGTGTTTTTGTAAACACCCTGTATGGTGGGTTAGGAAATTATAACACCAGGGTAACACTAAACACTAATTACAACAATCAATTACTTTACTTGTATTACACTGTGTACTACAATTCACTGCTTCAGTCCCTTGATCTGTTCTGCTCACTTTCTGCTTATTCACCTGACCATGAAAACTGTACTAACTTAACTGATCACACTGCTTGTCATTCCTTTATATACCCTAGGTTATGTGTTCTGGATCTTTCCACAACATTCCTGCACATTCTACAATGTTCCACAGGATGTCTGTGATGTTCTAGATTCTTCTATGTCTCTAGAGGGTTGAAACACATAACAATACAATAATTTTAAGGCTTTAATTAAAAAATAAATGCAAATAATCTACAAGACGACATGGCTTGACAATTCTATGAAGAACTATTTCCAAACAATGGAGTGCAAATATAGCATCAGATACTTGGATAGTAAATCTGGACGTGGAAGTAGTGATTCCTTAGGCAGCGGTTTTTCATGTTAGGTTTTTGAAAATGACTTACCCAGTAGAGTTCTTAATAACAGTCTCAATGTCACGAGAATCCCACGATATAGATTGAACTTAAAAGCAGAAGTAATAGTTATATTATTCAAAAATTTAATGCCAAAGAAAATGTGACTATGAAATGAGACCCGCCTGTTGGTTACGACTATAACAAAAATATAATAACTGGCATAGATTTTACGAGCACTGATTTATCTCCCAGTAATCCAGATATTCTCTTCATCCTTTTCTGAGTAGTTTTCAGTTAAATTGATGTTTTCAATCACAATAAATACATCAAAAGGTCAAACCCTGCACAGAATTGGTATTTAGATGTCTGCTAATGCCAGTGTGAAGGTGAAGATAGATGCGTAGCTCTTAGAGGAATCTAACAAAATATTAACAAAAAATATCATTTATAAAGAAATATTCTTACATGATGAGCTCAATAAAACAATTAAGTTAGGTTTGAATATTTTAGTCAGCAAAATTTCAAATAAGTCCTAATAACACTTTGATTTTTACCAAAATGGCTGGAAAGGCAGTCAATCTAGTATTTTACAAAACTGAATAAAACTAATTATTTTCTATTTGAAAACCATAAACTTGGGAAAGACGCCTGTCTTTTTACATATGTTTAAATATGATCTTATTATACTATACCTTTCTTTTAATTTTATAGTATAAAACATTTATATTGAATATAAACGTTTTGTTACCTTTTATGTCCTCTTTCGAAATATTTGCTTATGGCGACAGAGATTCTACAGCGCCACTAGAGGTGAAAATCCGGATATCAAGAGTTTTCAGCTTAAATAATACTTATCACGCTTAGACGAAACCCAAAAAGTAAAAAGATGGACCACTTAATCTGATTCTTGCAACATATTTGGGACATTCAGGCAATTTTCTTTATCTCCCACCGATCTATGAACACAAAAGAACAAGGTTATAAACTTTTCGTCTCTTTCAACAGTTTCAACACCTGGCGGCAGCCATTACATCAGAGTTAAATGGTGTAGGAACCATCGGCTATGAAATATTGCAGTGCCATTAAAATTTTGCTCAGTTGCCAAAATTTGTGGGGAAGTCTGGAGATAAAGTATTGTTTTACGCCTCCATTATCGAACCGCGGCTGCTCTTGCGATAACAGTTATCCTCTTATAGTATAGTTCTTACAGTTATTAGCAAATAAGAAGGGAAAGGCGAAGGGGAATATAAATAGATCGACGCTTCTGATAATCCGACCCTTTAAAACAATGAGTACAGGGTGATGATTTTCACGACTTGATTAGATAGCTACGTTAGAATGTGGAAGACAAAGTGAATTAAGCGTGATCCAACTTACTCGAAAAAAATGTTCATTCAGAACGCAAGTCAATATTAAACAGTCAATACTGAATAATAGAAAGTCAATCATAAATAATAAATTATGCAATTTGTGTTGCGGTTGCCGCGTCTGAAAGGGGGGCGGTCTTAACGTGCCAATGTCAGATAAGGGGGAAATGGACTACTAAAATAATAATTGACTAAACAAACTACATTGGCACGTTTTGATTACCCTTCGAAAGGCGGCAAAAATTTATATACCTGGCTTAGCTTAGTTAAAATGGGGTGGGCACGTGGTTATCCAGCTGTGGCGGTCACTTGAAAACAAACTACGATATATTTTAACAAAATGTATATTTAATGATCAACAACACATTGACAAACACCTAGTTTTATAAAATTAATCAATGGTACCTAGAGTGGCACAATTTCATTAAAGAGCCAGAAGGGCTGCTGAACGAAACGATATGGGGACTCGTAACCTATATGTTATTGGGGGTAACGTGTAAAAGACCTTTCACTCGTTGTACAAAAACCCCAGTGAAAATCACACTACTAATACACTTAATTATTTCCATAAATATTTAAAAATTCCCAGAATACCAGGACTATTCAAAATTCCTATCAAAATTCAACGAGTGTTAACAGGAGCAATGCGGCCATCCAAAAATTCGTACTAGCGTAATTTACTCTAATAAACCACCAAACCAATGCCAAAGGGGCAATATAACTAGGCGGTAAGTCTTATATCAATGTGATTTACTTTAATGAGACAAATGCCATAAGGGCAATACTTATGGATAAATAATCTACGTATCAAATATTAACATACACAAATGTAAATATAAAACGGCTCAAATAACTATGGGTTATTCCCATCACCTAAGCTCTAAAATAATAATACAAAATTTAAGTCTGACAAACAATAATAAAAGCGCACATAGAGGGTAGGTCGGTGATGTCACACTACGCTCCAACTTCCGACGAGAGGACAAAGATGAACGAATACAAGGCTACTTACAGTCAGGTGCTTTCTTGGGTTGAGCTTACAGTAACACTTCGTGGGTTCCGATACTCTAGCTAGACCACTGAAGTGGGTCGAACGATTAAGAGTCGTCGACACGGGGGCAAAGATGCTCCAGCTCTGTCACCAGGCGTTGTTCCCAGACTGCTGTGACTCACAAAACATGGGCTCTCGAAGGTGTGTCGAAAGAAGGCTCCTGAAGTCCTAGGGGGAAACTACCAGGGACTCGGAGGGTCACCTACCCTGTCCACTCACAACTCAGCTAGGGGCTCCAAAATGAAAGTCCTCAAGACATCAATAATAAATCCCAAACATCCAGGGCGTCCAAAACAACCAACTTCTAGGGTGCAGGCACCAAAAATAAGTTTTATTATTAGTTTTAGGGGTGTCTCAAAACAGTGAAGTTCCAAGGGTGCTCCCAGAAAAAAACGGTAGAAAAAAGAACCCTGAAATATAATAACAATAGAACTCAATCCTCGTTAAAGAGGTAAAGACATCAAGGCGCAACTTACGGTTTAACCGGTTCCTTTAGCAAACCAAGATGGAAGACCACACCGGCTCGAATCCCAGGAAATCTGGCTTCATCGGGGCTTCGACAAAATATCACAACACAATTTCCAATAAAACAACAAACCAGACGCCCCTACAACTGAGGGTTACGTTTAATCCGTGTTTCCACGATATTGATAATCACAAAATTATAAAACGCTAGCCCTCGCCGACTTGTTTTCTTCCAGCTTCAGCAACGACAAAACAAAAACCAAATGACAAAACTAACCGCTAGCGCTGCGATCGTCTTTCCTATTTTCCAAGTTCTGCGGACGTTGACAATAGACACTCAATAATGCACAGTGGCGTATCCAAGCCGCCGAAATGGGTTGCTAAGGGCCGAGAAATGTTCCCCTCGTATCTCTTGTTACTGACGATGCAATAGGACGTAACACGGTTTAGAAAGCCAGAGCGAAATATAATAACGAAAATAATGTCTTTACTTCGAGCGGAGTCTAGCTTCTGCTCAACTTAACCAGTTAAAGATTAACCACAGTTTTACAAATAAAATTCAAAGGTACAGAAAATTCTAGGTATATTTTATTCTTCTTATTCGCAACGTCTTGCCATATGTTTTGTAACCCACGAATTATTCTATTTGCTGTACAGCATGTGTTGCGGTTTAGAAAGCCAGAGCGAAATATAATAACGAAAATAATGTCTTTACTTCGAGCATAGTCTAGCTTCAACTCAACTTAACAAGTTAAAGATTAACCACAGTTTTACAAATAAAATTCAAAGGTACAGACAATTTTAGATATATTTTATTTTCCTTATTCGCAACGTCTTGCCAGATGTCTTGTAACTCACGAATTATTCTATTTGCTGTACAGCATGTGTGATAGCATCACGATATTTATCGCGGTTGCATGTTAGGCGCACAGCCTACCAAAACTGTTTCCAATCAGCTTTTGGAGGCATCAGTCGCTTCGTACTGTCTGGCTTTGTCTACACCATCAACCTTTCTCCTGTTGATGTGGACAGAAAATGAGAGGAAGCACCAATTTGCTAACAGTCCATGTTTCAGAGGAGTAAAGAAAGATGGAGAAAACTAGGGCGTCAGCCAGTCCAATCTTGGTGCGTTTCGTGATGTTAATGTCTCGCTCAACATTTTGCTCAACTTGTAAGTTATTGATCTCACCATCTGAATTTTGCCTAAGGTTTTTAATTTAGAAATAATGTCATATGAATTAAATTTCTTTTTTTTACATATAACTCAATAGTAAATCCATCAAAGAAAGGTTTCTATGTTATGCGGAGACCTGCTAATTTTTGGAAGGTGGATGAGGGGGTTTTGAGAGGGTGGTATAAAAAAAATAACCATTGAAACTGAAAGAGAATTTTTTGAGAAAAAAAGTCCTATATCCTTAGGGCACATGAGTCTGGAATTTACAGTCACTGACTCTGCGGGATGCGGGGAGTGGCTGTGAATAATTCGCTGGCGCTTCTCTCGTGAGAATGTCGGAGACACGGGAGAACTGTCCAGAATCGCGTGCGCGAAAAAAATAATAATAATAATAATTGCTGCCTTTATCTGTTGAACTCCGCCAATCTCGCGGGTACCACTGTGGACCACCCAGCAACCGGAGGCATAAGGTCACTCATTTATTCTATATGGATGACCTGAAACTGTATGCCACCGGAGAGCGTGAACTTCAAACTGCTCTAAGGGTGGTCGAGGAGTACACGCGGGCCATTGGTATGGAGTTCGGGTTGGACAAGTGCGCGGTCGTCCACCTCAAGAGAGGGCGATGCGGGGAATTTTCTGAGGACGCGCAGCTCGCAGACGGAAGCATCCTAAGACATCTGGATGCCGGAGAGACCTACACATACCTGGGCGCTTGCCGTTCCTGTTCTGCTCTACTCCTTTGGGGTAGTAAAATGGACGGTAAATGAGCTGCGCCAACTAGACAGAGAACCCGCAAAATGATGAACATCCATAGGAGTATTCATCCTAGATCGTCCGTTCCTCGTGTTTACCTCCCACGTCATGGGGGGGGGCGACGACTCTTGGGTCTGGAGTATATGCATGGCAGAGTAGTACTGAATATGGCATGTAACATCCTCAAGAGCTCGGGTGGGCGCAGGATTGTTTAAGGCAGCAAAAAGAGCCGCAGATGAACTTGGTCTCGTATTCGACGTCAGACGAGGTGGCCGGTGCGCTGCTGACCCAGAGTCAGTCACTGAACTACAGCCAACTCGTCTGAAAGCCCAAATAAAATCTGCCGAACAGGAGAGTCTGTTTAGGCA
Source organism: Rutpela maculata (assembly GCA_936432065.2). Classification (NCBI taxonomy): domain Eukaryota; kingdom Metazoa; phylum Arthropoda; class Insecta; order Coleoptera; family Cerambycidae; genus Rutpela; species Rutpela maculata. The sequence continues at coordinate 245,995,151 of OW386285.2, forward strand.
GCATGTCGATAAACCCATGCACGGTGTATACTACAAAAACATGGAAACACTGGGTTTATCGACTAGGCTGACATTCGCCTTTTTAAGGTCAGCTGGGCTTAAGTCGGAGACCGAGGGATTCATTGTGGCCTGTCAGGATGGTGTAATAAAGACCTTGGTCTACCGGAGCCGCGTAATGGTTGTAGAAGTCCCTGATATCAACTGCAGGACCTGCCGTCAGGCGCCGAAATCGCTGATGTCCTCCTCGACCATCAGAACAAAGTGATGTTTGTAATCGAATTCTCAGCACCTGCTGAGACAAACATCGCTTTGAAGGAGGAGGAAAAACGGACCAAATATCGTGATCTCCGGTATGAGCTCCAAGTGCTGTACCCAGACTATTCGGTCAAGATGGTCGTCCTAATAATCGGCGTACTCGGAGGGATGAAGCCTTCGCTGCTCTCAGAATTGAAGATCATACCGGCCTGTCAGAATTCGGCAGAATGGTTGGCAGGCCAGATGCAGAAGGCGGTTATCTTGGGGTCCCTTCGTCTACTTATAAGTAGACGAAGGGACCCCAAGATAGGGCACACGATTTAGGTATTTAGGTATTTACAGTCACTAACTCCACAGGTCGTGGAGAGTGGCTGTAAGGAATTTGCCGGCGCGGCTAAAAAAAATAATAATAATAATACCTAAGATCATACCGGCATGCCGAAATTCGGCAGAGGTCTTACCCGGCAGAATGCAGAAGGCCGTCATCCTCGGTTCATTACATCTGCTCAGGGCACACGATTCTCGGATCCAGTAATCACTTACCCCACGGGTGTGGGGAGTGGCTGCCGGTACTACCAGCTCCCCTCTGAGAGAGCCGGAGCCACAGAAAAGGGTGACTGGTTTTTAACTAAAAAAATATATATATATATATATATATATATATATATATATATATATATATATAATAATAATAATAAAAAGTTTATTCATTCCTTTGGCCAATAATACATTGGATAGAATACGTCAAAAATACAAATTAAAATTAAAAAGTACATAATAAATATAGAAAACTAAATAATAGTACACATATATCATACATATACTAGTATAAAACAACGCAAAGACATAAATGTACATATATATACACATATATAAACACATATACACTTACAATATCATACGAACACAAATACATACGAATATTATAATGTACGGAAGTAAACAAGTGCGAGTTGAGCATAAAGTCAAGAAGAATTGTATTCTTGCAAAGTATAGAAACAATTTGAGATCAGAAATCGTTTTAGCTCTGCTTTAAATCTATTGATGTTATTTATATTTTTAATATTCGGTGGTAGTTTATTATAACAATAGCTGCCTGCATAAATAGGTGATTTCCTGTAAGTTGTTAGATTATATTTATTTATGTAGATATCATCATTATTCCGTGTGGCGTATTGATGTTTAGATATTGGTAATTTATGTTTGTTTATGTGGATGTGAGTTAATAGTTTTTAAAGGTATATAGATACTAAAGTAAGAATATTCTCGTTTTTAAACGTTGTTCTACAAGATTCTCGGAAGTCGATATTAAACATAATGCATACTGCATAATGCAAACTGCATATACTCCGAATAACGCTAATTGGAACCCTGGTTATGTACCTAGCACAACAAATTTCACGCATATAAATATGTTTAATGAAGTAAATGCTTTAGAAGCCTTACTAAAACTGAATCCTAGGTTCACTAAGGGACCGTATGACATACCGGCCTTTATTATTAGAGACTGTGCGTACGCTTTTGTTTACCCACTATCGATTATTATTTTTAATTTATGTTTAAAATCCGGTGTATTCCCAGATCGGTGGAAATTATCCAGAGTGTGCCCAATTTTTAAAAAAGGAGATAAGAGTTACGTTGCAAATTATCATCCTATTACGATAATTTGTAATTTCGCCAAAATCTTTATATGATCAAATTTATAATAATGTGCGAGGGCAGATCAGTATATCTCAACATGGCTTTGTAAAGGGTAGGTCAACAGTTACAAATTTATTCACTGTCACACAATTTATTTCTGAGGCTATCGATGCGGGCAAACAAGTTGACGTTATATATACTGATTTTTCCAAAGCTTTTGACAGATTTGACCATGGCATTCACCTACATAAACTTAAAGTACTCGGTTTTTCAGACTTGCTAACTTCCCTGCTGTCATCTTTTTAACTGGAAGGAGCCAATATGTAGAATACCGTGGCTTTAAGTCTGATCAATTTCTAGCTACTTCCGGAGTACCCAAAGCTCAGTGCTGGGGCCTCTATTATTTATTTAATTTATTAACAATTTAGTGACTTGTGTTGATGTCAACTGCCTGTTATATGCTGATGACATGAAATTGTATTATACTGTTGATACTGACGAGGATTGTGTGTTACTCCAAAGAAATTTAAATGATGTTAATGACTGGTGTCTTCTAAATAATCTGCCTTTAAACATCGCCAAATGTAACGTTCTGTCTTTCTGCAGGAAGAATAATCCACTGTTATCCGATTATGAGTTAAACGATACCGTATTAAATAGATCAGATGAGTTCAATGACTTGGGGGTTCTATTCGACTCGAAACTAAATTTTAACAAACATATAGAAAATATTGTTCTCTCTGCTTATAAAAGTTTGGGTTTTGTGATTAGAAATTCAAGTGGTTTTGATGACATTGAATTATTAAATCTTCTTTATACTGCATTTGTTAAATCCAGACTTAAATATGCCTCAGTTATTTGGAATCCAGGATATAATAAATATTGTAATTGCATAGAGAATATACAACGGCGCTACCTAAAATTCGTTTCATACAAAATTGATCATGTATATCCCGCTGTTGGCTTCGAACATGGACAGTTGCTAAATAGATTTGGTTTCCTTAGTTTGCACGACCGCAGGAATCTTTGTTCTCTTTTGTTTTTTCACAAGTTAATTTTGAATCTCATCGATTGTCCTAATATCTTGAATATATTAAATTTTCATGCCCCCTCATTTGAAACGCGTAATCATAAAACATTTTATCTTCCCACTCCAGCAACAAATGCTCTGATGTTCTTTCCCTTGTTTTTTATGTGTAACACTTACATGTCAATTGAAGGACATCTTAATATATTTTACTCGAGTATTTCAAGTATTAAGTGTATCTTTTCGTAGTAATCTGTAATTTTATTTTAATATGCTTTTAATCTGTTAGTGTATTATGCATGTATATAATCTGTTCTTTTTTCTTTTTGTCTGTTTGTATATTCTTTACCATTAAGTATAAATTATTGTGTTTTTTTTTCCCACCCCGTAATTGGTTTTTACTGTGGGGTGGAATGACTATATAAATAAATAAATAAATAAATAATTCTTAATATTCTCTTTTGTAGTATGAATATTCTCTGAATATCCACACCCTGACCCCACACTATTATGTTATATGATAATTTTGAGTAAATTAGTGCATAGTATACCGAAAGTAGAAATTTTTTATCTAAATTATTTTTTAAATTAGAAATCGCAAAACAGGATTGTACCAACTAGAAAATAAGTGGTCGATATGTCTGGACCAACTAATGTTCTCGTCAAGTAGTATTCCGAGAAATTTTGTTTCTGTCTGTAAAATTACTGGATGTTTATTAAAACTTAAATTAAAATTAAAATTTACATTTCTTTGCTTTGTTTTAAAGTTAATACAAACTGTTTTTTCATAATTTATAATGAGACGATTTTTAAAACACCAATTGCCAAACATTAGTAAGATATCATTGACTTTATCTCTTAATTCTGGTAAGCCTTTTGTGAATACTATAAATGATGTATCATCCGCGTACATGTAAACTCTTACAGTGTCAAAATGCTGTGGTAGGTCATTGAAACAACAGGAATAACGGAGGACCCAGTATACTGCCTTGTGGAGTTCCAATATTGAAGAGTTTCTTACTAATGAAGGGTATACCCAGGGTATCAAATGCATAGAGAGATCAAAAAACACCCCCATTACATAGTTTTTTGCATCGATCTCATTGCAAATATTTTGTACTAATTCAGTTGCAGCTGTTTCGGTAGAGAATTTATTTCTGAAACCATGCTGTGATGAAGTTAATAGATTTTTATTATTAAGAAAGTCTGTGAGTCTAACTGCCACAATTTTTTCTATGATTTTGGCAAATACACTGAGTAGGGAAATAGGCCTGCAATTTTTTATATCACGTTTATCTCCTTTCTTGAATACAGGCATTATGAGAGCTGTTTTTAGCTTTTCTGGAAATTTACCTAATAGAATTGATTTGTTTATTATATTAGCAAAGCAAATTGAAAATTCAAGTCTACAATCCTTTATTAACTTTATAGGTACCTCATCCTCCCCAGTGGATTTTTTGTTAGGAAGTCCTATGATTATGTCACTTATTTCCTCTGGTGTGACCGGATGAAAGAACATGGTATCATTATTTATATTTGAGTGCGTACATTCATCAGACCTTACATTAAAATGTTCAGACAGTTTTTTTTCTATTTTTTCTATTGAAGTAGCATGTTCAGCAAAATATTGGACAATTTACAAGGATTTGTTATAATAACTTTTTCATAATTTAGAGAGATTTTTTCGTGCATTTTAGGGCTGTTTAAATTTGACTATTTCCCACAAGGTTTTAGTTTTGTTATGGCAATTTTCTATGATTTTTTTATTGTGCAGTTGTCTTTCTTTTATGATGATCTTGTTGTATTGGCTTTTCTTAAGTTTATATTGTTTGTTTAAGTTTTCATCATGCATGATTTTTTTAAATCTATTTAATTCTTTTATATTTTGTGATTCAGCTTGAAGTTCAGTAAATTTTTGTTGCTTTTAGGTTTTAGGGCGGTCTTGATACATTTTTTGGGAAATGGGAGTTCAAAGCAGTGATTAAACTCAGTCCAGAACAATTCAAAATATTCGTCAATATCATATATACTATCTGCGGGAGTTAAAATCTCCGGTACATTCTTAAAAGAAAATTGAAAATTTTTTATTGAATTATCGTTGAACGTTCTGCGAGTGTTTATTGATCTCTCTTTTTGGATATTATTTTCACTATTTGTTTTTGGAGAGCAATGTGCAATTTGTTTAGTAATCTGATATTCCTGGATCTAGTAGTGAATATCTAGAATTATTTTTATTGGTTGTAACATAGTCAATTGCTGTCCGAGAAATACCTGTTTCACCACAATAAACTCTTGTTGGTTCCTTAATTAATGAGTTTAAACCATAACTTTGTAACAGATCGTACAGAGTATAATTTTCTCTGCTGTTTTTTAACTTATCCACATTAAAGTCACCGCATATATAAATATCCTTGTAATTTTTTGAAACAAGATGTAATATTTTGGCAAACTGTTTAATAAAAATATCGAAGACACCTAGGGATAGAGATTTATATATGACAATTATACAGCTATTTTTATTGAAACAAACCGCCGAACATTCGAAAGACAATTCTATTGACAAATTGTTTAGATACTTAATGGGTTTACAGTCTCGCGATATAGTTTTATTAGCAAATATTGCAGTACCTCCATGTACATGAGTTTCCCTACAGAAAGATGAGATAATAGTATAATCTTGTAAGTTAAATGCATTTACATTCATGTACACATGTACATTAAAGTGTAATAAGTTCCACTCATCATCAGGTGGCTGATTAACAACGTTTTGATTTCTTACTCCTATTTCTGGTTTTGTAAACTATTAGATATACCTAGATTAATGCCTGAACTAAAAAAGACAAAGAATCGCTTTGGGGTCTTACGTATTTGTTGTTCTTAGGATGTTTGCAACTAGAATTTAGAGCTATTATACCTGAATTTGAATCCACTGCATAATTTTGAGACACTTGCACACCAAGAACCTCGTCTACGTTTTCTAACGTGTTTTGACTGGGCACTAGATTATTTTCAGGAATTCTCTTACACAACATGGATTTTGCGACACTGTCTCAGGTACGGAACTATCTTGATGTACTGGGATGTACGTGAGGTTACTGTTTACAAATTTCATGTCTTCAATTTTTTTAATTATCTTATCCACTACAATACGTTTGTTTATGAAGCGAGATGTTACATTATTTATTTCTAGAAAAGAGACATTGTTAACACTACGATTATTGAATATATTTAAAAACTCACGACATTTTTTATTAATTTTAAGATTAATTTTATCAAATTTTTTATTGTCACCAAAAGGCACTGAGGTTACAATAACATTTGTATTAACACAGAGCCTAAGTTTGTCACACAGGTTTCGAAATGAGGGATAAGATTATCCTTAATGTCATATGAACCGGCGATAACTATTACAAGATCGTCTACAGTAAAATCACATATAAAATTTTTTTAATATTTTCTATTACGTCACCTTCGCGTGCTGAAGAAAGTATATTATAATCCTGAGATGTTTCCCATTTTCGTCAGATAATATTAGAATTTGATTTAATTTCTGGATTTGCATCTTTAACGTGGTTTGGCTGCCACAGTTTACACTATTTCTATTTGGTGATGGATCTCCTCTACTAACAACGATATTTGAGAGAATCTTTATGTTTTTAGAAGGACCTGCATTTGGGTCACTAGTCTCCGATTGGGCTTTAATTTCTTTCATTTGATATTGTGTCCCCATATTACATTTATTCACGCCACTGGTTGTGCCAATAATTCTATCGGTGGTAGTAGATACATTTTTATAGATATAAATATAAATAAAAATATAAATATAAATTGATTGCCTTTAAGTTATAACAACTTGAAAATTGCGATCTTACAAGTTACAGGTTTTTAAGGTTTGTAACAAGTAGTTTTGCAAATGACTTCGTATACAGTTGATATGTTGATCATACATTAAAATGTTAAATGGCATTCTTATATAGTACTTACTAAATTCTTTACAATTTCTGACAGAGGTGCCACTCCATAGGACTATTTTGTAGGGCTAATAGTTTATGAGCTACAGCCCAGCAAGTGTTATAAAAATAGTTATTTTAAAATATCTCCTAAACATGTACTCAAATATGTTATTATCAACCTTGGAGAGCTAAAAGTTCTACAGAATTCAGTGGCGCTACGAGTTCGTAATTACATATTTTTATATTCAATCAATAGAAATATTTAAAACACAGCCCTTCGCAAATATGCAACCGGAGGAGACATTGATGATGATGATGATAGAAAATAGCGCAGGTGAGTAAAACTGCTTTGATAGGGAAATTTCAGATACCTAATCATTGATTCAATTCATATTTTTTCAATTCATATTTTTACGTAAACACGTTTCGTCTTGTCCTGTCGAAATTCAGCCGAAAATCATATGTAATTTCAAATTTTGTGATTTTTCGCAATTTACAAGAACAGGGATGATTTGAAATGGAGCAAAATATGTCTGTTCGATTCCTGTATCGATGCCTGTTGCAACGACATGTCACACGGTTAGTCTGTCGCGGCGTTAAAAAGGTCATCCCCAGCAACTCTCAACAAAATTGAACATCGATTGTGTTGAAAGTTAAATTTTCTAACTTTAAAATGACTGCGGAAAATGTCACTTTGCTTATTTATATTTACACGTTTATTTTTGCAAAAAAAAAACAATTTGTTTTGTTTCTTTTGAGTAGTACTATCATTTTAAATAAAATCTGACAGGCAGCAAATTTAAAATTTTGGAAAGACTGCAAGGGAAATAACTTCACAACCGTAGAAAAAATAGTATGTAACACACATGTGGCAAGCTTCAGTGCAAAACTGGTATGATATGAACACTCGCTGCGCTCGTATTCCTACTTTCATACATCGTTTTGCAATGAAGCCCTTATCACACTTGCGTTACATTATACTATTTTATAACTTGACAGGCTCAAATTGGTAAACTATTAGCCCTGCGAAATTCCATGTGGTGCATCTATAAGATTGTTATTTAGTTAGCATTTTAATGTATAATCAATACGAAAGAATTCGCCAAAACTACTTTTTGCAAACTTTGACATGCTGTAACTCATAAACAGCTAGTTCCACGAAAATGATTCTGCGAAGGAATTTGTGGCGAGTTTAGTGCACGAGATAATTACGTTGGAATTTTTCGCAAATATCGCTGCTAACGCAACGCAAAACTTGCAAAAATAATCCCAAACACGATTTTTGCAAAAAAATAACTATATTAGATATTATATGCCTACAACTATGATTATGGACTGTTATTTGAATTTATCACCGGCGCCTCCGCCAATTAATAGTAACCATTCCTTGTAAAAGTTGCTCATCAAATATGTTAATTCCAAATTTCATAGATGAACTAAAACGTGTAAATGAACGTAATTGTAATAATTTAACATAAAAAATAATATGAAACATAGCGGGAAAAAATTAAAATCACCTTATTTCTCTGTTCTCGAATTAAAACATTAGCGACATTCAGATAATTTTATCTCATTCGCTGTTATTTATGCTCCATTAGCGGTCAGTTGGCGCAAGAAGAACTTACTCATTAGCAATATTATTCATATGCTTTGCCTTACAATTGTGATGATGCTGCGGTCGTAGACTAACTCATACAATGTATGGAATTTTTCGAGCAATGATTTCTTTAAGACATTCTCTGATTCTTCAATATCCGACGGAACGGCATCCGAACTACAGGTAGTAAATGACAAGATGGAGTGACTGATACGAATCAGGTATCCTTTTAGCTCCGTTACCCACCAATTTTTAGTAAATCGCAAAAACAACCTAAAATAAACTCATAATATTATTAAAAATTTTTGAAAAAATAGTTAGTTCTTTAATAATAATAATTAATTGGTTGTTAAATATTATTCTTTTATTATTATTAAAAAAACATATTTATTTTTGTTTGATTTACATCTCTTATAATTATGATTAAAAGTCGTTAGATTTCGTTCTACGCATTTTTCAATTTTTTTGAGTAATTTGCGAAAACTTACAGAAGCAGCGACATGTACATCTGGCATTGTTCTTCCCTTGCTCTGGGAATAAAAACAAACAATGAAAAAAAAAACACGAACAATTGATTTAATAGGGCTTTTTACATGTTAACAATTATTGTTATTAAAAACTTGTTCTTCCCTTGCTCTGGGAATAAAAACAATGAAAAAAAAACACGAACAATTGATTTAATAGGGCTTTTTACATGTTAACAATTATTGTTATTAAAAACTTAGCGACCTAGTAGTTATTATATTATTATATAGTATATTTGGGATTTATGCAGTTAATTTAACAAAATAATCAAAAGCCAAACACGAACAAATAATATAGGGGAATCTCGAAAAATCAGCGATATCCCAGCTCGTAATCTTAATTTCTCTGTTAGTAAAAACTGTATTTCCCATTATTCCAATGACCGAAAGTTTACCTAAATTACCAGCAGTTTCGTATCTAAAATGTCAAGGTTGTCATAAAATTGTTTGCTTTCCATACTGCTAGTTATGAAATCAGTCACTCCATCTTGTCATTTACTACCTGTAATTCGGATGCCGTTCCATCGGATATTGAAGAATCAGAGAATGTCTTAAAGAAATCATTGCTCGAAAAATTCCATACATAGTATGAGTTAGTCTACGGCCGCAGCATCATCACAATTGTAAGGCAAAGCATATGAATAATATTGCTAATGAGTAAGTTCTTCTTGCACCAACTGACCGCTAATGGAGCATAAATAACAACGACTGAGATAAAATTATCTGAATGTCGTTAATGTTTTAATTTGAGAACAGAGAAATAAAGTGTGGGTTTATTTTAGGTTATTTTCGCGATTTACAAAAAAATAGTGGCCAATGGAACTGAACGGACACCTTATTCGTATTCGGCACGTCGAAATACAGATGGGTTACCCAATGGAGTACCAGAAAAAGACCATTTTTTATTTTATGTGCCTGTGTAATAATTAATCTATACACTACTACTATTGACAGTTCAATTCATCACTCGGTTTCTTTTGAGTTTAAGGTGTAGTTACAAAAATTGATTAATAAAAATACTGTAGACACAGGACGGTTGCCGTGAAGTGCATTGTACATATTCGTCAAATATTTATTATAGCATCTATAACATAATTTTACATTTTCTATATTATCTTGAATTCAAGAATGCATACGGTAAATTTAAAATCACAGAGTTAACGGCAACAATAGAAATTATTATATGCCATTGAAGCGTTATATAATTTGGCATCGGGTAGAAATTCTGTCCCGTTGGGGACTGCTACGGAATGACCCGCTATCTATGGAATTGCCACAAAATGCCATAAATATTAGAGCAGAGTCAATTTCAAATATCAGAAAACCGTAATTCATAACTGCGGGTTGGCTGTTCATATTTTTCCCGAGTTCTGTGGTGAACGTCAGATACAAAGAATTTGAAGGGCACTTCGTTAATTACAAGTTGATTGCCCTTTCGATATAATTTTCTATTGGATGGATACTTCAGGTCGTGTACCTCGATGAACTCAGTTATTTTTCTGGCACTTAAATTAAGAGTTGTAAGCGTGAATGAAAACTAAATAAGCTTTTAGTTGAACACTACTGCAGCTGTAACTTCGTAATTAGAGTATCTAGCTTGAAAATTGGAAGTTCCTAGCGTACTAGATTCAAGATCTGTATTTGAAGTGAATATTCCTTATGAAATATCCCTAAGAAGTATTTATTATGACACTCCACCATAAACGACCAGATTCCTGTGCATGAACAAATCACTAGCACTAACTCTTAAACATACATTTGCAGAAACAAATATTTAAGTATGTAGTAACAATTTAACAACAAAATTTTAAATATTTTTTTGTTAGAAAATAAAGCTCTGTTAAGGAAGATATTACTATTATATACATTATTAAAAATATACTAGAAATTCGTTTCTCTTCTGTCAGTATCCTGCAAAAATAAAAAATAAATTCGATTAACATGTGCCCATTTTGATGTGTAAAAGAAAATGGTTTATTTAGTCTAAGACAATAAAGAAGTTTATCGTAGCAAACACAAGCTAGTTTGTTTATAAATTAAGAGAGCTACAAGGCCTATGCAAATTTAATTTTAATTTCATAAACTTTAACTTTTTCAGATATCCCGAGCAAGAGACAAATTCAGGGGTGGTGGAAATTAACAGTTTAGGTCTTACTTTATTTTGTGAATCAATGGGTAATGTAATCAGTACCAAAGGAAGGAAACGATACAAAAGATGCAATTTTAATTGAATCTCATCTCACATATGGCATTATAGTTTGGGGATGAGTCAACAATTCTCACTTAAGAAATCTAAAAATTTTACAGAAATGTACCATAAAAACAAACATTATTGCTAGTAATGACACCTATAGCGATACAATACCAATGATGTGAAGCAATTTTTATATGAAAATTTTTTGATGCAATAGTAGCCTAAAAAATTTATGCAAGTATTAAGGGTTATCAAAGCCATTGAGGAAAAGAGCTGTTATTGTTTATGTTTAAAAATATATTGCAGATGGGAATAAAAAAGAAATTCGTTTACCTAATAAGAATATGCCCAAAAACAGAAGTAAAAATTGAAAACGCATATTATACATACATATTTCTCAATTACACAGCCCCACAAAAAAAAAGTTCAAAGCAGCGAACCAGAGCCATGTATCCCTATGTATTTTCGGTCGATGAATCCGAATCCGGGGTCAAAAAAATCGTACACCCCCAAAATCATTAGCTAGAGCCAAAAAACACCCCTGAAATGGGATAAAATTAAGATTAAGCTACGAGAATAGTTGTTACTTCTTAATCAATCGAATTATACAAATGAAGGTTAAACAGCAGCGTACATACAATATATATGAAACACACCCCCAGGGAGGGGCGAAAACTAGCCCCCATATATAAAAAAATCGATCCAAAACAGCAATGACTGCTGAAAAAGCTCGAAATGTCTAAGTTTTGTTAAAGTGTTAAGAAACTACATCAGGTCCGACATAATCTTCATAAACTGCCTCTATAGGGTTGAGAACAACCACCTTTAAGTTCAAAGGACACGAGAAAAACAAGAAAAAACGTAAAATCCAACAGGATTTCTATTTTCATATATGCTATGATTGGCTGAAATTGCGTAGTACTCTAAAATAGAACCAGAAACTGACGTACCATCAACATCCTACACTGTCAATACTCAGAGGGTGTGAAAACTACCCCCTATGTAAGATTTAACTATAAAAAGTTACTGTGACTTCTATAAAAATTCGAAACACCTGCGTTGTGTGGAAAAGAGAAGAAACTAGACTATGTTCGACGATGTGCTTGAAAACCATCCCAACGGGGTTGCGAGATACTACCCGTATATCTGTAGGATGCTGAAAAAACAGGGAGAAACTGACCGGATTTACATTTTTATGGGTGCTATGATTGGCAAAAATCGTGTTGCACACTTAGAGTTTGAAACTCATGTCCTATAAATGTTATTAAGTAACACCCCCAGAAAGGATGTAAACTACCGTAATTCAAGATGTAACGATAAAGCTATACTGTTGCTTATTCATTTCATTTCCATATTTTTTTTTTATAGAGGTGGCGTCTCTCAACTCCGTGGGGGTGGTTTTCAAGCACAGCGTCGAACATAGTCTAGTTTCTTCTCTCTTCCACACAACGCAGGTGTTTCGAATTTTTATAGAAATCACTGTAACTTTTTACAGTCAAACCTTACATAGGGGCTAGTTATCACATCCTCTGTAGAATGTTGATGGTACGTAAGTTTCTAGTTCTATTTTAGAGTACTACGCAATTTCAGCCAATCATAGCATCCATGAAAACAGAAATCCTGTTGCATTTTACGTTTTCTCTTGTTTTTCTCGTGTCCCTTAAACTTGGGGGTGGTTGTTCTCAACTCTATAGGGGCAGTTTATGAAGATTACGTCGGACCTGATGCAGTTTCTAATCACTTTAACAAAACTTAGACATTTTGAGTTTTTTCAGCAGTCATTGCTGTTTTGGATCAATTTTTTTATATATGGGGGCTAGTTTTCGCCCCTCCCTGGGGGTGTGTTTCATATCCATTGTATGTACGCTGCTGTTTAACCTCAATTTGTATAATTCGATTGATTAAGATGTAACAACTATTCTCGTAGCTTAATATCCTTTTTACCCCGTGTTTTTTGGCTCTAGCTAATGATTTTGGGAGTGTACGATTTTTTTTGACCCCGAATTCGGATTCAGCGACCGAAAATACATAGGAATACATGGGTCTGGTTCGCTGCTTTGAACTTTTTTTTTTGTGGAGCGGTGTTATTAGAGAAAAAGAAATCTATATTAAGTCCAATATGATGTATAAACAAGTCACTTCTATTTTACATAATTTATGTTGTATTTAGCCTATATTCTCTCATCTTAATTATTCATTTTTATCCTATTGTCTCTATGGTTTTCCAAATTTTATCAGTTTAAATCGAGTACAAAAATCTCTCAGAATTTCTATTCGGATATCGCATTGTTTATTTTCTGATTATTTATTTATTTATGTATTTATTTATTTGCACTATTCTACAGGTCGACAGACCCAGTTACAATATATAGACCCTAGACAAAGGTACACAATCTTTTGTTTTGTTGTTATACAAATAAACCTTATCATCATTATTATATTATTATAACTTTAAAATTATTACTTCGTTTTCGATGAGATTGGTCACATTCATAACAAATGTCGGTATATTTTTTTTTTTCAGTTTGTCGTACTTTGTGTGATTTCGAGATAAAATTGTTTTAGACTATTGAATAAGATATTTTTTTAAAAGTACAATATATTCCGCAGAGTATCACGACAATTCTCGGTTCGAATAAGTAGGATAACTTAAGAAATCAATAAAAAAAAGGACACGAATAAAAAAATTTTGAGTTCCTGTAATATGTGTACACTATCCACTTAATGTGACCTACTTAAGAGAAAGTAGTGACGAAACATTGACGAAATACGGAACTTGCATTTTTTTAATTTCATTAATAAAGGGGGTGAAAAAAAAATAAAATTGTGATTTGGTGTGTATACAAGAACCAAAGGCCTCAAATATCTTTTTACTTCTTCCACGCGCACTACCTCCACCAACACCCGCACCCCTCCATCGATGTGGCATATCGTTTTGTGGATTTTTGGGGTAGGCGATTTCAAATATTACTTATATTATTAAAGCTCCATAAATAATTATTTCGAAGATCTATTCTATTTGTTTTTCTATTTTATTAAATTTATTTAAAAATAAAAAATCACTTTCAAAATAATTTTTATTGATCCTTATACTTTGCACTAGTACTTATACCAATTAAGAAACAAAAGAGAGAACCAAAAGGCTATTATTCCCAAAAAGCTGGTTATTCACGTTTCATTATTAGACATATGATTTTTGCAACTACGTTAAAGTTCAAGAAAAATTATATTAAAAGTGATTTTTTATTTTTAAATAAATTTAATAAAATAGAAAAACAAATAGCATAAATTTGAAATGGATATCAATGAATTCAGAAAAAAATCTATAATTTATTGAACAGTATGAGCCATCACCTTCCCATTCGAAAAAAAAAAAGTTTTCGATAAAAAAGTGATTTGTTCAATTTTGGAGGCTTCGTAAATAGTTATTAATGAAATTAAACGAAAAATTATATTTTTTCCTTGTATTTTACCTGCCGTAGAACAAATTTTGGTATTCCAAAGCACTCTAGACGAATGTCTCAAAAGGCTTTAAAAAACTGAAGATTGACTCAAAAACTCTGGAAAATCTCATGGTATACTCAGAATGTCGTCTTGAATCCAAATATGTAAAAATATACAGGGTGTTCTATTTAAAAATCGACAGTTACGGTCACTTCCGGGTAAACCGGAAATGGTCTCATACCATTTTTTATGTCCAAAAATCCATTTTAATAGGTAGTTTATGCACGCCAAATTTCAAATGGATAAGTTAAAAAATAAAGGAAATATAGGGGGGAGCCACTATTCTGTGGCACCCGGTATACATATATACAGTGTGTGCGATTTAAAACCGCAACACCCCGTTATTTTGGAATGCGTTGGCCGATTTTAATTTTTTTTTTTTGAGATATAATGCTCGATGAGCTTTATTTGTCTGTTTTGAAAATTTTGTAATTTTCATATTTTCAAGGCTCCTCTAAATGGGTCAAAATTTCGAGATCGACTGTTACGCAATTTTTTATCGGTAAATTGGATAGCGTATTCGATTCGCAGTTATCTCAAATACCTCTATACAAAATTTTAGCTATAGCCACATTTAAAATTTATCACTTTTCGACTGGCCCTGTATAAAAGTCGGTTAGGTTTACTAAAAAGATAAAGTAGTCATTCGACTTAAGAAACATCAGACACTAAATAAGGAAGAAAAAAGAAAAGTTATTCTTTAAATAAATAGTTCTTCTATGCATTATTCGGTTGCTATACGTAGGTGCCTTAATGAAAATTTTTCAATCAAATGAATTCGACGGAATAGCGTTTCTTTTTCTTCCTTATTTAGTGACATCAACATCAGGTACTAAATAAGGAAGAAAAAAGAAAAGCTAGGCCGTCTAATCCAGTTAATAATAGTAATAATAATAATATCTTTATTTACCATAAAAATATAATCTACATGGTAAATAGACACCATTTTCCCTAGATAGTGCTCTTCCTACATTACACTGTCTGATGTTCATACATGCTGTTACAGGTTGTGACACAACCTCCGCGCCTTTAAAAAGAGCAAGATTAAAGACTTACGCCTTTTAGAACAAAACTCGAAACTGCGACAGACTGTTGCATTATTTACGGAGGATGCTGTATCCCAAGATGAGATTGCAGCTGCAGGGGAAAAATTTCTGCTTGCCTTTCATGGGGCAACAAAGTCTCAGTAGTCGTGTTTCCTGTATCAATAATCAAAATTATTAAGTGCTCTTGCCTACGAACTTAGTTGTTATAGTGTTGTGTTTATTTTTATATTAATTTTAGGTCCATGTGGACACATCATAATTTTAACCTAGTTTCTAAGCCTGCCTATAGAAGACAGGAGCTACTATCTCACATTTCTATTTTTCTCCAAGCCAAACCGGACCTACCCCGTCCAGCCTCACACCCACCTCGGCGGTATTCACCGTGGTTGTCGGGCTGGCTCCGGGCTAGGATCCGATGAGGCATATATTTGTATTAAAACATATTATAAAATATTAATGTTGTGCAGAATATAAATTTAACACTCAAGTTCTTGGGTCCAACTCCCACCGAACGCATGACTTTTTTTGTCTATTTTAATGTGAAAAAAATATTTCAACTTAATATTTATAATTAAATGAGATCATTCATATTTTTTAGTGCTCTTTTCGGCTTCAGAGATCCACCGGGCCGATTTTTTTATTTAAAACTTTTTTCCTATCTGCAACGGTAAAGGATTTATATACAAAAATCTGAAAATGAGCCGCCATTTTTCAATATGGCGGCCGAAGCACAGCTTCGATTTTAGGGGACTTTTAGTATATTCATTAGGAGAAGGCAAGTGGGACATCTCCACCAAATTCCTTGCTTGTACTAACTTTTTCGAGGTCAAAATTTATTTTTCCTGCGCAATTATTTTCTGAATGGTGGGCATAGGAATAATTTCTTAGAATTATTATTTTTGTAGTCTAAGGATCTTATAATGAAAAAAAAATAAGCGAATTGAACACACAAATTCCGAAAGTGCTATTAGTGAGGCATATTTGAGATAAATTATTCGAATTATGTCGAAATTTATGAAAATAAAGTTTTCATTATCACTCCTTTATGATATCCCGCTTAGTCATTCTCGCCCAAAAAAATAATCTAATAGCCATTAGGTGTCAACCATCTACATTTTAAGTATATCGTCGGCTGTTTATCAGATCAGGATAATTTTACAGGAGAGATAAAAAACTCTTTTTTTAAGTTCTGAATGAAATCCTCTAAAAATCTCAATATGCCTTATTTTCGGAGTTGCACGGTTTTGCACCTCAGCCGACGATATGCTAGGGTCTTCCGAAATTGGAAAGTGGTAACACATTTATTAATTTTCATTTTGCAATGACATAAAGGAACCAGATGCTCATTTTTAAAAATAGCTTAATTTTTCTCGATTAATAAAAAAAATTAGTGCTATTATAAACTTTCTTTATATATGTATCCAATTTCACATGTCTAGATTAACAAATAAAGCAGTTTTGGTTAGGCAAGTAAAAGATCTCTACTCTTCGACAGAGAAGAGAAGAGGTTCGGCAAAATTTTCAGCTTGCCTCCTGATGTCGGTGACAGATCTTGGTAGCGAAAATAGGCCGACGTTAAATAAATTTAAGAAAAAACAGTTCTTTTGCGACGCGAAAGTCCTATTAGCCCTATAGTGCATTGTGAATAGAAAAGCGAAGAAGTATCCTTGTGCGGACCGCACACGATCAATAATATTGTCAGTATCGGTTTGACAATATTATGTCAATACCGTTTAAAATAATTGGATATCTTCAATATCAATACCTCAATAATGAGCGCACGCGGTCAATAATATTGAAAGTATTGACAATACTATTGATCGTGTGCGGTCCGCTTTGAGTATAAGACTGTAGAACCCAACATATCTCGCGCCGCTATCACCCGCGAAATAATTAACCAATCAATAAATTTGCCACAGTTCGAAGCACCGTGACTCACTAATGAATAAGCGAACGATTTGAAATAGTTTATGGCATGCTAAAATGCAGTTATGTTCTGCATCTGACGGTAGCGAATTCATTAATTTAAAGGTATTTTTGATACTTCAAATGGAAACCAAAGACTTACTATCGTCGGCTACTCCACTGATAGTTTAGAGCAACTTGAAATATAATATCTGCTCTTATAGCAGAATTCATTCCACACCCACATAAGTTT
Organism: Rutpela maculata; assembly: GCA_936432065.2. Lineage (NCBI taxonomy): Eukaryota > Metazoa > Arthropoda > Insecta > Coleoptera > Cerambycidae > Rutpela > Rutpela maculata. Next base: position 246,013,050 of record OW386285.2, read on the forward strand.
TGCTCATTTCATACTTAGGGTACAAATCATATCTCTGGATGCCTAATTACTGAAGCCTCGGATAATTAAATGAATTATTTCAGAGATTGTCAATAAATTAAAGAGGTATATGATAGCTAAGCTTATTTCATGGCTCTTGTGATTGTAAAATCCTCATGAACATATTAATCGCTTACCATAAATCTACAGGCTGAGAAATACGTAATTCTGATATTACCCACTTGTTTGTTGTACCGTGGAATATTTCCAATGTACTGAAATTACTCCTCTCTCTCGTAATCATAAACAAAAATTACAATTTTTTTGTTTAAATAGGCTTAAAATACCATGAAACGTCAAAATTTGAAGTTTGAATAAAAAGAATTGTCTATCTGTCTGTAACTTTTTCCTTGTGCACTCGATTACTCTTGAATAATTTAAGATATCGACCTGAAATTTGGTACACGTATGTATTATAGCCAGATTTGGAACTAGAATATATTTTGATCGTGTTTCGTTGAAGAGTTGAGGGGTAAATAGTTAAAACAAGCAAGTGAGAGTCCATAAGATTGGAATTTAGTGTATCTACGCGAAGACAAGGCCGCAATTTTTCCTTGCCATCAACCATCCCCACTACCACCTCCACCCCATTATCATAGGGAGTAGAAAATAAAATTGTGGTTTAATGTGTGTACAAAAATCAAAGGCCTCAAAATTTGAATTATTAAAGGGAGTGAAAAAATAAAATTGTGATTTAATGTGTGGACAAGAACCTTTACATTTTCTATATACTATCTATACCACCTTCACCTCATTATTAAAGAGGGCAAAGAAAAATTAAATTGTGATATAGTGTGTGTACCAGAATCAAGGAGCTCAACATTTTTTGTTATATCAGCCAAACTCACTGGAAATGATGCGGAAGTAGTGATTCCTTAGGCAGCGGTTTTTTAAAAATGTTCATTTTGGAGAATTTAACTAAACTTCTAACGAGTCGCTTTGTATAGCTTGTAAAATCTATCTAATTACTTATCTAATGCATGATGTAAAACCTAGATCAATAGCTGTTATGTATCAAATTAGTAATTACGGTGCGGTTATTGTTTACGGTTTCGGTCCCTGGTTTTTACTTGCCTTTCACCTTCTATAATCTTTATAATGGACGAATCGATTTAGATATGGTTTTCACCATACAATATGGTATTTGTACATAACGGTTTAAAAATTAGAATCTTTGATTTCAGTCGTAATTTTTGTACTTTATTCACAATTTAAATGTTTGTAAATTCAGATACGCAACTTATCATAATTTAGGTGTCAGTTTCCTGGGGGTTTTGATTTCGGTTTACTAGAAACTCTTATTCCGGTGTTCGGTTTTGGTTTCGATTTAACAGAAAGTCTTATTCCGGTTTTTGGTTTCGGTTTCGGTTTATCAGAACCTCTCATTCCAGTATTCGGTTTCGATTTCGGTTTACCAGAAATTCTTATCTTGAGATGGCAAAATCCACGATGACAATCCGGAACTCGCTATCGTGATTAATTCAGGCTAATCCCGATTAGCTAGAATATGAGTGAAATTGTATAAAAAGTACTCTCACTTTGTAAGTCACGATTTTCATTTATTAAGTAAATAGAAATTTAACGCACAAAATTAGCTGATAATTGTGAGAATAAGGTAAATTACAGCTACTGAGAATGAACAGGGCTACTGGACCAGTGGTGAGTAGGGAGAAACGTGCCAAATGAAGACAGATCTTCATAATAAGCATATTTTAGCAAGTTTCTTTTTCGGCAATCCTGTCAAATTAATTTTTTACAAGAAAAAAATGTTTCGATTCCATTAACATCAGACAATTGTCGAAAAGAGCTTACTGTTAATCAACATTTTAGTATAATACTCTTTTAGTACATGGAGTTATTTTATTTCTATAGGCTTCAATCCTACTAGCTTCATCCGTAAACAAAGAACATGGTAAAATCACTTTAAAGGTTTAGCATATGAAAGTTGCACTTCACACTTTGGCATTTTATATATTGCTCCTTGTTTGAAGTACTCCTATAACTAATTTCTCCTACCTCATGTATAGGGAAATACGTCAAAATCATTTTTCTCTGGAACTGTGAATGACATTTGAATGAAATAAAAACGAAAAGTTAGATATTTATTAGTTCAATGTTATATATTTTTTTTATATAGTTTGCTTAATATTTAGGAGTCCAAAATAAGCAATTATTTTCTTGGGGTGGTTTTTTAAAATCGTCTGATAATTAGCTATTATATTAAACTTACAGGAGTCTGAACTTGGTGGAGCATAGTTAAAGAGAATAAAACTAATATAACCTACAGACAATGTGTATTTTGGTCAACTAAGTAAAGCATAAAGAATCCATGATTTATCTAAACAAAATTATACAAGATTATTAATCTATGTGAAATCGCCTGTGCTGCTACATGAAGCTTTAATTGACATTAATTTAAAAAAAAAGGATTGCGAAATTAAACATTATGTTACTAAATAGATGATAGTTTTAGCTTCATTTTGTACTTCTTTATTTTTTATTAGAATAAAAGGACCCCGGAACAAAACCCATGAAAATGTTGATTCGGTGGAATCTGCTGAAATTTTGGTATTTTGTATTTCAAGTCATGCTGATCAAAAACTCTTATCACATCGAGCCAATCCTATGGACAGTTTTTGAGATACAGCTTGTCAAAGTTAGGTAATTTGCGTCATTTTAGACATTCAAGAACTTTTTACTCTTAAACTATTAACATTAGCAAAAAATTGAAAGGGTCGAAATATTTTTGCTCAAGTCCAATAAAGCTCAAGAATTTTTTTCAGAATTTTTTTATCAATTTTTAGGTTAGGTAAAAAATATATATGTCATATTTTGGCATGCTTCGGTGGGATTGGCTGAAACTTTGCTATTTTGTAGCTAAAGTCATGCTGATCAAAAATTCCTATTGCACTGAGTCGATGAGTGGTTTTCGCTCCAGGAATGCTTGAAGGTCCTAACAATGAGGTAATGAGTAATCTATATGTACGTGTTTATGAATGGCTTCCAGCATGTTTATGTTCTGGAAATATCGATAACAAACTTCTGGTGCAGATTCTACATGCAAAAATATGTCTACAAATACCTTGAGCACAAAAACTGATTATTATTTTTATTTCAGTAACCTTTTGATTTACGTGTTTATGAATTACCCGTTACCTCGTTGTTAGGACCTTCAAGCACTCCTGGAGCGAAAACCACTCATAGGATCGACTCAGTGCAATAGGAATTTTTGATCAGCATAACTTTAACTACAAAATAGCAAAGTTTCAGCCAATCCCACCGAAGCGTGCCAAAATATGACATATATATATTTTACCTAACCTAAAAATTGGTGAAAAAATTCTGAAAAAATTTTTTTAGCTTTACTGGACTTGAATAAAAATATTTCGACTCTTGCAATTTTTTGCTAAACTTAATAGTTTAAGAGTAAAAAGTTCTTGAATGTCTAAAATGACGCAAATTATCTAATTTTGACAAGCTGTATCTCAAAAACTGTTCATAGGATTGGCTCGACGTAATAAGAACATTTAATCAGCATGACTTGAACTACAAAATACCAAAATTTCAGCCAATTCCACCGAATCAACATTATCATGGGTTTTGTTCCGGGGTCCTTTCACAGCCACTTTTAATTGAATTTTTGTTAATTGTCAAATTCTAAAATTTTAAAACCAATAAACGAAAGACGGTTTTCAATTATGATAAATCAATTTGACATGCTTTGGAAATGTAACCCAACAAGATATTATACATTTCGATTTATTTTTGAAGGTATAAAACACTATAAGTATAAATGCGTATTCGTCCGCAAAGTAATAATTTTAAACGTATATGAATTAATCAGGACTAGGTATAATAAAAAATAAATCAGTGCATATGACAGCAAATGCCTTCTAGTTTAAAATATTGTTTTTATTTTACGTTCATTCTGACGGGTTTATGATACTTTTATGAAGTTGCGTCTATGAAATGTCTGATTTTTTAGCTTTCCGTCCAAAATTAAATTCCTAAAATAAGAGTGCACTTTCACTTTATTTTACACAAAATCGTCTAAGATCATAAAACGACATTTTTTCTAAATATTCTCTTCTCGAAAAGATCACATTTTTTTCGATCAATATTTTCCAACATCTATAGAAATGTAATTTTTTAAATAATTAGTTTAAATATTAATATACTGTGAATATACCATTTACAAATTTCAGCCGCTCTTCTTTTTTCAGAGGTTAAAACTTTTGGTAACCGGGGCGTAAATTTTTATTATAGAGATAAAATTAAAGATCAAATTAAATGTAATTAAATCAAATTTCATCTGTGTTAAGTATTTTTATCACAGCACGCACTTTTCTGAGTAAATTAGTGGAATGTGAAAATTTGATTTCATCATAGGAATAAAAGACGGCCATAATTTCAAAATCTGTCAATTTTTATAGATGGACATGACAAGACACGACACGACAAATATCAAATGAACGTAAACTTCCTAAGTTTTAAAAAAGTTATGGTTCCATTTTTACACAAAACCGTTATTTTTGTAAATACAAAAAATCGTCCCTCCCCGCTAAAAAAATCGCCATTGATCCAAAAGTAGACCCTTCGGTTCCTGAAAGAACATATGAAAATTAGGTATCGTCGATTCTCTAATTCTTTACTTCATATTTCCTATTTTTATTGAAATCTATCACAACGTTCAAAATATATTTAATGGAAGGATCTAATAAAACTATGTCAATTAGCTTAAATATTAATAGAGCAATTAACTGAATTGCTGTCAGCTAATGTAAATTTAATTGGTAATATCGACGCAGTTATCACAGAAAATCACATAACAGTACTAGATAAAAATTTTACTAATATTTTGCTAATCAAATCAAAATTTCACTTTTAGAAAGATAGACATACTATAATAATTACATCTTTTGATGTATCATTAATACACAACCTGTAAAAGTACATGCGATGCGAGCATTGTTTTATAATATTTAAGTGTAGAAAAACAATATAGCTACATGTTCACACTTTGATAAGAGAAGTCTAAATGTGACCAGCAGACTTGAAAATATATCATAAATATACAGAGTGCCCCCTGTATATGTACAAATATTTTGCATGCTAATATATATTGACCCAAAAGAAACAAAAAAAGTGTTATGAAATTTTTGCTTTATTCCAACGGTTTTGCTTAAATTAATTATTTTCTAAAAAATCGAAATGTTCAGGCCAGGTAGTATTCGGATATAACATAAAAAATATTGTGTATCTCAGTATTTCAGTACAGTTATATGTCATCTTGCGACATGTATCTCCCTTTTTATTATGTTTATTGTATTTATAATGAGACATAAAAAACTTTAAAAAAACACCAGTGTCTGTTTCATAAAAGGAATCCTCCACTGTCGGCATCTACAGTTCAAAGAAAATGTTCATACTTCGTTGTTTAGCTGAAGAGGGTCGCCGCTTTCAATCATACAGTGTTGTTAATGTGTTCGATTTATCTTATTTTGAAGTAAAAATAATAAGACGGTGTAATAAACAAGGTGATGAAGTAACTGTTGACTGATTAGTGGTAAAAGAAATTTTCTATAATAAATTTAAAAAATGGTGTTTTTTTAATCTCATCATTAAAATATATTTTTTGGAGACGGTGAATTACTGAGATCGGTGCTATTTTTTCAATAAAGATACAAGGAGCTTCAATATACCGACCTGGAGGTCCTACTTTTTCTAATAAATCCTATGGAATAATTGTGGTTTGTGAAAAATTGCTAAGAGGGCAATGAGTAAATTAATATTAAATGTAAGTTAGTCTTTCCATTTCGAAACTGATTAAACAAGGTAAAAGTAAAACTCTTTTATTATTTTTAAATGACAGTCTTGCAACACTGTAAAACCAATGTTATTGATACAACAAGGAGCTTGACAACCTTGCCTCTTCCGTTTCCTGTTTATAGCTGTAATGTCTAAACTGAAAATATTGCATATTTCTAATTGAATTTTAATCCAAAAATAGGTTTGAGTTAGAAAAATAATTTATTCGGTTTTTTTACTTCCTTCGGGCCAACGTGTCATCCTGCAAAATATTCGTACGTATAAAAATAGAAAAATTTTAAATGTGATGTTAAAAAATGTTAGTGCATTTTCTGTTAATTTTAAAGTGCCATAAATTCACAACGCAGCTTCTCGGCCAATTTATATCGAAGCATGAATGTAAATTTCATAGTTTCATGCTTTTATTTTTCACAGAATCAACTATTTTTCGGGATATTTGCAAAACCTAACAATCTCCCTCCGCACTAAAAAAATGGTTCTTGATTCTGAGGTGAACTCATCGGTTCTCGAATCGGTTCCTAAAAGAGTACGTAAAAATTAACATATCTGCAAAGTTTCGTTGTATCACTATTTTCATGGAGCTATGACGGAACTTTCAAACCCAAATATATTTATTGGAAGAATCCAATAAAACTAGACCAAATAACTAAAATATTAATAGAGCAATTAAATGAATCGTAGTCGGCTAATGTAAGTTTAATTGACAATATCGACGCCATTAAAACACGAAATAATATAATAGTACTAGACTCTACGTATTACACCAAGGGTGGGCAACCTTCGTTCCCATTTGTATTGTATACGAAGTTCATGCATTATAAATTGATGTTGATTTAAATGCTCGATATATCAACCTCTTGTATGGAATTGTGACTAAAGTCCTCAAAAGCTGTATGGACAGTATGAAATAAAGTTGTCAGGGTAATACACAAAGCGAGTGATATAAATTTTACCTTGTGGCCAGGTATTGACCGGCTGTTGAAGCTCTCGTGCTCGCTTCAGAAGTGGGCACTTACTCGCTATAGTCCTTTCCAATGGGTCAAAATCTTTCCTATAGCAGATGAATAATTTAGATACAGAGCCTTATTTGAAATTATGAAATAAAAACATAGTTTTCCAAATGATAATAATATTCCATGTATAACTGAAAGCAATTTTCCAAGAATGTTTTTTAGCCGATATTTAGAAAATGAGATCTAGAATGCAATAGAAATTTTGAAACTCTTAAATGCATCTGGAATGGACAGGATTTCGTCACATTTATTAAAAGCAACTATACATTTCGGTTCGTCCAATGATTTTCCTTATAAAAAGATCATTACTGAAAGTTCATTTCTACGTATTTTCAAAATAGTCAGTCGTACCAGTTTATAAAAGGTATAGTAAATATACAACACCAAACGTCCACTTTTAAAAACTGAATAAAAAATTATAGAAAAGATTGTCTTTAACAAAATTATGGATTTTCTTTCAAATTTAGTATTTTAAACAGCTTTCAATAAGGGTTCATTAGAAAAGGAAAAACCCGTATGGTGCCATATTAAACCTTATTAATACGCTAAATCTTTTTTATTCATTAGTAGAATTTTGCCAAATAAGTGTATGTAATCTTAAAATAAAAACATATAGGTACTTAATACTAATTATGCCTATATAAAACAAATATGGCAGTAAAATACAAAAACCTAGTATAAGATAAATAAATAAATTTAGTTTTCTTCGTCAATGTCTAATTCTTCCGAGTCTTCATCGTCGCTTTCATTATTAACACTTATAATGAGTGGCATAACTTCTTCAGTATGAACCGTTCGATCATATGTCTCTAAAATCAATTTATTTGTGTGATTTACACACTTGGACTAAATTGAGCTTCACACTTGAGATAAAACATCATTCCACATAGCAAAAACGGCTTCGTCACTAAAACCATCTTTCCCGATGTGTTTGTCGTAATACTCCTTATAAATTCCCCAAACAGGTTCTATTGGGCTGAACTGACAGTGATATGGTGGAAGCCGCAGTACTTCATGTCCATGCTCTCTAATTAAATTGTCGACAACATAGTGTTGCTCTGTTCTGTTAGCTCCAGGTATTTGGAGCCATTCGGCTTTAAATGCGGTATCACTGAAATCTACACGGAAAAAACACTACTGTATTCTGAATCATATACCTGTTCAGGAAATGGTACACTCTGTTCAGTAATCCTCGGATATAGTTATAATTACTGTAAATATAGACTTATTATTGGTAAACAAGATGCTTATCTTATTACTTTAAATATAAACTTCTTTTGGAAACCAATCAACGATTTAATGACAAGGCCTCTCATTGCAATAATACTCTGTTACTATTTCTACACTATATTATTTTTCGTGGTACAAGATAACTTTTTGGAAGGATAATATAATAATTTAAGACAATAAATTATTTCATTGTCCTATTATTACTTACGTTAATTTCAAGTATAGGTATCATTGGATGCATATATTTTTATCGTAATTTTATTCTAGTATGTTTTCCTACCTAATGTAGATATAGTTATTTCAATAGGAAGGATATATTACCAATTTTGAGCTATAATTATTGGTAGATTATTACTTTAATTGATTGCTAGTATATAATTATTATTCATTTAGTATAGTGATATTGTTGACTGAAAATATCAATTAAAATTTATTGTATTTTTGGTTATAGTTGGGTGTAATCCGAAATGGGTTTGGTATAAGTGATAATTCACCTAAGACACCGTACTTTGCACACAAAGTTACTATAATTAAAAAAACGTATACGATATAAGTGACATTTTTCTGTATTATTACAATAATTTTATGAGCGGCATATATGAAATAATACGCGAATTATCAAGATTCATGTGTTATTTAAAAACGTTAACTTAATGATTTCATCGCATGCGATGATGGAAATCAATAAGTTAACGTTTTTAAATAACTCATGTTTTGATAATACGCGTATTATTTCATATAAGCCGCTCATAAAATTATTGCAATAATACCGGAAAAATGTCGCTTATCTCGTATACGTTTATATTATTATAGTAACTTTGTGTGCAACACATATGGAATCTTAGGTGAATTATCAACTCATACCAAACCCAATTTAGATTATACTCAACTATAACCAAAAATACAATAAATATTAATTAATTGTCAGCCAATACTATAACTATATTAAATGAATAATTATATAAGATTATCAATTATAAAAATTGTTTTCTGCTGAACTTTAAATGGCAAGATTTAATGATGAACTTGACTTGTTATTCGTGTATTTTTTGTACATATTTATGCGTGCGTCTAAGAAATGGTATACAAGATATCAAGAAATAAAATAATTTTTATATAACAAAAATATATTTTCTTTATAGTAAAACATTCTTAAAAAAACTGTTTAACAAATCAATAATAATATTACTTAATTCTATCAGAACAAACCTAAAACGATTTTCTTTAGTAAAGTACTCGTGAACAGACTGTTTAACTAATCAGTAAAAAATATTAGTAGGTATATAAGTCCAAACATAAAAAAAAAACTAACCAGTACACTTGTTTTCAGCTGGATACTATTGTTTCCCTGGAGTTATTCACCATTTAAACAATTTGAAACTTGTAGCACTGTAGTACATCAGGATTCACAAGTTTTTGGTAACTTCTGTAAGGGAGGAAGTTTGATTATTGTATTTTTTTATTATACCAGTATACGTTTTCCAACAAAATACTTATTTATTTAAAATAATATACAAAAATTCTAATACATATAGGTTGCAACAGATATTCTTGTAACAAATAATATTCAATAAAGTCCAAGGTAAGTCATGAAAACAAAAGTTACTGCAATTTATTGTCAAATGTAACTAAGTTAGTTTTTGTTAGTTCCTTCTTGCATTATTAAATAAATAAGTATTTTGTTGTAAAACCAAATCAAACTAGTAAAATAGGTATACCTACATTGTACAGAGTTATTCTTAAATCTGTGAAATATTTTATGAATTCAATTTACCACAATTAAACTACGCAGCGAATAGTGGTAATTCTGACATCTATAACCTGTCAATGATTATTTTACAGAGCACGCGCGGGTGAACAGTTGCCATGTTTTCTGGCTAGGAGCAAATATATTATGAATAAGCAGTATAGTATTTCTGTTAATTTAAAAAAAAACCTGGACAGTTTGTCCTTCTATCGGCATAAGAATTACCACTATCCGTTGCGTAGTTTACTTGTGTTGGATTTATAAACTGTTCCACAAACTTATGAACAGTCATTATTCTGAACAAAAAATTAAGAATAAGAAAACATTTTGCAGATAAAACTATTTTTTTAGTTGAAAGCATTTTTTTGACGGCTTCTATCTCCAACACCTTTGAACCCACTATATATGCAATCTTACACGAATGGGGGCTAAAGGCTGATTGAGAATATCGCACTAGATTTTTTTTTAAACTGCTAATATAAATTTTCGGAAAATCCACTCTTACGTTTACCTCACTAAATGCATGCCTATGGTGATCCTTCAAATTTTACTATTTAAATAAATTTGAACGGGGGAGGAGCAGTAGCTATCAAATTTAATAAAGATACACACATATTTTTGAGTCGCTTTATGAAATTTGCATGGGACACGTGTTATACAATATCAAAATAATACTGTTAAATTTTCAAAGATAACAACAGTGCATGGGCACATGCAATCAGTTAAAAATGATCTAAACATTTCTATACCTCAATGGAGACTATACACAGAAAATCGACAACCCATTTTTAACAAAAGTATACAAATAAGTTTGCCATACTTGCGTTGGTCTACCAACAGATCACAATAACAATGATATACCCCACCCATGCACCTCGTATTTCCGCGTTGTTTCTTAGATATAGTGTATTATATAAATAAATAGGTACTTACCGACAAATACAGAGATTAATTCCTGTAACTCCCAAAATTCCAACAATTTTTCTATGCCTACACCAGCTATAATTATTGTGCAGAACTGAAAAACTGTACTACTGCACTACGAATTCTGCGATAGACCGCTGTTCGGTGTTAGTTGGATGCCAAAAGGACTCTCTCCCACCTATGACCTTTTTCCTTAGCGACAATGTGACTTCATATTTTTTCAGTTATAAGAGGTTTGCTTCAACGATAAGGATTAATGAAGCTAATACTGGATATAGTTCTTATAAAGGGAGGAACATTTACATCTATTAATATTATGGATAGCTAAGAAAATATAAAACATTGTACCCATTATTTATTATAATTTAAGCAAATGATAATATTTCAGATCGATGACGTTCTTTATTAAATAAAAAGAAACAAACTATTGCTGAAATACTCATTATTTTTATTGGATAAATTTGAGAGGTTTACTGCAATAAAGCTAATTATTTCTCAAATAACTATATACTTCAGATCGTTATTAACAATGGTTTTACCATTCATGTGATTATTTACTTTTTTTAAAGCAAATTTAAATATGATTGATTTTCAATTAAAAATTTGTACTTAAAAGAAATGTTGATATTTCATTGTTTAGATAACACTGTTTTAGATCAATGCTAATTAATATTAATTTAAAAGAAAGGTCATGAAACATAGGACTATCATCGGCAATACAATAGCAGTTTTTTCCGTGTATGTTTGCATTTTTTCTTTCGTCCAAGATCGGGTTGGTTGTTTTTCTTCAACCCGAGAGTGGTACTTAGCATTATCTAAGACAATAATGCTTGGATTTTGTAACCCCGACAAAAGTCTCTCTGTCAGCCACGTTTCAAAATTTTCAAATAACATTTTTTATTTTATATTTTACAGCATCGTATATTGTGTGTTTTGGACTTTTTAGGATTCCATTTAACCGAAGCTTCAGGTTCCACATTTTCTTTGTCGTTTTTAGCTATTTTTCTTACAGTCTTTTAATCGATTTTTAAGGCCTCAGCCATTCGCCGTTGAACAGCTTTTATTGATAATAAAAGTCCACCATTTTCATTTTCTTTTTGAAAATATTCCAACAAATTCAAAACTAACTGCTGTGATTGCGTATTTAAAAATTTATCATGATGCATGTTTATTATTTTAACAACAGAACAGGACTAAAATTGCCCTCTTAAGCACTAATTGAAGTAAGTGCACTATATCTTCTATACCCGTCTTCCGAGAAAATCGACCCGCCTCTGGAATCGCCAGCCGCATTTGACGACGACACGCGTTACGCAAATTGGTTTTCTGTCGAACAATAGAAATGCCTTACGTCGGTCGTAACTTGACCACAAAGACTAAACATGTTACAGATTAGGTTACAAACAATATTTCAATGAAAACAAGGAAGGATAGAGGTCCGGATGATATTCCTTACACTATTTGACCGGGGTTCTCCCAGAGAACAGGCTTTAGTAAAGGGTTGTTAGGTCATTACGTTTTCTTTATTACAACATTGTCATAGATACAATGAATCTGATTTATTCTTGTTCGTATGTACTAACTCATTCTTAATATTTCAAAACTACTGATTAATATCTCTAAAATGAGATTCGTCGTTACAGAATATCCTCTTATGTTTCAAATGGAGAACAAGGGCTTGATATGCATGGTATACAATTGAGTGAAATGAATGTAAGCGTTAGAATGCTGCAAAAGCCTATTCTGGGTACACTACTTTTTTTGATATTTGTCAACGACTTGCCAATTCCTGACTTATAAAATAGTATTGCTTGTTTTCCAATGACAAGTCAAAATTCAAAGTCTTAGATAAGTTACCTGATACACTTTATTAAAGAGTTTTATTCCAATAAGGGTTTTATTCCAAAAACTGTTTTCATTAATTTCACGCCTAGAACAATCTTAACAAATTAATCTTTTCTAATTTGAGCAGACCATGCATCATTACGAAAAGTAGCACCTGCAAAATTTCTTGATCTATATTTTGAGGGCGATCTGGGCTAATAGTATGGTTTGAATGACGAAGGAAATATACTAAATAATTTTGAATAGCCAAAGAGCAAAAATAAATATACAAATATTTAAACATAAACCATTCGGTTTACAAGTAAATCAATTAAGTTCACAAACATTCACACAGCACATAAAAAACCTGTATGACAAAGTGGAAACTTCCCTTTAGGAGAGTATCTTCGATGTCAATTCCGGTTTATCAAGTTCCAAGTCGTAATCCAATGCATATTCCAAACTAAATGCATACATTCATCGATGTTAATCCAGTCCGGGGACCACAAGTGGTGTACAAGAGTGATTACTGGAACCCAGGTCACTCCTGCACGAAAATGGTTCAGTGAAAACCCATACCAGAAGTAATGGAATTTTCAACTAAAATCTAGAATAAAAACAACAAAAAAAGGAAGGAAAAAGGAAAGCCTCAAAGGTGAAGGGCTGCTTGAATCAGTGATCCAAGATACCAAACTTGGATCATGAGAAAATGGCTTTAATTTTTAAGAATTCGACAGAATCGAATATTGTGCGGCATCCAGAATAACCACAATGCACACCTAAATCACTGAATTTCTGAATATCTCATAAAAGAACTAAACGGAAAGCCTAAAACGGCAATCAAGTAGAAAATTTCACCACCAGTAATTAATTAGTCCACTTGGCAGCCATTTCCGAGACCAACTAAATTCCACAACTTTGCGCATTTAAGTCAGTTCGGCGTGCGCAAAACGTCAATAATATCGATCTAGAAAATTGTATTTAAAAATCCGAAGGGACCACCAAAACAGAGAAAAAGCAATTACAAAGTAATGCTAAAAACATTAGATAATTAAATATGCAATTCTCTATACACCTAAGCGCAATACCTGATTGCCTATACTTGGCATCTACATTTTAACAGTAAATAAAATTGTGAACCTAAAACAAACGAGGTTACTTTTAACATGAAACGTGTGGTAAACACCCTAGTCCAGCTTAGAAATCTGATGAGGAATATGTCATTTTAAATTAATTTAGAGGGAACTGACATATAAAGAGAATATAAATGAACAACAACACCAGATTACAGAACAATAAATATAACAAACAATACGTTAGAACAAAAAGTTCCAAACACTGAATGTTGGTACATGCGTCTGGAGAAAATGTTTATTAAACTGTAAACTATGATTAATTACCAATTACGTATTCTCCTGTAATATACGAAATTAATAACAGTTTAATCTTGTTATTTATGAGTTATACACGTCCAGGATGTTCGAGAATGAACGAGGAAGATTATCGCATTTTGCAAAGGGAAAATATTTCAGTAGAAAAATATGCAGTTATAAATTATCCTCATACGTTCTATTTTCACATAAATTAAATTAATAACAATGAAAAATACGGAGAAACTGGTACCTAATTATTATATAGGTACATAAGAAAGTAAATTTACATAGTATTTATCTAATTTTTACTTGCACAGTCAATTGTTTGAGCACTTTCCGATGAACCAGGTCCTTATTTGGCATAGAGGTACGAAGTATCGTGCCGATCCCAAATACTTGCAATATTCAAGAGGTTACGCCAATTTGGCGGCTAATCTATACACGTAAAAGGCGAAATCAACATTAAAATAAAAACTGCCAACATTGCAAGATATGTGAAAAAAGGATAGTAACAAATCTATTGAAAATTAAACTTTACACACAAAAGTGGCGACATATATGTATCTTTTATTGTTTTGACGGGGGCGAGCGTAGAGGCGTTTTCACTGTGCTGTATTTCGATATTCCGGTGAAGCAACAATTTGGTATTTCGATACTCCGACGTTCAGCGCGGTTAGTACTTGGATGGGTGAAATTCATCTTGGGAAACACAGCGATCTCGTCCCTCCTTCTAGCGGCTTGTATATCAGCGTATACGCGGAAGCTATGTAATTTCAAGACGAGGATTACGTACTGGATATACCATCCTTCGGATGGGATGTAAAGCAGGCGGTCCCTTGTCTGTTAAATGTTAGGCAAGTAAAAGATCCCTACTCCTCTCAAGAAAAGCGGTTCGGCAAAATTTCCAAGTTGGGGGTAGCTTGTCTCCTGGCGTCGGTGATAGGCTCTAGTAGCGGAAATAGGCCGATGTTAAATAAATAATTTAAAAAAAATAGTTTTGATAATGTACCTAATAAACGTTTCAATTCAACGGATTTGTACGATGTTATACTTTGCCCGCGTTTTTGTGGCTTTGTTTTACCATTAGTCAATCACGCTTGCTTCTGTCAGTCTAAAATATAAGAAGTGTTCCAGATCGTCAGTTATTTTTTTCTTTCCTACTTGGTTACTAATTCAGACTGTTGTAATTTTAGTTAAAAAAGAATATTTTTTCTTATGCGTCTGTATTATTACTTCAAATAAATATGTCGAAACTTATATATGTCAAAAATTAACTTCATATGAGCTCAATGTAGTCACTGCAGAAAATTGGCCATGCGTCCTCGGTATACACATTACACAAGTTTTTGCCTGCAAGCTGTAAAGCAGCTGATGATAGCAGACATGGTGCTGGGTATATATTGTACACATTTAGTTACTCTATACTGATGACGGTCAAGAATTAGAAACTAGCTTGTAGATGTTAACGTGTCCACGGTACGAAAGTTACTTGACCTGTGTAAACTTTCTGGTCTAAACTTTATATGTCTTCAACGCTGTAAGTGAAGTAATAGTAATTGTTTGTAAAAGTTACTTCCAAAATCTAACTTAGTTATTCTGGCATCTTAATTCTTATATTTGGATATTTATATGGTAAGAAATTTGTACAGATAATAATTTATTTTGTACAACTAACAAAATACGCAATCTTAGACCTTCTCTTTGTTGAATGCACTACACCGTTTTATTACTTATTTTTTTGTAGATTAATTTTTTCTACCTACTTAGTTTAATCACATAGGTAGGTATATTATGACGGGATTTTTTTTTTAATAATCATTGTAGAATTTTTTTTACAGAAGTATGCTTCATAACACGTTGCACTCAAATATCAAATAAGACATGCCTGTGAATATATGGCGGGGTGGCAGCCAGTGGCGTGTAAGCTACAATGTTTCATGTAAAGTACATTTTATTATAATTTTGGAGCAAAAAGTTGCTGAAGTTTTTGATTAAGCACACAAGGATATGAAGATGTACAGATTATCGAAACTGAAATATACCGTGTATCTTTCAGATTTGAATAAACTTTACGTAGTGATACATCAGCTTTATTTTAAATATTTTGAAGGTGTTTTTAATAAGACTATCACGAAACGAAGGAAAGTGCAGTCGAGCATTGCCAATTGCGAGTATCTTTTAAATACAGTTACTGCCATCATATTGACATCTCCTTTAGGTGACTATTAGTCAATGATATCGTACTATGAATAGATAACGCCTCTGTACATTTTTGACAAAATTTCGACATCAGTTTGTTATGGCAGCCAAGCAAAAACAACAACCACTAACTAACAAGAAGCATATCATTAAAACCTACTGCTGCATGAGAACTGCATACAACTGTAAACAGACCGCTCGAGCCAGAGCAGGATATGACTTATATATTCTCTATGACCTATGAAAAAGATCGATAGAGGTGGAAAGAGGTGTAAACCACAAATATCCCCCACTCCAAGGACCATCTACTAATAACGGTTATAAACACTAAATAATTTTGACTGCAAAGTTCAAGTTTAAAAGAGCGGCGAATAGTGTTTTGCATAGACCTTATAGTGGTCAAGTTAAAAATCATTATTCTGTGACTGGACCGGCATGGTTAAAAAAAAAACGAAAAAAATCGTAAACTGTCCATTTATCTTGAAGACCTTCTAGAGTCTTTAAAATTCAAGCGTAATTTTTCACCAAATTGGGTTATTTTATTTCTTTAATGTACATTTATACCAGGGCCTTGCCGTCCATGTGTGACCATACAGGCGTCATGCTATCAGGCGCACCGCGAGCCTATTTGGGCGTCGCGAGCCCATTTTGCGCTCTCCGCTCATCATTTCTTTTACTCATCTTGCGCCCTTCCGCTCGTCAAAAAAAATGTTTTTACACCCCCCTGCTCTTCAATTTCCATTTTCGAGGAAAAAAAATGTTCCATCTTGCGCCCCTCGTTTGTCAAAAAACGTTTTTCCATTTTTCCCCGCGCTCATCAGGCGCTCCATAAATTTCGCACACAAGAGCTGCCAAGGGACGGCGCGACCTTGATTTATACCAGTTATTAAGAAAATACACCACTTTATGGTCATTTTTACCTCTTTGTAGAAGTCAAAGTGAATAAAAAATGGCGGTGAAATGGTCAGTTTTTTGTTTAAACTGCGAATACCCATTTGAACAAAAACATAACGATTTTGGCTGTTTACTTACTTTCAGTTGCACCATATACACGTGAATTGTACCATATTCTATTCATATGTTAACCAAATAATTAATTGTGGTCGGCCACACCTGACTGCAACTTCTACCCGTTTACGTTTTAAAGAGCTCAAGTTTATTAGGTATTTTCAAACATAGGATTTCTGGGCGTCATGACAGAGACGGACTTGAAATCTAATGCTATATTCTGAAAAAACGTGCGATATAATAGTAATAAAATAAACTGTAATTTGTGACAATACTTACGCATTACACGTTAGTTTTCAATGTATAAATATGTTGTGTGTACGGTGGGTACCTATAGAGACGTTTTTTTATTTTACTTTTTGTAAATACGTAATCGAAGAGTAGATATAATGAATTTGATCCACACATTTCTAAAACCGTAAATATTGGTAGTAGAGAAAAAATTTCATAAAATTGTGTTAGTTTTCGAATTCTGAACAACTATCAAATTGTCTGTCTGTCTAGCGGTTCCTCCGTCACGTTCCTTGTAAGCACAAAAAGTTAAGAAAGAAAATGAATTGAAAGAGCAATGTTAAAAAAGGGCTTTTTGGCCCACCCATGGTAAAGTGTGGAAGCCATCTTTTTTTACTAATTTTTGGGTCTGAAAGCGAATCTGTCACCCGTTGTGGCGAAAAATCTCCGGAACACATTGAAAACCCACCCATATTTAGGAATTTGGAATTTTGCAGGAAATTCTTTTAAAATACTAAGTTTTAATAACAAGAACAGAAACCATACACTGTAAAACGCATATTGGATAATTTTAGAATATTTGGCTCTGTCAAATGGCACGTGCCAAATTTTATTATGGCAATCGATGTAGAATTAAATTTGAGGCGGACTTATAGCATGTCCTGTATCTAACATATGTGCTTCTTGAATTATTCGCAAGTTTTTGTTGAAAATTATAATTTATCCAAAAAAACGTAGAAGCCAATGAAACAATTGAAACAATAAAGTGGGTATCGAGTAGCAAATATGTTACATGTTCATGGTATTATTATTTTATCACATTCTCCATAAAAAATTAACAAATCTAAAAGTCTTCGTGGGTGTAATTTAAACGTGCAGGCGTTTTTTAACAAAAGAGAATGACTGACATTAATTATTGTATCTAATCATTGGCAAATTGATGGCAATTTTTACTAACAATTCTTGGACATTTAAGAAAATCGCCAATATTTCGAAAAGTTGTAACTTTATCCCCTACAATGCTTTTACTGAAAAAAAAAAAGGAATTTAATTTAACATAATTTGATGTAAAAAAATACAGGGTGTTCCATTTGAAATAAAAAAGTTTTTGAGGTTTGAATTTGACAAAATGTAACATGAAAAATAAAACACATGGTATACTATCTTGGAATCTCTTTTTTTGCAGAGAGTAGCTCATCTTATGTTCTTTCTACTTACCAAAGAGCAAATAAGGATCTCCTATACGAAGAAATTTATAACGGTTCTTGCAAACCGTTGCACCTGTCAATTTTTTTATAAAATGTCAAATATCTCCGAAACTGCTCGGTTTAGGTATAGGGTGTGCTACATGTTTTGACTCAGAATTTTATGATCATTTCGAAAAGTCGAAAATATGTAAGGTATTCCATTTAAAATAAGCAAGTTGGTATCGACTTCCGATATTTCCGGAATTTCCGCCATTTTGAAATTATTATTTTCGGATTCACAATGGTCGACTTGGGTAGAGTACCAAATCTCAAATGTCTATCTCATCTGCAAGTGGGGAATATTCTAATGGCCGCCTAAAAGAATCACCCTGTATAGTTATTTACATATTTAAAAAAAAACAGAACACCTCATTGAGACGTTGCTCTCAGAATATAATAATCTGATTACTTCTGAGTACACTCATATGCCTCCGCACCCCCATCCCTGAGTAGGTGGGTCTCACCTACATATTGATTGGTTTTAATTACAAAAAATCCTAATACACAGTTGGATGTTTTTTTATCATATTAAGGTGACTTTGCCAATTCAGATCACTCCTGAGTATTTATTACCCCTCTAAGGAAGCAGTGTCAATATCCCCTTTAAAAAATATTGCTTGATTTTCATAGTAAAAAATTATTTAGTTATTCAAATAATTTCTGTTTTTTAGAATGGTAATTTTTTTTTCATTTTATGGCAAATTCCAAATCTACCCACGAAACGGGTGCGAATAACTATTTTGGGACTTTCGATTCGTTTTTATTACAACAGAAATCCTTTATTACCTCTTACATAGATTTCTATCATAATAGAGTAACTTACTGACTTCAAAAAATTATCCCTAAATAGTTACTTTTGTGAGTAGATTTGGAATTTGAGGGGACCATAAAATGAAAAAAGATTCCCATTCTAACAAACAAAAAATATTTAAATAACCAAATAATTTTTTACTATAAAAATCAAGCAATATTTTTTAAGGTGTAAATTGACACCCTACACCTCTTTCTTAGAGAGGTAAGAAATATTCAGGAGTGATCTGAATTGGCCAAGTCACCTTAATATCATAAAAAAGCATCCAACTGTGTATTAGGATTTCTTTTGTAATTAAAGCCGATCAATATCCCTGAGAAGGTGAGACCCACCCCCTTTAGGGGCTGGTCTCAGGAGGCGTATGAGTGTACTCAGAAGTAATCAAATTATTATATTCTGATAGCAACCACTCAATGAGGTGTTCTTGTTTTTTTTTTTAAATATGTAAATAACTATACCGGGTGCCATAGTCCCCCCTATATTTCCTTTATTTTTTAACTTATCTATTTAAAATCTGGGGCGCATAAACTACTTATAAAAATGGATTTTTGGACATAAAGAACTGCATGACACCATTTCCGGTTTACCCGGAAATGACCGCAACTTTCGATTTTTGTATGTATATTTTTGCATATTTGGATTCAAGACAACATTCTGAGTATACCATGAGATTTTTGCGAGTTTTTAAGTCGACGTTCAGTTTTTTTAAAGCATTTTAAAACATTCGTCTAGAGTGCTTTGGAATACCAAAATTTGTTCTACGGTAGGTAAAATCCAACGGAAAAATATAATTTTTCGTTTAATTTCATTAATAACTTAATTTATGAAGCCTCCAAAATTGAACATATCACTTTTTTATCGAAAACTTTTTTTTTCAAATGGGAAGGTGGTGGCCCCTAGTGTTCAATAAATTAAAGATTTTTTTCTGAATTCATTGATATCCATTTCAAATCTATGCTATTTGTTTTTTTTATTTTATTAAAGGACCCCGGAACAAAACCCATGAAAATGTTTATTCGGTGGAATCGGCTGAAATTTTGATATTTTGTAGTTCAAGTCATGCTGATCAAAAGTTCTTATCACATCGAGCCAATCCTATGAACAGTTCTTGAGATACAGCTTGTTAAAGTTAGGTAATTTGTGTCATTTTATACATTCAAGAACTTTTTACTCTTAAAATATTAACTTTGGCAAAAAGTTGCAAGGGTCGAAATATTTTTGTTCAACTCCAATGGAGCTCAAGAATTTTTTTCCGAATTTTTTAATCAATTTTTAGGTTAGGTAAAATATATATATGTCATATTCCTCCATGCTCCGGTGGAATTGGCTGAAGCTTTGCTATTTTGTAGTTAAAGTCATTCTGATCAAAAATTCCTATTTCACTGAGTCTATCCTATGAATGGTTTTCGCTCCAGGAGTGCCTGAAACTCTTAACAACTAGGTAACGGGTAATCTATATGTACGTGTTTATGAATGGCTTCCAGCGTGTTTGTGTACTGTGTGTATGCGTTTGTGTGTATGTATGTGCCAGTGTATACAGAGTTCTCCGGAAATATTGATTGACAAACTTCTGGTGCAGATTCTACATGCAAAAATATGTTCGCAAATACCTTGAGCTACGGCCCTTTGAAAATGGCACCCAAAAATTGATTATTATATTTATTATTATTATTATTATATTTCATAAACGTTTTGATTTACAAGGACGCGACTTTATACGCGGATTAAACAATAATACCGGCTTATTTTTATAATATTTTTTAAAAATATTTTTTACCGTAAGTGGGTGATGTTGAGGGGGCCTGTCGATAATTTGCATTCATTTCTTGTGTTTTATTTTTTTTTCACTTTGGTACAAGAATTTCATTCACTAATTAAAAATACTCAAAAAATGTCCTGTTTCATTTCAGTCGTAGGACTAGTGTGAGAAAAATCGTTCTAATGAGTTTGATGCGGAACCGCTGAAAACACAAGCGTGTTATTGTTTTTGGGGTACGCACGGCATGAAAATCACATAAAATATCCATCAATGATTCTTCTTCGAACGATACATGATGCTGGAAACAGAGCACTTGTTCCTAAAAATCCTATGGATGTTCTCAATATTTAAAAACTAAAAAGAATATATTAAAAAACAAAAAGTAAAAATAAACAGATAGAAAGTGAAACCGAAAAATGGAATCATCCTGGTTGGCAATGAGAACGCTCTCATAAGAAACATAGTGCCGGTAAGAGCAGGTCCTTTGATACAAATAATCACACACACATGCACGCATGTACACAAACACGCTGGAAGCTATTCATAAACACGTACATATAGATTACCCGTTACCTCGTTGTTAGACCTTCAGGCACTCCTGGAGCGAAAACCACTCATAGGATAGATTCAGTGCAATAGGAATTTTTGATCAGCATGACTTTAACTACAAAATAGCAAAGTTTCAGCCAATCCCACAGAAGCATGCCAAAATATGTCATATATATATTTCACCCAACCTAAAAATTGATAAAAAATTCTGAACAAAATTCTTGAACTTTATTGGACTAGAACAAAAATATTTTGACCCCTGCAATTTTTTGCTAAAGTTAATAGTTTAGGAGTAAAAAGTTCTTGAATGTCTAAAATGACGCAAATTACCTAACTTTGACAAGCTGTATCTCAAAAACTGTCCATAGGATTGGCTTCATGTGATAAGAACTTTTGATCAGCATGACCTGAACTACAAAATACCAAAATTTCAGCCGATTCCACCGAATCAACATTTTCATGGGTTTTGTTCCGGGGTCCTTTATTTAAAAATAAAAAATCACTTTCAAAATAATTTTTACTGATCCTTATAGTTTGCACTAATACTTATACCTATTAAGAAACAAAAGAGAGAACCAAAAGGCTATTATTCACAAAAAGGTAGTTATTCACGTTTCATTAATAGACATATGATTTTTGTAAAGTTAAAAAAAAATTATATTTAAAGTGATTTTTTATTTTTAAATAAATTCAATAAAATAGAAAAACAAAGGACAAGGGTAGATAAGCTATATAAGTTTCGCCCACTAATTTCACAAAAAAGAAAAGTTCTCCTTAAAATCATTAAGCTTTATTTATTTATAGTTGAACATATGAACTTTATGTTTCTATACGTTTTACATTCACAACAACAGTAGGTCGTAGTAATAGCATTTGAAAGTAGGCATGTTTGCAGTTTTTTAGTAATTTTTGACCTTTTTCCGAACTTTTAATATATATTTCAGTTAGATGCGCTCGATGAAACAAAATAAACTATACCTCATTTCATTGTTGAGCATTTAATCTTTTAAATAATGGTCAATTTATATTGTTTCATCAAGCGCTTCAATGTATAAAAAACAAAATCGTTTCCGCGGGAGTCGTAGTAGTGTCGACGTTGCGTGCGAATTTAAACGTGTCAGCGCTCAAAACAACATATTGCGGTATGTATTGAATAAGAATATGTTTATCCATGACCATCGTATAATCATTGCATTCTACATTTAACAATTGACAAATAATGATAGTCATTATTCCAACCTAACGTATAATGAACATAATCTGATTCTAACACATATTTAACCAACCAGAAACTAGTTGTTTTCATTCTAACGCACCTTTGACCAATCAGGAACTAGCAATTTTCATAAGGAAACGCCGAATCCATTTTTTCAAGTTTTCGTGCGTATTTCCGTGTTTGACGTTTAACACGTCAACGTTTTACTGTAAATGAACTTTATTTTTTCGCTTTTAAACGATTAAAAGAGCTAAAATATGCGATAGTCGTGGACGAATTATAGTATTCAGCTCACGTATAATGACTATTACACACTCGGATGATTTACGACACCCCTTCGTCTCGTGCCGTAAACATCACCCTCGCGAGTAATAGCCATCATTATACGCTCAATGGATAATCTACTATTCCAAAGAACAATTTTTTATTACTCGTCAAGACATATACTACTCGGAAAATATAATGACATACAACATGGCCAATGAGCGGAAA
Organism: Rutpela maculata; assembly: GCA_936432065.2. Classification (NCBI taxonomy): domain Eukaryota; kingdom Metazoa; phylum Arthropoda; class Insecta; order Coleoptera; family Cerambycidae; genus Rutpela; species Rutpela maculata. The sequence continues at coordinate 246,036,541 of OW386285.2, forward strand.
AAGGCTCTTATCTACCCTTGTCCTTTTATAGATTTGAAATGGATATCAATGAATTCAGAAAAAAATCTATAATTTATTGAACAGTATGAGCCACCACCTTCCCATTTGAAAAAAAAAAGTTTTCGATAAAAAAGTACTTTGTTCAATTTTGGAGGCTTCGTAAATAGTTATTAATGAAATTAAACGAAAAATTATATTTTTCCCTTGGACTTTACCTGCCGTAGAACAAATTTTGGTATTCCAAAGCACTCTAGACGAATTTTTACAATTAATTATTTTTTATTTATTTGCTTTTATCATGATTAGAGAATAATATTTAGGTATTATGCAAATCACAACTTACACACTTTTTATTTATTATGAAAATACCTACTTTCTGTATATTGTTGCCCTAATCTGGGCACGCTAATATACTAGTCAGGTAAATACTTTAAAACACTCATTATTGGAGAATCAATCAAAACAACTACTCTTCTAGCTAATACTGACGAAGTATTGAATTACATGATAGGATTCTTAGCATTTTAAAGAAAAAAATATACTGAAAATACTTAAATCATTTTTTCAAATTTAATCATTCACACTTTTTTATTTAATATGAAATTATCTACTTTCTGTATATTGGTACCTTAATCGGGTCACGCTAATATACTACTTAGGAAAACACTTTAAAACACTCATTATTGGAAAACCAATCAAAACAACTACTCTTCTAGCTAATACTGACGAAGTATTGAATTACATGACAGGATTCCTGGCATTTTAAGGCAAAAAAATGTATTGAAAATACTTAAATTATTTATTGAAATTCAGTCATTAACAACAATTACTGAACCATACATTCTATTTCAACTCTAGAAAAGTTGTACAAGTTTTTTCGAACTCGTTAGTTCTCATCAGTAGAGTATAGAAACATTCATTCATTATTTACAAGCCTATTCTTGATTTATTTTTACAATGAATTATTTTTTATTTATTTGCTTTTATCATGATTAGAGAATATTATTTAGGTATTATGCAAATCACAACTTACGCACTTTTTATTATGAAAATACCTACTTTCTGTATATTGTTGCCCTAATGTGGGCACGCTAATATACTAGTCAGGTAAATACTTTAAAACACTCATTATTGGAGAATCAATCAAAACAACTACTCTTCTAGCTAATACTGACGAAGTATTGAATTACATGATAGGATTCTTAGCATTTTAAAGAAAAAAATATACTGAAAATACTTAAATCATTTTTTCAAATTTAATCATTCACACTTTTTTATTTAATATGAAATTATCTACTTTCTGTATATTGGTGCCTTAATCGGGTCACGCTAATATACTACTTAGGAAAACACTTTAAAACACTCATTAGGTATTTTCATAATAAATAAAAAGTGTGTAAGTTGTGATTTGCATAATACCTAAATAATATTCTCTAATCATGATAAAAGCAAATAAATAAAAAATAATTAATTGTAAAAATAAATCAAGAATAGGCTTGTAAATAATGAATGAATGTTTCTATACTCTACTGATGAGAACTAACGAGTTCGAAAATTTAGAGTGTGGTGTTGGCGTCTGAGTTCGGCTGCTGTTCGCCGGACTTTAGGCGTAAATGCCTTGCCAGTGGTTACGTATTCTACCACACTCTGGATTCGAGAAGCGTGTTGTCTGGCCAACTGTATTTTGCCTTCGATCTTTTGTACACGCCGCTTAGCCTTTTCGATACCGCTCGAGGCATTGTTTGTTCTCTCGCGGGGAACGAGTTGGCTAGCAGCGTTGTACACGGCAGTGTTGATCTGCCAGATGTCGGCGTCTGCTGGCAATTCCTCATCGATGACAGCGTCCATCCGCGCCAGGTCTTGTGGCTTTAGGGTAGCCCTGCTGTTAAGGCTAACCCTCGTCCTTAAGTCAACATCGGCGTATCTTCTAGGATGTTCCCCAACAGCTATTTGCCGCGGTGGAAGTGCGGCTGGCACTTCTTCCTGCTGCCGGGGTGCCCTTACGTAGCCTGTCCTGCGCAGGAAGGATACTTGGTCTCTGAGCTGTTGCTCAGAGAAGGCGCGATGCTCTGGATGCATGTCACACCAGATATCGTGCAATCGCGCCATGTATCCCCTGCGCGCAGGTTCGCTGCTCTCATAGCAGGTCAGCAAGTCATCTCGAAGTTCCCTCGTCCACTTAAAGCGTCCTTGTACATTGCGTGCGTCGTCAACATTGAGACCATCCGGTATGGCCCCTCCAACTTGTCTCTGACCCCCATCCGAATGGGGTCTATTGTGAGGGGCCCTTTCTCTGTTGGTTGGAACCAGAGACCTGGGTCTCAAGATGGTTAGCCCTGAGACCCACGTCCGACATCTGTCAGGCAGACTTTCCTCTGCCTGTCCAGGTACACCGCGTGGAGGCTGCCGGTCCGCTTTCCGTACCCTCATTATTATTATTATTATTATTATTATTATTTTTTTTTTTAGTTTATAAAAGCCAGTCACCCTTTATACTCTGTGGCTCCGACACTCACAGAGGGGAGCTGGTAGTACCGGCAGCCACTCCCGACGTCCGTGGGGTGAGTGACTACTGGGTCCGAGAATCGTGTGCCCTGAGTAGACGTAATGAGCCGAGGATAATGGCCTTCTGCATCCTGCCGGCTAAGATCTCCGCCGAATTTCGGCATGCCGGTATGATCTTTAGTTCTGAAAGCAGTGTGTGTCTCGTTCCACCGAGGGCTCCTATGATCAGGACCAGCTTAACAGTATGGCCAGGGTAAAGCCTGCGGAGCTCGAAGAGCAAATCTCGATATTTCGTCCGTTTTTCCTCCTCCTTCAAGACAATGTTATTCTCCGCGGGAGCCGAGAACTCCACGACAAACATTGTCTTGAGTTGGTGGTCGAGGAGTACCATGTCAGGCTTATTAGCTTGTATTTGCCTGACGGTGGGAAACGAGTAGTTCCAATAAATTAGACACTTCTCATTTCCCACAACGGACTCAATATCCCCCGGAGCGTAAGGCAGCACTGGTGTCTCGTCTATCCCATACGAGTGCCTTAAGTGATAATAAAGCACTCGTAATGCTGCGTCGTGCCTCTGGATATAGGCCGAGACTGCATATACTGGACAAGCCGACAGCAAATGCATTAATGTCTCCGGCGCCCTGTGGCAGGTCCTGCAGCTGACATCAGGGACCTCTATACCCATGACACGACTTCGATAGACGAGTGTGTTGAATACACCATCCTGGCACGCCATTATGAATCCCTCGGTCTCAGACTTCAGCCCGGCTGACCTTAAGAAAGCAAAGTTCAGCCTTTCGGATAAGCCGCGGTCTTCTATATTTTTATAGAAGACGCCGTGCAATGGCTTATCCGAGTGTCGCTGCAGAAATAGATCAATTTCAGCAGCTTTGACTTGGGCTTTTTGCCGAGCAGGTTCCAACTCGGTGACAGAGTCTTGGTTAACCCGCTCAGCGTCGAAGACCAGACCGAGTTCATCGGCGGCTCTGCATGCTGCCTTAAACAAAAAGGCTCCTACTCCTGCACTTTCATGGTCTCGGACCATGCAGAGGAGGGGATCCGAACTCCTTATGACCTTACAGGCTCCATCCAGAACCATTCTGTTATGGAGACTCTCCAAACTCAAGAGTCCACGGCCTCCCCGATGTCGTGGGAGATATAACCGTGGAACGGACGATTTAGGGTGCAAACTCCTATAGAGATGCATCTTTTTTCGGGTTCCTACATCGAGTTGACGCAGCTCCTCTTGATTCCATTTAATTACTCCAAAGGAGTAGAGGAGGATCGGAACGGCAAGCATATTGGTAGCAGACACCTTGTTCTTCCCCGACAGTTCTGAAGACCAGATCTGTCGGAGTCGGTGCTGATACTTGCCGCGGAGAGCGTTTTTTACTACACTCACTTCTTGGGTGGAGCGTTGCTCGACACCCAAGTAAGTGTACGACTCTCCGGCATCTAAATGATGTAAGATGCTTCCGTCCACAAGCTGCGCATCCTCTCCGTCGTCACCACATCGTCCTCTCTTGAGGTGGACTAGTGCACACTTGTCCAACCCAAATTCCATGCCGACAGCCTGCGTGTACTCCTGTACCACCCTGAGGGACTGGCGTAAATCCCTCTCTCCGGAGGCATAAAGTTTAAGGTCATCCATGTAAAACAGATGGGTGACCTTATGCCTCCTGTCGCCGGGGGTACCGCAGTTGTATCCACGGGTATTTCGAAGCGAAACGGATAATGGTAGTAGTGAGATGCAAAACAGAAGGGGGCTTAGGGAATCTCCCTGAAATACTCCCCTTCTGAACAATACCGGCTCTGTCTGGACTCTGCTGTTACTTGATGTTATGGTAAAGCGAGTCCTCCAGAGCGGCATGAGTTCTTCGATACATCTCACTACGGGACCTGGCACCGCAAGACATCTGAGCAAGTGGACAATAAGCTCATGGGATGTCATATCAAATGCCTTGCGGTAGTCGATCCAGGCCATAGAGAGGTTACGCTTATACTGAACGGAGTCCTGCGTGATACATCTGTCGATCAGCAGGTTCTCCTTGCAGCCAGCGACACCTCTCTTTGACCCTCTTTGCTCATATATCCGTTCGTAAACCCGTTCAACTGCTTGGAGCACCCGCATGTACAAGATGCGTGTAAACAACTTGTAGCATGCGTTTAAGCAAATTATCGGCCGGTAATTTTTTGGGTTAGACAAATCTCCGTTCTTCGGGATCAGCACTGTCCGCCCCTCGACAACCCAAGAAGGAATTTGCTGCTCCCCATTTAGCCATGAATTAAAAATTCTGGCCAAATGGTGGTGGGTACTGGAAAACTTTTTCCACCAAAAGCTATTTATCCCATCGGGACCTGGAGCAGCAAAGTTCTTAGAGCCCTCAAGAGCTCTTCGAACCTCTTCTGGGGTTATCGGTTGGCACACCTCGTTTGGTTGTTGAAACCTTTGGCAAAAGGCTTCAAAGTGTGCCAGGGCTGGAGTGTCTCTGTTGAGTGGGAGCTTCTGTCCGTAGAGCGTTTTCCAGAAGTTTTCCACCTGATCTACAGTCGGCGGATTCTCTACAACACGCTGAGGCGGTTCGAAAAGGCGCGAGGGCTTTTTGCGGAATTGATTGTTTTCCGCCAGCCCCCTCGCCCGCCTCACTAGTGACTTTTTACAAGTCACTAGCATCCGTATCCGATCAAGGCAGTGCTGTTTGGTGGTTCGCAGCACTGCCCCATTCAGTGTGATGGACGCGTCTTAAATTGGCGGCTATGCGCCTAACTTTAGGCGTGAATGTCCTATTGGCCGCCATATAGTCCATCACACATTGGATACGGGATGCGTGTTGCCTCGCCGACCGGATCTTGGCTTCCATCTTTTGTATACGCCGCTCCGCTCTCTCCTGTGGGGAGGCAATATTCCGCCTCTCACCCGGAGTTAAGCGCTGGACAGCAGCGTATACGGCACAATTTATGTGCCAGATGTCAGCCCCTTCTGGTATCGCTTCACGAAGTTCAGCATCCACTCTGGCTAGGTCTTCTGATCTGGGGGGTTTGATGTAGTGCAACCCCCTTCTGGTGTTGGGGCCCTCTGGTCTTGGTGGAACGTCTAGAACTGCCTCCACAACCGGTTCATTCAGCGGCTCTTCGACCGCCTCATTTACCGGCTGAGGAACAGCTCTCACGTAGCCCCTGCTGCGAAGGTGGGATACATAGTCACGCAGATTTTGTGGCGTGAAGGCGCTGTGCTCTGGGTGTCTTGCACACCACAGAGCGTGCATTCGCGCCATGTATCCCCTTCGCGCGGGCTCACTGCTTTCGTAGCATAGCAGAAGATTATTCCTCAGCTCATCGGTCCACTCGAAGCGTCCATGTAGCTCGCGGTCGTCATTGCCAGGCAATCCGTCCGGTTGGGCCCCACCACCTTGCCTGTGACCCCCATCCGAATGGGGTCGATTGTGGGGGCCCTGTCTTCTGTTGCCTGGAACCAGAAGATTTCGGCCTGTCAGGTGGTTAGCCTAACAAGCCCACGGCCGACACCAGAGGGGAAGTTCTCTTTCCCCTCCCGGGTGCGCTAGCGCTGTCGGTCCGGGTTTTGCACCCGCGGCTGGAGTAAGTGGTGTCGCTACTCACCAAAGGCTAGTGAGATGTAAGAAAGCCCCTCCTATTTATTTATTTATTATTATTATTATTATTATTATTATTTTTTTTTTTTCGCGTGTGCGATGCTGGACAGTTCTCCCGTGTCTCCGACATTCTCACGGGAGAAGCGCCAGCGGATTATCCACAGCCACTCCCCGCGTCCCGCAGGGTTAGTGACTGTAGATGCCAGATTCGTGTGCCCTAAGAAGACGAAGGGACCCCAGGATAACTGCCTTCTGCATTTGGCCTGCCAACCACTCGGCTGACTTATTATTATTATTATTATTTTTTTTTTTTTTTTTTTTTTTCCCAATCCAGTCGCCCTTCTCTCTGCCTCCGATACCAGATAGGGTACGCTGGTAATACCAGTGACCACTCCCTACGCCGTAGAGTTAGTGATCACTGGGTCCGCGAATCGTGTGCTCTGAGCAGGCGTAACGAACCAAGGATAACGGCCTTCTGCATTCTTCCGGCTAAGATTTCTGCCGACTCTCGGCATGCCGGTATCGTCTTCAATTCCGAAAGCAGTGTACGCCTCACCCCACCTAGGCATCCTATGATAAGAACCACTAGTTTAACAGTGTGGTCCGGATAGAGTCTACGGAGTTCGAAGAGAAGATTTCGATATTTAGTCCGTTTTTCCTCCTCTTTTAGAACAATATTTGTTTCCCCTGGGGCGGAGAATTCAATAACAAACATTGTCCTGAGTTGGTGGTCGAGGAGGACTACATCAGGTTTATTGGCCTGTATTTGCCTAAGGGTGGGAAACGAGTAGTTCCAATAAATTAGACACCGCTCATTCCCCACTACGGACTCAATATCTCCCGGAGCGTAAGGCAGCACTGGTGTCTCGTCTATCCCATATGTGTGCCGCAGATGATAGTACAGCACACGTAATGCTCCATCATGTCTGTGAATATAGGCCGAGACAACGTATGTCGGACATGCCGACAACAGGTGCATAAGTGTCTCCGGCGCTCTTCGGCAGGCCCTGCAGTTTACGTCAGGGACCTCTATACCCAAGACATGACTTCGATAGACGAGTGTGTTAAAGACACCATCCTGGCAAGCCATAATGAACCCTTCGGTCTCAGACTTCCGCCCAGCTGACCTTAGGAAAGCAAAGGTCAGCTTCTCAGATAAGCCCCTCTCTTCAATGTTCTTGTAGAAGACTCCATGCAAGGGCTTATCTTTATGCAGTTGCAGAAATTTCCTTTGCTCTGCTGCTTTTGTATGGGCTTTCAGCTGGGCGGGTTCCAGCTCGGTGACAGAGCTCGGGTTTACCCGCCCAGTATCGAAGTCGAGACCAAGTTCACCGGCTGCTCTTTGTGCTGCCTTAAATAAGAACGCTCCTATCCCTGCATTTTCATGGTCGCGAACCATGCAGAGAAGGGGATCCGAACTCTTGATGATCTTGCAAGCTCCATCCAGAGCCGACCTGCTATGTAGATACTCCAAACTCAAGAGTCCGCGGCCTCCCTGTTGTCGTGAGAGGTATAATCGCGGAACGGACGATTTTGGATGCAAGCTTCTGTTGAGATGCATCATCTTTCGGGTTCCTACATCGAGTTGGCGCAGCTCGCCTTGTGTCCACTTCACTACCCCAAAGGAGTGTAGGAGGATTGGAACGGCAAGCATGTTAGTTGCAGACACCTTATTCTTCCCCGACAGCTCTGAAGACCAGATCTGCCGGAGGAGGTGCTGATACTTGCCGCGGAGAGCGTTTTTCACTGTTGACACTTCTTGGGTGGAGCGTTGCTCAACACCCAAGTAGGTGTACGACTCTCCGGCATCTAGGTGGTGCAAGATGCTTCCATCTACAAGCTGCGCGTCATCTCCGTAGTCACCGCATCGCCCTCTTTTGAGATGAACCAGTGCACATTTGTCCAAGCCGAACTCCATTCCGACAGCCTGAGTGTACTCATGTACCACCCTGAGAGATTGACGTAAATCCCTCTCGCTGGAGGCATAAAGTTTAAGGTCATCCATGTAAAATAGATGGGTGACCTTATGCCTCCTATCTCCTGGGGTACCGCAATTGTAACCACGGGTTTTGCGAAGTTCAACGGATAACGGCAGTAGCGAAATGCAAAATAGAAGGGGACTAAGGGAGTCTCCCTGAAACACACCCCTCTTAAACATAACCGGCTCTGTTTGGACTCTGACATTACCAGATGTTATAGCAAAGCGAGTCCTCCAGAGTGGCATGAGTTGTTCTATGCATCTCACTACGGGACCGGGCACCGCAAGACATTGGAGCAAGTGAACAATTAGCTCGTGAGATGTCATGTCAAATGCCTTGCGGTAATCGATCCAGGCCATGGAAAGGTTCCGCTTATACTGCACGGAGTCCTGCGTGACACATCTGTCAATAAGCAGGTTCTCCTTGCAGCCAGCGACACCTTTCTTAGACCCACGTTGCTCGTATATCCGTTCATAAACCGGGCCGCTTGCTTGGAGTACCCGCATGTACAAGATACGGGTGAATATCTTGTAACATGCGTTTAAACAGGTTATCGGTCTGTAGTTCGCTGGATCTGCCAAATCTCCGTTCTTAGGGAGTAGCACGGTTCGCCCCTCGATAATCCAGGAAGGAATTTGCTGCTCTCCATTTAGCCACGAGGTGAAGATTCTGGCTAAATGGCGGTGGGTGCTCGGAAGTTTTTTCCACCAAAAGTTGTTGATTCCATCTGGTCCAGGAGCAGCAAAGTTCTTGGAGCCTTCAAGGGCTCTTCGAACCTCTTCCGTCGTTATCGGTTGGCACACTGCTTGAGGCTGCTGAAGCCCTTGGCAAAAGGCTTCAAAGTGTGCCAGGGCTGGAGTATCTCGGTTCAGTGGACGCTTTTGTTCGTAAAGCGTCTTCCAGTAGTCTTCCACCTGATCTACAGTCGGCGGATTCTCAACAATACGCTCAGGCGGTTGGAACAGGCGAGATGGCTTCTTGCGGAAAAGGTTATTTTCCGCTACTGCCCTCGCCCGCCTTGCTAGCGACTTTTTGCAAGCCACTAGCATCCGTATTCTGTCGAGACAATGTTGCTTGGTGGTAAGCAGCACTGCCACGTTAAGCGTGTGATGGACTCGCCTTATGTTGGCGGCGATTCGCCGCACTTTTGGCGTGAAAGGCCTGTTCTCCGCCCTGTAATCCATCACACACTGAATACGGGAAGCATATTGTCTCGCCGACCGGATCTTGGCTTCCATCTTTCTTATACGCCGCTCAGCTCTCTCCTGCGGGGAAGCAGTATTATCCTGCCTCACCACCGGGGAGAGCCGCATCGCGGCGTCGTAGACGGCACAATTAATGTGCCAGATATCAGCCCCTTCCGGAATAGCTTCACTGAGTTCTGCGTCCACTCTGACCAGATCTTGTGGTCGAGGGGGCTTTTGATGGTGCAGCCCCCTTCTGGTTCTGATGCCCTCTGGTATGGGTGGAACATCTAAAACCATCTCCTCGACCGGTTGATCGGGCGGTCTGTCGACTACCTCTTCAACGGGCCTCAAAGCGGTTCTGATGTAGCCTCTGCTTCGGAGATGAGATACATAGTCACGAAGGTTTTGTTTCGTGAAAGCGCGATGTTCTGGGTGGATATCACACCACAGAACATGCATCCGCGCCATGTATCCCCTCCGTGCAGGCTCACTGCTTTCGTAGCACTGCATCAGGTCGTCCCTCAGCTCGTCCGTCCACTCAAAGCGTCCATATGCGTCGCGGTTATCGTCATCGGGCAGTCCGTCCTGTTGGGCCCCACCACCTTGCCCATGACCCCTATCCGCTTGGGGTCGATCGTGGGGGCCCTGTCTTTGGTCAGCTAGAACCAGAGATTTGGGCTTGTGGGTGGTTAGCCCAGCAAGCCCACGACCGACACCAGAGGGGAATGAGCTTTCCCCTCCCGGGTGCACTAGGGCTGCCGGTTCGATTTTGCACCCCCAGCTGGAGTAAGTGGTGGCGCTACTCACCAAAGGCTTGATAGATGAAAGTCAGCCCCTCCTGCTTATTTATTATTATTATTATTATTATTATTATTATTATTATCATTATTATTATTATTATTATTATTATTTTTTTTTTTTTTTTTTTTCGGTTTGCCCGCTGCCGGACAGGACTTCCGTGGCCTCCGACACCTCACGGTAGCCGCGCCGGCGAATTCCTTGCAGCCACTCTCCACGACCTGTGGAGTTAGTGACTGCAAATACCTAAATCGTGTGCCCTAAGTAGACGAAGGGACCCCAAGATAACCGCCTTCTGCATCTGGCCTGCCAACCATTCTGCCGAATTCTGACAGGCCGGTATGATCTTCAATTCTGAGAGCAGCGAAGGCTTCATCCCTCCGAGTACGCCGATTATTAGGACGACCATCTTGACAGAGTAGCCTGGGTACAGCACTTGGAGCTCATACCGGAGATCACGATATTTGGTCCGTTTTTCCCCCTCCTTCAAAGCGATATTTGTCTCAGCAGGTGCTGAGAATTCGATGACAAACATCACTTTGTTCTGATGGTCGAGGAGGACTATGTCAGGCTTGTTGGCTTGAATTAGCCTGACGGTCGGGAACGAGTAGTTCCAATAAATTCGGCACCTCTCGTTCTCGACAACGGACTCAATATCTCCGGGGATGTAAGGCAGCACTGGTGTTTGGTCTACCCCATACGAGTGCCGTAGGTGGTAGTATAGCACTCGTAAAGCCGCGTTATGGCGGTGGATGTAGGCCGAAATCGCGTATACCGGGCATGCTGAAAGCAAATGCATCAGCGATTCCGGCGCCTGACGGCAGGTCCTGCAGTTGGTATCAGGGACCTCTACACCCATTACGCGGCTCCGGTAGACCAAGGTGTTTATTACACCATCCTGACAGGCCACAATGAATCCCTCGGTCTCCGACTTAAGCCCAGCTGACCTTAAAAAGGCGAATGTCAGCCTAGTCGATAAACCCAGTGTTTCCATGTTTTTGTAGTATACACCGTGCATGGGTTTATCGACATGCTGCCTAAACAGGCTCTCCTGTTCGGCAGCTTTTATTTGGGCTTTCAGACGAGTCGGCTGAAGCTCAGTGACTGACTCTGGGTCAGCACCGCGCCGGCCGCCTCGTCTGGCGTCGAATACGAGACCGAGTTCATCTGCGGCTCTTTTTGCTGCCTTAAACAATCCTGCGCCCACCCTTGCGATTTCGTGATCTCTCACTAATAGCAGGAGCGGATCCGAGCTCCTGAGGATGTTACATGCCATACTCAGTACTACTCTGCCATGCATACACTCCAGACCCAAGAGTCCTCGCCCCCCCCGATGACGTGGGAGGTAAACACGAGGAACGGACGATCTAGGATGAATACTCCTATGGATGTTCATCATCTTGCGGGTGTCTCTGTCTAGTTGGCGCAGCTCATCTACCGTCCATTTTACTACTCCAAAGGAGTAGAGCAGAACAGGAACGGCAAGCATGTTAGTAGCAGACGCCTTATTCTTCCCCGAAAGTTCGGACGACCAAATCTTTCGGAGTAGGCGTCTGTACTTGCCGCGGAGAGATTCCTTGATTTGTTGCACATCCTGGATGTGATGTTGTTGCACACCCAGGTATGTGTAGGTCTCTCCGGCATCCAGATGTCTTAGGATGCTTCCGTCTGCGAGCTGCGCGTCCTCAGAAAATTCCCCGCATCGCCCTCTCTTGAGGTGGACGACCGCGCACTTGTCCAACCCGAACTCCATACCAATGGCCCGCGTGTACTCCTCGACCACCCTTAGAGCATTTTGAAGTTCACGCTCTCCGGAGGCATACAGTTTCAGGTCATCCATATAGAATAAATGGGTGACTTTATGCCTCCGGTTGCTGGGTGGTCCACAGTGGTACCCGCGAGTTTGGCGGAGTTCGACAGATAACGGCAGCAGTGAGATGCAAAAGAGGAGGGGACTCAGAGAATCTCCCTCTTCTGAATGCCACCTGCTCTGTCGTAACCCGCTGTGCACCTGATGTTATGGTGAAGCGGGTCCTCCAGAGTGGCAGCAGTTGTTCTATGCATCTCACTAGTGGCTCTGCTACCGCAAGACATTTGAGCAAATGTAACAAAAGTTCATGTGATGTTGTGTCAAATGCCTTACGATAGTCAATCCAGGCCATCGATAGATTCCGCTTGTACTGCACAGAGTCCTGTGTAATACAGCGGTCTACCAGCAGGCTGTCCTTACAACCTGCCATGCCCTTCTTGCCGTCACGCTGCTCGTATATCTGCTGGAAGACCGGATCAACCTGCCGTAGTGTCCGAGCATACAAGATACGAGTAAATAGCTTGTAGCAGGAGTTCAGACAGGTGATTGGTCTATAATTCCTTGGGTCAGACAGATCACCCTTTTTAGGGATGAGCACAGTACGTCCCTCGACAAACTATTATTATTATTATTATTATTTTTTTTTTTTTTTTTTTTTTTTTTCGGTTTGCCCGCTGCCGGACAGGACTTCCGTGGCCTCCGACACCTCACGGTAGCCGCGCCGGCGAATTCCTTGCAGCCACTCTCCACGACCTGTGGAGTTAGTGACTGCAAATACCTAAATCGTGTGCCCTAAGTAGACGAAGGGACCCCAAGATAACCGCCTTCTGCATCTGGCCTGCCAACCATTCTGCCGAATTCTGACAGGCCGGTATGATCTTCAATTCTGAGAGCAGCGAAGGCTTCATCCCTCCGAGTACGCCGATTATTAGGACGACCATCTTGACAGAGTAGCCTGGGTACAACACTTGGAGCTCATACCGGAGATCACGATATTTGGTCCGTTTTTCCCCCTCCTTCAAAGCGATATTTGTCTCAGCAGGTGCTGAGAATTCGATGACAAACATCACTTTGTTCTGATGGTCGAGGAGGACTATGTCAGGCTTGTTGGCTTGAATTAGCCTGACGGTCGGGAACGAGTAGTTCCAATAAATTCGGCACCTCTCGTTCTCGACAACGGACTCAATATCTCCGGGGATGTAAGGCAGCACTGGTGTTTGGTCTACCCCATACGAGTGCCGTAGGTGGTAGTATAGCACTCGTAAAGCCGCGTTATGGCGGTGGATGTAGGCCGAAATCGCGTATACCGGGCATGCTGAAAGCAAATGCATCAGCGATTCCGGCGCCTGACGGCAGGTCCTGCAGTTGGTATCAGGGACCTCTACACCCATTACGCGGCTCCGGTAGACCAAGGTGTTTATTACACCATCCTGACAGGCCACAATGAATCCCTCGGTCTCCGACTTAAGCCCAGCTGACCTTAAAAAGGCGAATGTCAGCCTAGTCGATAAACCCAGTGTTTCCATGTTTTTGTAGTATACACCGTGCATGGGTTTATCGACATGCTGCCTAAACAGGCTCTCCTGTTCGGCAGCTTTTATTTGGGCTTTCAGACGAGTCGGCTGAAGCTCAGTGACTGACTCTGGGTCAGCACCGCGCCGGCCGCCTCGTCTGGCGTCGAATACGAGACCGAGTTCATCTGCGGCTCTTTTTGCTGCCTTAAACAATCCTGCGCCCACCCCTGCGATTTCGTGATCTCTCACTAATAGCAGGAGCGGATCCGAGCTCCTGAGGATGTTACATGCCATACTCAGTACTACTCTGCCATGCATACACTCCAGACCCAAGAGTCCTCGCCCCCCCCCGATGACGTGGGAGGTAAACACGAGGAACGGACGATCTAGGATGAATACTCCTATGGATGTTCATCATCTTGCGGGTGTCTCTGTCTAGTTGGCGCAGCTCATCTACCGTCCATTTTACTACTCCAAAGGAGTAGAGCAGAACAGGAACGGCAAGCATGTTAGTAGCAGACGCCTTATTCTTCCCCGAAAGTTCGGACGACCAAATCTTTCGGAGTAGGCGTCTGTACTTGCCGCGGAGAGATTCCTTGATTTGTTGCACATCCTGGATGTGATGTTGTTGCACACCCAGGTATGTGTAGGTCTCTCCGGCATCCAGATGTCTTAGGATGCTTCCGTCTGCGAGCTGCGCGTCCTCAGAAAATTCCCCGCATCGCCCTCTCTTGAGGTGGACGACCGCGCACTTGTCCAACCCGAACTCCATACCAATGGCCCGCGTGTACTCCTCGACCACCCTTAGAGCATTTTGAAGTTCACGCTCTCCGGAGGCATACAGTTTCAGGTCATCCATATAGAATAAATGGGTGACTTTATGCCTCCGGTTGCTGGGTGGTCCACAGTGGTACCCGCGAGTTTGGCGGAGTTCAACAGATAACGGCAGCAGTGAGATGCAAAAGAGGAGGGGACTCAGAGAATCTCCCTGGAATTATTATTATTATTATTATTATTATTATTATTATTATTATTATTATTATTATTATTATTATTATCACTATTTTTTTTTTTTTTTTAATTCTCGACTTTGCCGTCGGTCCTTTATGTTAGTGCGGGCTTTCATTTAGCCAAACATTAACATATTAAATAACTATTTTTGTTTGTGATGCTGATCAATCAATCTTGAGTGTCTAGGCTTATGTGACTTGCATGAATTTTCTTACTATACTTGTTGTGTCTATTATAATGTTTTTCTGCGCTTCAATGTATACGTCTGGATCTATCTGAAGACGTGCTAGGCTATCGTGGAGTGTTTTAGGAATCAGGCCTGTTGCCGATATTATGATAGGAACAATGTAGACGGAGCTTTGGTTCCAGAGTTTTCTTATTTCTTCTGCTAGTGGTTTGTATTTGTCTATTTTTTCATGGTGTTTTTTCTTTAAGTTGTTACTGTTAGGGATAGCGATGTCAATGAGATACGTAGTTTTTGTATCTTTCAGCCTCAGCGTTAAGTCTGGTTTATTGTGTGCTATCGTTCGGTCAGTAGTGATTTCTCTGTTCCAGTACAGTTTAGTGTGTTCATTGTCTAGAACGGGAGAGGGCTCGTATTTATAGAAGAGAGTTCTTTCCTCTATCAGAGCGTATTTTATGGCTATTTCCCTGTGAATTACTTTTGCAGTGTTGTCATGACGGTGAGTATAATCAGTGGGAGCTAGCATGGTACACCCTGTATTATTATTATTATTATTATTATTTTTTTTTTTTTTTTTAGCTAGCTAAAAACCAGTCACCCTTCTCTGTGGCTCCGACCCTCACAGAGGGGAGCTGGTAGTACCGGTAGCTACTCCCCACGCCCGTGGGGTGAGTGACTACTGGGTCCGTGAATCGTGTGCCCTGAGCAGACGTAATGAACCAAGAATGACGGCCTTCTGCATTCTGCCGGCTAAGATCTCTGCCGAGTTTCGGCATGCCGGTATGATCTTAAGTTCCGAAAGCATTATTATTATTATTATTATTATTATTATTATTATTATTATTATTATTATTAATTACTTTGTCCGTAATTTGATACCTACTTGATGCAAGTCTATAAATTTTTTAAATTGATTTTTAATTAAAAAAAATGCAAAACAATATTTCTTATGGCCCTTCCTCTAAATGTTGCCTGGATCCACCCCTGGGATATCATTTTGTATATTAATTCATTTGTCTAATGATTTACTTTTTCTGAAATATTTACTTCGTGAGAAGTTCCATGCAAGGAATTTCGATAAGGTTACAATGTATTCATCTTATCTTAAAGTAAGTCAAGTGTATAATGATATATTATATACGTATACGAGTATCTGCTTAAAAATATGTGTACGCACATGAAGTATGAATGATGTATGAGTATTGATCATATTTATAGATAATATGCATTCTTGTTTTGAACTATAAATTTACTCTTCCTCTTGCACATTATTACTTTATTTGTACACTACAAATGTACACTACTTTGTACTTGTACAACTTTTCTAGAGTTGAAATAGAATGTATGGTTTAGTAATTGTTGTTAATGACTGAATTTCAATAAATAATTTAAGTATTTTCAATATATTTTTTTGCCTTAAAATGCCAGGAATCCTGTCATGTAATTCAATACTTCGTCAGTATAAGCTAGAAGAGTAGTTGTTTTGATTGGTTTTCCAATAATGAGTGTTTTAAAGTGTTTTCCTAAGTAGTATATTAGCGTGACCCGATTAAGGCACCAATATACAGAAAGTAGATAATTTCATATTAAATAAAAAAGTGTGAATGATTAAATTTGAAAAAATGATTTAAGTATTTTCAGTATATTTTTTTCTTTAAAATGCTAAGAATCCTATCATGTAATTCAATACTTCGTCAGTATTAGCTAGAAGAGTAGTTGTTTTGATTGATTCTCCAATAATGAGTGTTTTTAAGTATTTACCTGACTAGTATATTAGCATGCCCAGATTAGGGCAACAATATACAGAAAGTAGGTATTTTCATAATAAATAAAAAGTGTGTAAGTTGTGATTTGCATAATACCTAAATAATATTCTCTACTCTAGACGAATGTCTTAAAATGCTTTAAAAAACTGAACATCGATTCAAAATCTAGCGAAAATCTCATGGTATACTCAGAATGTTGTCTTGAATTCAAATATGTAAAAATATATAGGGTGTTCTATTTAAAAATCGAAAGTTGCGGTCATTTCCGGGTAAACCGGAAATGGTCTCATACTATTTTTTATGTCCAAAAATCCATTTTTACAGGTAGTTTATGCATGCCAAATTTTAAATGAATAAGTTAAAAAATATAGGAAATATAGGGGGGAGCCACTATTCTGTGGCACCCGGTATAGTAGTTATAGTAGCTTACAACCTTCTTAGGTGGTGAAAGAATGGCGAGGAGGGTTGAAGGGGTGAATTTATTTTTTTTACATCTTTTTCTACTTAGTTATTGAAACTTGGTATTTTAAAAGAATTTCCTGCAAAATTCCAATGTCACCCCCAAATAAGGGTGGTTTTTTAATGTGTTTCTTATATTTTTCGCCAAAACAGGCGACGGATTCGTTTTCCGCACCCCAAAATTGGTAAAAAAAGATGGCTTCCACACTTTACTACGGATGGGCCAAAAAGCACTTTTTCTAATATTGCTCTTGGACAGTAAATTATTATTATCTTTTGAAAAAAAATCACTCAGTAAATATAAAAGTTATGAAACAATTTGAGGAAAAAATACAGTGTACTATTTAATTATTTATTTGATAAGGTTCTACAAATTTCATATTATTGTACTGATAAGCGATTCACTAATCGAATATGGCATCATCAGGAAATTATTAAAGTGATAATATAACAATAACTAAAAAATTCGCGAAGAATGTTCAGCAATTATATAGATCAATAATCTGGCGTAGAGTGTAATGTTTATATCTATTTGCATTTATTTCATTCTATATTTTCTATTTACTGTAGTGCATTAATGGATGTAAAGAATGACGTGGCAGACAGCATCTTCAAAAACAGTGAAATCGTGGATTATGACATGGCTTTTGATGGTCTGAAGCTGTTATGTAAAGTGTGCTATGTTAGGCTGTCATACACACCTAATACGCTGCAGCAAAAACGTGTGTCATCGAAAGAACGCCAAACGTTAATTATTAGTAGAAGCAAACGAAGGCAGTTGGAGAATAAAAACAAACCTTTGTTATTTATTGCGGGTATCGCATTATAGGGCCAAATTCCGAAAGGGAGGCAAATATTCATGACATTCAGTAGGTACCTCCGATTAAATAACTTATATCTAGATACATAATGGCATGAATTTTATGATCCCGAAAGACTCCCATTCTAAGGCACTTCTTCCCATAAGTTGCTGATTGGCCCATCGGCGTATTCGCGGCCGCTCGTGCACGATCGGCTTCAGTTCGATTATCATAATATCAGTTGACAGTTCGGCCATTAATGTCAATAAATGTTTTTCGTGTTCTCCGACCAAAAACTGGTGAAAAAGTAATTTTATTTTAAGTTGTGATTTGCTTAATACCTAAATAATATTCTCTATTCATATTTACACAGTTTAGTGACAATATATTTTGTGCAAATAAATAGTGTAGTGCTGTGCCGTTTGCAGAAAGCAGTTTAGAAAAGAAGAAAATCGATCGTTCCATAGTCGTAACATGATGAAGTTCAGTTTACAGTTATAAAGTAAATAGCAATTAAATTTTAATATCCTTTCAATACATATTTATCTTACTGTTTTATCTTACTGTAATATCGTATGCCTACATCACGTTATATAAATAGCCGGTAATGCAGGAATTGCAATAATTCATTTTAATGAGAATATTTACCATTCTACACATTTTCTACACACACAACGCCACTGTTGCCTATGGGATGTGATGTTCATCTATCCATTTTAATGGACATATAATGTGACTATGTTAGGAGCAAACAAGGTATATAGTGAAAAGATAGCCTGTTATGTATCTAGATATAAGTTCTTTAATCGGAGGTAGGTACACTTAATGTACTAAGTTTTTGGATCCGTTGATTATGAATCCGATGTTAGAATTTGCAGAAACAATGTGGTGGATTCAAAATGGCGGACTGAAATCTTAAAAATTATCTAAAACAATCTCAACAAAAATGATTCAATCCGCTTCTTCATGTCTTTAGTTAAGAATCTGATATTATAATTTTTAAATTTAAAATATCACTTTCGGTATGGCGGACTGAAGCTCAAACCTTAAATTTTTATACAGTCCACAATATTTAAGTAGCCACTTTATATTTTAAAATTATAAGTATCAGATTCTTAAGATGAGATGACTTGAATCATTTTTTTTTCAGATTCCTAATTAATTTTTAGGGCTTCAGTCCAGCATATTGAGTCAACCATCTTGTTTCTGCAAATTCTAACATCTGATTCATAATCATCAAGTCCAAGACCTTACAGATATTAATTTTAGTGTACGTATCGAATGTTATGAATTGAATGAAACAGTTAGGGAGTGTTTCTCCAATGTAAATAAAGTGTTTCGTAAGGCCCATGAACGCGTATTGTTGTATTGCGTCCCCCAACCTTCTAATAAACCAAAACAAAGTAATGATACGTTTCTTGTAAACACGACAACTTAAGAAATAAAAGTCCGGCTGTATTGAAATTGAGGCAGTGTGTTAGTGTTAGTTGGAAGAAAAACTCTGAACTGAACAAAATCTCTATTGAACAAAATCGATCAGTAAAGAAAAATTTCTTAATTATTTAAATTTAAAAAAATATATATTTTTTCGATGTTCATGTTTTTGTAACTGAATAAAAATCTCGTAGCGGACTCAACCGACAAAATAAAAAACACATACGCGGCGCCATCGGTATGGTGCAGCATCCCGGCCACTACGGAACACTGCGGAAACTACGCATTCTAGAACACAAATTTATGCTCCTCATTTCTGATTCTGGTAGGTACATCTCCCTCAGAGCTTTATACACACATTGCCATGACATAACTTCACTAGCGTGCTGCGTCCAAGGAATATCTCAGAAGTTTTATTCCTTCAAACTGGGTGATAGTCCGTTAACCCGCAACGTAATCCAAATCAGGATGAATAATGCCCCATTCCAGATAATACACCCCCTACCATATCAACCGTTGCCTATTTTCTTTAGCCACACTTTCCTCTGCTATAACTTACTTCTGCATTATATTTCATCTTTCCGCAACTTTAACTGTTTCTACTTTCTGTTTGTTGCTTCTGTTCCTGTTCCTTTTTGTCTTTTGTTGTCTTTAAATTCCTTTTAGACCAATACATTCTTTAAAACTCCTAGCATTTTAAATCTCAACTTTTATCCACCACATTTTTCTGGCGGCATGCGGCAGGGAGACCACCAGAACGGGGTTTTTCGTTCAGCTTTTTCCCGTCTCAATAGTCCAAATTTTTAAATGCTTCGCCAAGTGCTGTTCAGTGTTACTTTTAATTATGTTTTTCTAAGTCTCTTTGTAGACTGTTTTAAATCATATTAATTTTAAACCTGCCATAGGCAGGTAGGAGATTTTAACTCTTCCTTTTATTATTGTTAAGCCGAACTGGACCTGCCCTCTCCACTCCTACAATCACTGTACATGCAACTTTAAACAAATATATGTTTGCTTTGCTTAACTTGGAATCCGTATTATAAATGTAGAAATGTGTAAAACTAGCATTGTTTACAAAAACATCAAATTATTTACAAAAAAATTTACAAAAACATCCTATAGAATGTATAACAACTATACAAAAGTTCAATAAATCGACGAAGAGTGTTTAATGTTCAGGTTAACATTTATATCAAGGGAAATATTGAATTATATATATTTTTAGTTTCTTAAATTGTTAGTTTCATACATAAAAACGAAATAGAAGTTGAAATAAATAAATGAATCTGAGCCCACGACCTATAACCACTACTACATCAAACTGCGCATGTAGTAGTGCCGCAAATGACTGAAGAGATCCGAGTCAAAAAGGAGAAGATAGAGCGGAAGGCTCGCGTACACATGCCATCTGTCGAGTTCTAGGCAGCAACAACATATTTACAGGCATCGGCATCAATGAAAGAGATTGTCGTCTATACTATTGACCTTGCTATTGCTGTTGGTCTATAATCAACAGGTGCGTTTTAACCTCCCCACAATAAAATTGTGGGAGGTTACTACAATTAGTCCAAAATCGAAAATTGAGATAACATCAAATCTTTACGTTTTGAGGTCCCAGGAACCCAAAAAAATTGTTTTTGAAAAATGTCTGTGTGTATGTATGTGTGTGTGTGTTGCACTATATTTATGGCAACTTGTGTTTATCTTCTTCCTGTACTATGGCAACTTCACAAATTATGACAACTTACACGGGTTGCCAAAATTTTAATCTAATATATTTCAGTATTGTAGGGAACTAAAGTGGAGTAATCAAGGTTTAATCGAATAAACATCAAATTTACTTCATAATTCCTAAAGTTTTGACAAAAATCACGAAAAACAAAATTTCTATTTAAAGTTTAGTAAATATGTGTAAATGCCGCCACAGTTGAGGACTACGCGTTGTGTACACACACCAATTATTATGGCAGAGGGGGCGTGGTAGTACAGTGGCGACCTCAGCGGAGAATTTATGCAACAATAGCGCCGTTGCTGCAATAAAACGTTCTTTATGTTTTCAAAAGTGTTTGTGTGTGTAACTGTGAAGCTGGTGTCAGAATATTTGTGGTACATCATCTAGTTAGTGTTATTTATTGAGAAATTTGGTACTTAGATAAGTACAATTTATAGTACTACTAATTCATAGTTCAATTCGATTTTAAATAAGCAGACAAATCTTTGTATTTAACCTCAAATTAATTAATTACACAGCCGCACAAAAAAAATGTGGTCTGGCTTGGGGACCAGACCAGTGTATCCTTATGTATTTGGACTCGCTGAAACCGAATCCGAAGTCAGAATTTTCAGATTGGCTCGATTTTCACCCCTAACCCCCAAAAAACACCCGCCCAAAAAAGTGTCTGGTTTGCGGACCATACCAGAGTATCCTCATGTATTTGAACCCTCTGAAACCGAATCCGAAGTCTAAATTGTCAGATTCGCCTGTTTTTCACTCTTAGACCCAAAAACACCCCCAAAACACAAACAAAAGAAAATGTCCTGACCAACGGACCAGATCAGGGTATCCTTATGTATTTGGACCCTCTGAAACCGAATCCGGAGTCAGAATTGTCAGAATTGTCAGATCGGCTCGTTTTCACCCCCCCCCCCCCCAAAAAAAAAAGACAAAGTGGTCTGGCCTGCAGACCATATCAGTGTATTCTTATGTATTTGAACCCGTTGAAACCAAATCCGAAGTCAGAATTGTCAGACTGGCCCGTTTTCTACCCCCCCCCCCCCCCCTCCAAAAAAAAACAAAGTGGTCTGGCATGCAGACCGTACCAGTGTACCCTAATGTATTTGGACCCTCTGAAACCGAATTCGAAGTCAGAATTGTCAGATTCGCTCGTTTTTCACCCCTAACCCCAAAAAACAACCCCAAAACAAACAAAAAAGTGGTCTAACCTACGGACCAGATCAGTGGATCCTTATGTATTTGGATCCGCTGAAACCGGATCCGAAGTCAGAATTGTCAGATTGGCTCGTTTTTCGCCCCCATACCCCCACCCCCAATAATGAAGTGCCACGAAAACAACGAAAATCAGCTGGAAAGCGGCATACCCCCGTTTTCGAGGGCGACGAATACGATGGTGATCATATTTTTTGCCCTACCCTTTGCCCACTACCCCTAATCTGAAAAACCCCCACCTCTGTTTTCCGATTTTCCGGTGCTAGGCTTGCGAGAGCTCGTCGGATCGGTTTTTTTGGTCAATTTGAATAAAATAAGTAAGTATTGACCAGTGGTGATCTAACTCACCCCCGGGGGTTGGAACTAAACCCAACCCCCACCCCCACCCCCACAACGAAATGCCACTAAAGTAACGAAAATCAGCATTCCTCGCCCTCGTTTTCGAGGGCGAGGAATGCGATGGTGATAGTGTTTTTTGATCTACCCTTCACCTGTTGCCCCTAGAAATGAGAACCACCCCCTTTTCCGATTTTTCCGTACTATGCTTGCGAGTGTTTGTTCTGTCGGTGTATACCTTTCCAAATGACTTCCGTTGTCTTCGTGGCACTTCGTTATTGGGGGTGGGGGTTTCGACATCGGGGGTGGGTTAGATCACCTGTGGTCAATATTTATATATTTCATTCAAATTGAACAAAAAAAAAACCGATCCAACGAGCTCTCGCAATCCTAGCACCGGAAAATCGGAAAAGTGGGTGGGGTTTTGTCGGCTTGGGGTAGTGGGTGAAGGATAGGTCAGAAAATATTATCACCATCGTATTCCTCGCCCTCGAAAACGGGGGTATACCGCTTTCCAGCTGATTTTCGTTGTTTTTGTGGCACTTTGTTATTGGGGGTGGGAGTAGTTTCAACTCCCGCGAATGGGCTAGGTCACCTGTAGTCAATATTTTCTTATTTTGTACAAATTGACCAAAAAAAATCCGATCCGACAAGCCCTCGCCAGTCTAGCATCGAAAAATCGTAAGAGGGGGCGGTATTTTTCGATTTAAGGGTAGAAGTTGAACGGTAGGACGGAAAGTATTGTCACCATCGTGTTTTCCGCCCTCGAAATCGGGGGAGTACATGTCCTGCGGTGCGGTCGCAGAACTTTTGCGCTTTTTGCCTTTTTCTGGTTTACCTCAAGGGACACCTTCAGATGTGACTGGTGAAAAATCTGCCCATTTTTTTTATTTTTTATGTCAAATCTGTATACTGGAACCTCAAATCTTTCATTTTTAACGACTCATTTCAATTTTGGCTTAGTCCGCATTTCAATGTAATTAGTGTATGGTCCTTTTACAAGCGAGCCACCACCAGTTAACATTTGTAAATTGCTGAAAACATAAATAAAGACTAAATAAAATCTGAAAAATGCAAAATAAATCTCTAGAAATTTAAAAAAATATCTATATATAGCAATATTAAAACTTCTGGCCAAGAAATCACTACTTCAAGATCCAGATTTTCTATCCAAGTCTCTCATAATGAAAAATAATTGTATGTGAAAATAATTGGTTATGGAACTTTAAAAATATAATATTTGAAATTGTCTACCCCGAAAACCCATAAACCGATATGCCACATCGGTAGTGGGGGTGGTAGTTGAGGTGAATGAAGTAAATTACGCAATGAAGTACTGGGGACACGTCCTAAGAAGGGAACCAACACATCTACTGAAGAAAGCACTAACACTGAACAGCAGCAAACTAAAAATAGGGAGACCACGTTACACGAAGAAAACAACAATCGAGAGGATCATAAACAAATCGGGAAAGAAACATACTGAGAAAGAAAAACGAAGGGAAAAAATGAATTCCACAACGAAATCGCAGTGATATATACTCTACCAGAATCAGAAACGGAGGAATCAGAAGACTCAGAAGAAGATTTGTAGAAGCAGAAATACAAAAAGAGGAGCACAAACAGCAACGACACAACGCTGCAACATATCTCTCAAGATAACCCAGAAGAGGCAGAAGTCCAGAACCAAAAATACAAAAAAGGGAGCTGAAACGCTCCCTCACGACACAATGCGGTAACGCATCTCACAAATATCTACACCTCCCATCCCACATTCCTTTACCATGCGCCATGTGGCTCTCGCTGCTGGCAACAAGCATGACCCTAATCCAACCCAGCATGGACGTAGCAGGCCCAGCTGTATACCTGGGAGTGACAGCAATGCCTACCGCACGCTGGTAAATCAATCAATCAATTATTGCCTCATAGACTTGTTTTCATTAACAACTCATCTGTTATATGTTTACCAAGGTACATTTGCGTTACCTATATCACTTCAACTTGTTCTGATGAGCTATTATTCACTTATCACTATTATTACCTTATAGACTATTGTCCATGTACTGTAAAAAGGAACTAAAACGTTAAAGGGTTTTTATTGTTTCTTATGTTCAATTGACCCCAAGATATGAAAAAACTGAGGAGTGCTACCATTTAAAGTGGTTCGTTTTTGAGATCGAAGTAAAAAGGTCCACTTTTCATATTCTTTTTGCTCGAAAACTATGAATTTTTTCTATAAACACGTCAATAGAAAAGTGTGTAGAGATTTAAATTTCCAATCGAAATGGCACCTTCAGAAGTCAAAATTTGTTTTTTACAAAAATACGTCCAAAAAACAAAACAAAAAAAAAACGAAAAAATGCAATTTTTTTTTTTTATTTTAGCCTGTAACTATT
Organism: Rutpela maculata; assembly: GCA_936432065.2. Classification (NCBI taxonomy): domain Eukaryota; kingdom Metazoa; phylum Arthropoda; class Insecta; order Coleoptera; family Cerambycidae; genus Rutpela; species Rutpela maculata. Next base: position 246,061,278 of record OW386285.2, read on the forward strand.
TTTTGGGGACATTTAGGCATAGGCATTGCTGCATAATAAAAAAAGCTGGCATTTTATCCGTTAAAATGAGATTTTGTAAACAGTTTTACGATTAATAGTGACCGAGATATAGCGTTTCAAAGTTTGCAACTTTTAACTTTTTTTTGGTAATTTTTACTATTTTTTTTTTCAAATTTCGTCCTGTAACTTTTTTCTGAGTGTAGACATTATTATATTAAAGTGAAAGCTGACTTTACGCGCGTTGAAATGGTGGCTGGTAAAAGTCTCTACGACAAATAGAAACCTAGATACAGAGTTTCGAAGAGTGTTAATTTTATTAACTTTCTTCCAATTTTTACGTTCTTTTTTAAATTTCGGCCTATAACTTATTTGTCAAATACAGATATTACTACATGGAATCTACTCGCAGCATTCTTGTTTAAATGGTCTGCAATAGAAGTTTATGTGATCAATAGTAACCAAGATACAGTCTAGATATAGTAGATTATTGTACTTAAAAAATAACTTTTTACCTTTTTCCACTTCTGAACTTTATTATATCACGTGTTTTTTTTTTGTTCAAATAACTTAGATTAATAACTTACATTATGAAATTATTCAAATGCTGGATTTAACATATTTTCAAAATCAAAGTCGATTTCTTCATCGGCATCTATGTAAACATCGTCTTCCGTTATTTGAGGTACACCAGCGTTTTCACAGTTCATTCCCATACATTCTTTGCAAAAAATGGAGCAATTCATTCCCAATGTCCTGCAAGCACAGTTTCCTCTGCATTCTTTGGTGCATTTACAGGCTATTTTTTCAAGCAAAACTTGTGGTGCGGGAGGTTTATTTGTCAAAATTGGTACTAGTCCATTTTCTGAACTTTTCCAACCACAGATGAGAGGATTTACAATATTTCCTTTCCAATGTTGCATTTGCAAGTAAGTTCTTAAACCATGATGTTTAGCAGCATCAGTTGTTGGAGGCAATCGGGACAATGAGAATTTCAGTACTTCTGAAATAACTTATAGCGACAGGTGCTTTAGCCATCAATTTTCATACCGTATAGTAATGTTACAATACATTCAGAAGCAGAACCGATGGCTGCTGGACTTTTCATTTTCTTCTGGTAATAATGGTAGGATAATAAGAAGATCGACATCTTGACCAACTATAACAACATTTTCTGATTGGGATGCCTTATCTTTTGCAGTATTTACAATTAGTCTGCATCCTCTTCAGCTTGCCCAGTCTCAATATTATTTTCTTTAAGCTGATTTTCTGAGGCCGGAAATACGAAAAATGGATAAGGATAATAAGGAGAAAAAACAATACTTTAAGATGGGTTCAACTTCTATTGCAGACCATTTAAACAAGAATGCTGCGAGGTCATTCAGTGTAGCAATATCTGTACGTAAAGCATTTGACAAATAAGTTATAGGCCGAAATTTAAAAAAGAACGTAAAAATTGGAAGAAAGTTAATAAAAGAAACACTTTTCGAAACGCTGTATCTAGGTTTCTATTTGTCGTAGAGACTTTTACCAGCCACCATTTCAACAGGCGTAAAGTCAGCTTTCACTTTAATATGATAATGTCTACACCTAAATTCACTCAGAAAAAAGTTACAGGACGAAATTTGAAAAAAATAGTCAAAATTAGCAAAAAAAGTTAAAAGTTGCAAACTTTGAAACGCTATATCTCGGTCACTATTAATCGTAAAACTGTTTACAAAATCTCATTTTAACGGGTAAAACGCCAGCTTTTTTTGTTATGCAGCAATGTCTATGCCTAAATGTACCCGAAAAATAGTTACAGGCTAAAATAAAAATAAAAAATAAAAAATTGCATTTTTTCGTTTTTTTTGTTTTGTTTTTTGGACGTATTTTTGTAAAAAAAAATGTTGACTTCTGAAGGTGCCATTTCGATTGAAAATTTAATTCTCTACACACTTTTCTATTGACGTGTTTATAGAAAAAATTCATAGTTTTCGAGCAAAAAAAATATGAAAAGTGGACCTTTTTACTTCGATCTCAAAAACGCACCACTTTAAATGGTAGCACTCCGCGGTTTTTTCATATCTTGGTCAATTGAACATAATAAATAATAAAAACCCTTTAACGTTTTAGTTCCTTTCAACACTCTTTTTTTGTACATAGACAATAGCCTATTATTATACTCTTCGCAACTACGCAAACGAAGAGTATATTGCATTTGATCGGCACATTTCTAAAACCGGAAATATCACTCGTAGAGAAAAAATTTTCATATCATTGTGTTAGTGAACGAATTCTGAACAGCTTTCAAAATGTCCGTCTGTTCGTCCGTCTGTCCGTCCGTCACGTTTCTTGTAAGCACGATAACTTAAGAAAGAAAAGTCCGATTGTATTGAAATTTGGAAAGTAAGTTAGTGTTAGCTAGGGGAAGATCCCTATTGTGTTGAACAAAATCGATCAGTAAATAAAAATGTTATTAATGATTTAAATTTGAGATTTTTTTTTTATTTTTATGTTTTTGTAAAAATTTACATTTTTTACATTTTTTTACGCGTTAGGTAGTTCTTACGCTTTTGACTCGGAATCCAAGGGTTCCAGGTTCGAAACCCACATGGGGTATGTTATAGTTTTTTTTATTTTTACTATTTTACACTGAGTCTTTCACCAAGGGTACCATAAAATTAAAAATGTCTAAAACTAATATTATTTACAAAAAACTGCGAAGAGTATCCTATAGAATGTGTAACAATTGTATAAAAAGTTTAGTAAACCGGAGAAGAGTACGTTTTTAGCTTGTTTTTTTTTAATATATTTTAACTCCCTTTTGTTTCTCCCTTTCTTTTACTTATGGCATTCTATCCTACTAGTCAATATATCTTTTACCCTATTATGTAGAAGCAGGCGCTTGTAGAGACGATAATAGCTTACAAAACTTACATATAAGAATATAAAACATAAATGGAGTGGGATTATAAGACAATTTTTAAAACTGGCAACACCGCATTTTACACACTACCGAAAGTGCAAGAATTGTTGCACCAAAATTTTACACACGACATGTTTTATAATAATTAAGACACCTTGATACACACATTTTGTTAGTCCATAATTGTAGCACTGGTTGCCATAAATGTTAATCTTGTATAGTTCCAGTAATTTGGTGTGTATCGAAATAATTTATATTGCTGTACAATTCTAAGAGATGGCAGCACCTGCTAGCTAGTTATAATGGAAATCGCCACAATTGAGGCTAAATCATGGGTCGCCCTAATTATTCTGGGGCCTGTGTGTGTGTGTGTGTGTGTGTGTGTGTGTATGTATGTTAGCACGATAGCGGCGAAGCTACTAAACGGATTTGGATGAAACTTTGCATGTGCTTAGTGCTCCAGAAGATCTGAAAAGGTTTTGGTTGAGATCGGATTACGTTTAGTGCCGTTTTGGCACAACAAGTTGTTTATTTTATGATTACTTGCAATTTGTAATTGAACCATTGAAAAGCAGTAAAAATTCCGATTTCAACGATATATCACACTTGCACTTTTTCGATTTGGTTTCCGTGAAAAAAATTAAAAAACAAAAATTTCACTTGTTTTGTTCTCAAAGCAGTGCAATGTACAGGGTGATATTCTAATAATGACAGAGGTGTTCAGTGATTTCGGCTGATAACTCGGGAACGGTTGAAGATATCGAACTGAAATTTGAAACGTAGGTATAAATATTGTAGACGGACGGATTACGAGTGAATTAATAATACACCTACGTCACATGACGTCACAAATAAGAAAAATTCTTAGAAACTGGTGCAGATATCGACTTAACTGGAAACATCCAATTAAAGTTTGAAACGTAGGTGGAAATATTGTAGATGGATGGAATACGAGTGAAATAAAAATACACCTACGTTCTGATGACGTCGTAAAAGCATAAAATTCTTATAACAGGCGAACTGATGATGATATCAAAAAAATATTTCTACAAGACGAGTCACGAATTTTTTTTTTTTTTTTAATTTCCAAGAAATATAAAATTTTCGGAGAAATGTCACTTTTCAGAAAAATGTCAGATTTTTAAGAAAATGTCAAATTTTCAGGAAAACGTCAAATTTTCGGAGAAATGTCACTTTTCAGAAAAATGTCAAATTTTCGAAAAAATATTAAATTTTCAGGGAAATGTCACTTTTCAGAAATATGTCAAATTTTCAGAAAAATGTCACTTTTCAGAAAAATGTCATTTTCGAAAAAACGTCAAATTTTCGAAGAAATGTCACCTTTCAGAAAAATGCCAAATGTTTGAAAATTGTCAAATTTTCGGAGTAATGTCACTTTAGAAAAATGTCAAATTTTCGAAAAAATGTCAAATTTTCAGAGAAATGTCACTTTTCAGAAAAATGTCAAAAATTCAGGAAAATGTCAAATTTTCGAAAAAACGTCAAATTTTCGAAGAAATGTCACCTTTCAGAAAAATGTCACCTTTCAGAAAAACGTCAAATTTTCGAAAAAATGTCAAATTTTCAGAGAAATGTCACTTTTCAGAAAAATGTCAAAAATTCAGGAAAATGTCAAATTTTCGGGAAAATGTCAAATTTTCGGAAAAATGTCACGTTTCAGAAAAATGTCAAATTTTCGAAAAAACGTCAATTTTCGAAGAAATGTCACCTTTCAGAAAAATGTCAAATGTTTGAAAATTGTCAAATTTTCGGAGTAATGTCACTTCAGAAAAATGTCAAATTTTCGGAAAAATATAACTTTTCAGAAAAATGTCAAATTTTCAGAAAAATATCAAATTTTATTAAATGGACTCAAAGGAAAATTCCCAAAAAATACTACGGGTCCATTTGTGGTATAAGTTCTCTGCTAGTGTGCTAAAGCGTGCAGACTGTATGCTGAGTATTTTTGACGTGTCAAGTGCATCGAGAGATTACAAGTTTTTTCGACGTTTATAAAGCCCACGGATGGTGTGAGAGGCCATCCTGAACCGCTTACAAGCCCTACAAGTGTAAGCAACCCCACCGGAACGCTTTTGGTGAGTTTTTTCCAATAAAACTTTAAAAGTGACAGTGATATTAAATTTTAAAAACTATTTCCGCTACTTCCGGCATCCCGCCGGAAATTCTTCCGGTAACATAACCTAAAAACAATTTAAGACATTGGTACCAACCTAAACATTTTTCAAAAACCAAATTCCCCAGAGAAACATTGGAACTAAAAATTTGACAGCTATCACTTCCCCGACCGATTTAGTGAAAAATTGGTCGAGGCCAAAAGATAAAACAAAATATACCAACTCAAACTTAAACGAGCCACCATGAACACTACCTTGGCTACATCTGGCAGGGAAACTGTCCGCCAAGAGTTATATGGTTTTTCCAAAGATGGCCATCCCTGCCATCCATCCCATTACCAACGAAGAGGTTTTTTCGTTTAGTTGTTTCCCGTATCAATAATCAAAATTATTAAGTGCTCTTGCCTACGAACGTTTTTATAGAATTGTGTTTATTTTTATATTAATTTTAGGTCCATGTGGACACATTATAATTTTAACCTAGTCTTTAAGCCTGCCTACAGAAGACAGGAGCTACTTTTCTATTTTTCTCCAAGCCAAACCGGACCTACCCCGCCCAGCCTCACACTCGCCACGGCGGTGTTCACCGTGGTTGTCTGGCTGGCCCCGGGCTACGATCCGATGAAGCATATATTTGTATTAAAAACATTGAATAGAACGTTAATGTTGTGCAGACTATAAATTTAACACTCAAGTTCTTAGGTCAAAATCCCACCGAACGCAAGACTTTTTTCTGATTTAATACGAAAAAAATATTTCAACTTAATAAATATAATTAAATGAGATCGTTCATATTGTTTAGTGCTCTTTTCGACTTCAAAGATTCACCGGGTGGGGAGGTTCCAGCCGCTTCCAGTAGCTGCCGATTTTTTTTGCTACAATTCTGACACCGGAATATCAAATCTTGTCGTTTTTTGCTCGCCATTCTGATTCCATACACATGAATGTCGATGCCATTATTCGTTATTTAAGAATCCTAAGAAATTTGTCGCCTTCCACCTAGGAATTTCAGTTTTGTCGAAATGTGAGTAAGATCCCAGATGCCAGTTTGATTTGAAATTGTTATGAAAATATGCTACCAGCTTGGTACCCTCCGCCTTAGCCGAAGTTCTTTATCATGTACTTAGCATACAAATCTTGCAAATTGCTAGCACTTAGGGCGAGTTATACCAACTAAGTTCAAACCAAATTCAGCTTGAGATGTTATTTCCCATATTTCGTATGGGTCCCACGCGCCACAGACGAGAAAAAAAAATTGAAATATCACCAGCCGCCACTGCATGATCAGACCTTGATCATCAGTATATAGAAAGAATATAATTTTCTTGTTTTTGATATTGATATTGTTAGATGAAAGCAGTTGATGAGATGTCTCATAAGAGTCATTTTTTGTTGATATACTGGTATGATCAGACTTGGATCGATAGTATATGGAAAGAATGAAAGAATGAATGATTGAAAGTTATCTGCTGAATTAGTACACAAAATAATATTTTTCGGTAATTTGTAATGGTTGTATTTCGAGCTACCACCAATTAGTGATTTTTGTTTTACCCATTAATTTATTTTTAGTATACGATATACGATTTTTTTTTTATTGGAGCTGACATGTTTATATTTGTTATTTTTTCTGTCAGTTTTGTGTCCGTTTTATTTATTAATTTTGTATGATTAATTTTTTTCAATTGCACACGTTGAATTCATTACGGCTAGAATTTTTATTTTCTGTTCAATACAACACTGTAGCATAACTATTGATCAGTGTTATACAAATTTCTAGTTATAAGTTATTATACAGTGTCATTTGTAGAATATTTTATAAATTATTTATACTAATTACATTCACTTATTACTAGTAATATTTGTTTTGTTAAGGGTGCAATGGCTATTTCTTAAAATAAAGTGATTTTTTTCACGTTTATCGCTTCTTTTTTCCTTAATTTTTAAGAAATCCAATGGCACGGGTGCGGTGCCTCGAGAGTTTAAATTTCCCGGTAATGGCGGTAGTGGGCAGTGGGGGATTTAGTTACGCATCTGACCTGCAGAGGGCGCCGGCCCGGTACTTCCGAATTTAAATTTCCCGCTAAAAATTGAAAGCTGAAAGTTCCTTTACGAGCCTGACCCGCGCAGGGTGCATGGATTGAGGACCTTGAGTTTCAGTTTCCCGCTATGTGTGGTAGTGGGGGATTTCATGCTGCCTAGGACTCGCCCAGGTGGCGCAGGAAAACCTTGTACGGAAAAATACATTGTGGCCATATGGAACCTTCCACTCTATCTTATCCTTTTTGATCCGAGTAAATTAGTCAGGGTTATGTCATTAAATTATGAAGGTGTCTTGTTGTTTGTGACCATTTTATACACAGCCTATTAATAATTTAACAACAACTAAATTGTTGTCCCTATATAGTGTATACGTTGGTTATGTTGAATTGCATTGCATTGCATTAGTCAATTATTTTCTAATTATTTATTTAGGGTATATTTAAACGATAACAACGAAAAAAATTTTGATTCAGGTTAGGAGGTTTCCATTTTTCTCATTTTCTCGTAATAAATGGACGTAAAAATCTAAAATATATCTGTAATTTTTTTTTAATTATTTATATAAATAAAAAAGTTAGCGCTCATCTGGGCTGAGGCTCGATGACGTCACAGTGCATGATTCCGTCAACAGCGAGCGGATGCGGGCACCGGAAGTTTAGTTCATTCTGTGTTATTCTTACCGGACACAGCGTAAGATATTTTTGTAGTTGGGCTTGTTTGAAGAAGTAATTATGCCTAAAATAACAGCGAGTTGTGTACTGTGACGTCACAGTTTAGCGCGAAGTATTCAAGTAAGTTGGTGAGTTTTTCAGATATCAAGATGATTTTTATTTGTTTAACTAGTTAACTGAAAGACTACTAAATGAAGTTGAATGTACATGATATTTCTAAAATAGGAAACTTCCTAATTATAATCGTGAAAAATCACCTTCCGAAATGTAAAATAATATTGCCAAGAAAGAGACCTGACAACTCTCAATAAAAAATATACAGGTTGGATACTTTAGAAAAATACAACGACAGGAAAATATTATCTGGAATGTGGTTGACAAGGATGAAAACCTGATACAATTTTGTTGAAAAAAAATAGACAGTGATCACTGAAAGGAATAAGATAATTCACGAATAGAAGGTGTCAAGTAGAGGAGAGATTTTTGCCAATAATTTTACAAACTCTTTATATTCCTCGTTTACCGAAGAGAAGTATTGTAATCGTGAAAAAATCACTATTCCAGATTACTTAGGATTTTCAGATTTTGATTATGAAAATTTAGGTATTTCAATTCAATCAGTTAGTCTGTCTGTTGGTCGGTGTCTTGGCTCTATATTTAAAAGAATATTTGACTGAAAGAACTAATATTTGATAGGTAAATAAGGCTTATTACCATAGAAAAAATCTGGTATATTTTGATCGAAAAATATAGAGGCGGAATAGTGGACACCCCAAAAAAATTATTAAGGAAAAAATGTTACGGAAGACAATAATATTTGACATGTAATTTAACACAATTGCAAAGAAAGGAACCTATTTTAGTTTTAGTGAAAAATATATAGGGTGGTCACTAAAAGAATAAAATAATGAACTGGACTAAACACGTCAATATTCGGCTGAAGGTGTATAGAGTAGACTCTTTTGTTTTTATGAATTACTCTACAAAAAAGTGAGATCGTTACGTTGAAACAGGACCACGAATTTCTCGACAATGTGAGTGCTGGTAGTAAGTTCAGAAGGTGTGCTGTCTACAAGCGTTAGGCCCGGCAAAGCCCAAGACGTCTCCGGCGTCGGCGACGTCGTGGAGCGGCATCGGCGGCTGGGGGACGAAATGGCTTTGGGGCCCACCGGTGTATACGATATCTGCCTGGGGCAGCATCCCCGGGGCAGAGTGAAGCTCTGGCCGGGGGGAGAAAGGATTATTTAAACCCTGCGGTGGATTGCCGCTGGGCGCCAAATAATCCGTCCTGGAGTTGTTTCCGTTGGGTGCCAAAAGTAAAGTCCAGCGGTTGTTGCCGCTGGGCGCCAAAAATGAAGTGCAGCCGCTTGGGGCTGCACCGGTAGTGTGAGGCACTGAATTTTGTGGGTTGGCGTCGCCAGAGGCGTCCAATCCGCTTCCGAGGACGTCCTCCCACGGGTGGCGAACCAACGCCGTGTTAGTCAGGTCCATGGGGTCCATGTTCGATTCCCCCTGTAGATGTGTACTCATATTTTTACCTGGCGACACAGTCAGGCCAAATGACTGTGTGCACCGAACCCTAGTCCTGAAACGGAGGTACTAAACGGCTGAAGGCTGTTTGTGCTATAGTCCCTCCGTCTGTCTGTCCCTATCAAATTTAAATGGTGGTGAAGCCGTCTGAATTTACTAACGCGGCTTCGTCTGTCGTTCGCGAGCTAGACAGACTTGGAAGAACACCACTTAGATCTCAACACCTGTGAGGGTGTCGCCCAGTGGTGAATTCGCCCTTGTCTGCCGAATTTACAACCGTCGAGGTACGCTTCCACTCGGGGCACTGACGTCAAGGTTGTTGTTAGTGACGTCGGTGAGCCCCGAGTGAAATCACCTGGTATATGCACCCCTTAAGTCGGGTGAGGCTGGAGGAGAGGTTTTGTGGATCCTGGGATGGTGGAGGCGAAAACGTTGGCTGGGATTTGGTTTTCGGAGTTGAATGTCTGGAGTGGTACTCTGGATATTGGACGGGAACGATTTGGAATTGGTCGGAGCTTTGGACTGGACTTCAGGGGAGCTACTGCGAGCTTACGAATCCTCTCAACTATGGAATTTACTTCGCCACTAGGGCACCTGGCTCTACCTTGAGAAAGGCAATAGCGAATTCTCCTTTAAATGATTTGGTTGTGTAATTTGTATTACACACCAAATCTCGAGTGAATTTACCACTTTCCCTATACTTCCCTAACTTGAAAATATTTAGTTTTAAGTTTACTAATAAACAACGAACAGCAGAAATGAATTTATAATATGCAAAAGCAAAAGCTAGGTCAAAACAAAAGTGATGTTTGCCCTCTGACTGTTCGAGCTAGACTGAGACCTGCATTCAAAATCGGTTACATTTTTATCCTTTCCCGTCGCTCCAATGGCCAAGCCAGGAACTTGCACTGTCGGTGAGGGCATCGCAATCACCCCACAAACGGCGGACGACTACAGAAGGATGACCAGGATGTTCACACTCGAAAAGTGTGAATATCATACATACTCACTACCCGAGGACAGGCTGCTTCGAGTAGTGATTCGAGGCATCCCCAGTGGCGTCAGCTGTGACGAGGTGAAAGAGGACCTCCAGGACCAAGGATTCAACCCTACTTCCGTCCAGAGGATGACATCCAGACGGACGAAGAAGGAGATCCCACTGGTCCTAGTTCAGGTGCCCCTCAGCGAGGAGAAGATCCTCGCTGTAAACCGATGCTGTTCCCTGGTAGTCCGCACCGAGAGGCAGAAAGCAGCTCAAACCATCACGCAGTGCCACCGCTGCCAGAGGTTTGGACACGCACAAGGCAGGTGTACAGCCCAAGCCAAGTGCGTCAAATGCGGAGACCCACACCACTCGGGAGAGTGCAAAAAATCCAGGGACGTGCCAGCCAAGTGTGCCAACTGCCAGAGGGCACACCCAGCGAGTTACAGGGGGTGCCCAAAGTACCCCAAGAAGACAGCTGGGCCCTCCCAGAAGCAGGCACCCAAAGCAGCAGAAAGGCCAGTAGCGAGGACGCCAACCACCAGTGGTATCAGCTACGCCAGGATGGCACAGGGCACGACGGGGCAAACCACCAGCCCCGTCAAGAAACAACAAACACCCTCTGAGGCCCAAAACCTCACTGCGGTGTTGGCCCAGATGCAACAAATGTGCTCAGCAATGAGCGCATTTTTTGCACAAATGCCAAAATTCACTAACGTATAATGTCTTTACAGGTGAAACCAGGCTTCCTGCAGATCGCCTCATGGAATGTCAATGGACTGCTAGGACGCAAGCTCGAGGTGGAGGAGCTCCTAGCCAGGGGCGACATAGACATCATGGTACTGCAGGAAACGAAGCTGCGACCAGACCAGGCTGTCAACTTCCCAGGCTACCACGTATACAGGAAGGACTGGACGAGGCCCCACAGAAGGGTAATGAGAGGAGTAGCCCTGCTAGTTAAGACGAGCATCGCACACACATCCGATCCTGCTCCCGGAGATGGAGAACCTGGAGGCCACAGCCGTAGTAGTGCCCACGGCACGAAATGGCGACATCAGAGTGGTCTCCTGCTACCAGCCACCCCACAACATGCTGCGAGACGCAGACCTGGACTCGGTCCTCCCCCCAGGGACCCAGACGGTTGCTATCGGCGACTTCAACGCCAAGTCCCCGGAATGGCACAGTAGGATCACAAACACTCGAGGACGAGAGCTACTGCGATTTCTGGGACGACAGGATGGCAACCTGCTGGTCTTTGGGCCGGAGGCACCGACCCATGACAATGGTGTAACCAGGCCGGATGTGCTGGACATTGCGATGCTGAAGGAGATGACCCTCGAAGCTGAAATCACCGCCACGATGGAAGGTTCCACCGAGCACAACCCCATTCTCCTAGAACTAGGAGAAAAGGACGGTGAGAACACGACAACTTTCATCAAAAGGAGGACGGACTGAGAAGTGCTCCGTGCAGAACTGCAGAGGAACATCACACACATTCCCAGACTCGAAACCGAAGCAGACGTGGAGAGGGCCATCACCTCCCTGGAGGACCAGATCCAGGCGGCACTAAGGGTAAGTACCACCGAGACGGAAACGAGACGAGGACCAGCTCCCCTGGCAAACCTCCCAGAGGAAACCAGGCAGCTGATACGGGACAGACGAAGTGCCAAGAGACGGGCCCAGAGAACCCGACTCCCGGAGGACAGGAGACATTACAACACCCTGAGCCGGAGAGTCAAGGCCGCCCTTCAGGAACACCGACAAGAAGGGTGGCAACGCCACCTGGAATCCCTGGACACACAGGACAGGAGCATCTGGACCACCCAACAGGCCCTGCGGAACCGTCGGACTCCCATGCCCCCGATCCACGGAGAGAATGGTGTTGTCTACACTCGCCAGGAAAAAGCCGAGGCATTTGCCGACAGCTTGGAACTGCAGTGTAGGGAAAACCAACTCGATGATGAGGACGAGGACTGGGAGGACGACGTGAGACGCAGGGTACGCAGGATGAACCGTCTGCCAGATGAAGACCACATCCCCCCGACCACCCCAGAGGAGGTCAAGGAGATCAAGGAGATCCTAAGGTCTAAAACCCAGGAAAGCTCCAGGATGTGATGGCATTGGGAACATCGCCCTCAAGAAGCTGCCCCGGAAAGGAGTAGCGGCGATGGTCAACATCATCAACGCAATGTTGAGGTTGAGACACTTCCCATCCAGGTGGAAAAAGGCCGACGTCATAGTCAAGCCAGGTAAGAACCTAACGTTTCCTTCCTCTTACAGGCCCATCAGTCTACTCCCAGCGATGAGTAAGGTAGCCGAACGAGTTATACTCAAGAGGATAGCCGAGAAGACAGAAGAGCTGGAAGTCCTCCCAGACGAGCAGTTCGCCTTCAGGACAGGGCACTCCGCCGAACTCCAAGTGCTCCGCCTCACCGAGGAGGTCACGAAGGGGTTCAACCAAAGACAGGTCACGACAGCGCTGTTCCTGGACGTTGCCAAAGCCTTCGACAGGGTCTGGCACGACGGTCTCCTAACCAAAATGATGAGTATGGGTTACCCCATTGCACTCGTCAAGCTAGTGAGATCGTACCTCCACAGAAGACAGATGAGGGTGAAGATCGTGGACAAGGTGTCCACGTACAGAACAATGGAGGCAGGAGTCCCCCAAGGCTCAGTGCTGTCCCCCCACTTGTTCTCCATCTTCACATCCGATCTACCCCGGACGGAGAGGACCTCCATGGCCTTCTACGCCGATGACACAGCCCTGACTGCCAGATCCTGGAGTGCCAGGCTAGCCACCAGAAACCTCCAGGAGGCGGCCACCCTCCTAGAGGACTGGTGCAACAGATGGAAGGTAGCCGTCAACGCCGAGAAGAGCAAGGCGGTACTCTTCAAGAAGGTAAGAAAACAAAACCCCACAGGTCACGTTTCCATGTTTGGTGAGGACATCCAATGGCACGACTCCGCCAACTACCTTGGCGTGGTCATAGACAAAGGCCTAACATGGAGACTGAACACGGAGGCCATCGTCAAGAAGGCCAGGAGGACGAGAGCCCTAATCTACCCGATGACGGGTAGACAGAGCAGACTCAACCTGAGGAACAAGCTCGCGCTTATCAGGTCCCTCATCCGGCCTCAGCTGACGTACGCTTCGGTAGCTTGGGGCTACCAAGCAAAGAGCTACCTCCATCAGATCCAGAGAGTGGAGAACGTCGCCCTCAGATCAGCCGTCGACGCACCCTGGTTCATCCGCAACGAGGACATCTACAGGGACCTGGAATACACCCCGGTCACTGAGATCATCAAGCAGAGAGCCAGAAAGATGTACGCCCTTGCCGAGGAGCATGGGAACCCACTAGTCAGGGAGGCAACTGACTATGACCCAGCTGATGCTCCGAGGCACAAGCGGCCGAAGGTGCAGCTCCTGGATAACGGGTGAGTATGAGAAGCATACCACCGTCCGACGATCCACCCCCACGGAAGAGACATGACGATCACCCAACCACCCACCCAAGACCCTGCGGGTACCGGACAAACAACCGTCCAGTACCTGTAGTCCCCCTAGCTCCGGGCAGACCAAAAATGCTACCAAAGCAGTTAGGTCTGCCCTTCCTCGAGCTACACAGCTCATCCTTACCCTACCGATGATCCGGATGACAGGATGCCTCTTGGCATCTTGTGTACCGGCAGTCACTCCCGCCACAAACCCAAAAACACCCAACAGACCGATGACTACCCCCCGGGGGGCAAACAAGCTGGCGAAGAAAAGAAGACGAAGACAGAAGAACGCCAGAAGAGGCCTTAGCCAGCAAGGTCCAACGAGCCAGGACCCAGGGAGGTGGGCCGAAATCGTCTGCACCGCTCACATTTGTGAGTGGGGCCGACGTAAAGTAAGCTCGCCCGCCCTGCACGAGGCTGGTCCCCGGTCTACAGCGATGTATTGGGGTAAAGGGCAATAGTCCTGCCCGGCCCCAGTCATCCGAGACCGACATCTTTAGCCAAGAATATTGGCGCCGGACTCGGCATTTGGGCAACGGCAGTCAGACTGCACACATCGTGAAGCGATGTGGGAAATTCCTAATATGCAAATATTTTATTACAGGGTGGTTTTTTATTGTTTGTGCGAAACTTTGCTGATGGCTGGCTATCTCCTCTGGGGTATATGTTCCCTGCTCGGCTGACGGCCTGGGCATAGATAAGTGAGGTTAGGATTAAATTGTTTGGCACAATTTAATCTTATTATTTTTTTTAAATTTTTCCTGGGCCTGGGGCCTTGGGCCCGATGACAGTGCCTCCAAAGAATAACTTCTAGGATCCATCTTTAAACATTCCCATTCCGTCGAATTTCGACGGGCTCAGCTAGAATTTACTTTATGAAATCTCCGACTTAACCCTTTGCAGCTTAGTGGTATACCTCGCATACCACAAATTTAAAATTCATTCTTGATGTTGCTTTCCGGTATATTGTATGTACCACCGCCCTGATGCTTACTTTGTACCCTCTATTGTACAGCAGAAAAAGTTTGGGTGGCTAGCCATCGCAGTGTACAATAAATTAGTTTCTAATCTCTTCTGGCTAACTAACGTTCGTAAATTTTAGCGTCCAATTTGAAGCTGAGAAAAGCGAAAATAATGGAAAGTAAGTAACTGAATATGATTATAGTAATATATTAGCATGGGAATATTCCATAATTATAAAAGTATACACAAAAATGTTGTTTTTGATCGTTATTTATTTGTGGTACTTCAGACATACCACAAAGCACCTACATCATGAACTTTGTACATCAAATTTTTTACTCTTTGCCAATACGAAAATGACACGGCATTTATTTGATTGGTACATTTCTAATACCGTAAATATCGAGAATACATTTTCATATCATAGTGCCAGTTATCAAATTGTGAGTAACTTTCAAAATATTTGTTCAGACGTCTGTCCGTACGTCCGTCACGGTTTTTTTTATAAACACGATAAGTAAACAAAGAAAGTGTAATCGTTTTGAAATTTGGATGATAAGTTAGTGTTAGTTGAAGGAAGAACTCTATTGTTCTTGAAAAAAATCGATCAATAAATATAAAAGTTATGACATATTTTATGTACCTGAAGAGTGCTACAACCTGATAATATTCTACAAAACAAAAATGCTGCATGATATCCTGATAAACGGCTCGCTAACCAAGCTGGCATCATCGGGTGATGACAAACATAGCAATCATACAAAAAAATGTATTTTCAAAAGTTGCGAAGAATATCAAATAGAATGTTCAAAGATTATATAAAATCAATAAACTGGCAAAGAGTGTAATGTTTATATCTAGTTTTATTCTATAGAAAGAAACGTTTGGAGTTTTAACGACTTACAAAACTTAAATGAAGGCGAGATGGATGCATTATTTGCAGAAATTCCTTCTGACGGAGAATCTGTTGATGAATTTGATGGCGAGGATGAGGAAAATGCTGCTGCTCCCATAGATATGGAGGACTATATAGAGGAAATTATCGACGATGTGTTCTATGTAGTAACCGAGATCATCAAGGAAGATATAAATGGGCTTGTGATACTTGTGGCGTAGCATTATGCATGTCCCACAAAAAACTGTTTTCAGAATGTTCATAAAAAAAATTAATGTTGCTTGTTCTGTAGCTTAGTGGTATATCTGATATACCACCATTTTTTGGAAAAACTGGTGAAATAAAAATTTTGAAAAAAATACACATTACTTCTTTATTCATTTTCTATTTAGTGTACTTAAAATCATACATGAGGAACGACAATTTCTAAATGCTGCCCGCAAAGGGTTAAAATTCTGTTTATTTTATATGAAATTTTCATTTGTGAGCAGTGTAACTTGTGTATGGGCATGTTCAAGTGGACTAGAATTTTAACCTGAAAAGACTAGACTTGTTTGGTTTTACAATGATATCGACTATAAAATTGAACTTAATCTTCCGCCGACGCGACGTTATAATTATACGAATTTTCGTGGATGCATATTCTTGTTTTATAAAATTACTTCAGTGGATATGGACTACAATATTTACTGTTCTCTTTATGATACAGAAGATAAAGGAGTTCTGAATACCTATTCAAAAAGGAATAAGTAATAATTAAATTGTTTGATGTTTTGCAGGTTACTAGTTAGTTTCTCCGACAGAATTTAATTTAATTTTATGATAAATAAATTGCTGTTCTTTAATATACTCCTAGCCAGTTTTTTTTTCTTTATTTATTTATTTATTTAACGTCGGCCTATTTCCGCTGCCTAGGTCTATCACCTAACACCTCACTCTAAGATTGACCTAATATTCTGACGGTAAGCGAGAGCTGTTCCAGAATATGAAGAAACACTGAAGACCAGGCCTACCACCGACGCGACGCACAGTAGAAAAAAAAAAGCCTTTTTTTGACAAAAATCTGCCTACAAGTTAAATCTTAATCAATTTCGATCTACCTTGGCTCAAAATGTAGGTTATTGGATACACTTTCAGAGTATACTGCCTAAATTGCAAACCCCGATTTCCTAACCCCAAAAAATGTATCAGATATGAGAGTAATCACTTTTTTCTATTTCTACAAGTTAAATCTTGATCAATTTTGACAATCCTGGGGTTCACAATTTAGGCGGTATACGCTGAAAGGGAAGCTAATAACCTGCATTTTAAGCCCTGGATTGTCAAAATTGATCAAGATTTGACTTGCAGAAATAGAAAAAAGTGATTACTCTCATATTTGATACATTTTTTGAGGTTAGGAAATCGGGGTTCACAATTTAGGCAGTATACGCTGAAAGGGTAGTTAATAACCTGCATTTTAAGCCCAGGATTGTGAAAATTGATCAAGATTTGACTTCTAGAAATAGAAAATAGCGATATTTGATAGTGATAGTGATATTTGATACATTTCTTGAGGTTAGGAAATCGGGGTTTGATTTAGGCAGTATACTCTGAAAGTGTAGCCAATAACCTACATTTTAAGCCAAGGTAGATCAAAATTGATTAAGATTTGATTTGTAGGCGTATTTTTTGTCCAAAAAAGGTTTTTTTTCCACTGTGCGACGTCAGGAAACCAGCTATCCCCATCTCGGAAATTTTTCCGAACCTCTTTTCTGTCGAAAAGCAGGGATGTTTTACTGGTATGGTATATCCACGTAATCCTCGTCTCAAATTGCATAGCTTCTAGCTATACACTGATATACAAGCCGCTAGAAGATGGGACGAGATCGCCATGTTTCCCCAGTCAACTAAGTGCTAACTAAATACTAACTGCGGTGAGCGTTGCTTAACTTCATATGTCGAAATATAAGGAAGTTAGAATACAATATAATACGTGTTTCCCAGGATCCTTGTCCGGAACCAGCCAGACAACCACTTCGCGTAGCACCGTGGTGGTTGTAGGGCCGGACGGGGCAGGTCCGGTTTGGCTTAACGACGATGAAACAATCAGAAAAGGTAAAAACTCCTAAACCCCTATGGCGGATTTAAAAATTAACAATTTGCTTAAAAATAGTCCACAAAAAGGCTTAAAAATAATTTAAAATTTATCCCTAGACACAAGCACTGAAAGATTTGGGTAATGGGAAAAAGCTAACCGAAAAAACCCGTTCGAGATAACTGCCGCCCTCCTGGTGATCTTCCTGCCGCCAGTAAAACATGATATTTCAAAAAGTTTTTATTTAAAATGTTTAAATTTTTAGAAAAGTATGGTCCAGAAATGAATTTAGAATTACAAAAAGTACAAAAAGAACAAAATGAGTAAAAATTAAATGATAATAAATAAAAAAAAGAAAGGAGGGGATTAAAATTGTAAAGTTGAGAAAAGATAAAATGTAGAGTAGAAATAAGTTATGCTAAAGGAAAGTGTGGCTAAAGTGGTTGAAGAAAAATAGGCAACGCCTGGTATGGTAGGGGATGTTTAATTAGAAATCATGCATTCATGCATTCTGATTTAGGTTATGTTGTGGGTTAGATGTATTGAAATACATGTACAGTCAAGACGCCTCTACGCTCGCCCCGCATTTTATTCTCTAAGAAGTTTTATCAGATTGTGGAAAGGAATAGTTTTTATAACTGATACAGCATGTTCTGTAAATTATTATACATAGATTAATGGGGATAGGCAGAGAGATGCTGCAGATAGATATGTATATAGATATGTACCCCTGAAGCTATTCGTTACTGATACAGGGATTTTCTGATTTTTGGCAAATATTTGATACGTCATATTTTTTAATCTATTTATTTAATTACTTAAAATGTTATATACAATATGTTAGTTGTAGTCAGGTTTGTCCTTAACCTCGTCCTTAAGAATATCGGGTCATGTCAAGATGCCCCCATATGTACTTCTGAAGCTATATAAAATGCTATATAAAATGCTAAGATATTGAGTAAAGTTAAAGAACCAACCCTATTGAGTCAATTAAAAATCGAAGGTTTAAATCAATACAATTTCTATGAAAGTAAAAAGAGTTTTACATAAATGAATAATTATTTTTTTACTTTGGAGCTAGAATTGAAGAAAATATCGAGAACGCAAATAATTCGAATTTTTTGCTGGATTTTGATTTTGATCACTCGCAGATACTAGGAAAGAGATTTAAATAAACGTATATATGTGTATGTGTGTGTGTGCATGCGTGCGTGCGTGTAAGTGTATGTATGAGCGACTAACTTTTAACCTAGCGGCAAAACCAACCTACTGATCTCTATACAGGGTGTGTAGAAATTCCTGTTATTAGCTTTATTTGATAATATTATTAACAAAAATATGAAAAGTTTCTATAAACATGTATCTGGAAATGCTTCCTAAGGCAGCTAGGGGCCTTTGAAGGTGGGCCCTAGAATGGATTATTAACTATTCTAGGGCGCATCTAAATAATAATAATAATTTAATATTTCAGGAACTCTTTGAGCTATAGCGATGAGATTTGGTACGTTATTTTATTACGTATTAATAAGGGCTGTTATTTTATGTCACTGTCAAAAATTACATTCAAGCAGGGGCGTAAGGAAGTGGATTACAAAGGAAGGCACCCCCCCCCCCCCCCTTTATAATCCAATGTTTTTGTTACATTTTTTTTTAAATTTTGGTAAAGGAATATGGTTTTCTGATCAAATTTATACAAAAGAGAGCAATAAACACCGTAGGACCAATAGTCTGTTATAAAAACTAATGCATAATAATTGTTGCGAGGTCATGTTGTGGCCTGATTTCAGTTAATTTTCTATTTTCTGATTTCAATTTTGACACAAATGTCATAAGTTGACAACTAAATCAATTCGAGTGCACAAAGAAAACTTTTAGTTCTCAAAAATGTCAAAAAATTGAAGAAATTAAATTATTAATTGCAGTCTGCCCACAAAATGATTCTGCAACAACTATTTTTCATAAGAAACGGTTGGACTTACAGTGCTTAACAAAGAAGACCTTTCTTGTGTGTATTTGATCAGGGAACCAAATTCCGGTACGAAAATTAAAAAAAAAAACGCTGCCCAAGGAGTCACTATTTCCAGATTTTCTATCCAAGTCTCTCAAAGCGAAAAAAATGTTGATACTATATTTGCACTCCTCTATGTGGAAATGATTGTTTATGGAACTATAATAACAAAATATTTGAAATCATTGACCTCAAAAACCATAAAACGATACGCCACATTGGTAGTTGGGGGCGTGATGGTGGTGGTAGGTGTATGGTAGTGGGGGTGGGGGGGGGTGGATGAAATAAAAAAAATGTTGAGGTCTTTGATTCTTGTACACACACTAAATCACAATTTTATTTTTTGCACCCTTTTTAACAATGGGGTGAAGATGGTAATCGAGGTGGCTAATGCCAAAAATTTATTTGAGACCTCAGCTCCTAATTTTGTGGACTCTTACTTTCTTGATTTGCCTATTTACCCCAATTCAGCGGAATAAGATCAAAATATAGTCTAATTCGAGGCGTTATTAAAATACATACGTGTACCAAGTTTCAAATCAATATCTTACAGTTCCAGAATAATCGTGCGCACAAAAAGTTACAGACAGACCGACAGGCAGACAGACCTACCGACGAAATTTTTGCTCAAATTTAAAATCTCAACGTTGCATGACATCCTGAGCCTATTTAAACACTAAATAGATTTTATTTTTTTTTGCGTTACTATACTTCCAGGGGATGTGGAAGTAATACGTGGAAGTAATAACGAAACAATAAATGTTGGATTATAAAATAGGTTTTCCCTCCCTTCTCTACGTCCCTGGTTGAATTTTATTTTCGCCAATGCCATGAAATAATAGTAGGCCTTATTAATACTTAATAATTTAACGAATTTCATTACTATAACACAAAGAGTTCCTGAAATACAAAATAAAAACCTACTGTAGGATCCAATGGGTCCTAGCTACCTTGGGAAACATTTTTCGTATTTTTGTAAAAACCATCACCATCTAAAGTTAACGACAGTTTAGTAATGTGTATTATATATTTTTAATTTCGTTAAATGGATGACCGTGTGTTTTAATATTCATATTTTGCCAATTAAAGTCATTAATTAATAATCGGTATTGCATTTTATTATTCTACCAAAATATAAAATACTTAATACTGAAATATTATTTGTATCAAATAGATATGATTTTTGAAATAATGTAGTGTTAGACTATTAATATGTTAAAATATAAAACATAATACTTCAATTCATATTGAAAAGGTAATATGCGAAGTTCGAAAATTAATTTCAGGCAATCAATTTATAAAAGTACAACGCCAATTATTTATTTATTAGTATTTAAATTGGAAAATAAGACAAATGTACCGTAAACAAAGAATTTATGCAAAAGACTAGTTTAATAATAATAACACAGGCCCACAAAAAAAAAAAGTTGTCTGCGCCGGGGTACTGACCATACCTATCCCTTGTATTTTGACCCGCTGAATACGAATCTGGCCTTAGTTTTTCCCCTATACGTCAGGTCTTTCTTTTAACAGCAAATAAATATATAAATATTACGATTCAAGAGACTTTTTTTTGCTGTTAAAAAAAAAACCGGACGTGATGGGGAAAAACTAAGGTCAGATTCGTATTCAGCGGCTCAAAATACAAGGGATAGGTGTAGTCAGTACCCCCGCGCAGACCACTTTTTTGGTTGCCACTGTGCCACACTCAGTGTGGCACAATCTCACACAAAAAAAGTCATCTGCGCGGGGGTACTGACCACACCTATCCCTTGTATTTTGAGCCGTTGAACACGAATCTGATCTTAGTTTTTCCCCAGCACGTCAGGTCTTTCTTTTAACAGCAAATAAATATATAAATATTAGACTTTTTTTTGCTATAAAAAAAAACCTGACGTATAGGGGAAAAATTAAGGTCAGATTCGTGTTCAGCGGGTCAAAATATAAGGGATAGGTATGGTCAATATGGCGCAGACAACTTTTCTTTTTTGTGGGCCTGTGTATTGTATTGATTTAAATCATCACTTTATATTGGTCTAAATATATCAACTGAAACCATAAATCCCAGGCAACACGGTCACGTCATTTTGACGTTATTTTTTCGGCACCTTTATCACCAATGCGACGTTAAATATGACGTGAAAATGACGTGAATGACGGCAAAATGTCACAGCCTATTGATGTCATTTAAGTGACGTCAACAGACGTCCCTTAAATGACGTCGATGGGCTTACATATGTAAGCTATTTTTGATTAATTAATAAATGTACATATGAGAAATATAATAAATAAGCCAATTTAGTGCAATACGGCATGCATGTAAATCTTAAGGGCTCTAGGATTTTTCATTTTCCGATGTATGATATGCATTACAGGATAAGCAGCCATGTACGATGTAGATGAATGGACAATTAATAGGTGAAGCACTCAGGTTTTTATTAGTGATGTGTCGTATTTGTATGAATCGTATAATAATACGACTCTTTCCGATAATACGTATGGTACGAATCTTTACAATCGATACGATTTCGTATTTGTGTCTAG
This sequence comes from Rutpela maculata, assembly GCA_936432065.2. Lineage (NCBI taxonomy): Eukaryota > Metazoa > Arthropoda > Insecta > Coleoptera > Cerambycidae > Rutpela > Rutpela maculata. Next base: position 246,083,529 of record OW386285.2, read on the forward strand.
TGTATACTGACCTAACACGGACAATGCGGTCCAATTTCGTATCGGTACTTTTTAAGTGTTAACCCTTACCTACTCCTGCTCTCCTGTTGATATTCACAATATATAACAAATAGAGAACCGCTTATGTTTATCCTAGACTGTCACACATCTTATTTGTTTATATTTCTCAATAGTTTCAAGGATTTAAGACCAAAATGTTGCATAGGCAAATATACGATACGATATACCAATCAATTGTACAATTATCTGCAGTTTGATTTTCGCGCATACTAGCATCTTGACATACGTTTAGTACGAAATACGAATACGAAACTTCTGGTACGAATATTTCGGTACGTCTCGCGCATCTAGCATCATGAGATGTGTTTAGTACGAAATACGAATACGAAACTTCTGATACGAATCTTTTTGCATACGATACGAATTCGATACGGATCTTTGAAAAGAGTCGTATTGCCCATCACTAGTTTTTATGCTATCTCGGGCCCAGCCACATAATAATGATCTTTAACCTGGCCATTATAAAATCCATCCAAATCAATCAAGGTTTCCTGAATGTATTTGAACATTGCATTTTATATTTTTATTTATTTTATATAAATTCATTAGAGTATAAGGTATAAAGAAGGACTGATTATTTTCAGTGGTTTGTATGTGGCGCCATCTAGAAATAATTTATGCAACAAACAACGTGGTAATGCATAGTTTGCATGTGGCGCCAACTAGAAATAATTTCTGCAATGAAAAAATTACGTCACCAAACGTCGCATCGACTCTCAACATGACGTAATAATTTAGTCACAATATGACGTTACTGAGACGTCATTTTTTCGTCACGTGACGTCGTCGACCAAAATGACGTCAAAATGACATCAGTCTGCTGCCTGGGATAAATTTAGATCACTTTTTGACAAAACCAATATATAACACTGGCTAATGGCTATTGGCCAATGAATTCTAGATCGAAAAAAATCCTATACTGTTGATGATATTAACATACAGCCAAAAAAATATAATTGTAACTATTCGACTTAATAAGACGTTTATTATTACCATGTAATTAATGCTAAAAATCCACTTATTATTATTGTATTTTTAAAGATTCTGTAAATAATTATTGGGGTGGCAATTTTGTAAAACTAATATTTTTTTGTCTGGTGTTTAATATCATTAAATAAAAACGTAATAATGACGAATTTAATCTACGTCATAATGCCACACAAATGCAGAGACGTCTTTAAGACTTCACTGGTGCTTAAAATCACTAAATAAAAACGTAATAATGACGAATTTAATGTACGGCATTATGACGTAAAAATGCAGACGTCTTTAAGACGTCACTGGTGTTTAAAATTACTAAATAAAAACGTAATAATGACGAATTTAATGTACGACGAATAGTTACCAAAAAATGACGTCAAAATGACGTGACCGTGTTGCCTGGGATGTATTCTTAAATTTTGCCCAATATTTTGGTATTTGTCAAAAATAAATTATTATTATAAGAACAATATGATGATGCCCAAAAACTATTTTCTTAGCATGGATGGAATATGTTTTAATTATAATCCATCTCAGAAATAAAAACCAAAAGTGTCACCTCATTATTAAGTAGTGATCCAAAAAAAAAATGATGCATGGTTCTTGTACTGTCGTGCGCAAAAAAATGGGACGAGTCTTATAACGTATTTTTGCTAAAATCTAGTTGTGTACATTTAACTATAATGTTTGTGACATTGTCAGTTATTTGCCAAAATTCATTGCAGTGTGCAAATAGAGACAGATTTATATTAGAAAAAAATAGTTGTCCTATTTTTTTTTGCTCACGATATTACACACTCTAAATGACAATTTTATTTCTTTTACCCCATTTAATAATAGGGGGGTGGCTGTAATGGGGGTGATAATGTGGGTGACTGCTGCCAAACAATTTTGAAGACCTTGGATTCTCGGACACACACTAAATCCTAATTTTATGGACTCGATCATAAATCGTTCCAGAGTAATCGTGCGCACAAAATAGAAGTTACAGACAGAGGGACAAATATTTTATTTTGCACAAACTTAAAATCTCGACGTTTGATGGCATTTTGAGCAGGATTTGAACACAAAAATTTTAATTTTTTGTACCATTGCAATACTTCTATACGAAGTGGAAGCAAAATATTGCTGTTTCATTAATTGTATTAATTTTGCATTCTTTATATTTTAAATATACACTTCATTAAATATTATTGAAAGTAGTTCAATTGATTTACTCAAACAGTTAAATTTTGGGGTTACCTGCGCTTCTGACACACAAGCATTCATTATAACCGTCTATAGCTGTGGTCACAATAGCCATCCCCTATTACGACACTACAATGCGATCACCTATTAGAGAGGTAAACATATGAATTAAATTATTCCTTATAAAAGAACGCATTACATAAATTAGATACCATTGAAAGAGCTGAAGTTATCGAATATAAAAGGAACACTTTTATTTCCATAAAGCGATTTCTCATTTTATTGATGAATCCAGGCAATCAAATTAACTACAATAATGGCATATAAACCACATTGACGTCAAAAAGCAACATTATGTAAATTATTTATTCATTTAAAATGCTGGTTTAAAATGCCTTGCAAAGTTGTGAATACGTTGTAAAATATATACCCATATTTTTATATTCTTGTTAGAATATTTATTTAATCAAGAATTTTATTAAAGTTGGAACATATAAAATTAGTCAGAATACAGTCGTTCCTTTCTAGACCCTCAGGTATAACAAACTAGTGCTAGTAGTTTTTAAGAGCACATTTAAATAATGATATATTACTATAAAATACATTGAATAATGCACGTTATTTCAAAATGCTCAGTACAGTCGGAGTAATGGATCTTTGAACTGGCGTCATCATCCTATTTTGCCTGAACTAATTTGTTAAAGGTTGGCAATGATTTCGTACCATAGGCGGCGTCAATTTATTGTTAAAATAATGATTAGGAATATTATTAATAATGATTAACAATAATAAATTGGACTAGACTAGACATAAAGAATCAGATTGGCATTGACAGTAGACTCAATTATAACAAATAATCAGATTTTTTGCTTCAGAATTCAGGACGAATTAATTAATTGCGTTACGAAGACCAACCAGTACATGAGCCATTGACGATTGAATCACGAGACCGATGCTCTTCTATGACTAGATTTAGCCCCTGAATATCACTACTTGTGCACCGCATGTGTAAATTCAACCACTTGCCAGCAGCACGTCAAATAGCTGTTTTTTAATTACATTACATAGACTTGTTAAAAATGAATGACCAATCAACGTGTAGTGAGTGCAACGCTGTTTTTAAACGTTTGTATGATTTACGAAAACAAGTAAAGAAATTTCATGGAGGTGAAGGAAAACTTGATCAATTATCCCCACTAAAAAAATGTACGAATGCAACAACAAAGACTTACAACTACTTGAGTTGTGATATCTGCAAGAAAAACTTCAGTCATAAGCATCATTTAACATTTCATAAAAAGACTCTACAGTTCGTCACTTCCGTAGTATTAAAGTAGTAAAAAGCTATAAAAAAATTGCTATATACCTATAAATGAGATATATACTTTAGCCGCAAATAGTCACCTTTGGACGTCAATTACACCATGAAAATCGCATTTCTAAGAGTTGTGCCCATCGAGACTTTTCATCAGCATGGCATGATCTACATTTTCCCCAAAAAAATTCACCGAATCCCCATTTTCATAAGAAAGGTTCGGGGTCCCTTGCTTATTTAAATAGTAATTCTGACGGATATTGGTATTTAAAAATTTATTTAAAAAAACTAATCAGTTTCAAAATGTTACAAGATGTATTTTAAAAGTTCCAAACACAGGATAGAAAATATTTGCCCAATTTATATAATTTTTTTTATTTCTGTGGTGTCATCGATGTAAAATAAAATTTCTTAACATATTTATTAATTAGGGTGTAAAATGCACATAAAAGTTCGATAGTATGCTTAGGTGCAATAAAACAATTATTATATAATTAACAACGTTTTGTATATTTAATTAAAAAAGTTGCTCCAACATTGTTTTTCACTACCTATTACACGTTAATTTGTCACTTATTTTTAATTGTTGCGTTGTGAAGTGAGACAGTCTGGAGGTCAATTTTTGAGCGTTCGTTTTTTGAAAGCGAATCGTAAGTTAGCGAAAAATACTAAAATGCAATTTTCGACTGTTCGCTTTTAAACGAACACGCTTATTGACGTTTATTTTGAAACGTTTTTCAACGAACGGACTTCAAGCACTCGAAGACAATGGTATGTAGATTAAAATTGCACTTCAAAACGACAGTCTTTGGCAAAATATTGTTAACAAATACATACAAACTAAAATAAGGCACTTCAGACGTGGTTTTAACTATCTACCAGAAATTATAGTATCCAAACTTAAATTGGAGGAAATTATCAATAGAATCATTACATTATGGAATTAATTAGTACATTTTTTTAGGGATGCACCAATATGTTGTAGTGCTGCAACTTTATCTCATTTAAGCTGAATATTTTCTTCTAAAATTTCTAGTTTTCTTTTGTAGTAGCTCTCTTTGATTAAAAATTTCTAAGTTCAATTATCTTGAAAAGTTGTGGCAGCTCTTGCTGCCCTAATTAAGTTGAGAGCTTTTTTAGGTAAATTTTTTTATTGGCACTTTTCCCCCCGAGGACTCCACGTTTTCCGTTGATTTTAAACTGGTTGGGGTTGGGGTTTCTGCGATGGCTTTCAAGACATTGTCACATAATAAAATTTCGTTTTCTGTGGGGGAATTTTCATTAGTTATTTCTCCATATGATGCGACAACAATCTCATTCTCTTATTCACCATATTCATTAACTTGCAGATCTACAGCACCATCTGATATCTGAAATATTGTTACATGATTTAGTGTATCATTTATGCCCCCAAGATTTTCATTGGATTCAGCCACAGATTCATCAACTGCATGGCCTTCAACTCCAACTTTTGTCAATAGAATGAGCAGCTCGTTTTCAGTTATAGTCATTGATCCTCCAGAGAAAGGTCCTCCAGTCCCCGTATAGCTTTTTTTATTTGTACTCTCCTTTCTTTTAGTTTTATTCTTTAGATCTTGCCAGACCTAAAATAATTACAATTTTAATTGTATTGTGAGAAATTTAATTATTTATAAAAATCTCACCTTCCTCCAGCTCTTCCAATCTTTATTTGCTCCCGGAATGCTATTTAAAAGTTCAGTAATTTGCTTCCACAGGTTTTGGGCGTCAACTTTGGTAAAATTATTTCGTTGCTTCTCACTTACTAAATTATGATCTTTTTTCATGAACTCCACTAAAAGTTTTTTTTATTTTTCGGACAAAAGCACCAAAATGCAAAAGCAAACACGTGAAAAGGTAAGGTTATAACCAGTTATTATAGAAAAGATGTCAAATGTCACTATCAATTGCTAGTATGAAACGTTGCCAAATGCCTCATTCGTTTTAAAACGAAGCACTCGAGAAACAAAAACGAGCACCTTCAAAAATTCGTATTTACAAGTGCGATCGTTTTCAATTGAACGTTTTTAGACGTACACGCTTGAAAACGAATGTTCTCAAAAATTCGCGCCCTGGTCGTTTGTGTTTATTTTCTGGAAAAACTACAAATTCACTCCTTTGTCATCATATAAGAAGTTAATTTAATATGTAAAAAAATTATATCGAAGTTAAAATAACCACTAAATAAGTATTTTTAAGAAAATTCTTTTATATTGTCAGTAGGTATTTAACAACCTTAATTATTGCTCTATAATTAAAACACAGACAAGCTCTTACCTTAAAATTGTTTTTTGTTTTTATGTTTTGGATAAACTTTTGTTTGAAAAACAGTAAAATCATTCCTTTGTCATCGTATATGAAGTTATAGTTTGATTTATCAAGAAATTGTAACAACCTTTAAATAACCCTTCACCAGCGAGTAGGGTATTTAACAACTATAATTATTGATTTATAATTAATATGGTTATTATCCTAACTTAACCTAATTTTGTAAAATTGTGAGAAAAACCCGTGAGTGTTAGAAAACCGCTGATCGACGTGCTGCTGACAAGTGGCAACTGGTTGAATTTGCGTATGCTCGCGCCGAGCACAAGTAGTGATATTTAGGAGCTAGACGCTAGTGTTTGTATGTAGCCTAGACGTAAGCGTTACCATTACTTTCAAATTTAAAGCGTAAGACGAGTGGGTGTAGGCCGTAAACTGTGGAAGATATATGTCCTTATATACATTCCAGAAAGTTCGATTGTAAGGAGTGAGACGTCGATATTATTTTTTTATCTATTTATTTGACGTCGGCCTATTTCCGGTACCAGAGCCTGTCACTGACGCCAGGAGACCAGCTACCTCCAAACTGGAAATTTTGCCAACCTCTTCTCGTAAGAAGAGTAGGGATCTTTTACTTGCCTAACATTTAATGGACAAGGGACCGCCTGCTTTACATCCCCCCCACGAAGGATGGTATATCCACTACGTAATCCTCGTCTTGAAATTACATAGCTTCCGCATATACACTGATATACAAGCCGCTAGAAGGTGTTACGAGATCGCTGTGTTTCCCAAGATGTATCCAAGTACTAACCGCACTGCACGTTGCTTCACTGGAATATCGAGGATATATACACAGTGAAGACGCATCTACGCTCGCTCCCTGAGACGTCGATATACAAACGATAGTCTTTGATTGCTACCTGTTTTAGTGACGTCAGTTCAAAAATCCATTGGTCCGACTGTGCAAAACAGTTTGATTTCAATAAGCCCCAGCAGAAATGTTTATCGTGCGTGGCGCATATTATACCACTTGTATACTGCGCAGTTTTTGTTTTTTTCCCATCGTCAGTAAAGACTATGTAAATTACACCACATAACTAAATCTTTGCTTTCCTTAGGGAAGTTGAGCAAATGCCTCCAAGGAGCTTATACAGACAGCTATCCACCACGACCTATTGCAACCAAACAACGGCGACGCTAAGAAACGACATAGCGAAGTATAAGAAATATATGAAAATACCTATTTCAACATACAACTGTTGACCGGCTTCTAAATGATTGCATATACTAAATATGCAGTAAGGTGTTCCTTATTTTTCGACCTTGGATTTTTTCGGTCTCATCCCCTAAAGTGGTTCCAATTATTTAAAAAATGAACCATACAAAATTTTAACTTGTTCGGATAACGCTAACCTGTGCCTCAAGGCCATTAAAATTCACCACAAAATGCAATTTTCATCTATTTTCAATAGTATCTCATGACCGGTTTGGTCACATTAGTGGGTGCGGTACGGCTTTTTTTACTGCACTTCAACTCCAACAGGATGTCTCTTAGGAACAAAGATGGCGGCCATTTTTGTGTAGAAAAACTTTAAACTGCAATCAGTTATATTATTCCAAAACATAAGGGTGGAGTATAATTTTTGGTTAAATAATATCTGGTGAACACTGTGTCTATTTTTAACCGACTTTAAAAATTTACAAAATGAGGAGGTTCTCAATTCAACCCGCATCTGATTTTTTTTAGGTTCGTTCAATCAGTACTTATAGATTCGCTTATGTGATTTCTATGAAATCTTCTCAAACTGTAAGGTATGGCTATGGTCCCATAATAATTTTGTCAAGCTACGTGAAGTGTAAGGCGAGAAAAATAAGGGAATCAAATTTTTACTTCCACATCCAGTGGAAGTATAGTAACGACAAAAAAATTTTTAAAAATTTTTATTGTTCAAATACGCTTAGAATGTCACGAAACGTCGAGATTTTAAGTTTGAACGAAAACAAAATTTCTGTCTGTCGGTCTGTCGGTCTGTCTGTCTGTCGGTCTGTCTGTCGGTCTGTCTGTAACTTTTTTTGTGCGCACGTTTACTCTGGAACCGTTTGAGATATTGACTTGAAATTTGGTACACATATGTACTTTAACGAGATCTAGAACTAGATTATATTTTCATCTTGTTCCGTCGAAGGGTTGGGGGGTAAATTGGGGTAAATTTGGGGAAAATAGGTAAATGAAGCAGGTAAGAGTCCATAATATTGGTATTTAGTATATACAAGAGAAGCTAAGGTCCCAAAAAAAGTTTTGGCATTAGCCACCCCCATTACCACCCCCACCCCATTATTAAAGGGGATGAAAAAAAATTGTGATTTAGTGTGTGTACAAGAACCAGAAACCTCAAAATATTTTTCTACTTCATCCACCCCAACTACCACCCCCCATCACCACCCCCACCCCGCTACCGGTGTGGGATATCGTTTTATGGGTTTTTGGGGTAGAGGATTTCAAATATTATATTATTAAAGTTCCATAAACAATTATTTCCACATACAAATTTTTTTCGTTGTGAGTGACTTGGATAAAAAATTTGGATGTGGAAGTAGTGATTCCTTGGGCAGCGGTTTTTTAGTAGAAATTTTGAGAATATGCCGGATGCGCCCGCGATAAGAAAAACGTAATATTGCGATAAAAAAATCAAATTTCGTCGTAGTTGAATTAAAATTGGCAGTTTGGTATTTTAGTAGCAGCTGATACCGAATCCTATGTCAAAAGTTAAAAACTGAAAATTGCGATTCTGATTTGGTGTAATAATTGCAATTTTTGCATATTTACATGAAAGGGCAGGATAAGCATGTAAAATCTGCCCCCAAACAAAAGGCCATGGCAGGTTAAGATAAGTGTCCGTGCCTTTGTAACCTTTTTGCGTGTGGCTCCTTACAGTGATATATCTTTGCGTAAGATACTACCACAAAATGTTTTGACCTCAAAAACTTCATATCTGGGGAAAAATTTTTTTGTGAAAATCCAAAAAAAAAATATTTTTCTTAATGAAGTGAACCAATTTGTTTGTATTTCACATATATTGTAAATATACTCAAGACAATTTATTACTGATATTTTCATGAAATCTTTTCATGAAGAAAACAAAAATTGATGCTTTTGAATTTTCCGAAAAATTTATATACGTACTTACCCGTTAGCGACTACCTCTATTTTTGTACTAATTATACACCATATAATAAGCTATAACATATATTTTTCACAAAACTCTATCGAAGGGGTAACCTAGTCAAATTGGCAAAGATAATGTTACGTGCTGTCATCCCCCTTCGTAAACACCCTGTATCGTTGGTTCGGAAATTATAACACCAGGGTAACACTAAACAATAATGTATTTACGTACGCACTAATTACAACAAATAAAGAAAAAGATTGGTTAGAAATTCGACATATTAATAAACATAAAAATGAACAACTGCTTGGATTACACGTATTGAAAATTTTTTGGAGCAGCCTACGTATTTTTTTGAAACAACGAGATGTATTTTTCACAATTCATATATCTCCTACAAAGCTCCATCGAAACGGTAATACATAAAAAAAATTATATGTTTAATAATAAGGATACATAATAAAAAAATATGGTATGCTAATGATATATGATAATATTAGTTGTCTTCATCACTGTCCTCATTTATTGTATCACTGATATCTTCTGCGAATAGTTTTACTGATGATTTCGGAATATCGTCGAGAAACCTTGCATATGATAAAAATTCATGTTTAAGTTAAAAAAAATAAATTAGTTTTCTGTTACTTAGAGATGTATTTATCATATGCAAGGTCGACGATATTCCGAAGTCATCAATAAAACTGTCTGAATTATTCGCAGAAGATATCAGTGTTACAATAAATGAGGACAGTGATGAAGACGACTAATATTATCATATATCATTAGCATAACATGTTTTTTTATTATGTATCCTTATTATTAAACACATATTTTTTTTTGTGTATTACCGTTTCGATGGAGCTTTGTAGAAAATATATGTATTGTGAAAAATACATCTCGTTGTTTCAAAAAAATACGTAGGCTGTTTCAAAAAATTTTCAATACGTGTAATCCAAGCAGTTGTTGTTCATTTATATATTTATTAATATATCGAATTTCTAACCAATTTATACTCTTTTCCCTTATTTGTTATAATTAGTGCGTACGTAAATACATTATTGTTTAGTGTTACCCTGGTGTTATAATTTCCGAACCCACGATACAGGGTGTTTACGAAGCACGTAATATTATCTTTGCTATTGATTTGACTACGTTACCTTCGATAGAGTTTTGTAAAAAATATATGTTTTAGCTTATTGTATGGGGTATAATTAGTAAAAAAATAGAGGTGGTCGCTAACGGGTAAGTACGTATATAAATTTTTCGAAAAATTCAAAAGCATCAATTTTTGTTCTCTTCATGAAAAGATTTCATGAAAATATCAGAAATAAATTGTCTTGAGTATATTTACAATATATGTGAAATACAAACAAATTGGTTCACTTGATTGAGAAAAAATTTTTTTTTGGATTTTCAAAAAAAAAATTTCCTAGATATTATGAAGTTTTTGAGGTCAAAACTATTTGTGGTAGTATCTTACGCAAAGATACATCACTGTAAGGAACCACACTCAAAAAGGTTACAAAGGCACGGATACTTATCTTAACCTGCCATGGCCTTTTGTTTGTTATTAACTATTTGAAGGGGCTTACCCTAAATATGATTTTAACAAAATTTCAAGCCTTCAGCCTGGAGGAGGCGGGGGGTTTTTTGATTTTCGTTTTTTAAAATTTTCTCGGATACCGTTGTACGAAAAAATACGAAAAATTCACAGTTGTTACATGTTGGACTATTTACCCAATTTTTTTCATATTTTTTAATGCAAAAAAAAATTGCAAATTTTTGCACAAAATTTTTTGGCACTTTAAGAAAGAAGGCCACTCTGGATATTTCATCGTAAATTACTCATTCATCAGGCCTCATTTCAAATTTTTTTCATATTTTTAAAAAATGTGGAAGATAGTTAAAAAAACGAAAAACTGCATTACCGACCATTCTCTTATACGCGCCTCACTATCATTTGGACGTATACAGGGTGTTTGATTAATAATTGGACCTATGCTAACTGGAGAATCCTTAGTCCAAAATATGAAGATTTAACCTGAAACACTTAAATAAAATGTGCCTCCTCACTGAGATAAAGTTGTAATTTTTTTTCTTTTTTTTTGCAATATCTCTACCTCTTGACCGATCTTCTCCCAATTTGGTAAGCAAACATTTTTTAAGCTAAGAAACAATAATTTATGTATCACATCACGCTAGCGTGGAGGGCGCCTCATGAGCTAGTCCTGATGAGCTGATACCTGATTTCAAGTTTATATTGCTTGAAATTAAAGAAAAATCTGTGTTTGCTATGCTACTTTTAATAGATCTCTTTATCTCGAATATGAGGCTCTGCATCTGCACAATATTGTTTATTACACGTTAATATTCAAATATTTTGCCAAAATACTAATAGTTCGTAAATAATAATCTTAACGCTTTTAGAAATTGTCATTCTAATTTCTCTGAAGTTGAAATAAACTCACTTAAAACTTGTCTGCTAAATGGCATTTACTTTCAATAATGTGATTAGTATAATTCCTAATTAGAAACATTTTAGCAACATCGTGAAGACTTGTGGCCGGTGAATCCAGTAATATGCGACCAAGAACAATAATTGCGAAAGATTGAAACCGATCAGAGATCCCCCGCACTCTTTACTGACCATGAGGCTTAAATGCGATACATTCTAGCTTCAAACGAATTTCCAGCATCATATTCCCCCACATCCTATGATGTTTTTGGTCACATCAACTGGAAAAGAAGACATGAAATGGTTAATGGTTCATGGAAAATTGGATGGTAAATGGTAAAAGAAACTTAATCGACTCAGTGCTATGCTTACTTATGTGTTAGCATTGATACTACTCCGGGTTCGATTGTTTCTAGTTAGAGTATGGATATTTAGTGGCGTTTTTAGCATGTTAACGAGACTGTAGCAATTACCTAGACCGTGGTTGAGGAGCAGTTAATCGCTGTTACCTTTACTGTGATCGAGCCTCAGCTGCAGAAGATGAGAATATCGCAGGGACTAGCTGTTGTTAAAAAACGAACGACTAATGAAAAAGAGGTTTGTTGAAGTTGTACGCCTAGCAGACAACCGCGAAGATTCTGTGTTACTATAAGGCATCCCGTACAATAAACAGAAGCTAATGCAATTAATTCAAGGGACACAAAACGTCTATCAAAGTATTGTGAACAAAAACGTGAATGTTCTGCTTTACAGGGCTCTGTTTACGCCATTATTTCTACTAAACTGTTAAATGTACGAGAAAAATGCAAAAAATGACATTTTATAAAAGAAAATTTTCTTTCGATTATGTATGTATGAAGTTTCGATTTGATCAACAGTTCACGATACACTATTGAAAACAGACGAAAATAGCATCTGGCAGTTAATTTTAATGGACTTGAATCATGAATTAGCATTATCCTATCGAAATGAAATTTTGTATAGTTTATTTCTTAAATAATTGGAATCACTTTAGGGGGTGAGACTGAAAAAATTGTAAGAAAAAAATGTTGTCAACGAGTTTCATCATCGTTTTCGACAGTGTCAAGATCGAAGAAATAACTGAGGGAAGAGGAGTATCTTATTAGTTGTAAAGATTCCAAAATGTTTTTTAACTTTATAAAATAATTTGAATTGAATATCACATATATAACAAATCACGCATTTAAATTTTTCAATATGATAGAACCACCTATGTTATTTATACTTAGATATTTAGAAACCAAGAGCCTTAATACAATGTATCAAAATGGCGTTACCGACAAGGCTTACGACAAAACATTCTGTTCATTACATACAAGCTGTTTTTCTAATTTTGACACATAAAGTGACACTTTTCAAAACTGACGTAAGTGTCAAAACTTCCCACTTTACGTAACCAGTTATGAAAAGTAAAATTCTACGTAACTGGTGAGGAAAAGTTTGTTGTCATCAATTAGGAAAGATAAACAACTCTCAAATAGAAGAAAAAACAATGTTTATTCAACACAAAATGGAATACTGTGTCCATAAAGTGGAAGCTCTTAAATTCTTCTTTCCTTCGAAATATGCTAACAAAACATTTTCATTAATACGATTTACCTTATGTTATCAAATTAGTATTTCAAATAATATTGTAACTTGGCTAAATAACGTCTGTCACTTTTAACATTAAAATTATAATGTGTGATAGCAGCAAAGGTAACTATGAAAAAGACTACTTAATTTTTAAAATCTTTAAGTAAACCTATTTCATTTATGTTTAAAGGGTTTTTAGACTCTTAAAATTAGAAAAAAATCATGTACGTAACATGTTTCGAAAGACAATGTAACTCGTGTTATTTTGCGGGATCAAATTCCACTCGTTACACAAAATAACGTCTTTCGTAACTGGTTACCTAAATAGCTATTATGTAACCAGTTACGAAAACCTTTATTTCGTGTAACGAGTGGATGATTGCGGGACGAGCGAAGCGAGATCGCGTAAAATAACACGAGTTACATAAAATTGTGTTTTGAAACATGTTATATACAAGAGTTTTTCTTATTTTAAACGTCTAAAGACCCTTAAAACATAAATGAAATAGGTTTACTTAAAGATTTTAAAAATTAAGTAGTCTTTTTCATAGTTACCTTTGCTGCTATAATTTTAATGTCAAAATTGACAAACGTTATTTAGCCAAGTTATAATATTATTTGAAATCCTAATCTGATAGCATAAGGTAAATCGTGTTAATGAAAAAGTTTTGTCAGCATATTTTGAAGGATGGAAGAATTTAAAAGCTTCCACTTTATGAACCCAGTATTCAATTTTGTGTTGAATAAACATTGTTTCTTTCTCTTTTTGAGTGTTGTTTGTTTTTTTAAATTCATGATATAACGAACTTTTCCTCACCAGTTACGTAAAATTTAACTTTTAATAACTGGTTATGAAAAGTTGTAAGTTTTGACATTTACGTCAGTTTTGAAAAGTGTCATTTTATATGTCAAAATTAGAAAAATAATTTTTTTGTAACGCCATATCTTAAAATGGCATTTATTTGACAGTTCCAATGAATCAAAACAATGTCATTATTGACAAGTGTAAAATAAAGAAAAAGAGTGAAATAATAGTATATTATTCAACGAGCGGTAATGTAGGTAATAACTCACACAGACGAAAGTAACAGCTGTAATTCATCAAGTGAGTTATTACCATTGCCGCAAGTTGACTATTATACTTTATCTACGATTATAACAATAAATATTAAATTGTGAAAATTTTGTTTAAATTACTCAGTTTGTTTATTAATAAAATTAACTGTAAAATTTTATATTTGTTGTCTTTGTTTTTATGTTAGAGAAAAAATTAAGCATCGGAAAGCTCAATCAATTCTCTTTACTAAGCTGTCTACAAATTTTTCGAAAAAAACGATAATTATCGAGATATTCGAGGAAATGTAAGAAATTACACGTTTTCCTATAGAGTGTATGTGAATCTTAAAAAAATAATTTTTCTCAGAAATCTTTGTTTCGAAGGGCCAAGATTAACGGAAGCTTCAAAGTAGTACATGATATTAAGTGAACATCGTATATGAGATCGATTTCAGTTAATTACCGATTAATTACGGTGACGAAATGAAGAAATTTTACCGAAAAAAAAAGTCCAAAATCCCGCCCCCTCTAATTTCTTCATTTTTGTCATAATTCAAAAAATAAAAAAAAGTTTTAGCAAATTTGATTCTATTTAAGTTAACTAGAACAGTTTTTTGGCGTAGAAGCCAAGATGAAAAAGCTGCCAACTGTAGAAGCTCAAAATTTGCGATTTTTTGTCGTACTTGGCCAACATTTCAGTAGTTATCTCCGAAACGAAAATAAAAAATCAAAATTCTGATAGTAGCAAAAGATTCGTAATGGAAAATACTCGTTTGACCTTGTTTTTTATTTCAAGCTAACTTTCACCGTTTCGGAGATATCTGCGAAAAATAACAGAAAACAGCTTACATTTCGGAGTCGAAAAAATTTCAATAACATGCAATCTTGACACGTTCATATTTTTCGAAAAACATCATTGAGACGGCCGTACGATGTCGCGACGTAAAGAGGAAGTCTTCCAGATAAACCTGATCGTAAATTGCACGGCGAAATTCGAAATTTCGGCTCGGCACGAACGAATTAAAAGTAGCATTTTGTGACATTTCAGAAAATCTTTATAGATATTAACGCGAATAATCTGTCACTACCTCCCTGGCTCCACCTTCGTGTGTTGCGCGTTACGTCGATTGGACAGGCTAGGCATGAAGATAAAGGTGATTGGCTATGTGCCTAGTGAGTTATAATAACTCACGCATTATAACTCACGCTGTTTGTTTATGGATACTATTAATTGATCAATAGCAGTTCATTAATTAGTATATAACCTAATAAGAGTAGATAAAGAAATTTTATTTCACAGTGTGAAATAAAACTTATTGGTTTCTATGGAAACAGCAACAGAATTTAGTCTATTTTTACAAAAGTATATTGTTTTCTAAATTCAAATGGCGATACAAATTGTATATAACTCAAGACTAAAATGTGTTTTTTTTCACTCATGTGGTTTATAGCACTCGCCTTCGGCTCGTACTATAAACGCCCCATTTGTAAAAAAAACACCATTTTAGCCACTTTTGAAAACCAGTTAAGAAAAGTTACATTTTATTTAACTGGTGAGGAAAAGTTCGTTATATCATCAATTAAGAAAAATAAACAACTCTCAAAAAGAAAAAGAAACAATGTTTATTCAACGAAAAATTGAACACTGAGACCATAAAGTGGAAGCTTTTAAATTCTTCTTTCCTTCAAAGTATGCTAACAAAACTTTTCCATTAACACGATTTACCTTATGCTGTCAAATTAGGATTTCAAATAATATTATAACTTGGTCAAATAACGTTTGACAATTCTGACATTAAAATTATAATGTGTAATAATAGCAGCAAAGGTAACTATGAAAAAGTTTACTTAATTTTTAAGATCTTTAAATACACCTATCCCATTTATGTTTAAAGGGTTTTTAGACGTTTAAAATTAGAAAAAATCTTGTACATAACACGTTCCGAAAGACAATTTTGCGCAACTCGTGTTATTTTGCGAAATCTCCCTTCGCTCGTCCCGCAAACGTTCACTGGTTACACAAAATAAAGTCTCTCGTAACTGGTTACATAAATAGCTATTATAATTATAATCAAAATCAGTTGACCGACTTACAAGATATTGAAAAAATTAACTAAGAATTAAAAAATTAATTTTTGAAGCAAAAACAATAATATAAATTTTACCTTCAATGATTCCCTGTCTTAAAATTTGGCATTATTCCATGAATTGCATTACATTCGCCACTATCGGATATCCAATAAACATATTCATATATCTTTCAGAAAGGCTTAGTTTTTATTATAGGTACCTACTTGCCTGCTCCTAAGCCAAACAGAAGTTTTACACCCAGCGCCGCCTGATCGCAGTTTATTACAGCCAGTTTCGATGCTGCATTTACACTTTAAAGGAAATGCAAAAAACTACCAAATCTAGGTTGTCAACATGTTTAACATATATGCAAATTCGATAGCGAGAAAATACTTCCTGGCTAGTTTTTTCTTAAATTTTATCCTCGGATTAAAATCAAATAACTGCGAAAATACAATAATACAGTAACTAGAGGTTTTAGCTTCAGAATAACGTCATATAAATTAGATTTCATTCATTTTTGGCAACTTAGTAGTAAATGCATCGAAGAAAAGTTTCTATATTATGAGGGAGTTTGTTAACTTATAGGAGCCAATCCTTTTCATTAGAAAGAAAAAACAAAAAACATTGGAGTTGAAAGAGAATCAAATTTTAAGAAAAAAGAGTTCAATGCAACTTTCTATTTAAATTGATAGTCTTTAAATTATAACGACTTAAGATAGGTTTTCGTCAAATAACTCGAAAGGTTACATTGAGCGAAAACATGCTAGAGACAAATAAGAAAGCTACTAGGTACACTGAGAATGAATTTCGCTTTTTTTTTCTAATTTCTGTAGAGTTATTGGTTTCGGAGATCTGGAAGTGTAAAAGTGTCCGAACATAGAGTCAAGACGTAGTATTTAGCTTAAATATAAAATATCTTAGAAACTATGGCATTTGCGTTAAAAATGTTGACAATCAAAATGAAAGTCCATTAATTAGGCTTTCAAATGAATTTTTGATTATTTCTATAACATAATAAGCAAAAAAGTTATGACAAAAACAATGTACTTTTTCACATTTTTAATAGGAACGTCGTCATTTTGTTAATGTAAGTAGTCACGTCAGTAATTAAAAAAATATATTCCCATTTACTGCGTTAATACATAGTATGATCTAGACGCTCAAATTTTTTCGTCCTCTGACAGAGCTTGCTTCAGAGATTTCAGAAAAACGTAATATATTTGTTCCGTTGCAAATATCAATAAATATTAGTTCTAGCAAAAAAATGTTTGGACATCAAAAATAAAGCTTATAAACTGGGAATGAATTTATTTTCTTATATATTTGTGTAGATTTGATAGTCTCGGGGATATTTAATTTTATAGATTACATCGGACCGTTTTTAGGATGAAGTAGTTGAAATGTTGAATATCTTAGAAACTGTGACACTTGCACTGCAGGAACAAAAGTAAAGACAATTAATCATTCTTTAAAACAATTTTTTGTTTGTGTCTACATCGCAAAAAATAAAAAAGTTATGGCTGATAAAATGTGCGTTTTCACATTTTCTTTTACAAAATGTCACCAGTTTGGTATTGTAATTGCTCAGCAATTAATTTTTTTTTTTTTCTAAAAATGCTGTTTGTTAATAAATAATACATAGCATCATCTAGATGCTCATTTTTTTTGTCCGTTTAAAACACTCGCTTTATTAGAGCCGCTATTTTGGATTTTTTAATTTTGACTTCAGATTCTTAATTAGCGATCCCAAAAATATAACTATCCTAAGTTTCAAAAATAAATAAGCAATACTTTTTCAAATATTGAATATTTAAATTTGGGGGTACTCTTAAGCACTTGATGGTAAGAGCAACTATCCAGACCATATAGAAATTGAAGATGATACCTTTTACTACAGTAACACACAACTCATTAAGAAAAATTATCATTATATATGAAATTATTCCGAAATTTTACATATTTTACTTCCACATCCAGTGGAAGTATAGTAACGCAACAAAAAATTGTATTGTTCAAATAGGCTTAGAATGTCACGAAATATCGAGATTTTAAGTTTGAGGAAAAACGAAAAAATTCTGTCTGTCTGCCGGTCTGTCTGTAACTATTTTGTGCTCAGGATTACTCTGGAACCGTTTAATATTTGATTTGAAATTTGGTACACGTATGTATTTTAATAAGATCTGGAACTAGATTATATTTTGATCCTATTCCGTTGAAGGGTTGGTGGGCAAATTAGGGTAAATGGGGGTAAAGAGGTAAATCAAGCAAGTTAAAGTCCATAAAATTGATATTTAGTATATATAACAGAAGGTAAGGTCTAAAGAATTTTTGGCGCTGGCCACCCCCATTACCACCCCCATTATTAAAGTTAAATGGTCAAATAACGTGAAAAAAATAAAATTGTGATTTGGTGTATATACAAAAGCCAAAGGCCTTAAAATTTTGTTTTACTTCATTCACCACCCGCACCTTCGATGTGGCATATCATTTTATGGATTCTTGGGGTAGATGAGTTCAAATAATATACTATTAAGGATAGGATTTTGCAGAGTAAGAGGGAAATATGCGTCTATTTTCGATTTATTATAAATATTGAAAAAACCAAATATACTATAATCTTTAAAACTATTTTAGATACTTGCTATTGTTCTAACGAATTCAACTAAATATATTTTTTTATTGTAAATTTCTGTTGTATTTGAATATTGTAGTTTTTCAATGAAAATAGTTCCTAACTTCATTATTAAAGTATGGGCATTTAACTATATACAAAATTTATGATAAAATCTGTATATGGTTGTATTCCTTATAGCAATAGGAAGTACCTGACACCATTTTAAAGATTGTACCAAAAATATCTATTTATTTCCTATACTCTACAATACTATCTTAATTATTATTATTATTTACGCTAAAATATACCAGTATATACAAGACAAAAACCCAGGCTATGATATTATGGTTACGGTTATGCTACGATGACGTTACGGTCTGTTACGGTGAGGTTACATAGAGCAGGCAGAAGCAAAGTAGCGGTATGAAATCGAAGTAATGCGGTGATGGACGGTTAACAGCGCGAAAATGGCAAGGTGACAGGTTACAATGCAGGGATGGTACAGTCGATAAATACCAGGAAGGAGCAAGCAATACACCAAACAAGGCAACAATCAAAACAAGTATTGTAAGACTTGACTAATACGAGAAACCCTAAAGCTGAAAAGAGATAGTATTAGTTATATAGCAGCCCGCAGCTCCTGGCCTGAAAACAAGTTATGGTTAAAGCGCCTCGTACACCAATCGTACCATGTGAAATGGACGACGCCTGGGAAATTAGTGTACCCTTTTCCCTGTCCACAAGATACCTTCAGCGAAGTGGATAATACTGGGTATCCTGAGGGCAGCGAAAGTGACAATGACAGCAACAGCACTCCAACCTGAAACAAGGTATGAATACAGTACCTGATCGTGCCAGGTGAAATGGATAACGCCTGGGAAATCAGGGTACCTTTTCTGGGCCCACGAGATACTTCCAGGGAAGGGGATAACACTGGGTATCCCGAGGGTACCAAAAGTAACAGCAGCGTCCGGTGGACACGTCCTCTCGTACTCCTAACCTGCAGTTTTGGACGTCTAGAGAGGCATTCACATCCACTACGTTGGGTGAATTGGATAACGCCCAGAATAGTGGTGTGTTGATCTTATGCTCACGAGATACCTCCAGCGAAATGGATAACACAGGGTATCTCGAAGGTACAGAACTTAGCCAACAGTGACAAAAGATGAGATACGGCAGATGATTAATGGGTCCCTAATACCAGCCAAGTCATTACCTTTACCTACTAGCTTTTACTTTACTCACTTTCGTCCTGGTCCCACGTCTGGTCCGGTTGCGGTCTTGAGCAGCACTGTTCCGGTCCGGTCTTCTCAGCGGTGACTATAACAGAAGATTCACGGTTAGAGTGGGGGACTCTATATTTGCTGCGTGCGGTAATGACGTAATCGCGGTAGGAGGAATCTTCAAGGATCGGTCTTTGTACGGTTGGCGGGGCTCCTGTTGGCTGGATACGTCTAGAGTCGTGGAGCGGCCACGACTGTTTATTGTCGCGAGTTCTAATATAAACTTTCCTCTCTCAGTAAGCCGGTAGAGTGGGGGAATGTGCAGACACGGTGCGTAACGGTAAATGACGACTTGTATTATTTACAGGTGAAACGGTTAAATGAACAATATTTCACAAGTCAGAAATCGCGGACTTTACCATTATTTTCTGTCTCCCGGTCTTAGAAAAATTTCACTTACTCTTATTTCCGGAGCTCGCTGCAGTACGTCCAGTCAGTTGGGTGGCTCGTTCTCGTTCTATTCACGGTGCTGATGGGAGACGGTGCGCGTGGATATTGATTGACGTAGGCGCAACTTAGTATAGTGTCGCGGAAATATAATTCAAATATTGTAGCTTACGTCTGCTGGCGGGTTCCCTAGAGAAGGCACTTCTGCTCGCTGTCGTTCACTGGTAGCAACTGAATGCTTTCTGCAGAGATCACGGTTTAGTATGCATTTTCAGAACGGTTGGGCCTGGTGGGGCCTATCAGTTTATACGGTGATATAATTGTTTTCATAGCCTGGTAGTTTTTATTAAATAATTCAACAGAAATATATTTATTTTTGAAAAATATAAATGGTTTATTCTGGTTGAAAATACGCTTCATTACATTTTTAAATATTTATAATAAACCGAAAATATCCGTAAACAATTATTTTTTATTTCCACATAATGTAATGCAAATATAGTATTTTCGTTGTAAGAGAATTGGATAAGAAGTCTGGATGTGGAAGTAATGAGTCCTTGGGTAGCGGTTTTTACCTATAGGTACTGTACTAATAAGCATTTCCCGAGTCATATTGGCAGTTGAAAAACAATCAAGTGCATAACAATAACTAGTTACATTGACAGGAATATATTATACTGTATTGATTTAATATTTAAATAAGTGAATGTAAACAGGTTTTATTAAACATGCACAATATTTCATATATTGAAACGCTAATATTTCATTAAAATTTAATTCGCTCTATAACAATATTTATGTTGATGTTTAAATTTAATCCGAAATATTTTTGATGCAGTATTTTGTTTTAATAATTTATTCTTTTTGATTGGTTACATAAATAATTTCATTACTCATTCCTACCTAGTACAATACTGATAATTATTTAGTATGAACGATATAAATGGGTACTTATATATTATTCTAACTGTAATATTCATAAGTACAATAAAATTTATTTTGTCAATTCTTTATGAAAATTATTTTGGAAATTTAAGAACGCATAGAAGTGATCAAATTAATTAATACTTTAAGGTACTGGTTACCCAAGCAACTGTATCACTATGGAGTAATAATTGCTATTTGTATATTAAGTGCGCAAATTGCCTCATTGTTGCTTGAATTACACATACAATTTTATATATGATTATTTGAAAATATCAACATAAAAGACGTAATTAAGTAAAATGTTTGGTTGAAAGCTGCGAAAAAGGCAACATTTTATGAGTGTAATCAAAATAAACCGAAGATCAAAATACAAACGCTGTCGATTTACTTCAGTTTTATTCATTATTAAATTTGCATCAACTCTCATTATATTAGTAACAAAAGTTTTGGGGAAATATTATTTTATAAAAATACATTATCAATTTCATAACCAAACTTGTGTAAGGACAGAAACACTCAAGCGCGCGTTGTGTTTTTTAATGCTCGTTGCCATGGAAGAACGTTAAAATTTCGTTACTCTTTGACAGTTGTGTTTAATGCATGACAAATATTACTGTGTTCCGTCATTTTTTTCTTTAATTATATTTTTTATGGGGCCACCCTTACATTTTTCAACTTTACTGTATTCCAGCTCTTCGTAGGCAGTAGCGTCAACTACCTACCAAATATTATACTTCTCCGTCAAATGGTTTTGTAGATACAGCGCCAACAGGCAGACAGACGGACACTGACTGAAGTAAATGGTTTTAATTTTCGTAATATACATACTCTGGAACGTGGAAATGCTGAAAAATCTCGGAGGGTGATTTTTTCATGATTACAATACTTCCCTTCGGTAAGCGAGGGAAGTAAAAAGAAAATTTTACTGTCACCATCGTGTATTTTATGTTTGATACATATCTACAGTATTCAAACGCAAATATTAATAGTACTAACTTCCGGAAATTTGTATTTGTTTTGTTATATTATTGATGAATATTAAATGTTAATAAAACCAATTGCATATAATAATATTTAACATACCTGACCAATAGCGAACCTAGTCATATGGGTATGATTGTCTACAGATAAAATATAAAATAGATATATAATTTATTTAAACAAGGAGTGTTACGAGTAAATAAACTAAACTGAATTAGGTGCCATTCTGATAGTAATGGATACAAAAATTGGTATTTGATATGGCAGGTCAGACAATACCACAAAGAAACATTAAACACATGCATAACAGGCAAAAGTCATTAATTTTTTTTTTTTTAACTATTTAACGTCGGCCTATTTCCGCTACCAGGGCCTATCACCGAAGCCAGGAGACGAGCTACCCCCAACCTGGAAATTTTGCCGAACCTCTTCCCTTAAGAAGAGTAGGGATCTTTTACTTGCCTAACATTTTATAGACAAGGGACAATCTGCTTTACATCCCCTCCGAAGGATGGTATATCCACTACGTAATCCTCGTCTGAAATTACGTAGCTTCCGCGTATACACTGATATACAAGCCGCTAGAAGGTGGGATGAGAACGCTGTATTTCCCAAGATGGGTCACCCATCCAAGTACTAACAGCGCTCGACGTTGCTTCAACGGAATATCGACTGATATTCACATTGAAGTCGCCTCTCCGCTCGCCCCAAGTCATTAAATTAACA
The DNA here is from genome assembly GCA_936432065.2 of Rutpela maculata. Classification (NCBI taxonomy): domain Eukaryota; kingdom Metazoa; phylum Arthropoda; class Insecta; order Coleoptera; family Cerambycidae; genus Rutpela; species Rutpela maculata. The sequence goes on from OW386285.2 coordinate 246,106,624, forward strand.
TATGAATTGTAGCACCTATTTGATAAAAAAAATGCTTTTTACCAAAAAGGCACACAAAAGTTTGTGAACGGCAACTCTGGGTTATGAGAAGCAAGGTTGTGGTTCGAATTTGAAATAGTTATAACGGTCCTTAATTATTAATATATCTTTTTTTTATATAAGAACATAATAGCTATTTGTATATTAAGAGCGCAAATTTCCATATTGTCGCTCGATAATGAAAGTTGACGTCAAACACTTGAGAGCGAGAATGTCACTTTGTGCTCGAATTATACATATAATTTTATCTACAATCATTTGAAAATATCAAAATAAAAGGAATAATTAGGTTGAGTTTTACCTGGAAACAGCGATTCGTCAACATATTATGAAGATACCTTACATATGTGATCAAAATAAACAGACGAACAAAACACAATTGCTGTCAATTTATTTCAGTTTTATTAATTATTATATCTTATTATATTCTTCGTTATTCTTACATCAACTCTCATTATATTAACAACAAATTTGGGGCATTATTATTTCATAAAATTACATTGTCTATTTTGTGACCAAGCTTGTTTAAGTGCAGATGCACTGAAGCTTACGTCCAAAGTACTTTGCCGCTCGTTGTCAATGCAGACGTATGGCAAAGTGACATTATTCACAGCTCCTCGGCAAACGTCAAATTTGTGCTTTCAAAATGTGAGGAAAAAGCCTACCTCGTGTGTCGATTGTAGATAAAAGTATTCAAATAGAATGTTGCCACCTTAGCTTGAAATAGAGAGATAGATTCCATGTAACCTTAGAGTATTATTATGATAGCTAAACAAATCGATACGTTTACCATTATCTTTATAAACTAAAATCTGCTCACCGCTGTTATCTGCAGAAATGTCATCCTAGAATGAAATAAAACACATCTTAATAAGTTGACAGCTGTAGAAGGTTAAACTTCGAAAACATGATTATACGACTGTCTGAATTGGGTTAGTCTGAATTAAAACATGAAAAGTTTACCTGATCTACACTGTTAGGTATATAAACAAAATATAAAAGATTTATATCAAATCACCAAAGATAATAACCTCTTTTTTAAGATAGCTTCAATTACAGCACTAGCTATCAATATTTAAAACATGTAATGATAATGAAGTTTAATAAGGTTAACATGAGACCATTCCTTACATTTTGGATAAGAAATATAATTTAAGTGTTTAATATATTAGAATAAGTTATGATTTGATAAATATTAAAAATTATAGGAAGGAATTAATAGGGTCAAAAAAATAGTGAGGAAAATAACGCCTTATACCCCAAAGAGGAAACACGAAGCAGCTACGGACACGTGTTTCGGAATTATTGTTCCTCATCAGCGTAGCGTAGCAACAAAAAGGATCTAGAAAGGACAGATAGGAACAATAATTGAAGGTTGAAAGCACACTACACAGTACTCTTATTTGTGCATTCATATCTAGATCGGTCTATTTAAGATCTTCACCGACAGTCGGCACATAGAGGCCTATGTGGACTGCGGTATTTCAATCTGGCGAGTCCAATAAAATAGGAAGGAATTAAGGTATTTCTACCGAGGAAGTCGTTAACGTCAGATTGTTTTCAAATTCGACAGGATGTAGATAATGGTTTGGTGAAACCACTGGCAAATTTTGAGAACGATCTTGTGTCTACTTTTCCAGTTGTGATACATCAAAATTCACGTTATTAGCAAGGAAACGATAGGGAAGGGTAATTTCCGGTGAATTTATCGCCATAATTTTTATCTCAAACGTCATATTCTTTTAAATTTGTGAGTTTTAATGGTTACCACCAGTTTGAGAAACTTCTTGTGTATGGTTTTTAAGTAATTCGTGATACAATGTCTGAAAACGATGGGAATTTCACGCATACATTAAAACTGGCAACACCGCATTAGCCAGTCTCGCCCGATTTTCAAACAGACGAACAGGGGTTCAATTTTTTATCCGTCGCTAAATAACGATATCCTTAGAATCGTTCGTATCTTGCGCTAGAGACAAAAACCAATTTTTCATTGCACGTTAGATAACGCAAATGCAAGTTAACAGCCATCGTTTCAAAGTAAGCGTGCTATAAATCATAAATATAAATACAATGTCAGCAATAACTTTTTATTAACATTAATATAATTTATGCTAATACTATTTATGACAATAAATACGTAAAAATATAAATAAATATATATAAAATAAATATCAAACCCAAAAAAGTATAATATGAATCAACAATATTTTATTGGAATAATGCATGATTTTTTGAGCGATAATCGTCATTACGTTCATTTGAAATAAGTTTTATTTTCATTAATTTGTTAATATCACTTAAGATTTTTAATTTCAACTTTCCCACAAAATTGTTAGAGGTTACTAGAATTAGCCCAAAGTCGGAAATTGAGACAACATCAAATCTTTACGTTTTGAGGTCCCAGGAACCCAAAAAAAATGTTTTTTAAAAAATATCTATCTGTGTGTGTGTGTGTGTGTGTGCGTGTGTGTGTGTGTGTGTGTGTGTGTGTGTGTGTGTGTGTGTGTGTGTGTGTGTGTGTGTGTGTGTGTGTGTGTGTGTGTGTGTGTGTGTGTGTGCGTGTGTGTGTACTAAACCGATTTAGATGAAACTTTGCATGAGGGTTTCTTTAGTGCTCCAGAAGATCTGAAAAGGTATTGGTTGAGATCGAATTACGTTTAGTGCCGCTTTGGCCCAACAAGTTGTTTATTTTATAATAACTTACAATTTCTATTCGAACAAAACAGTAAATTGTTTCTCGGTTTATGATCTTTACCTGGGAGATTTCTATTTTTTTGCTAGGAGTGATACTTTTCGATTTGTTTGACAAAAACCGTGTTGAGGCGTCCGTTTTCGCAATCTGCAAAGAAGGCAAAACACGAAATCTTTGAACGTTCAGATCTTTTTTAATATATGAGTTGAAGGGTCATACTATGTCATTATGGGAAGAGGAAGAATTGCATGTGATGCACATCGTAAATCACACCGGCGAAATCGATAATTCGCGCATACAAGAGCATACGAAAAGTGACTTTTTTTTTCATTCTCATGTCATTGTTTACGTGCGAGACGAAAGTTGCGATGTTGCCGCGTTTCGTCGCCACGCGCTATTTCGCTCCGATAGAAATACCTTAATATTATTAATGTGCAATAGGGCAGTCCACATAGGGCTCTATGTGCCGACTGTCGATGAAGGCCTTAAATAGACCGATCTAGATATGAATGCACAAATAAGAGTACTGTGTACTGTGTACTGTGCTTTCAACCTTATTATTGTTCCTATCTGTCCTTTCCAGATCCTTTTTGTTGCTACGCTACGCTGATGAGAAACAATAATTCCGAAACACGTGTCCGTAGCTGCTTCGTGTTTTCTCTTTGGGGTATAAGGCGTTATTTTCCTCACTATTACAAATTATATTATACCTGGTGATGAATAGAATAGACAGAATAGAATGTTTATTGACCATTTAAGATAAAATTTATATATATATATATATATATATATATATATATATATATATATATATATATATATATATATATATATATGTTCTTAAAATTCTAAACGATTATAGTAAGTTACTTGAAATCATTATAAGGGCTATCTTGAAAGGATGGACCCAGTTTCGTGACCCAGGTAGTCTGGAGTCATCGACAAAAGAAATATATGGTACCTCCTCCCTCATTTTGAAAATTCCTGATTCTCCATTTCCAATGAATTACAACGTATTAATACATATTCTCATTTTTTTTTGTGGAAGAATCAAAAGGAGAAAAATTCCTCTACCATCAGAGTAGTTCGAAAACGAAGTTGAAATTTGAAACTTCTTGCATGAACCTTTTCGGTATTCACTCATTCATAGTTGAAGAAATTCCAATTGGTTATTATATATTCCATTAAGTGGAATAATGAAAAGGAAAATTAGCGTCGTGGGAGAGGGAAACTTGTAATCCCCAGGGAACCTAGGGAATCAGTTTCTTAAAATAAGCATAGCTTATGAATAATAAAGCAATATTTGTGTAGCTAACACAAAGACGTGTTGCGTTCTCGAATTTTAAGGCTTGAAAGGCAAGTTAAAATGGCTTGGCGTGACCACGTGATTTTTCTTGACGAACCTGGCCAGTTAGCAAATGACAACAATCATTTTCAAATTTCTAAATTTCAGTTAGCTATGACGTCTTTTAGCTGGCCAAATAAACTAAGGGGGAGGAAGAAGAATTAGAGTAAATATTTAGTTTATCTTATTTTCTTTAATTGATTCGATCAATTTTTCCCTTGATGTTCTTTTGATTAACTTCTTCTTTAGTAATAAACGTTTTTAATTTATAATACATAAAGTTTGCTAGATTGCAATATTGAATTGATGAAAAATTGAATGCTTCAACTTTGATGGTTACGTGACCCAGCTCTACTCCAGAATATTCTCGGTTCTCTAACTTCTTCCATATAACAAATAGACTGTTACAGAATAAATGAATAGGTGAATAGATGAATAGATGAATAGATGAATAGATGAATAGATGAATAGATGAATAGATGAATAGATAATGGTTAAAAGTGAGATTAGTAACATGTATATATAAATACAGAATATAAAGATACAAAGAAGTAAAGTGAAACAAACATCCTAATGATAATTACATCTTTGTTGACTGTTAAATGGAATGGGAATAGAAAAAGAATGAAAAATTCAAGAGACAAGACAATAGAAAAAGTCAGCTAAATAGGTGATTGTTAAGTTACATTACTTCTCAAGTTAAGATAAGTCTTGTCTCTTGAATTTTTCATTCTTGTTCTATTCTCATTCTATTTAAGAGTCAACAGACCATTAATATGCTTCTTTCACTTTACTTCTTTGTATCTTTATATTCTGTGTTTTATGTTGTAGAAAGTATTGTCAATTAAAAACTGAGTTAGTCTGTTTTAAAACATTTTATAATTATTCACATTTCTAATTTCATTTGGTAAAACATTAAACAATATTATAGAGCTGTATACATCTTATACTGAATTTATAAAACTATGAATAAATATTAAAAAAAATGGTTCTATTCGGCTGTTGAAAAACCGCACTTTTTTTCCTTATTTTTGTGTAAAATATAATTACATGTATGGTAATAGTGATTAAGTCAATACTGAAATTCATTCATTTAAAAATGAAAATTGAGGACAGTCGTAGAAAAGCTATTTTATGAAACTCATGCACAATGTGTCTTTTTTTCATTCGTGGGATGCTAGTCACCTACTGATCTTGCATTCAAACTTGCCATTCGTGAAAAAAGTACAACTTTATATATTTGTAAATGTAAATATTTCGTATATGAAATATATTTGCCTATTCATATTTATTTTCAAAACATATGATTACTCACTTTTTAATTATTTGTTTAATTACAAACAAAATGTACAAATTAACTCAACTATGCGAGTTTTTAAATTAATTTTGTTCATAAAATGCTATGATGTATATTAAGCTATTTGAAATATATCATTTATTTATAACCAAAAGTTATATACCAGAAAAATAACAGCAAATAGACATTGCTAGCTTTCATATATTTTAAGTTAAGCAAATAAAACAAAATTAACTATGCTTCAAAATTATACATTTTTAATATTTCTCAACAACCTATGTCAACCTTCCACTGAACTTTGAATCTAACTTAGACCCAAACTAATCAGTGGCTTACTACTAGGTTATTAGACAGGAGATAATTGCAACAACAGCAAACAAAATCGACTCGCCACAGAGTAAGGTGATTACAGAAGAATAACACTACGGTATACAATTGCTATGCACAGTTTCTGTCCGACAACATAGTCGCTTTAGATCTCCAGAAGGCATTTGATACTATCATAATGAGGCCATAGTCAACACCCTATGGAACAAAGGAGTACCACACTACTTAATGAACAAGATAATAAAGTCATGCCTCCACGAAAGCACTAATATACAATAATTAAACTTAACCTGAGCTAACTAATGGCTTACTATTTGGTTAATAGTACACCGCGCCAAAACGAATTTCTTCAGCACATCAATAGAAATGCATACTGCCAACGATGATATATGGAGTTAAAAACGTGGCCAACAACAAAAGCCTACAGAAGAAGTTTGAGAAGAGCTGAAACGGACATCATCCAACTACTCGCAAAGATAACAAACAACGAGACGAAAACAGCATAATACATCAACACCGCTTGGAGGGAAGACAATTACAAAAAGAATAGAAATGCACGCAGGATGAAATAATAACTGAGAGAAAAATGATTGCAGATGCTTTTGGTCTGCTCTTCTCAACATCCGTAAAAAACATTGTTGGACAACTTCCTCCAAATTTAAATACGTGTATAACGTGTGAAGTAAACAGGTACTCAATGGAATTTGTGCCCTACACGGCAGGCGAAGTTATCCAAATCATAATGAATTTAAAAAATAAACACTCAGTCGGAATTGACGAAGTCCTTGTAAGACTAATTGAATAATGTTGCAACGAATTAGCTAGCTATTGCCACGCCCTTTATTTAAAAAGGATAGTAGCCCGAGCACGGCAGCTCTGGTTCAAATATCTCGATTTGGTTTCTGACAGGTAGTCAAGCAGTTTATACAAGCCTTCAAGCAGACCAGAGCAGGCGCCAGTCTATTTGATCTTATTAAACAAACAAATAATAACGAAACAGCAGGCAGAATGAATAAACAATGAAAAGCAGGTTTACTATTCAAAAACCTTATATTACATAAATTAATGAAGTTAGTTAGTTAGTATATGTATAAGAGTAATGATTGATATGACTTAATCTAAAAAATGAAACAATAAAACTATATGCAAAAGCACTAAACATATAAACAATATGAAATACGACACGGGACTCATAAACAAACAATAAAATAAATTTATCAACCACCAGTTTCCTTTTTGTTACTTTTGATCTAATGGTAATTATGTACACTGGTCGTTATGCAATACGCCCTTGCTCTCTATCTGAGAACGGCTGGAACATAACCTCAAAGGTTCAGTATTATGGTTACATCAGCGTTTACAAATGATTTGGATATTAATCTACATAAAATATTACTCCAAGTAAAAGATGGGTAGCTACATTAAAAAGGAATCAACATAAAGTAGGCTACGCCAGTTAAAAGCTCACAAATAGTAAGTCCTTAAATATTACTGTTATTAATTATATATTATAACATCTACTTTATTTCTTTTTTTAGCAATAATTCAATGAATACCAGGGACTCAATAAACAGCTGTTCTTTTGAGTTTACATTAAGTCAAAAAGGTAATACCTACTTCAAAATATGAATATTTGTAAAAATGTACCCACGGTTCTCTTGACGTTAGCTGTCTCATCTACAGGGTGTAATTCATTTTCGTAGAAGTTGCAGCATGGAATTAAAAAGTCTAAAGCGTACTTACAATTGCCATCCGTAGTGGATAACGAGCAAGCCCGAGTACCTCGATACTGTTCGATACAGCTATGAATGGACAACTAGTGGCCCTGGGGTTGATAAACAGGAAACTGTGTGCTACCAAATAATCTGCAGGCTATGTCTTCATAATATTTCTAAACTCCGACATGAAGTTCCGGCTCAACCATGTGACTACGTAAACTATTTCTGCGAGAGCCTCAAACGGTCAGGTGTGATACAACAGACAGGTACAGTTAAAGTCTTATTTTGTGTTGCTAATGTTGCAAATTGACCATAGCAAATCGAAAAAAGATGAAGTGAGGGTGAGGTTTAAAAAGCCTAAAAATATATTATCGTCTAAGAAACGGTAGATATGTAATTTATATAAAAATTTGTAAGAATCATGAAGGAAAATATTTACCTAGTTGTTATTGGGCCTCTTCACCAAAAACAAATCAATTACAGGAGAAATGTGCTACCTCTTTTACTAAATGCCAGTATGGCTGAGTTTTCTCCCACAAAAAAGGAAGGAATTTAATTCATTTTTTTGTAGGCACACATTCTTGCCAATCTAATATCACCAAATGAACTTGACAACTTGTTCACTCATTTGAATTTGAATTTTGAGGCAATATATGCACAAATATACTTCTTCAAGATTTTGGCTTTTCCTTCACACTCAGTTCACTTTATTTATTTATAAATTCAAAACATTATAACCAACAAATTACTTTGATTTCACACATTGAATGATAAATATAGGTATCTCCCAAACTAATTGTGGATTGCACAAATATTGTAACCAGTGCATAGTTACCTACCTAATTAGATTTTACTGTGCTTAATTATTACATAATTAATATTTTCTTTTTGTTTTCAGATTTTGGAACAACAAGGAGATTGATAAAAAGTTTTTCTTATGTATTTATCACCAATACAACAAGTACTTGTTTTCTTAATACTATTTTTTTTTTTTTAGAAAATATAAAAGATGACTCAAAGAATGTTGCTTTCTTTGAAATTTAATTTGTATATTAATAAACAAATTTAAAATCTCACGGTTTTTTAATACAAACCAAATATACACCGACGTGTACGTCTGGTTGCCTAAACCACAGACCCAGATGATTCTTTAGTAGCTTACATGCACGGTGTCTCAAGGAAACCATTATCGTGATACGATAAATGTATCCGCTACACTATTTAGCAATATTAATAAACAAATCCGTACTAACCGGAACTTTCGCCAATTTTTAAGAGAGGTGATACCAACAAATTGAAAACTGCAAGTCTGTCAAGACGTTAACTCCTATATCCAAAATATTAGGAAAGGCTGTTTATGAACGTTTAGTTAGCTTTATTAATAAACATAAACTACTTATCTACAGTTAACACGGATTTCGAAAAAGGCTTTCAACTGAAACTGCTGCAGTTGAATTAGTGCAGTATGTTCATAACAAATGAAACATATAGGCATATTTTTCGACTTGTCACGAGTCTTCGATACTCTTCACTTACATATTTAGCCCAAAAATTGGATGTACTAGGCATAAGAGACTCCATTAATAATTATTGGATCATTTCATACATGACCAGTAGAAAATAACAGTTAAAAAGGAACAGAGTACCTCCGATATTTATGATGTTGAGCTTGGAACTCCTCAAGGGGGAATTCTGGGACCATTGCTGTTTCTTTGGTATATTAATGACTTTCCGAATCAGCGACGGGAGAATATTTATATTATGCACATGATGCAACGGTGGTGGTCTCAGATAGTAATGGCAATGCGGCGACAAAAAAAGCCCAACATGTCATAAAAGAATATTAGAGCGGTGTCAATGCAGGAAAAATCGTGGCTATAGGATTTTTAAATAAAAATAAGGCACCATCTAGTTTTAATTTGAAAATAGAGAATTAGGCGGTAGAAAATCAAAGTACAGTAAAATTCCTGGGATCGTACATCGACTCTAAGCTATCGTGGAATGAGCAAATTGAACATGTCTGTGGTAAACTTAACAAGGCCCACTGTACTATATTCTCCCTAAAAAGTATTCTTGATGATCAGGCTCAAATTAACGTGTATTAGGCATTATCCTACTCAGCGATCTGCTATATTATTGGTTGGGGACAAGCAACTTCTAAGGGAATTTATTTTACAAAAGAGAATAATACGTCTTATATTTAGCTTAAAGCGTATGGACTCCTGTAAAGGCATTTTTAAACAGAAAATTATTAACCGTAGTTGCAATATATTCATTAAAATTATTACAGCACATTCATAGCAACAAAGATAAATTCCAAACATGTACTGACATTCACAAATGCAGCACAAGAAATAATAATAAATTTTACATAAAAAAATGCAGCAGTGAACCATACAAAAAATTACCATATTATGCAGGTTGCTACTATTATAATATCTTACCATCCGAAACAAAAAATTTTACATCACCAAAATAATTTAAGAACAAAATGAAAAACATATTAGCAGATAATATTTTTTACAATATCAATGAATTTGAACAACATATTAAATTGCAGGAAAATGAGATTTTTTGATTTCTTACAGTTTTAACACTTTTAAATGTTATTATATTACCTAGTCATACTTGTATTAGTAGTAGTAGTACTGCTACTTTTACTACTTAATATGTTTTATATTTCGACTTTCTGATCAAAAGCTCTCACGGGGCCAACTCAATCCTATGACTAGTTTCCGAGAAACAGCTCAAGAAATGTACAAGAATGACCTCTTGTACAAAAAAAAAAAATTCGAATTAATGATTTCTTTCATACATTTTATATTGTGATACATTCTAATAGCCCTTTATAATATTTTGCACGAAAAATATTTGTTGTTTTAATAAAAATAGCGTAGAAAAAAAAGTTTGAAAAATGTTGGCGAAGGCGCCGGGAAATCTATATAAAAATAACAAGTGAAAAAAATATTCGGTCAAATTGGCTAAAACATTTTTTACATAAAGTATGCGTCTTCCTGATCAAAAGACTTTAATTGAAAAACTTTCGGAAGTTGTTCCTTTGACCACTAAAAATAAATTAAAAGTTCGATAAGATACAGAATTTTAGAAGAATTATAGTTGTATCTCGGAAAGCAGTTATAGAATCGAGTAAGGTCCGTAAGAGCTTTTGATCAGAAAGTCGAAATCAACAATATATTAAAAATTCAGCCAATTTCACCGGGGGCCACTTCCAATAAGATCTGAGCGGGGTCCTTTCCTAGATAAAATATAAAAAACTTATAAATTTAAATGCTATATTATCCTGAAAGTGGTTATAACTCCTAAGTAACTATGGTTCCTGCATGCAGTTGTAGAGCTATTTGTGTCATATATATTGCGACATATTCGTGCGGTGGGATTAGTTCACTTTGTAAGCACACAAAAATAGCATATAGAGCGTTATTAATGCAAATTTTATTTCAGATAAAGGCACCGAAATAATAGCAATTTTAAAGTGCTCGTTATATTCTGTGACAACAAACATATGAATTTATATAAAGAGTATTGTACCGTCTGATAAAAAAGATACGGAAAACAGTCTGTTTGGTCATTTACTTGTTTTCATTTTACTACAAATTGTATACGGTTTCTAAATTTAAACATTATATACATTGCTTTATTAATGCCTTGCTGTCTATTGAAAATATATTGAAAATAAGAGTACGTGACGTTGAAATAACGGTACTCACTAAATGTTTAGGTTTATATTGTCTGAGAAACTGGAGCATTCAGATAACAAAATATAAATATGTGTACAAAACGGGACTATTACGTCGCAGATGACAATAGCAATTTGTTTCTTGACTACAGACGTTGAGCTTATAAACTAGTCCACATTAATGTTACTTTTAGTGCAGCCAATTACAATCGTTTAGTTTTGAAATTTATGAATCTGTGTTATTGGCCATTGTGGTTGGATTAGGGAATACCAGGTGGTTCTTATTATTTATTCGACTTCGAAATTTTTTACGGCAGTCTACAAGAATTAGTGATTTTATCAAAGAAATATTCTTCTCAATCGATTTACTTTACTGAATAACTGAAAGGGTTGCCGAAGGAGTCCTAAATGTTCGAAATTTGAAGAAACTCTTTAAAAATCAAACTATTTTGTAAGATTCTTAAAAAGTAAATTTTTATAATAAAAAAAATAAACGCGAAATAACTAATTTTATTATTAAAATCATATTTAACGTCGGTATTGAAAATTGAAAAAGTCAAAGTTTTTACTTATCAAGTTGATATTTTAACATATCAAATTGAAATTTGAAGTGAATTAGTCGAAAGTTGAAATTATAAGTTAACAGGCTGTTACATGTGTAAAAGAATATTAGAGCGGTGTCAATGCAGGAAAAATCGTGGCTATAGGATTTTTAAATAAAAATAAGGCACCATCTAGTTTTAATTTGAAAATAGAGAATTAGGCGGTAGAAAATCAAAGTACAGTAAAATTCCTGGGATCGTACATCGACTCTAAGCTATCGTGGAATGAGCAAATTGAACATGTCTGTGGTAAACTTAACAAGGCCCACTGTACTATATTCTCCCTAAAAAGTATTCTTGATGATCAGGCTCAAATTAACGTGTATTAGGCATTATCCTACTCAGCGATCTGCTATATTATTGGTTGGGGACAAGCAACTTCTAAGGGAATTTATTTTACAAAAGAGAATAATACGTCTTATATTTAGCTTAAAGCGTATGGACTCCTGTAAAGGCATTTTTAAACAGAAAATTATTAACCGTAGTTGCAATATATTCATTAAAATTATTACAGCACATTCATAGCAACAAAGATAAATTCCAAACATGTACTGACATTCACAAATGCAGCACAAGAAATAATAATAATTTTTACATAAAAAAATGCAGCAGTGAACCATACAAAAAATTACCATATTATGCAGGTTGCTACTATTATAATATGTTACCATCCGAAACAAAAAATTTTACATCACCAAAATAATTTAAGAACAAAATGAAAAACATATTAACAGATAATATTTTTTACAATATCAATAAATTTGAACAACATATTAAATTGCAGGAAAATGAGATTTTTTGATTTCTTACAGTTTTAACACTTTTAAATGTTATTATATTACCTAGTCATACTTGTATTAGTAGTAGTAGTACTGCTACTTTTACTAGTCAATCAGGCCGGGATGGCCCATTTTGCCTAGGGATCTACAGTTTAGTGTGGACACCAAGCCACGGTCCTCAACCACCACCTTTCATGGCGGCTCAATACCCCGGGATTGTCTCCTGGGCCAGCCACCGCCTTTCAAGGTGGTTCACTAGCCCTGGGATTGTCTCTGTTGGCAGCCTACTGACTATTAGATGAGATCATAGATCGCCCATCCAAGTGCCGGACTCGCTCCGCGTTGCTGCGCCTCGTTGATCGAGTGACGGAACTTATACCGGTGATCGTACCTGAACCCCCTCGTTTGATACTTACCTTTTATGCTTATTTCTTCACTTATCTACATTGTATACGGTTTCTAAATTTAAACATTGCTTTATTAATGCCTTGCTGTCTATTGAAAATATATTGAAAATAAGAGTACGTGACGTTGAAATAACGATACTCACTAAATGTTTAGGTTTATATTGTCTGAGAAACTGGAGCATTCAGATAACAAAATATAAATATGTGTACAAAACGGGGCTATTACGTCGCAGATGACAATAGCAATTTGTTTCATGACTACAAACGTTGAGCTTATAAACTAGTCCACATTAATGTTACTTTTAGTGCAGCCAATTACAATCGTTTAGTTTTGAAATTTATAAATCTGTGTTATTGGCCATTGTGGTTGGATTAGGGAATACCAGGTGGTTCTTATTATTTATTCGACTTCGAAATTTTTTACGGCAGTCTACCAGAATTGGTAATTTTATCAAAGAAATATTCTTCTCAATCGATTTACTTTACTGAATAACTGAAAGGGTTGCCGAAGGCTAAATGTTCGAAATTTGAAGAAGCTCTTTAAAAATCAAACTATTTTGTAAGATTCTTAAAATGTAAATTTTTATAATAAAAACAATAAACGTGAAATAACTAATTTTATTTTTAAAATCATATTTAACGTCGGTATTGAAAATTGAAAAAGTCAAAGTTTCAACTTATCAAGTTGATATTTTAACATATCAAGTTGAAATTTGAAGTGAATTAGTCGAAAGTTGAAATTATAAGTTAACAAGCTGTTACATGTGTAACTCATACAACATGTGTGCCAAATTCGTATTCGCGTCTTTTAACAAAGCCACTTACTCTGGTAAGTTTTCAAGAATACAGCATTATTTTGCTGACGTGTGATATCAATGCCAGTAATCTGTAGTTATCACAGACATCTATCATTTTCTTCTTATGTAGTAGTACGAAGATTGAGGTTGTCCAATTATCGGGCCAGATTCCTGTCTCTCATATCTTTGGCATAGTCTGTGAGGAATGGGCTCATTTAGCACTTTTTTATTTGATTATCGGAAAGATCTTAAAATTCTAAGACCCTGTGCAAAAAACTAAAATTTTGTAAGACCTGTAAATCGTCTAAAAAAAAATCATAAACATAGACCGCACCCCGTCTTGTCACGTGACGTCACTTAATAGGAACCTGCTAGCCGAAGCGGCTAGCTACAGCGCGTTATTATTGTTTCACTAGCTGACCCGGCAAACGTTGTTTTGCCATATAAATTATACATTTTTGTCCAAAAAATAAAAAGAAAATTTCTGGATAGGGCCACCCTTATCACCTAGGGGTATAAAAAATAGCCTACGACCTATTCTCAGACCTACCAAATATACACCAAAAATTTCATAAAAATCGGTCAAGCCGTTTCGGAGGAGTTCGATAACAAACACTGTGACACGAGATTTTTATATATTAGATAATATTACAAATTGTTAATTCAAGCAGTGTGTGCTGAAACTTATACATGTTTGTGAAAAATTTATGCATATAACATTAACATATAACAAATTATGATTTATGTATATAACAATGAATAATAGTGACGGTAAAAGAAATGATAAACATTGTATTGTTCCTGAGTGTCAAAGCACCACGGTGAAAACACCTACTAAAACATTTATTGCCGTTCCTAGAGATTTAAAAATTCGAAAGAAATGGCAACAAACTATAGAAAGAGAGAAAAGGCTTACTACTAAATCAACTTATATGTTTGTAAGGACCTTTTCAATGTAAATATCCAGATGCTGAATTATTTATTATTAAATTCAATATTTTTGAAACTTAAACGTAAAATATATTTTAAATACTAGCTATTTTTATAAGTCTTTTCCATTTGGTTTAAAAATATTTGAGAAAAAAGCTATTTCATATTTCAACACTGAGCTGTTATTATACAGGGTGTAGCGCAAATATATTTTAAAATTATCAAATTTTGATTGTAGGGAATAATTGCAAATTCCTTATGGTTGTTTTATAATATACTGTTATTAAAACTTATTTATTAAGTAATTCTTACCTCTTTTATTCATTTTTTTAAAATAAAATGTTTTAAGGCTAGCAATGAAAAAATCTAAAATACTAATTTATTTTTAGCTCGAAAAAGATATGGAAAACTACACGTATTATAAATTAATGGGCAAAGTTCATATAAAAATGAGAAATTAACCCCTCTCTCATCTCAGCAATAATGAGTTCATGATTTGGATGGAAGATTCGAAGAGTCTGCTTTATTAAAGTTCGCTTCATACATTTTTCTTATATAATCACCACAAAAAACAATAAAAAATATTACCTAATTTAACGCACAGAACACTGAGAAAGACTCGACGATCTCAAGTGGAATGCATGACCGTTCGTATGTTGCGCGACCGTCTCGTTTCCTATTAAGTGACGTATATTTCGAAAACCACATATCGGATTCATCTGAAATTTTCAATATCGCCTATTTCTAAATAATACTTTATCCACAAGAAGTAACAACTACTAAATGAAATTCATTAAATGAGCTCATTGTCACTCCATCTTTGCCAACTAGCTTAAGTGCCTCAACCGTGATATTGTCAACCCCAGCTGATTTGTCAGTTTTCAGTTTCTGTATGGCAAGCTCAACTTCTGATTTCAGTATTGATGGTTCGCGTTCGCAGTTCTGCTGATAGTCATCTTCTGCAACATAATGGTAACTCTCGCAAAGCATTTTGCACAGTATTGGCACCCAATTTCAACATATTAGTGAGTTCTTCGTCGATTATAATTAATTATTGTAAATGCCTCATTTATTTTTGTTGAATGTAAATATTTTGTTCCCTTTTTCAGAGTAAAATAAAAGTTGTTTGTTTTGTGTTATTACTTATTAAAATATTATTTCAGAAGTAAAATTTCAGAAGGTATAAATAAATATTATATATCACATTATTCCAAGTTCTAAGTGACCATTTCAAATACCTATAAAAGATTTGAAAAATACTTAAATAATTAAAATATACAATATAATTTTTAATCATTTTTGAGTATTTGAAATACAAATTGAGGTATTTCAAATATTAGAGAATATTTGAAATACTTTATTTGCTGGAAATTTCAATTACTTCCCTTGAGTATTTGGTATTTGATATTTGAAATACTTCTCTATTGGGCATTTGGAGCAAGTCTGGTATTAGCTATTGTATTGTTTAGAAAGAACTGAATTAGCATTTTCCTCTTTAGTTCTCGCCATAATAATTATCAATAAATGAATATAGGACAAAATTTAGCATTTTTTTAAATCAGAATTTAGATATAGTCTTTTGGGGTGATTCTGAGCAACTTTACTTAATCAATTTCTTTTTAAATGCCTTATTATTTTCACATTTCTGTCGTTTATTTTTAACGTTCTAACTCATGTAGTTACTAAATAATAAACCGCTTGGGTAGTATCAAGTTTCAATTCAATACATCAAATTACGTTGAAATTTCTATTTAATAAATTGAAATTTCGGCATTTTAAGTAGGAAACATTGACTTAAGATTTTAACACAACAATGGAAGTTACCTGAAGTCGACATAACAAAAGTGAGTTACCTACGTGATATATATTATCCTCATGATTATACTGCGAGCTTTCCTAATCCTGTCAAAAATTTACTAAGGCACTACAGAAGCTTAATCTAATAACTTCTTAAAACTTCATCTCAAGTATTTAACGACGAATATATTACTTTGCGATTCGTCTGTCTGAAATTGTTAAATTATTACGAATTATTCACTTTTACGTGTACGTCTAGCTCATGTAATATTTTTATAGGTTCAATGGATAGGGGAGTAACCCAAATCAGACCTAAGCCACTTATCCTCAAAGAATAGAGAAATATTTACTGGAATAACATGCACGAAGTCAGTTTAACTGCGGAACACTAACCTCATTTATATTCTTTTCCGTAATTCCGAAAGTTTATGTACCTTTGTCATTGTTTTTTCAACGGTTTATCATTGAATTTCTAGTCTGTAGTCACAAAGGATTCAGACAATTTCAATCATGTGCTCTCGTAGGCTGGAAATTGACTTAAAATATTTAAAATTTGTATTTTCATCAAGTTCCTGATGTTCTTTAGCTTTAAAGTGAAATATTTATTTCGGATCGTAGACCTAAAAACAAAGTCTTTCTGGTTGACATGAATGTTTTTATTGGCAAAAAAATGATTTCTAATTTACCACGAATTAGATTCAATCATTGTTACTATGGGTAAATGAAGCGGAATACTTTAACTACCAATAATAATAATAATAATAATAACAATAATAATAATACGCTCCGGGGGATATTGAGTCCGTTGTGGGAAATGAGAAGTGTCTATTTTATTGGAACTACTCTTTTCCCACCGTCAGGCCAATACAAGCCAACAAGCCTGACGTAGTACTACTCGACCATCAATTCAAGACAATGTTCGTCGTGGAGTTCTCGGCTCCCGCGGAGAACAACATTGTCTTGAAGGAGGAGAAAAAACGGACAAAATATCGAGATCTGCTCTTCGAACTCCGCAGACTGTATCCTGACCATACTGTTAAGATTGTGGTACTGATTATAGGAGCCCTCGGTGGAACGAGACACACACTGCTTTCGGAACTCAAGATCATACTGGCATGCCGAAATTCGGCAGAGATCTTAGCCGGCAGAATGCAGAAGGCCGTCATTCTCGGTTCGTTACGTCTGCTCAGGGCACACGATTCCCGGACCCAGTAATCACTTACCCCACGGGCATGGGGAGTGGCTACCGCTACTACCAGCTCCCCTCTGTGAGGGTCGGAGCCACAGAGAAGGGTGACTGGTTTTTAGCTCGCTAAAAAAAAAAAAAAAATAAGATGTATCTCAATAGGAGTTTGCATCCTAAATCGTCCGTTCCATAGCTATACTTCCCGCGACATCGGAGAGGCCATGGACTCTTGAGTTTGGAGAGTCTCCATAATAGGATGGTTCTGGACGGAGCCTGTAAGGTCATCAGGAGTTCGGATCCCCTCCTCTGCATGGTCCGGGACCATGAAAATGCAGGGGTAAGAGCTTTTTTGTTTAAGGCACCACAGAGAGCAGCCGATGAACTTGGTCTCTCCTTCGACGTCGAGCGGGTAAATCACGACTCTGTCACCGAGTTGGAACCTGCTCGGCGAAAAGCTCAAATTAAAGCTGCAGAACACAACAACTTTCTGCAGCTTCACACGGATAAGCCAATGCATGGAGTTTTCTATAAAAATATAGAAAACCTTGGCTTATCCGAAAGGCTGATCTTTGCCTTCTTAAGGTCATTCGGAATGAAGTCTGAGACCGAGGGATTCATAATGGCTTGCCAGGGTGGTGTATTTAACACCGTCGGGTCATGGGTATAGAGGTCCCTGATGTCAGCTGCAGGACCTACTGCAGGGCGCCAGAGACTCTTATGCACTTGCTGTCGGCTTACCCGACATATGCAGTCTCGACCTATATCCAAAGGCACGACGGAGCATTATGAGTGCTTTATTACCATTTAAGGCACTCGTATGGGATAGACAAAACACCAGTGCTGCCTTACGCTCCGGGGGATATTGAGTCCGTTGTGGGAAATGAGAAGTGTCTAATTTATTGGAACTACTCTTTTCCCACCGTCAGCCAAATACAAGCCAACAAGCCCGACGTAGTCCTCCTCGACCATCAACTCAAGACAATGTTTGTCGTGGAGTTCTCTGCTCCCGCGGAGAACAACATTGTCTTGAAGGAGGAGGAAAAACGGACAAAATATCGAGATCTACTCTTCGAACTCGGCAGACTGTATCCAGACCATACTGTTAAGATAGTGGTACTGATTATAGGATCCCTCGGTGGAACGAGACACACACTGCTTTCGGTTCATTACGTCTGCTCAGATCACACGATTTCCGGACCCAGTAGTCACTTACCCACGGGTGTGGGGAGTGGCTGCCGGTACTACCAGCTCCCCTCTGTAAGGATCGGAGCCACAGAGAAGGGTTTTAACAAAAAAAAAAATAATAATAATAATAATAAGTTGACGAATTTTTCTTTGTAAAACGGTTAGAGGTGGTTATAACAACTAATTTTGAATCGGATGATGAACCGTCATGTGGTACGTTTTCCTACAATGACGTCAGCAACTATGGTAGCTGGAAGTTCCTTACTATGCAAGGTGTCCGAAAATACCAGTTACGAACTTCTCATGCATATTCTACATGCAAAACTATGAAAAAAAGTTCATATAAATATATGTTCGCAAATACTTCCTAAAAGAGCTACGGCCCATCGAATTTGGAGCCTTTAAGTAGGTTTTTAATTTATTAATTTACGAATTTCAGTGCTCCAGCGATGAAATTTGCTGCGTTATTAAGTATCTATAATGTTATTTCGTGGTATTGGCCAAATTGAAACTCATCCAGGAGCGTTGTGAAGGAAGGCTCCTTCCCCTATAATTCAAAATCTTTCTGTTGTGTATTTATTTTATAAATTTTGATACCGGAATATGATTTCCTGTTCAAATTTACACAAAAGAACTCCTCTGCTAAAGTTATTTTTAACCGACAAAAAAATTGAAAAGACCCGTATGCATGTTTTTTTATATGTTCAGTCATCATTAATCAGGATTGGCTCAAGCGATTTCAATAAAATCTTTCTCAAACTGCAAGGTATGGCTCAGTGGTGGTCCCATAATAATTTCATCCAACGAGGTACATCTAGTGTAAGGTGAGCAGAAATTGGAAACAAGATTTTTTTTAGTTACAAATTTAGCGAAGGCGCTAATGCAAGATTTCGTCTTAAATGCATGAAAATTAATAATTATATAGGTGTTTCAGAGTAGTTGATTCCGAGTTTGATATTCAAAGTTAATAATTCAAAATGGCAAATCCAATATGTATCCATAATTGCAATATTTTTACAGATTTACATGAAATTTGATACATGAATATTTTATAATTTTTTCATGACGAACGTTTAAAACGTGCAAAAACATATCTGAAAAGAGATTGAACTGCCTTCAAAGAAGATCGCTAAAAATTATGAAATAAAATTTCACCGTCGCTCAATTAATTAAATCTTATAACATAATATTGATATGAGGTCGGTTTATTTAATATTTTTTTGTGGGAGTAGCATTTTACTGATCCCCTCAAAACCAAATTCATGGAAACCAATTGGGTAAGATCCTGGACGATATAATGTCACAGCAAATAGGTACAAGAGCAGAATTTTAGTAAATGTCCTCTAATGTACCTACTGTCTCGCGCAAAAAAAATGGGACAAGTCTTATAACGTATTTTTGGTAAAATCTAATTGTAACATTGTCAGTTATTTGTCAAAATTCATTGCAAGTGTGCAAATAGAGACAGATTTACATTAGAAAAAAATAGTTGTCCTATTTTTTTTTGCTCACGACAGTACCTACTTGTTAGCGGTAAATCATTAACGTCCATATTGTTTCCATTTCGAAATAACCAAAATCTAGGTTTATTGAACGTCTTACGGGGGGGCATTTTTTCACTATACTTTTATTTAATATTCTTCTGCAAGATTGAAGCTGCCTTCAATATCAGTTGGGAACGTAGAAACTCCAAAGCGGCTTAGATAGTCTGATTAAGCAGTATATAGGTAAAGTTGCTTTTATACATTCTTCAGAAATCACCTATTGAAATATTTCCTGCACACCACAACTACGAATTTGGGCTATTCGCATAATGCAGTGGGCAATGTTTTTTTTTCTTTTTTGTGTTTTTCTTTAGAAACTGTATCTTTTTGTTGGTCATCATTAAAATTGGGCTTAAAAACTGAAATAATTAAAATATTTAATAATACCACTTTATGCGACTTACATGCAATCTATCTAAAATCCAGCGGCATAGCTGGATTTTTTTTTGGGAGCGGGCTAGGGGGCATTCTGACCTCCGCCCCTATGATGTGGCGGTGATAATTTTCTGATATTAAATATTGAATGAATCTTGCCCCCTCCGCCTCAGAACGCTAGCTACACCACTGATAAAATCTGATAGCACACCTGAATTCAGAAAAGTTGTATTAGTCGATTTAGATCTATATATTTTGTGGAAATATAATGAGAAATTTAAAAGATATTTATTCATTTACAAAGTAAAATCTGTCGTGTTTAACATACGTATTACAAGAAAACGTACCAGATGGCGCTCTATGACCTAAGTGAAAATTAGTTGTTACTGACACCTCTATACATTCCACAAAACCGAGGTACACTTCCGTGCAATAAAATCCCGTACATCTATTTTTCGCTATATTAAATCATTCTTTATTTGTCAGTGTCGGTGTCATATTTTCGAAATACCGAAATTAACTGAACATGAAAAAATTCTAATTCTCTCTAAAATTGAAGAGTGATGGTCTATCAGAGCAGTCGCTAACCATTATCACTTAAATAAAAGTACCGTTATGAGTGTGAAGAAAATGTGGGAGGAGGAAGGTATCATAAAGAGAAAAGACGGTTCAGGCCGACCGAGAAGTTCAAATCTCGGTCAAGATGAAGCGCTCCTTGGCTATTTGAGGGAAAATCCATTTCAAACAGCAGTAGACGCTATGTCCATGACATCGAGGTCAGCAGCTAGCCGAAGGATAGGAAAATCGGAATAAAAAACTGTGTAAGTGCCAAGAAGAGTATATTAACAGTTAGTAACAGAAGAACATAAGCAAGCCCGCATTCTGTACATCAACTTCCCTACAGTGTACTCAGGCTTTGAATTTATTTAGTACATCAAAATAACACATTTGTCTAATAGTACAGTAACTAGAGGTTTTAACTCAGAATAGGATGTGATACCTAAAAACTAATAAGAAAAACACTGGGGCTGAAAAATAATAAAACTTTGAGAAGAAAAAGTTTTATGCAACGTTTCACATAAATTGATAATCTTTAAGTTATAACAGCGCTTGGAATGGTGACCCAAGTTCTCGATGGAGATCTCAGTCCATATGCTGAGCTGTAAAAGCCTGACTGGACTGAGGCGGCTCGGCGAGAGAAAGACAGAGGCTGATAACCGTGCCTGGGGGCCCTTATCAACAAACTCGAAGTCTAGGAAGACCATGTTTGGATGGGGAGCCCCGAGGCACACAAAAAGGAGTACTACAATAGACCTTATAGGTCGCAGTGGGGGAAGGCCAATCGCCCGCTCCTTCAGAGTAATCTAAAATCTAAAAAAAAAGTTATAACGACTTGTATATTGCGATTTTAGCTTTAGTACACGCAAATTAGATTAAAAAACACTGAATATTAGAAATAATTTATAAAGTAATAATATTTGGGATGCGTACTCTATTTTCGCTATAGGTTAGAAATAGGTACCCAAAAAGTTCCCTCCCAGTTTAGTTGTGGAACGTCTTGTTTTTGCAAAAAACCACCCCCAACGGGTACTTAACGCTGGTTTTTCACTTTTATCTGGTAAACCGTTTGTCGGAAGAGAAAAAAGTATACGAAATAAAAAATTTGTCATTAAATTCTGCACAAGAAAGGCCCTATTAACCTTGTAGCTTATCCTCATCTATTTCGCGCTAACAGCGTCCGAACAGAGGGATAGTTTGGGGCGCAGAGGTGAAAGTCGATTCTATTCACAGCGAATATCTTAAATCCGGTTACTTTAACGAGAAATATGCTCGGGAATGAATTTATAGAGCGGAATTTTCTCTAAGATGCATATTTAGCGGGTTTTGACGCAAGTGATTTTTATGTATTTTCCCCTTTTTTTCCACAAAGGTGCGTTTTTTTAAAGGTGGTTTCCCCTGTAGGCCTATTCCACTAAATTTATTTCCAATTTTACTCATTAAGTGGTTCCTAATCGACGAACTCTTCTTCGAATTCAGAATTTAAACATCCTTGCCCATGGCAATTAGAGCACATTATTGAGCAGCGCAATTCAACCTTAACACAGTTGCATCGTTTTCCGCAACCCTTTTTGCAGCTGCAGGATATTAGCAATAGGGTGGAAATTGGTGCTGGTAACTCGGTGGTATAAATGAGTGCTAAAATGTTGCCTACTTTCTTTCAACCCCATTCCGTTGGTTCCAAGTTTTCTCTTCGCCAAGAATGAATTTGGAGAAATACTCTGTAAGAATGTTGACGTAATGCCTCAGATGTTGGTGTCAGTGTTGGTAAAATCCCGGCAGTACTAAATTGGCCGACTAACTTATTGAAAATGATTAATCTCTGATGATTCAAAGATGTCTCTTTTTTGGGGGTTTATATACTGCTAGCGCGAATTGCTCTCTCCAGCACTTGTAATTTCTTTTTCCGTTGAGCTACCGAGAAAATTCCGCTCTATAAATTCATTTTTCTCGTTGAAGTAACCGGTTTCAAGATATTCGCAGTGAAACTTGGAATAGGATCGATTTTTACCTTTGCACCCCAAACTGTTCGGACGCTGTTAGCGCGAAATAGATGAAGATAAGCTACAAGGTTAATAGGGCATTTCTTGTGCAGAATTTAATGACAAATTTTTTATTTTCTATACTTTTTCCTCTTCCGACGAACGGTTTACAAGATAAAAGTGATAAACCAGCGTTAAGTCCCCGTTGGGGGTGGTTTTTTGCAAAAAAAAGACGTTCCACAACTAAATTGGGAGGGAACTTTTCGGGTATCTATTTCTAACCCCTTCTAGTGTACGCATCCCAAATATTATTACTTTATAAATTATTTCTTCTAAAATATCTAATTTACGTGGATTACTTGAAAAGAGAGGTGTTTCAAAAAATTTGAGGATCAATATCATTTTCTCATAATTTCTGTAGAATTAATGTTTTGAAGATCTGGAAGTAAATGATGACGTCCGAACATTTTGTGACGGAGTATTTAGCTTAAATGCTAAGAATAACAGAAACTATGGCACTTATATAAAACATGCTAAAAGCTTTCAAATGATAAAATACAAAGAGGTTATGACAGAAAGAATATACTTTTTCAAATGTTTTAAATAAAAACACTAAAACACCCTCCATTTTGTTACTGTAAGTAGTCAGTAATTAAAAAATATATAATATTCAAATGCTGTTGGCATCTCTAGCAAGACCTCAATTTTTTTTGGCAGTTTACAGCACTTGCTTCAGATTTGCATTTAATTATAAAGGGATTTTCGAATAAATATAATATTTTTGTCTCTTTGCAAATGTCTCAATAAATATTAATTTTTCTTTTTTTATTCAAGCAGAATTAATAGTCGCGGAGATTTTAAGTTTAAAGTTTGCTTCCAAACATTTATAGAAAAAAGTATTTAGTTTAAGTGTTGAGTATCTTAGAAACTATGACACTTGCGTTAAAAATTCTGAGAATAAGGATTAAAATCAAGATTTAAAATGGTTTTTTTGATTTTTTCTGTATCATAAAAATAAAAAAATTATGAGCGGAACAATATGCGTCTCTACATGTTCTTTGCAAAATGTTGCCATTTTGTAACAATAATTGTCCAGTAACTGAAAAAAAATCTCAAAATTTCTATTTTTTGTTAATATATACCTACATATAGCATCATCTAGATGCTGAAAGTTTATTGCACGCGGTTTTTTTGTGCTTATATCCAATGCAGGCATATAGACCATATCACAGTAATTAAAAACCGAAAGCACAAAGCTGTCACATAGTTGTTCTCTGAGATTTTTCTTAATAATGATTTGTTTATATTAAGACATGACAGTGCGGAAAACGATTTTTTAATTAAATTATTGACATATTCTCTATACCATCGTCCAAAATCAATCCAATCTCTGTAAGTCATTAAATTCTTATATATAATTTGATAGGACTGTATTCTTGGGATTTTATTTCAAAAAATGTCTTCCAGCGGCTACTTTTCTTGGCATTTGATAGATTTAATAAGAGAACACGATCCACTTTTACGATTTTTCCTCGACTTAATGCAGAAACTTTTATTGAACAATTCCTATTCCTTCATGTTGATCTAACATTTGAAATATTTATTAAAAAAATAAGTATAATAATTCTTTTAACTTAAACATACAATTAGAAGTACTTGTACAAAGTGCGAGGAAAGCAATTATCATTTGAAAGTTGAAGTTTCATATTTACATAGCTTCCGTTAAATTGTAAGTTAAATATAGGATGAAGAGGCTTTCAGTGCATTTATAACTTGTATGCTTTTTGATTTCATCAGATACTAAGTTTATTAAATATGTACTAATAACGTTTGAGTTCGAAAATATCTCCAATTTTTTTGGTCACAAAATTATTTTTTTTATGGTTAGTTGGGAATATCAAAACACTATCTATAATCTATCTTCTAATAATCCGTTAAGAACAAAATACATAGATTATGTGGTAAGAATTTAAAATGGTAGACCGAAAATCAATTTAATAGTTATTTGACAATAATTTGAAATTTGATAAAAGTCAAGCACAAAAATTAAATTCCTCTGGAACTAAAAAAAAATTTAATTTACGAGATTCTTTTTTTTTAAATGATAATAAAAATGAAAATGTATTCATTCCAATAGTTCACAGTTTTCATAGTGGAGTTGACATTTATGAACTCTGTACATATACCAGGGACCGAAACCGAAACCGAAATCCGCACTGTAATTACGAATTTAAAGTTAAAAAAATATGATTGAAATCAAAGATTCAAATCTTCAAACCATGATGTAGAAATACCAAATTTTATGGTGAAAACTATATCTAAGTCGATTCGTCCATTATAAATATTATATATAGTGGAGTCAAATTAGGATTTTAATGTGAATTGTCTGGTCAGGGCAGTTTTTTTGTCTTAACATATTCAGTGGGCCAACTATAGTTCACAGTTCAGTTTTGCAGTTTCTGCGAGGTCGGCGTATTGTTTATTTAAACAATTTAATTTTTTAGACCGTGTTTTTCATCGGTTATCTTTGAATATCTCGAAATCTATAAGTCCTATGGAAAACAATAAAGAGAAGGAAAATGTTCGTTATGAGTTGTGGAATAAAAGTACATATACTATAATTCTTTCCAATTGTTATTAAATTTTGGGAAAATATAGCTCTTACGAAGTACAATCACCGCTTAAAATTTCAAATCTAAATGATTATTAAAACAGGTCAAATATACAATTGTTGTTAAAATTTTGCACCCTTGTGAAATCCTGCCATCAAATCCGAGAAATGTGTACGATGGCTCAAATTGTAGCTTTTTATAAGTACTTTAAGATCGCGAAGGAAAAATTTTTTTCAAAATTTAAACTGTTTTTATTGCATTTGTTTATAATTTTCGAAATTTTAATAATAAACAAATTCAAATAACTCTATGATTTTTTTATGAAATCAAAATCGGTGAACGATTTGTGAAAGTAGATTAAATAAGTCATCCTTCAAAAAAAAATTTAATGCTCTGCTTGCATTTGGAGCTGAGATACTTTGGTTTTTGCGGTTCGATCACTTATAAATAAACAAATTGATATTTTATTTTATCTTAAAATTCGGGCTGATTATTGCCCAGTGCTAATATTTTTGTCACAGCTAGTTGAAAATAATCTAGAACTACATTTTTCAAAATTGCATCTAATAAAACGTCTTTAAAATCATATCATAATTCGCGGTTGACAGGTAATATTTCCCTCTCCCACTCAACGTATTTCTCAAACTAGGTAACTAAGACAACTAACGCAATATTTCCACCTTACCGAGATATATATTTTTTAATTAATAGTCTCTCTTCGCAAATTTTGATTATTTCATTTAATTTAACGTGAAGTAATTTGTTTCATTTTTTTTTTAAATTGCAGTGAATTTTTAAATTCTTTATTTTTGTTTTATTGGAATGTTCATTCTTTTAAATGTCTTGTTTTTTTGCGTAGATTCCTTATAGTTTACTTCAACTTAACGTGAACTAATTTGTTTAGCTTTTGTTTATAAAAAAATTAAATAAATTTTTTGTTGCTATAGTTTTTATCGTCTTTTTTTAGTCACCTGCCTTGTGCATAGATTTCAATTGTTCACTTTAATTAAACGCAAACTAATTTGTTTAGCTTTTGTTCATAAAAAATGCAATAAATGTTTTTTAAATTTGTGTAGGTTGCACACTGTTTTAAAAATCTTCAAAGGGGCTTTATTTAATGCAATTTTAAGGAGGCCGTTGTTAGACGTCGAAAGTTGAAATATTAATAGAGCCTCTAAAATCTCGCAAGTCGGAATCTTTAATAAAGCCACTTAACAGTTAATTTTATCTATTGGTATACTCACTAAAAAGAAAACCAACCTAACTAGAATTAACCTTAAGTCCATGTACAAAATTTTTGTAAATTTTTTAATATTACTGATACAGTAATAAAAAATTTCTGCCATCTAGATTTAAACCCGAAACATTCGTATTCTGAGCTAGTCATCAAATCAAAAATCAAATAATCAAATAAAAAATCAAATCAAAAACAAATTTATTTTAAATTATATATAACATATTGTCCTCCCGAGCACTTGTTCCGACATCCCCGATATGAATCGTCGTGCCAATTGAAAGGCTGGACGGGGCAAGGCCAGATCGGATTAAATAGGAAATTAAATTATAAACACAATATTCTGTCGCAGGCGAACTAAAAAGTATATAAGATAAAACATGTAAAAAAAATGAAATTATTGGTACATACAATGCAAAAGACGCTAGTATAAATAAAATATCGCAGTTATATATGGTTGATTCGTGCGGGAAAATTACTAACCAAAAAACCTGTTCCAAACAATGCAGCAAAAGCGAGCGGTTATGCCAGACAACACACTTTAGGGTTTAAAATATTTTTGTTCCTGAAATTTTTGATACCCAAAGAAACATTGTGACCTTTTCAAAATAAGTCAAACCAATAGCGATTACGTCAAAAATCTGAAACTCATCAGATATGTGTTACATCTGTTTTACACATTGTTTAGTCGTTTAAATAAACATTTTGCGGTAAAATTTTCCAATAAATCTTAGTTCAATAAAAAGCACTTACTGTCTTTAGAATGTATGATTAAATTACAATTCTTAAAATATACAAAAAGGGCCATTTTTAATAATTTTGAATGTTGTTTCATAAGTCTAGTTTTATTCTAAATTTTATTGTAAGCGATTTGGATTTTTATTTTTTATGATGTGATTACTACTACCGAAAATAGAAAGACTTTAAAGCTGCAACATTAATTACTTAAATTTCATATGAAGCAACGATAAGATGTAATCCAAAACTTCTCATTGCATGTTATTACATCGAAAATAAACTAAAGCAGTACAATTCCTGCAGCAGAAGAATCCTTTAATTACCTTTTTTTTTATCCTTAATTTGACTCCAAACAATAACTCGTAACAGAAATTTTTTTCTATAGATTATTTTTGTGCCCAATTAACCATAGATGCATTTATTTTATTTATCTTTGTGTCTTTGCAAATAATATTTTCCATAATTAGTTTGACTTAACATTGTAAGTATTAATTCTTAAAAACTATATTAAAAGTAAGATATTTTTAATGAATTACAAAATTATCTTAGCAATTTTTGTCTCTTACGTGAATTTTCATAATAATTATTCTGTCTCATCACTCGCACCACTACCAAACAGATAATCATTCTCACTTTCATACCCACAATTGCTTTTTTTAGCCGTTTTAATAAATATTTTGGTCTAAAATTTTAAATGGTAACTGTACTCTATAAGAATCACATTCTTCTTAAATTTCATTGAAAATCGATTATTTTTGAAAGAACAATCATTGTTTTAAAAACGTCTAATTTTGCTATGTTTAATTTTTTTTAATAATAATAACATTTGGAATAAATTATAGTTTTTGTACTTTTGTTGGTTTCCATAGGACCTATAGATTTCGAAATATTCAAAGAAAACTAATGGAAAACACGGTATATAAATTAAATTGTTATTGTTCTCTTTTTTTATAAACAAAAACTAAACAAACAACATTTAAAAGAAAGAACATTCCAATAAAACAAAAATAAAGAAATTAAAAATTCACTGCAATTTCAAGAAAAAAATTAAACAAATTATTTCACGTTAAATTAAATGAAATAATCAAAATTTGCGAAAAGAGACGATTAATTAAAAAATATATATCTCGGTAAGGTGGAAATCGAGAGAGATATTGCGTTAGTTGTCTAGTTTGCGAAATACGATGAGTCAACCGCGAATTATGATATGATTTCAAAGACGTTTTATTAGATGCAATTTTGAAAAATGTAGTTCTAGATTATTTTCAACTAGCTGTGAGAAAAATATTAGCACTGGGGAATAATCAGCCCGAATTTTAAGATGAAATATCAATTTGTTTATTTTTAAGTGATCGAAACGCAAAAACCAACGTATCTCAGCTCTAAATACAAGCAGAGCATTAAATTTTTTTTTGAAAGATGGCTTATTAAATCCACCTTCACAAATCGTTTACAGATTTTGATTTCATAAAAAAACCATAGAGTTATTTGAATTTGTTTATTATTAAAATTTCGAAAATTATAAACAAATGCAATAAAAACGGTTTAAATTTTGAAAAAAAATTTTTTTTCTTCGCGGTCTTAAAGTACTTATAAAAAACTACAATTTGAGCCGTCGTATACATTTCTCGGATTTGATGGCAGGATTTCACAAGGGTGCAAAGTTTCAGCAACAATTGTATATTTGACCCGTTTTAATAATCATTTAGATTTGAAATTTTTAGCGGTGATTGTACTTCATAGGAGCTATATTTTTCCAAAATTTCATTGAAAATTACCCTTTATTTTTGAAATAACAGCAATTCGTTTAAAAAGGCATAATTTTACAATGTTAATTTTTTTTAAAATAATAATAACAATTGGAAAGAATTATAGTTTATGTACTTTTGTTCCACAGCTCATAGCGAACATTTTCCTTCTCTTTGTTGTTTTCCATAGGACTTATAGATTTCGAGATATTTAAAGATAACCGATGAAAAACACGGTCTAAAAAATTAAATTGTTTAAATAAACAATACGCCGACCTCGCAGAAACTGCAAAACTGAAATGTGAACTATAGTTGACCCAGTGAACAAGTTAAAACAAAAAAAGCGCCCTGACCAGACAATTCACATTGCGAATTTATCAGTCCTAATTTGACTCCACTAATAAGATAAAAGGCAAGTACAAAAACAGAAACCGAAATCGAAACCGAAAACCGCTACTAATTTACTAATTTACTAATTTTTTCTAATAGAAACCGAACTTCCGCGGATCTGTAAACCGAAACCATAACCAAGAACCAAATTGTCGCTGCCTTGACAACCGAAACCGTAAATTAAAACCAAATTGTCGCTGCTATGAAAACTGAAAATGATATACATTATTTAATCCTAACCGAAATTAACCGAAATTAATTTCGTTTTCGGTCCCTGACATATACACAATCCTAAATCCTAAATTATTTTTCAACTATTCGTACCGAATATTTAACTAAGTTTTGTAGACTATGCTTGTTAAATACTCATAAAAATAATAAACTCTTTTCAAGAACTTGTTCATTAACTCCCTATTTTGAAATCAGAAATCGTTAACTTTGGTGTAAGAAGAACATAAGCATATAAAGCTGCTCGAGAAACACGTAATCCAAATAAGCCAATCTGTTATCCTGCCATGTCCCTAACTAGGAAATTCTTAGATCTTAATTATAATGTGAAGCACGGTAGCTCTATAATTAACATTACAAACACTGCACTTTCATGAGTCTAAGATAAAATGTATTAGATCTTGGAAATCCACAGCTGATATCACGTTAACAATTAAGTTTCCTACGACGATGGTGAAAAGATAGCAACTTAAAACGGTTGAAGTGAAGTGGTAGTTTGTTTTGTCTTACGTAAATGAATCGGTTTGTGCGAGAAATATAAATTTATTTAGGGAACTTGCAGCAATTCTGTTAATAATCCGTCGTGCATAATGTCTACATTGGTAGAGCTTTATACCGTAGGTTAAAAAATTATAATGGGAAGATCTTGGAAGCTAAATAAATAGTACAAGCAAAATAAATGAAATTTCATATCAACAGGTAATTATGACAAGGATAGTCCTTTTTTTTTGTTTGGAAATGACTAATAATACCAACCTTCGAAGAAACCAATAGGTTCGTAGCTGCACGTTGGCAGGAATATACATAAAAGTCATTAAAAGCAGAATTACGGTTTTTCCCCTTTTACTATAGAAAAGAATTAGAATTTTTTATTTGCATGCTCATTATAACTACAAAAAACATAATAAAACATGTTAAACTTATAAAAATAAATATTGAAACAGTATTTAGACTAAGAGCTGGCGGCTGCGGAGGTACTACGATATTACCTCCGGCTGGAATTTTGAGAAGTGGTTGGGGGGACCATCAGGAAGTGCCATCTGCAACGATTTTGCTCAAAACCCCTGCAAAGGACACGTCAGACGACTCAAAAATGAAAAAATTTTTGCTCAAAAAAATGATCATATCTCCGGCTGAAAATTTGCACATTTCCTGTTTGAAGGTCACAGATAACGTATGTAAATCGTCAGACGCCCTCAAAGTTGTCATTTTTTTTTTTTTTTTAATTTTTTTTTCTTGCCTCCGTCTTACGTTTTAACATATTGCAACAGAGACCATTCTAAGCACAAATTAAAATCGTCACATGAAAATGCCGCTGCGAAGTCCCCCTACAACGTTCACAAAGTTCCAGCCCGCCTGACTTTCTTTCCAAAATTTATTTTCGTTACCTCCGTCTGATGTTTTTACATATTATCCTAGAGACAATTTTAAATACATATGTGCTTGGTCCACTTATAACGCGATCGTGAAATGTAGTTTCTAGGAATCTAAGTAATAATATTAGTACCTTTTTTCTTAAATAAATTTACAAAGCGAACAAAAAAAAAATCTATGGAATTTATTTAATAATCATCGACCACTTAATAATCATCGTTTACTTTCAGATATTCAGAATGTGTTAAATGAACTACTCATTGTACTAAGTAATAGTATAACTACATCTTTCCTCTTTGATAAAAAATAATACTTGCTTGAAACCTCTTGCATATTGATTTTTGATAGTATAACAAGCTTAACATTTTTATTTTTATTTTATTCACACGGAACATCCTTTACTTTTTATGTATATGTGCTAGAAACTTTTTCCTTGAATTGACTTTCTTTTATAACGTATAGTGACTCAACCAGTATTTCATTAAATTTAAAAGATGTTGAAACAATATTCAGTAATTTAACATTCACCTATAAATAAATAGTAGATATACCTATACATATAAATTGGACATATTGTTATCCACACACCGATATGTTTTTTAAATTTTCTGTTCTTTATTTTTATTTATTAGTATTATTATTTTATTTCCTATTAGTATTTTCAATCAGATATGAAAATGCTGTAAGAACAAGTTAATATTAGATATGGCGAAGACATCCAATGGCACGATACCGCCAACTACGTTGGCGTAATCATGGACAAAGGACTAACATGGAGGCAGAACACAGAAGCCATCGTCAAGAAGGCCAGGAGGATGAGAGCTCTAATCTACCTCAGACAGCAGACTCAACCTGAGGAATAAACTCACGCTTATAGGTCACTCATCCGGCTCCAACTGACGCACGCCTCCGTAGCCTGGGACTACCAAGTGGATACCTACCTCCAGTAGATCCAGATAGTGGAGAACATCGCCCTACGAGCAGCGGTGGATGCACCATGGTTCATACGCAACGCAGACATCTTCACCGAAATTATCCGGGAGACAGTCAGGTAGACATACACCCTTGACGAACCTGAGGAATAAACTCACGCTTATAGGTCACTCATCCGGCTCCAACTGACGCACGCCTCCGTAGCCTGGGACTACCAAGTGGATACCTACCTCCAGTAGATCCAGATAGTGGAGAACATCGCCCTCCGAGCAGCGGTGGATGCACCATGGTTCATACGCAACGCAGACATCTTCACCGAAATTATCCGGGAGAAAGCCAGGAAGATATACACCCTTGACGCGGAGCATGGGAACCCGTTGATCAGGGAGACTACTGACTACGATCCAGCCGACGCTAGGAAGCACAAGAGGCCGAATATCCAAATCATAGATAACGGGTGAGTAAGAGGACCATACCACCACCGATGAAGGAAACCCACAGAAGAGATATGACGATCACCCAACCACCCACCCACTACACTGCAGGTACCGGATAAACCACCTAGCCCCATGCAGACCGAACGTGATACAAAAGCACTTAGGCCTGCGCTTCCTCGAGCTACATAGCTCATCCCTAGCTTACCAATGATCCGAATGGCAGGATGTCAATTGACATTCTGCGTACCGGCAGTCAGTCCCAGCCAAAAATACCCCAAAATTTTCGAGCAGGGGGTGAGAAGCTGACGAAGAAAGAACATCAAGACAGAAGAGCGCCAGCAGATAAAGGCCTTAGCCAGCAAGGTCCAACACTTTAAAACAAAAATTGATAGTGATATTTTTTTATTATGTTAAGAATTATGGCATTTGGTGTTTTACTTGTGCGTATTATATTAAAAATATCAACAATTTTATAAAAACAGTTTGTTAATATCAAATATTAAATTAGATTAACAGGTAGAGATGCTACTAATACTATATCTGAAAAAATTAAAAGCAAACCATAAATCTTTTAAAGTAAAAACCAGGGATAACATTGACAAGGTTAATGACGAATATTTCACAAATAGAACAAAAACTGGCAACCTTTTATTTATACTTTTATATGGCTGTCACGATAAAAAAAAGCCTCAACAGTACCGATTCGAACACTATGAAGATTAGGTAAAAAAAGACGCCCAAACTGCAATCGTTATCACCACCATTTAATGGAAGTGCACCTCATTCATTGAGAGTGTATTACCAAATCCAAACGTGACTTGACACAAAAAATCTACGAGACTGAGAATGGAAGGAAATTAACATTAGTGCCTCTGCTCATCAGGACCACTAAAGAACCAGCTCAAAATATTATATTCAATTAAATATCACGCAGTTGCACAGGCGATTGCACTGTCAAATGTGGCCATTGGAAAGCTGGTTTAAATTTTTAATTTGTAAGTACTATCATGATGTTCAATGTTGAACTCAACTACTATTATAGAGATATTAATGACACTGAAAAATATTTTGTTGAAGATACATTGGAAATTTTACACCCCAAATTGGAAAACATATATAAGTTAAGATAAACAAGGCATATGCGATTGTACGACCTTCTGGCAGTGTCTAGCGGCTTTAGTCAGCAATAAATTAGACAAAGACTGTTTCCAAATGTGCAGGAATAACCTACGGATTTATGTAGGATTACTAACAGGACACTACAAACTAAACAAACACCTGCAACCTGCATATACTGAAAGTTACAGATAACCTTAAGTATGGAGGATGTAAACTGGAAGACGAATCTGACAAGCATGTGTTGTATCACTTCCATGCTCTTTCATTGAAAGGGGAATGCTCCAGTATGGTCAGTATAGATACTGCTTCGCTAGATCCCCCTCTTCCTCAAGTTTATCACAAGTGTTGGTTAGCTTGAGGAATGAAGGGCTTGGCAGGTATACCGCCAGCTTCTTGGGTAGAACAATGGGCCCACCCACGAGCCCTGAGTGAACGTGAACATCCCCCTCCAAATAATTCGGAAACCAAAATCCAGATGAAACTGACCAAAATTCAATAAAGAATGAAAATGAAACTGATGGTGAAGAAAGTTTATTGTCGTAGTATAAATTATCTAATGTATTAAATTAAAAATGAAATAGTACTTAAATTAATAATAACTTACAATAATTTAGGAACTCTCTTACTTACTAATTGATAGTAAATTTAATTATCTCCAATTTATGTTTGCTGACTACTTGATATTACTAAATAAAATTATAAGTTTCTGTGTGTATGATCTCTTTTTATTATTTGTCACCATTTAATTTTTATTCTATGAAAAGCAGATATATCAACTTTAAAATTCTAAATTGCAATTATTGTAGTATATCAAAGTAAGTAAAATTAAATAGAATTAAATACGATCCTATAAATTTTTTAATTTTTTTTTATGAAAAGGTCCGTATAAACACGCTATAGAACATCGTACACTGTTGCGTTCCATTCTGGATGGCGCTTCATCCCGCAACATCGTATGGTAACTTTGTATCGTAACTTTGCATCGAAGGGCCCATCAGTTGTCGGTTTGTTACCGCATCAAAGAGATGGCAGACGCTCATATTACTTATTTGATATATGGACAGGAGTGAGCAGATTCACAGCTTATAGAGTCGGTTTCTTGTTGAGAGAGAATAATAAATCATTGTATACCACACATGGGCATATCGTTTCTTCTCGCATTATCGTCTCCAATATCAAGAAAATATATAAAAAATCCCATTGTAAATATTTTTATTATTAAATCCCTAAATTTATTTAGCATATGTCATATTGCATATCACAAGGTTAAAAGAAAAATAACATATAGAAGTATATTAAAAAACGTTTGGGGATTATAAACTAACATCTAGGTTAAGAATATATTCTATTGATTCATCCGTTACAAACAGGAAGTCGCTAGCATTTCCTTCGCATGCTCTTAATGGGCAATCTTGTATGAGGTGTCGTACTGACTGCGTATCAGCGCCGCAGTCGCAGCTTAGGGAAGGTGCTTTACCCCATTTATGAAGCGCGTCAGCACATCTGTAATGTCCTGTTCTGATTCTATTAAGAGTTGACCAGGTTCTGCGTGGCAGTCCAAAGCCGGGAGGTTTCTCCGTAATGCATGGCATGGCGTCACACTGTGTTGGTAATTCCTCAATCCACTTTGCTAACCACTCATTGTTCAGGCTAAAATTATTTTCCAGGAGCATCTTAGCGGTTCGAGGTGGTGGTTTCCTGAAGCAGAGCCTGTTGATGTTAAGAATATCTTCAAGATCAGGGTGGATCGGGAGTTGCCGATTGACCATAATTTTTTTATATTCGCGGAGAAGCGCATTTGATCTTCGTAGGTTTGGCAGTGCTATATGGCTCAAGGTTGGGAGCCAGTAGGTGGGGTTGATTTGATTATGCCTGATATAAGGCGCATGGTGTTATGCAGTTGCACGTCAATCAGTTTCACTTGGGCACTATTCAGCCAGATCGGGGACCAATATTCTGCTGCAGAGTAGATGAGACCAAGAGCTGAGTATCTCAATGTGCTGGCGGCAGCTCTCCAAGAAGTACCACAGAGTTTTTGTTATATGTTGTTCCTCGTTTACAATTTTGCAGCCAATTTGGACAGGTGGTTTTTGAACGAGTGTCCTGTTGAGGGTGACTCCGAGGTATTTTGGGTGTTGGTTGTATGGGAGAAGGCTGTCCTCAAAGTAGACCTCTAGTGGCCTATTCGCTTGTTTGTTATTGAGATGGAAGCACGAGGTCTCTGTTTTGGTTGGACTTGGCTGGAGTCTCCATTTACGAAAATATTCTCCGAGGGTATTGACATCGGCGGTTAGCATTTCTTCTGTGACCACAGTAGCTTTGTGTCTAGCTGCTATTGCCGAGTCATCAGCATAACCGAACATTCTGGAGCATGTGTCGGGCATGTTACCTATATAGATGGAGAATAGTAGTGGAGCCAATACAGAACCCTGTAGCAAGTCATTGTTCAACTTCCTTTGCTTGCTGTTGGAGGTTCCCATAATAACTTGAAATATTCTGTTAGCGAGCATATTATTCATAAGTCGAGCAGTGATCTTACAGAGAATTTCGCGGAGAAATTTACAGATTAACTCTTACCTCCAAACAGTACTGTATGTTGCGATGAGGTCGATAAACACTTATGTTTTTTGCTGACGTTGGAAGCCTGCCTCTGTGTGTGTGGTAAGTGAAAGAACTTGGTCTAAACAGCTCCGGTTGGGTCGGAATCCCGCTTGTTCATGAGGAAGCCTTTCGAACAATATTGGGCTTATCCTATTATACAAGAGACGCTCTAGAAGCTTGAGCTCATCAGGCCAATTCGTTTGAACTGGCGAGGGATGTTTTCAGTCTGGAGGATGTCGGTGAAAAATTGTGCTAGCCGTAACTAGCAGTGTATTAAAAATTCGAAGCCTGGGGCTTTGCCTGCTTTTACATCCTTCATAGTGGGTGAAATGGCCTCCACTGAGAATGAATGAGAGCACTCATTTATTGGCTCACTCGAAGCTTTTAGAGTTCTGAGTTTACGTTTGACTTGAATGGTATAGGTCCAGTCTTTTGGTGCTCTAGAAACATTTACTAAATGCGATACCACTGAATCTGGGGTAACTGATGTTTTAGTACGTTGAACAGCTTCCGTAGGAGGGACCATGCCTCTCGGCTCTAGAATAAAGTACTAAAGCACTGTCACCCTCAACAAAACAATAGAGCGATTCCTACAATGGGCAGGCAATAAAATATACTATCACGCACCTAATAGTCTAGTATGTAAAAAAAGGTATTTTTTATTTATGTCCGTCAGTATGATGGACGTGGGCCCACGAAGGAGACTAACCGCCTAATATATATGTGCGAGTGTTCCGGGTGTACGCTTTCTGCCGGAAATAAAGTTTTTTCTCAAATCGCAGGTTACCGATTTATTATTGTCCGTCAGAACAAAAATCATTTCTGTGGGTTCAGTTCAATAAAAAAATACCAACATGTTGGTGAAGCCGTTGACACCCAGGTAAGCGTCAAAAACTTGAAAATTCGTAAATTTAAAATTTTCTGAAACATGATGGACAAAAATATTTGTGCCCAACAGCTTAAATATAGACCACATATTAGGTTAAAATGTTACTGACGAACATTTTCCGGACGTTGAAAGAGTTGAAATGGATCAAACTGATTTTTAAGGGTCTCAAAAACCATCTATTATTCAATATGTTGTAAAACTTGGACGAATGGATAAAAAAGGTTCACAAGCTCTCAAAATGTTACTGTAATTGTAAACTATTACAGAAACCATTGACGGATATTCTCGTCGAAACTGCAAGCTCGCTCATCGGTTACATCACAGCAGCTCAAGAGGGATTTTTTATGAAGGGAAATCAGAGATCTGTAAGCCACAAGTGCCATTAAATCGTTAGGTAAATGAGAGATAAACTGGGACAAGAGGGAGATCAATTTTAGGAGAGTGCCGTTAGTATTCTACGTTAGCTTTTGCCTTTCTCGTCTACCAAACTTCTCATAAATATATATAGAATCCATCTGGGAGTGGAATACCACATACGAACAAGGGAGAAATTAGTGTCGCATCCTCCAGACGCCGTATACAAGGTTCTTTTACAATAACACCAAACAAATTTTCTTTAGTTTAGACGTCTCGAATTAGAGTTACAGATATTATATAAAGTACAGACATCATATAATACTACTTTATTTATAGGCTACATTTACTGGTTATCGGCTCTTTACCTATTTAAACCTCTTCATATTCAATTTAATAATTACAGTTATACAATATACAAAGATTCTTTATTTACACTACATTATTAGTTAGTTTTAGAGACATTTCCATTGTAGCTACTTAGTGAAACACACGGTACGTTTAATTTGCTGTTGAATTCAACATAATTTGACCAAATAAAAGAATCTCGAGAGTTTTAAATTGAACAATATCTAATAAGTCTCTTTCGGCGTGGACATAATTCCTTCGGACTCTCTGAATTCACTATTGATTTAAGTTGCTTAACGAGGTCGAAATGATCCCTTTTTGCTGCTGGAAAGAATTTATTCTAAATCAGTGAATATAATTGATGTGACAGGAATGAATAAAACTTAATAATGGTCTCAAACTTTTTCAATTTAAAAAGTAATAAAATATTGCTCGATTTTAACCTCTGGTCATCATCGACATATTTTTGCTTAATATATTAGTGCATTTGGCAAACCTAGTTGAAAGTTGAAATTGACATACTTTCACGGAAACAACAATACATTTTTGTAAACTTTTCTCTAAATTATGGAATTACTTTAAAGTTTTCTAGTCACGAAAACAATTACTTACTTTCTGTTTTAGGATTTGCTGACACGATAACGTCTGAGACATTTTCTTCCAGAATTTGTCAACAATATCACTTATTTTTCTAGTTTGAATGTCGCGTTTAGTGTTTTTAGTTGTTTTTCTCTTTCACTGTTTCTCTAAAGGAAGCAGGGCTGATAAGTGTAAAATGTTTTTTAGTTGACAGTAATTTAAAATATCTTCATTTTACATTCATAATCACATATAGACCAGAAAAATGAGTACTGGGCTTCTAGGATAGTGCTCAAGATTTGTCCTAAGGTTTTTATACATCGATGGAAAGCTCTGCCCATTTATCACATTCTGAAGTTTTCACTTAATCTCTTGTATGCGTAACTCTCCATCTTGATAAAATGGCGGAAATCGAGCATTTAAATAACGGCTAATATATAACGATCCACTTGATCGTTTGAGCTGATATTTTTTTTAATAAAAACTTTATAAAGTGTTGAAAAAGAAAGGTGTTTACGTCTTATCCGTTAAATCCACGATTCCCACAACAAAACTATAAAAAAGACATTTGCACAATTTCAGTATTTCATAAGCTGTTTTCGATAATCTGTTAGTTAAGAAACGCCTTAAATACAATCAGTGATTATTTCCTCGAAACTAGATAAACACACAACAGTGTGATCATTACTTTTCAAATACTGCTCCTTATCTACCGTAATTTTCTAGTTATTATAAACATACTCACATCAAAGACATAGCGTCTGTAATGTGGTAATAATCACATTCATTCCAGTAGTTTGTGATCCAGTGATGTTTGTGTATGCCTGTGATGGAAAAATTCTTAATTACACGGGCCCACAAAAACAGAAAAGTATCCTGGTCTAGTGGCCAAACCCACATATTCCCATGTATTTTTGCTCGCTGAACACGAATCTGGCATTAAAATAGTACCTTCCTGGACGAATTTGTGAGTTATGATGGAAAAAAAGTTCGAAATCCATCAATTCGTCGTATTAACCTTACATATTCCAGACAATTGGAAGTAGCGTTGGCGTAAATTCAAGACAGCTCCAATACATACTTTCGAGATGGTAATGATATAGCAAATAACAATAATCTCGTAACCCAACAATAACCCAACAATAACCCCACAATAATCCAACGATTCAATAACCCAATGACTGAACAAATCAGCAATTCATATTACCAAAGTTCAGTGATGCATTCGTACTCTTTTATCTTCAAAAGATATACGTAATGACCAATAAAATAACAATAACCCAACGGCCCAATAACCTAATAACCCAATAAATCAGCAATTCATATTATCAAGTGTAAGCTTTATGCTATTTGAGCCGCAAAATCCGAACATAGCATCGAAATTAGGTTTAGACGTCACAATTTTTTTATAGTCTATTTATAGTCGAAAAATCGACCAGGCATGGAACAAAATGACAGCTTAATAAAATTTAGGTAGGAAAAAAACTATTAAAGTTTAGTAATACTAATGAATTTTAGTTGCTA
The DNA here is from genome assembly GCA_936432065.2 of Rutpela maculata. NCBI lineage: Eukaryota > Metazoa > Arthropoda > Insecta > Coleoptera > Cerambycidae > Rutpela > Rutpela maculata. The sequence goes on from OW386285.2 coordinate 246,146,992, forward strand.
CTTATTCTTGACACCAAACCAAGTGTAAAACTACTCCTCAAAAGTAAAATCTCTAGTATACGTATGAAAATATAAAATGAAATCGCTCCTTTCGTTTGTTCGTCATTTTCTAATTTCAGAAATGACCAGAAATATGAGTGGGTGGGAGCGACAAAATATATTCGAGAAAACTTTCTCCTGATTAATCGATGGCCCGTCGTTTTCTGGTCACTGCTAGAGAAAGAAAACTCTCTTAAATAGAGCAGAAGATAAAATAGGCGTATATATACGACTATGCACTTAATCTCATTAACACTACGTAAAAACCGCTGCCCAAGGAATCCCTACTTCCAAATCCAGATTTTCTATCCAAATCACTCAAAACGAAAAAATTTTGTAAGTGGAAATAATTGTTTATGGAACTTTAATAATATAATATTTGAAATCCTCTACCCCAAAAACCCATAAAACGATACCCCACATCGGTAGTGAGGTGGGGGTAGTGATAGGGGGTGGTAGTGGGGGTGGATGAAGTAAAAAATATTTTGAGGTTTCTGGTTCTTGTACACACACTAAATCACATTTTTCTTTCATCCCCTTTAATAATGAGGTGAGGGTGGTAATGGGGGTGGCTAATGCCAAATTTTTTTGAGACCTTAGCTTCTTTTGTATATACTAAATACCAATTTTATGGGCTTTTACCTGCTTGATTTACCTATTTACCCCAAATTTACCTCAATTTACCCCCCACCCTTCGACGGAACAAGATGAAAATATAATCTAGTTCTAGATCTCATTATAGTACATATGTGTACCAAATTTCAAGTCAATATCTCAAACGGTTCCAGAGTAAACGTGCGCACAAAAAAAAGTTACAGACAGACACACAGACCGACATACAGACCGACATACAGACCGACAGACAGACCGACAGACAGACCGACAGACAGACCGACAGACAGACCGACAGACAGACCGACAGACAGACAGACAGAATTTTTTTTTCTCTCAAACTTAAAATCTCGACGTTTCATGACATTCTAAGCCTATTTGAACATAAAAATTTTTTAAAATTTTTTTGTCGTTACTATACTTCCACTGGATGTGGAAGTAAAATAATTGTGTCATATTTGATCAAAATATTATTAAAGTAGGTATTAGTTGAGGGCCACGTCCGACTACATCTTCTACTCATTTTTATCTGACATAAAATGGCTTAAAAAAACGAACTGATTTTATTTTTAAGTTTGCTTATCTCATCATGCTTAAGCAACTATCTCTTTAAAGAACAGTCATAAAATATATTTTTCTACGACTAGCGAATAATTCATTAATTATCAATACGTTATTAAACTGATTTTATTTTTAAGTTTGCTTATCTCATCATGCTTAAGCAACTATCTCTTTAAAGAACAGTCATAAAATATATTTTTCTACGACTAGCGAATAATTCATTAATTATCAATACGTTATTAAACAAGTAATGTGACTTATTACTCACGGCCGTGAGTAATAATGTATTGCTCAATAGGCAAGGATCAATCTAAAGAGTTTACATTCATCACTCAACTGCTTTTGTGAAGTTCAATAACATCGCATATGTCACAATTCAATTCAAACTCTCACGCACATTGCACATGTAGATTTATTTAAACCTTAAAATTGATATCAGCTTTTTCTAATTTGCACAAATTTGTTGTGAATAATGATTTCAAGATAAAATTAACGGCAACAAAACTATAACTAGTAAGTCGAAAGTAAAAAAATATCACTTTTCATACGCTCCTCTGGGGTAGAATTTGGATTTCTCCGGTGTGATTCGCGATGTTCATCAAATGCAATTCTTCCTTTCTCCATGATGACATCGTATGGCCCTTCAACTCATGTATTACGGAAGATCTGAAAGTTTAAAGATTTCGTGTTGCACCTTCCTTGCGGATTGCAAAAGCAGACGCCTCAACACGGTTTTTATCGAATAAGTATCACTCCTAGCTCAAAAATTAAAAATCTCCAAGGAAAAGCTTATAAGCTGAAGAACAATTTGTTGTTTCTAAAATATCTGTAAAATTATTTTTTTCGGAGACAGGGAGGTTTAAAAATGGCGTCGAACGAGGCGTCGAATGTCTTTAATTGATTGATTGATTGATTGATTTACCAGCGTGCGGTAGGCATTACTGCCACTCCCAAATTATACAGCTGGGCCTGCTACGTCCACGTTGGGTTGGACTAAGGTCATGCTTGTTGCCAGCAGCGAGAGCCACATGGCGCATGGTAAAGGAATGTGGGATGGGACGTGTAGGTATTTGTGAGATGCGTTACCGCATGATGTCGTGAGGGAGCGTTTAAGCCCCCTTTTTTTGTATTTTTGGTTCTGGGTTTCTGCCTATTCTGGATCTTCTCTTGTGAGATCTGTTGCTGCGTTGTGTCGCTGCTATCTGTGCTCCTATTTTTGTACTTCTACAAGTCTTCTTCTTCTTCTTCTTCTTCTTCTGAGGCTTCTGATTCCTCCGTTTCTGATTCTGGTAGAGTATATATCGCTCCGATTTCTTTGTGAAATTCATTCTTTCCCCTCGCTTTTCTTTCCCAGTATGTTTGGTCCTTTCCCAGTTTGTTCATGATCCTCTCGATTGTTGTTTCTCACGTGTAACATGGTCTCCCCATTTTAAGTTTGCTGCTGTTCAGTGTTAGTGCTTTCTTCAGTAGGTGTGTTGGTTCCCTTCTTTGAACGTGTCCCCAGTACTTCATTGCGTACATTTCTATCCTTTTTGTGATTTCCACGTGTAACCTGGTCTCCCTGTTTTAAGTGTAGAATTTAATGTAGAATTTTTCACTTATCAACGAGCGTAATTTTGACCTGAAAACCTCATTTGATAATTTACTTAAGAAAAATATTACGTAATCAGATTCACAACACTATATTGTAACACCCACAACGTCAAAAAATATGCAATACCACAAAACACACTCCTATTAAACTAGACACCAACAAAAAGTCAGGATCAAAAACACTTCTCTGTGATACCTCTCCTCCCCTCCATTCCCCTCTCCTTTTGATCCGCTCTACCGCACCACACCAAAAACATTGCACCTAGCTCTGGATCATATACAAAACCAATCACCACTCACAAAATCACATTTGTTCCAATAAAATTAAGAAACCAAATTAAAGATTACGCAGGCCGACAATAAAAAGGGAATGTTATTTTGTCCAAAACCGTCTAATACTATGTTTTTTGATATTCTGACAGCAATTCTGATATTAAAGAAAAAAACTACCGCATCAGTTTTTATTTACCACCTTTTTCATCCTCTAAAAAGGGTAAAAAGAAAGGTCTTGTCCTAAGGTTCGGATCTAACTTTTGTGAAGTATCTTGACGTGTTGAAGCTAATTTTGGGCAAAAAAATTCTATCGTGTCAGTTTCCCTCAGCTACCCCCAGTAGATAAAAGGAGCTTGTAGAGGAAAACGAATACGATAGAAATTTTCCTGTTGTGGCTTCAGCGCGTCAAAATATTTTATTTTTTTTTGCTGAAATAATGTATTACCTGACCCTCAATAAATTTTTGCTGTTTCGAGCACTCGCTTTTTTAAAAAAAATTACTTTGAACCATATATGCATTTTCAAGAAAACGTATTTTTTTTGAAATATTGAAATACTGCTCATAGCAAATACATTAATTGATAATAAGTAATCAACAGTTTCTGTGGAACAATCACAAAAGACGCTTTAATCAAGTTCAAAAATATCGCGCATGCCACAACTTAATTCATTCTGTTATGCAAACGTTAATGTGTCATGCACATAATAACTATTTAGATCCATTTAAAATTACTATCAGGTTATTTTACTAAGTTTGTTGTGAAAAAAATGTGACATCTTTTTTTAGCCATGATAAAATTACCGCTACTAAAAATATAACTATTTTTATTAATAATTAAATTTGTTATATTAAACGTTATGTAAAATTCTCAAAATTATTATTTGATTCAAATTTACCTTAAAGTATAATTTTCTGTGGAGAAGTCGTTGAAAACGTATAGTATTCTACTCACGTGTAATAGCTATTACTCACTCGGATGTATTACGACACTTGCCTTCAGCTCGTGCCGTAAACATCATCCTATTGAGTAATGGCCATCATTACGCATTCGTTGAATAATACACTATATCTAATTATGATTTCCCAAGTAATTAGTTATGTATGAATAATATCTCCTTAATTATCTTTTGTTGTGCAAGATACCTGCCCTGAATGCCGCTTGGCACATAAAAACATTTAACTCAATTCTCTAATTTGCAGAACAATTTTGTTGAAACTGGAATACCAAAATTTATTTTAACTGCTAAGTTGTAATACACGAAGAATTAATTGCTGGCAATTTAATTTAAATACATATCACAGGTTTCGTGTGGCACAAAATTCCGTGTATTTTTATTCAATTGTTTCAAAAACTCTCATCGTTTCCAGTTGTTTTGGAACGTGAAATTGTTATGTATTTAATTTCATACATGACAGAATTTCACCCTGAATATAATAAAAATATGACACATAACATTAATTACTTTTTTTACCACGTTTAACAAATTAAATCCACTCAGAAAATAATGGATTGGCGCAAAATTAAAAATTGATTTTACCGCACCTTAAGATATTGCAGGTGTTGCTGTCGCTACTACTAGCGACAATGACAACAACTACTTTAAAAACCTCCGTTTTATAATATAACGTAGTCTAAAAATCTATACAGAACGTTCCAAACTCATCAGAGCTTAAGAAAATTCTGCTGGAAAAATACAAAATTGCAGTTAATGTGACTAGATTTTGACTGCTTGGTCTCTCTTAATATTCTTTAAAGTGTATCAGCCAGATTTTCTGACTGACTATATTATACGAAAAATTTTACATTTTACATACATCTATTGGACAGGATTTAGACAATAAGTTCTGATTATGGTATAACTGTAAATTACAACAAAACTAAAATTATTATTGCAGACCGAGCAAATGATAACCACCCAGGGATATTAATGATAGGTGAATGTAAGGTAGTAAACAAGATATTGTCAGTGGCGGATCTAAGGGGAGGAGCAATGGAGGCAATTTCCCCCCACCCTTGAGACGAATTCCACAGCAAATGTGCCCGACTTGGCCCGAGTTCACACCAGTAGGGGTCAAGCGCGACGCGGACGTCGTTTGTTCAGTAGTAATGTAGTAGTTTAATATTTTCTTATCTATTGTGTTATGTTACAAAGTAAATCTATACCAAAGAGATTTTTTTTTAGTTTCTTTTTATCTTGTCAATGTTTATTTTTATAAGTACCTAGTACTTAAGTATATATTTATTTTTTCAACTTAGTAATATATGAAATAAAAATATATTTCTTATAATTTATGTTTCACTTCAACCGGATGGTGTACCTTTTAGCTCTTGTGGATAATACTGGGACTGCGAATATGAAATTCGGCGGGAAATACAAATAGCATGATTGAGAACTTGCCTGTTGAGCAAAATTTAGCATGACAGAAATATAACGATATCCACAAAGATTAGATTTGCTAACATCCTAGTTCTCTCCATTTTTCTTTCCGTTCGTCAGACATTGTCCGTTAGGGAAGTAGACAGACGGTGTACTGATGTTTTCGAGATGTGGTTCTGGAGACCTTTGTCACGAATTTCCTGTACATCCCATCTCACTAATACCCCGGCTATCCAAGAAATACGTCCCCAAAACCCAATCTCTAGTATCGTATTTTTCCGAATTCTCTTACTTTTTGGTCACATCAACCGGAGAGAGGACAATATAGAATGATTGACAGTACTGGAAAAGTTAGACAGCAAGAGGTAAAGAGGACGCCCTTCAAAACATTGAGCTGTGTCACCAAGGAGCTGATAGAAACAATTTTAATGAGACTGTGCGCCTGACAGGCAACCGTGGTAGTTAGTTGCGAGGTCGACGCAGCGCTGGAATCGCCCTGCGGTGATGCGAACGAGACGACACGTGAGCCGGTCTCTTTGGTTCTCGCGGTGATAGAGCAAGCAGCAAATGGCTCGCCGTTAAATTAACAAATAAGTGTTCAATATCTTTAGTGGAGATGGGATGTTTCTCAAATTGAATACTTGTACGATACTTGAATAATACTTGTCAATACTCGTATGATACTTGAATAATATGTGCATACTACTTGCATAATATTGGTATAGTGCTTGCATACTACTTGCATACTACTTGTATAATACTAGCATATTACTTGCGTAATATCAATTAATACTTTATGATGTTCTAAAACACAAGTACCGTTTAGCTATTTCAATATGGTTACTAAATATTACTGACTGATTTCATCGCTAACTTGCTGAACAACCATGTCGCTTCCACATAAACTGTAGTCAATACGGCCAAACTCGAAAGAGATTGTATAATCACTATTACTGGGAGGCAGTTACGACGTTCGATTAATAATTATTGGGAACTACGTCATAAATGGTTTTTTTGCTGTTTAATTTCACATGGTTGGATCACGAAGAATTTTTCTTTAAACGTAGGAGCCAAGATCTTATTGCAGCCATTTTCTCGTTACGGGCGTGGAAGCCAAGAGGTGTATTGACATCAATCAACCGATTCCAGCTAGAGGGATTTCTCGGAATGTATGGTCAAATCAGCTGTTCACGAAGTTAAGTGCATATTAGTAATTTATATGTTTCTGAATATCACTTCTCTAACAACTTATGAAATTTAATTGGCCTATGCCAGATTTTATTATTCATTTAATTAAAATCGTGCGAGCTATGCAATCGCTGCATTAACCTAAGAGCAAAAATTTTAGAGTGCCCTATGCATCTGCTAATCTTATTGATGTTAAATTTTATATATTTTAAGATACAGGGTGTTTATAATCATGTGGTAATGGATGTTTCCAGTTAATTTACCGGTGATTGAAGGTTTGTGTTAGACGTCGACACAAAGCCTACAAGGGGAATCTGTCGCCTTTTGCGCCCACTTCCCTTTTTTTGTAACTTTTGGTTATTACCAATTTCACCGTGTGTACGTATTTTTGTTACGTTTCATAATTCTGCCGTGAGGTATTTTTTTATGTCATTCAATGTTTATCCTTCATTGGTTATTACCAAATTTTTTCTTGTGTAAAAATATTGTTGTTACATTTTTGTAACTTTGCCGTGTGGCGTACTTTAGAGATTTTTTTTGGTCGTTACCAAATTTTACCTTATGTAGATATTTTTATTCCATTTCATAATTCTGCCGTGTGGTATATTTTTATAGTAAAGTAAATTAATGTTATCACTTGTTAATTTTATTAGTTATTACGGTTAAGTCAGTGATAAGTTTTTGGCGACCGATTTATAAAGGTTGCGTAATTAATCACAAATTTGTGATCATTATATTGTCTATTATAGATTTCTGATTATTACGTAGTGTTTATGGGTTCACTAGTTATTGCTAAAATTGTTGGGTATCAAGCAACAGACTGTGGAATTAAATTGAGTACTAAATTGTTACTTTTATAGTAGGGTTTGTTCACCCGATATTTAGCTGCAGTATCTAAGTGCAGATTGTAAATTCTTTCATCAGTAACTATACGGTAATAGATTTCTTTATAAAATATCATTTCATAACCTCGGTTAAGCATTCTGCCTAGCTTAAGATAATTTTATGGATAAAAATTCTGATTATATCTCAACCATATTTAATTACCACAGTATATGAGTTTATTCACGCACCCTAGTTAAATTTGCAAGATTCCGACAAATTACAGAACATGAAAACACGAAACACCCATATTGCAATTTTCTAACTCGACGGAAGATGAATTTTCTGGGAACAACAATGCAGAAAACGTCCATTCCATTTTTTATACGTATGTCTAAATTTCTACCAATGATTTAATCAAGGAAACGGATAGGTCGCGATACCTCACGGGAACCACAAAAAATTACATTTTACAAATTCATTCACTCCCACGAGCAACTTTCAAATCGTCAATGATTGTTTTGAGCAAAAATTCTCAAATTACACTGAAAACGGACGGTTCGCGATGACAAAATTTTCTACTTTGAAAATTGGGAAATTTTCTAATTTTCTCTTCATTAGCCGCTTGCACAAGGCAAAAATGTCCGTTCAAATTTTTATAGAGTTCCAGATACTGTACTTCAATACAAAAACCAGGAAACAGACGTGTCGGGATAACAATTTTAGCCCATTTTTTACATGTTCATTATTGTGTTTCGATCATTTAGCAACATTGAAAACTTTCACCATAAAGGACTTTTTTCTTTATTTGAGTATAAACTGTCTGAAAAAGTTTCAAATTTTCATGTCGCGATGAGGCTGAAAATTCTGGTCGATGGCTCCCGTACTGTTATGATGTAATAGTATTGTAATCATCATCGCACATGATGATTAAATAGGTGTAATATTTTAATATAAATGCAACTTTTACTTCCTCGCTCACCGAAGGAAATTATTTTAATTTTGTTTTTCTGCTATTCTGATGACGTACTTTGATTAAATGCAAAAAAGGTATAATTAATATTTTCTGTGGAATCAGCCATTTTGGAAGTGAAAGCTATCTTTTGACTGTTGCAGAGCATCAGTGTGTCAGCGTATGTGAACATAAAATTTATAAAATGCAACCGTGCAAGTAGAGAGTTACCTGTTTGAACATTGACATTATAATACTAAAGAAAATTAAATGTTGAAACAGGTAATAATATAACTAAAGTACGTCATCAGTATAGCAGAAAATCAAAATATAAAAAAAAACATTTAAATTTACCTCCTTTAAGCACGTCCATGATGATGATGATTACAATTACATCATGCGATGACTGTCACTTACATACATCCAATTATCTAATTTCATTGTATTATTACAGAGCATTCCAGAGATGTTAATCATATCGTGAATTTTAGTTACCGCATTTAGGCGGTCGTTTTTGCCTAAAAATATCGTCAGAAATCGGCACCCGAAGTTTGCATCATCTTTCCATTGACACCCTATATAGTCTAGGTGATTGTTTAAATTGTTTACTTTCTCAGTACTTATAGTACTCACTGCTCAGTACTTATAATATATTTTTTTTAAATACACGCACCTGATAAACAGTTAAGAAACTGTTGAAAGTTATTTACATTAATATACTTAAAATTATTTTCATTTCATTATTTTTCTTTTCTTTTCTTTTCTTTTCTTTTCTTTTCTTTTCTTTTCTTTTCTTTTCTTTTCTTTTCTTTTCTTTTCTTTTCTTTTCTTTTCTTTTCTTTTCTTTTCTTTTATTTCTTTCCCTACAATTTCTTTACTCTTCTTCAGTATTCACAGCAGTTTCACATGTTAAAGGTAGGAAAGACACCATGTCTTATAACGTATCAGGTTGTCTTTGAGTATCTAGTAGGTTTCAGATACACTGTAGTCGAGTAGTTTGGTCTAGGTCTTAATCCGACCAATGCTTATCTACAAGCTTGCAGGTTTCAATTTACCACAATTTGCACACTTGCACGCGTTTGCAATACAGGTAGCTTCCTTGTGAATTTGTCTACATCCCATGCAACGTTAATGTAGTTGCACACTGATGCACAGTATTAGTGGATTAATCCCAGACACAACTTATCTACTTGCGTTTCACCAACAATGCTAACATTATCTGATTGATTAAAACTAAAGTACAACTAAAGATGTATGCACTCAACCAATTATGTCATCCCTACCTAAACTGTATCTTAGTTTGACGAACCGTGACCAAATAACAAATACAGTGGATTATTGGGATAGATCCTCTGTCTCAAAAGCAGTCTTTATTATTTGTAACATTTCTAATGAACCTTAAGTTACTGATATCCATTCTATGATTATTATCAAAGGCAAGGGCAAGACTAGACTATTCAGATTTTTAAGATGGGCTATATGTTTCTTAAATATTGGTGTAATTGTACGATTTGTTTGTCCAACATACATCAGACACGTAATGTAAAAATTCAAAATTATGCATATAAATATATAAAATTTAAAGAGAACAGTGAAAAGTAGTATTTTAGTTCTTATACTTTGGACCACAAAGTGAAGAACACTGAGAGCTGATATTGGTTTCAATTCCACATTAAGATTTAAAACTACTAAGCACCCTACCTGTGTCAAGAATGTTGGATTTGCTATAAAATAACCATTCTGACTGGTCTATGGAACTTAAATAGAATGTTTGTATAGAAAATTATATGCAACAAGACAAATGTAATTAAACACAATTGTAGATTTTTAATGCAATAAAACCATCAACCACGATGTACGCCCTTTGCCAACAAGCGGCCAATTCATCGATTTAATCTTGGTCAGTTTGTAGATTTGTTGTACGACAAGTTGAAATATTTGTCTCGTTTAAATAAAACTTGAAAATAGACGTTATAAAAATGATTACAGTACATCTCAATTATTACTCCAGATATCGATTATTATGCCATCCTTGAATCTTATAAGGTTAAAGTAAATAGTTCCTTCCTCCAATATTCTGACATTCAAGAAGTTCCTGTGATGTAATAAGAAATCATTAGTGATGAAGTGACATTAAAAAAATAACCAGAGAATTTTTCCACAATTGAACCAATACACAAAATCATGGTATTGACGGGGAAGGTCTATACAACGTGATCTACCAAGAAATGCGGAAAATAAAATGGTGTGCTAGTCTTCAATGTGGGAAATCCCCTGCAAAATTTTAGAGGATTCTGAGGTAATTTAGTATATTAAATTATTAGTCAATTTGCGAAGATACACTACTGATCTCGCTACTGATGTTGAGTAAGTCCTGACCTAATTCTGAAGAGGTCGACGAACTTATGGTGAAAGAACGTATTCGAGTTGTTTACATTTCCGTAATTGGCATAAAAAGTGAAGCCGGCCGGCGAGATAAAAATAGAGGTCTACACGCGATCGAACGGCAGGTAGTCAACGTTGTTGGTACGCTTTAAAGATAATTGGAATTCCAGCGGACCAATTCACTTTTACGAATGAGTTCAAAGCATGCCGACAAGGCTGGCTGCGTGTCGCTGGATCATGTGTAGACCCCTAGAGAGCCGCGTTTTTTGCTTCCGGTCGAACAATAGTTACACGGCCGTGTCATTGACCGTTTAACTAAATATCTCGTATATCTGCTTGTCACTGAGATCAATATCTTCGATTTATTTCGGTATTTTTGTAGTGTGATTTGATTAAAATCAAAAAGTAACTTCTATCTTATCTAGCTTTGCTGTCCGTAGTGGCAATCCCAAGTCTGATAAAGTGATATGGTTGTACCGCGTTACGTTAGATTAGTTGAAGTCATTGGCGGCGCATTTCTACAAAAAAATAAGGTAATTTTTTTGGTCATTTTTTAAAAATTTTTCATTTTTTTTACTCCTTTCGGTGGGGAGAACCTACTGTTAAATTTTCCGCATGTCCTGGTAGATCACGTTGTATAAATCATATTTATTTTACACAGTTATATTTTTATTGAACGACCGGTTTCGGATTTGTTGTTATATTGAACCTTTTAATAAAAATTTAATAAATCTCATGTCTAATATACTTATCTGAAAATTGAGTGAAGTTTCTGCTCCAAAACCGCTAACACAATCAAATTATTGATTGATTGATATAAGAGCGAGCGGTAGGCATCTCTGTCACTCCAGGGAACATTCTGCCTTGCCGGCTACGTCCACGCTGGGTTGTCATTTTGGTTTCCACAGATGAGAGACATGTGTGAAAAGAGATGTAGATATTTGTGAGATACATTGCCTCATTGTCATGAAAGAGTGTTTAAGCTCCCCTTTTGTGTTTTTGCTTCTAGACTTCTATTTCTTCTAAGTCTTCTGTTTCCTAGAGAGCTTATAACTTTGCAATTTCTTTGTGGTATCTCGTTTCTTCTTGCTGTATTTTCCAGTATGTTTGGTCCTTTTCTAGTCTGTTCATAATCCTCTCAATAGTCTCTTGAGATAAACCAAAAAAAGGCAAGAAGCCCAAAGGTTCTGTGATTGGACCGCAATACATCTGCCCAACAACTTTCAATAATAAAATTTTCGATAAAAAAGAACCTAGCAGCGGAAATTTGAAATGAGGGGTGATTTTCCGGTTTATGGTAGTGGGTCGAGGGTAGGTCGGAAAATATTGTCACCATCATGTTCCCCGTCCTCGAAAACGGGGAATAGATGTCTTGCGGTCCAGTCACAAAACTTTTGGGGTCAAAGTTTTAACTCAAGGGGCTATAATTTTTGCTGCCAACGATGTTTCCCTATTACTTCCACGTCCAGTGGAAGTATAGTAACGACAAAAAAAATTTTAAAAATTTTTATTGCCCAAATAGGCTTGTCGAGATTTTAAGTTTGAGCGAAAAAAAAGTTTCTGTCTGTCGGTCGGTCTGTCTGTCTGTCTGTCTGTCTGTCTGTCTGTCTGTCTGTCTGTCTGTCTGTCTGTCTGTCTGTCTGTCTGTCTGTCTGTCTGTCTGTCTGTCTGTCTGTCTGTCTGTCTGTCTGTCTGTCTGTCTGTCTGTCTGTCTGTCTGTCTGTCTGTCTGTCTGTCTGTCTGTCTGTCTGTCTGTCTGTCTGTCTGTCTGTCTGTCTGTCTGTCTGTCTGTCTGTCTGTCTGTCTGTCTGTCTGTCTGTCTGTCTGTCTGTCTGTCTGTCTGTCTGTCTGTCTGTCTGTCTGTCTGTCTGTCTGTCTGTCTGTCTGTCTGTCTGTCTGTCTGTCTGTCTGTCTGTCTGTCTGTCTGTCTGTCTGTCTGTCTGTCTGTCTGTCTGTCTGTCTGTCTGTCTGTCTGTCTGTCTGTCTGTCTGTCTGTCTGTCTGTCTGTCTGTCTGTCTGTCTGTCTGGCTGTCTGGCTGTCTGTCTGTCTGTCTGTCTGTCTGTCTGTCTGTCTGTCTGTCTGTCTGTCTGTCTGTCTGTCTGTCTGTCTGTCTGTCTGTCTGTCTGTCTGTCTGTCTGTCTGTCTGTCTGTCTGTCTGTCTGTCTGTCTGTCTGTCTGTCTGTCTGTCTGTCTGTCTGTCTGTCTGTCTGTCTGTCTGTCTGTCTGTCTGTCTGTCTGTCTGTCTGTCTGTCTGTCTGTCTGTCTGTCTGTCTGTCTGTCTGTCTGTCTGTCTGTCTGTCTGTCTGTCTGTCTGTCTGTCTGTCTGTCTGTCTGTCTGTCTGTCTGTCTGTCTGTCTGTCTGTCTGTCTGTCTGTCTGTCTGTCTGTCTGTCTGTCTGTCTGTCTGTCTGTCTGTCTGTCTGTCTGTCTGTCTGTCTGTCTGTCTGTCTGTCTGTCTGTCTGTCTGTCTGTCTGTCTGTCTGTCTGTCTGTCTGTCTGTCTGTCTGTATGTCTGTATGTCTGTATGTCTGTATGTCTGTATGTCTGTATGTCTGTATGTCTGTATGTCTGTATGTCTGTATGTCTGTATGTCTGTATGTCTGTATGTCTGTCTGTCTGTCTGTCTGTCTGTCTGTCTGTCTGTCTGTCTGTCTGTCTGTCTGTCTGTCTGTCTGCCTGTCTGCCTGTCTGCCTGTCTGCCTGTCTGCCTGTCTGCCTGTCTGTCTGTCTGTCTGTCTGTCTGTCTGTCTGTCTGTCTGTCTGTCTGTCTGTCTGTCTGTCGGTCGGTCGGTCGGTCGGTCGGTCGGTCGGTCGGTCGGTCGGTCGGTCGGTCGGTCGGTCGGTCGGTCGGTCGGTCGGTCGGTCGGTCGGTCGGTCGGTCGGTCGGTCGGTCGGTCGGTCGGTCGGTCGGTCGGTCGGTCGGTCGGTCGGTCGGTCGGTCGGTCGGTCGGTCGGTCGGTCGGTCGGTCGGTCGGTCGGTCGGTCGGTCGGTCTGTCTGTCTGTCTGTCTGTCTGTCTGTCTGTCTGTCTGTCTGTCTGTCTGTCTGTCTGTCTGTCTGTCTGTCTGTCTGTCTGTCTGTCTGTCTGTCTGTCTGTCTGTCTGTCTGTCTGTCTGTCTGTCTGTCTGTCTGTCTGTCTGTCTGTCTGTCTGTCTGTCTGTCTGTCTGTCTGTCTGTCTGTCTGTCTGTCTGTCTGTCTGTCTGTCTGTCTGTCTGTCTGTCTGTAACTTCTTTTGTGCGCACGTTTACTCTGGAACCGTTTGAGATATTGACTTGACATTTGGTACACATATGTACTTTAACGAGATCTAGAACTAGATTATATTTTCATCTTGTTCCGTCGAAGGGTTGGGGGGTAAATTGGGGTAAATTTGGGGTAAATGGGTAAATCAAGCAGGTAAGAGTCAATAAAATTGGTAAAAATTTTTGGCATTAGCCACCCCCATTACCACCCCCACTTTCTTATTAAAGGGGATGAAAAAAAAATGTGATTTAGTGCATGTACAGGAACCAGAAATCTCAAAATATTTTTTTACTTCATCCACCCCCCACTACCACCCCCCTATCACCACCCCCACCCCACTACCGATGTAAGGTATCGTTTTATGGGTTTTTGGGGTAGAGGATTTCAAATATAATATTATATTAGTTCCATAAACAATTATTTTCACATACAAAGTTTTTTCGTTGTGAGTGACTTGGATAGAGAATCTGGATGTGGAAGTAGTGATTCCTTGGGCAGCGGTTTTTTAGTTTGTGACTGTTTAGTATTTTTTTAGTAAATGTGTAGGTTCCCTTCTTTGAACTTGTCCCCAGTTCCTCATTGCGTATGTTTCTATCATCTTCGTAACTGTTTTCTCTCTCATTAAAGTTGACATTTTATGTCATTGCTTTAGTCTCAATAGTTTTGCAACTAGTTGGACGATGTCTCTTTTAGCTCTTCTCAGACTTCTTCTATTGGTTTTTGTCATTGCCGCGCCATGACAGCGTATGTCATCGTTGGCAGTATGATTATTATGGAATCCTAGTGCTCAGGCTTCATGATCATTTATTTTTCTCGATAAAACGTATAATAACTCATGTAACGCTTTAGACCATTTTAATTTTGTCAGTAACTCTTATTTTTATTTGTTTCGTCAGAAATATGCCTTAGCACCAAGATATTCCTATATATTTCAATTTGTTCCTTGCTCTTAGAAAGTAGTCGCCAACTTTGCTTTCTTCTCCCCTCACCGGGCTCTCATTTATTGACGGGACTCGCACCATTATTAGACTCCTCTTGAGGTGTATTTTCAGTCCAATTGTGTCCAGTAGCCGTGTGTGACACGAGTGTGACCAATTCTTAGCCTTCGAAGTATCATTTTGTGTCTTCTGCTCATAACTGGTATATATTTTTACGTTAGTTCTAGGTTGTATCGCACACAGTTTAGTATTTGACTATCCCGCAGATTTTGCCATGTATTTATATTTGTTTGTTTTAGCCAGTTCTTTAAATATTTATGGACTTAGACCACCTCTACTAGCATGTTAAACTCTAAGGCTTCCTTAGCTGCTTGGTCGGCTTTCTCATTACTGGCAATACCTGGTTATAGAGATACCTTGAGAGGCAAGTAAGTAGTAAGTCTCATGCATGTTTTCAGCCAAAGGATTTTAAGTTTACATGTTGTTTATAGAGTGGATGGATGTGAGTTTGTGAATATTGCAACCGTCTCATTCGTATCTATTACAGTTTTGAGTGCCATTAGGTTTCCGTATAATTCCCCAGTATGTATATTACAGTAGATAAGGAGTATATACCTTGCTATGGTAAAGTTTAGCGTGGTAACTGAGCAGCTGACACTATTTTCGTTTTATGAAGCATCAGTCTATAGGATATTATCAAAGTGTTCCGAGGTGATGACTTTTAAGAAAGTTTGTTTAAGGATGAAATTAGAAGTTTCATGCTTCCTATATTTACACAGCGAGGGATTAATGGAAGGCAATGTTTTTACCGAAGATGGTATACGTGAGATAAGGTTGGCAGGTATCTTGGCGATATTCCACCTAATAAAGTTTGTAATATTTGTGGGATTGGATAAAATCTTTTGAGAGGGGTTAGATGGTAATATTTGATTAGAATTTGAGTAGAATTGAAGATACTGAAAATTGGATTGTTTAGGTTAGAATTTGTTCACGGCGCCAACTTAGCAAAAGAGGAAGATCATGTGTCTCACATAGAGGGATTAAATCGAGCTAGATCTAAAGGCACCAAGACAAATACAAAATGTGAATGCACTTTGTTCAGGTTTTTTAAGTTAGATTTGGATGAATTCTAGTAAAAGAGTAGACCGTGCCAGTATAATTTAGTATGGAGCAGACTAAAGCAGTGTATATCCTGAGAAGAATGTTTTCTTTGACTCCATAGTAATGGTGTGATAATGTCTTCAAAATGTTTGCACTTTCTGTCTTGTCTCTTTTAAATTGCAATTTAACAAATCTAATTGTTTTTTATACTTTTTTAAAATGGAATGTGGCTTCTACTCCGAAACCGCTAATATAATCAAATTGTAATTGAGAGAAATGTGAAATAAACAAAAATTTTACACAAAAATTCTTCTTAATAAATACTAAACTTATACGTCTTTCATATTTTTTTATAACTTTGAAAATCTTCTGCTGTTTTAGTTACAGTGGAATAATATTCAAAAAAAAATTTTTAAATTCCAATTAAAAATTCACCGCCAAAAACACTGCGTCACACCAATGGACTCATCGTCATCGGTTGCATTGATGGTAAACAACTAACTTCAAAAATATACATATTTTAAAATTTCCCAGTACTATGTCTCTATTATTAAAATTTTCACTTGGTTCCCGTACTTCAGTCCTGTTCAACGTAATGTTTATGAAGTTTAAAATAATTTGCTGTAATAAAACAAGGCGCTTCTTGAAGACTGGAAATCCAACCTGTAATAGCAGCCCATTTTCATTTATTAAGAATATTGAGATATTCGTGTTTTAAATGTGCACCTACAGCCACACTGGCTGCAAGAGAAAAATTCCGATACAAGCATTAAAAATGGAAATGAACTTAAAAAACTCAAAATTTGAGATAATGCTAGTTGCACCAATGCAACTGATGACGCCACCTCAAATCAGATCAATAAATAAAAGGAGGAGAATGTAAAAATATTTTTTTATGAATATATAACACCAGTGAGGCAATACCGACCCGATAACTGTTACCTCCGCAAAAATCTTTTCTTACCGCTGGCGTTGATGTATTTACTATTCCTTCCCTACAAACCCAATGTATGTCAACAAGTTTATTCTTGTGCTCTTTGAAAAATATTTTTCTTTCAAAAAGCTTTCACCGATTTGAAAGTCTGAATAAAAAAACAGGTATTTGTGTTTCTAATACATTTCCGTTCAAGAAAATTGTGGCTGTCGGAGAGTAATATTATTACATAAAGGTAAGATACGAGTAGATCTGACTTTATCAAACAAAATAGTAATAGTAAATTGGTTTATATGACGGTAATTTTATTAAAAGAAACTAGAGGCACTCGTTGTAAATGGTGCATGTTACAACACTTCTTTGTAGACAATGTTTAATGTGTGGTGTGTTTCCTTTAGTATAAATCATAAATTTTAAATTTTCATACAAATGGCATTGCCGTAGATTATATGTTTATAAATTAAATTGCGCACAATTAATCTGTCTTATACAGGATGCGGTAGAGGAACAGGTGATTATAAAACTTAATAACTCTTTAAAATGCTTTATTTAAGATATTATGAATATACTGCCTAAAAGTATGGAAAAGGGCATTTTATTTTTTGAAAACAATATCTTGAAACTGACTTCCGCCTCTGTGCAAACACTCCTTTAAACTTGACCACATATTACCTATTGCACGACGTTGCATTTTCACTCAAATTTTGCTCTTCAAATAGCCCCATTCAAAAAAACGCATGACGTCAAATCAGGTGATCTTGTTCGCCATATCTCGCTCCTGGACCTGACATGATTGAGAACTGTCTTACAACGTTTATCGATACTTTGGCAGGGTGAGAAGTCGACTCATCTTGCTGAAGCTATGTGTTTTCATTAACAGAAACCTGGTCAATTCTTGTGGGAAGAACTTCTCGATCATATCGACATAGCGGGCTAATTTAATTATTGTCGCATTTTCATTTTAATCTTCAAAGAAGTAAGAGTCGTTAATACCGAAAGACGATATTCACATCATACTGTAATCTGAGTAAAGGTTTCTGGTGCAGATGGTGGGAATTTTCATCCGACCAATACCGAGAATATTGTTTATTCATACAGGATGACACTGACCTTCATTAGCCATAAACAGATTGTGAATAAGGTCTTCTTTCTTATCTAAAAGAACCAAGAGTGGACGACAAAAATTTAGGCGGCCGACGGCGTTCAATTGTATTGTCTGGATGTTGTATGGGTAGAAATTTAACTCTTTATACAAAATGTGTCGTAAACTCCTGCCTCCGAAATGTTTAACGAAACTGCAGGATGACGTGCAGAATGTTGGATGGTGGTTCTATCATTCGCTGTGTTTTCTAGCGTACGTACACTTTTTAACATGTTTTTATTAGGTCGACTTGTAACTAATTATCTATCTATGCAAGTAATAAGGTATAAGGAACTGAATTTCACCCACTTCTAATTGTTGTATTAATTAATTTATTTACCCTTTTTTGTGTACAGTTTCTTGAAAGCCCTTTATTCATGTCTTAATGGTATGGCCAGATGGCATTAGATTATTACAGTTGACGTTGAAATGGCGGGGAAGTTGATTATTATAAATGCCCTTGTCTTTGATGCACAACATTTTATACGTATCTATGCAGAGGAGAAGGTCACCTTCAAGATGTCGGCTTTAATAAATAAAACGTTTTCCTCTGTACTTTAAAATGGTACATTTATAATTTCTAAAATAAAGTCTTTCAATAAGTTATTGCGTTCTACAATCACTCGTTTCTCTGCTGCTCTCTGCATATTAAATCAGTGATAAATATTTACATATAGCGTGAGAAAGAGCGTCAACTCTAGATGGTCTCGATGTTTTTAGTAATTCCAGAATTAACACTTCTATTTTTTCTCCTAAATTTGACAAATTACTTATATTTATTTTGGCTATAGTTTGTATCATATGTGCCATACAAAGAGCCAATAATGTTACTGACTTTTGGGTAAGAAATTTCTAAACTAAGTGATTTTAATGGGAATAAAATTGACAAATATTTCAAAACGGGATAAGGATCCCAAGTAGAGTTATATTTCAGGAAAAGTTTTAAATACTCCTTTCAAAAGCGTTTTATCAGCTGATCTTCAATCTTTTTTGAAAATATTAAGTTCAACGTGGACCGAAACGTATTTAAGGTTGAAAAGCTAGAGCTCATTTTTAAATTGTTCCTTCAGAAAGGGATCTAACGAGTTAATACTACGTTCTCTACAGAAATTCCACCACTTCTTCATATTTTGATAAAGTATTTTTACTGAAAGAAGATATTGATACTTCAATGGATGTTTCAGATAGTCCTCTGGGCCTGTGCGCCTTCCTGATAACAGCCCTACAGCCAGGATGACAATTTCTGAAAGGCCATAATAAAAGATTTTTATCAGGACCTAAGTAAATGGGATCCTTAATTAATAATTTTAGAAAAATTGGATACCAAGGTTGAGTTCTTCAAAATGGAACAACCACTATTCTCTCTGCCTCATCTACACTTCCCTACAGCTACATTTTCCTGCACAAGCCTTCATACAGTTGCAAAAAATTGAATTTAACAATATGTCTGGTGCTGGTGGTAACTGCGTTGGTACTGGATGCAAAATATCATTCTTCCTAATCCAGCCCCACTGCCCAGGATCAATGTCTTTTCCCAATCAGGTTTGAACTTGATAATATACTCTACACAAATGCTATTGAGCTGCTGAAGATGTTGGAGGAAGTGACGATAATTTTACAGCTGTTGAAAGTTTTGTAGATTTAGCAAATGTTAAATATCGGTAATTGTGTATGGAAGTTTCCATTTTGGGAGCATCATATATTGCAAGAATAATCTTCATTCTATTACAAATCAGTTAGTCCAAAAGTCAATTTTCTTGCATGAACATATGTGCTGCAGGCTGTAAATTCGGCCGTTTGTCAAACATTTTGAACACTTGAGTTTTCCCTTTGTGAAACAAGGTGGAGGTGGTATCGTATCCTGTCAGGGCGTGCAAAAACAAAATATGCTTTAAGCAATTTGGATATTTGTCCATGCTGGTAGTAGAATAATATTTTGTTTCCACTTTTCCTTTTCCTGATTTTTTGAAAATGATATTACTGCTAGAATTTATGCGCCCAAGTAAAATGACCATGGTTTCATCGAAACGAACTGCACAGAATGACGAGACAAGTGCGGTTCGTCGTTGCTGTTCCATGGCTTTTATGATTTTTGTGTTGTCAGAATAGCCGTCGAATACGACAACAGTACTGGAACCGTAATTATTTAGAATATAGGTCATATATTTGTTGAGAATAGAACTAAAGATTTCATTTTTGTGCCACACGACCCGGTGTAGAAGAAATTATCCGTCAACAATACATATAATGTTATTAGTATCGATGGGGGCCGTGATGGAATCGAAACATCTGCAAAATGTTGACTTACTGGCTTTTCTCAGTCCTGCACCATCGAAGAGGGATGTAGAGTACGGACTTAATTCATATCCAATATACTCTTGCAAATTTTCCTCGAATTTTTTAGATGAGAAACGGTTTTCGACTGAATTCGTTGACAAATAAACCAACAACCCGGAGCCGTTACAGCAGGTATAAACTGGAGGGGATCCGTAGTAATGTGGCAGCTGTAAGCGGTTCAAGTCTACTTGATAGAATCAATAGCACGTCTCAACAATTCTGCGCTGTCCAATATAAAAAAAATATATTAAAAAAAAAGCAAACAGAACGATGCATTTTTCACTTTTTCCGCGTCGTATCTCCAAAACGATTAGGCGTACGAAAAAAATATATTGGATCTTTAAGGTAGAGAATTTACAGGTGTACAATTTTTATAACAGATGTTGTTCCCGTTTGGGCCATAAAAACTGAGTTAATCGCGAATCCTCGGTTTCCGCGAACTTCCGACGCAGTTTTCACGAACTCCTCCAGGTGTATCGTGGCGTAACTTCCAAGTATTATTCAAGACGTCCAAATAAACACAACAAAAAAAATGTCGTAGGGTACGAATTTAGCACAGAGGTCAATTTTACAACTAAGACGCCTGGATTAACTGTAATAGCTGCACTTAGTAATTCTACGTACTAAGTTTTATATTCACTCTTGTCCAAAGACTTGAGTGTGAATATCTCAGTATGCATTCTTTTTAAATTATTTTTTAAATTTAGATATTTGTGAGAATGTGCAAGGCAAATGTGAATAAAAAATCTAGTACCTACTTTAATATACTATTTTTTCTGAAAAATGAAAGTGAGTTGTCGTTGGCCTCCGAGTTTCGCCAACTGGCATTTTTGAAACTGATTGTCTTCTATCTATGACTACTACAACTCGTTAAGATGATCAACCTGTCTTATTTTAATTACTCCTGTGAGCGTTTTATAAAATCAGTGTTCGATTACCATTCTCCTTATGTCCTAAAAAAGATTGACAGAATAATATTTTTCTTTAATGGAAATGATAGCAACCTCTCCTAGTCTTTTATTTCTAACTAATAAAAAGTGCTACAAAAGTTTTTTAGTCTGATATATGACCTTATATTTGCGAGGGCCCTTGTCGCTAGTTAAAATTATTCTTCTCAACCCTTAAAGAGGACCATTTGTCTCCAAAAGTGGAAGAAGCAGTCTATTGTTTACGGTGTGAGACATCTAACTACTTAGCCTGACGAGGGGGAGTTCAGAGGCATTAAGCTGCAGCCTCGAGGGAGAAGGTGAGAAAAGTTTATCACCTGCTCGCTATCGAATCTAATCAGTAAAAAAGAATGTCTCTATTCGTTGACACAACTCAATTAGTAACAGATCCAATATCACGGTATATTTATTTTTAGCATTTTCCATCAAGACATCAAGCATTTTAAGTTAAAAAATTATGTCTCTGCACTATAAAATCTACCTAAATATAAACTATTACTACGAAAATTTACTTTATTCTATCCGTTCGCCCTCACGTTTCGAGCCGCAGGTGTCTGGCAGATTCCGGATGCTGGAAGTTCTATATACATTCACTTATTTTCGTAGGATTTCGCGTATTTTATTACTTACCACTAATATTTATAGGTCTTGTAAGTTGAATTTCCCACATAGTAATTCATTTCCATAAAAAAAAATCGAAGTATTGTGATAATTCATAACGATACATATGCGGTAAGTAAAATAAGATAATTTTGTTTGTGAAATGTTGAATTTCTACCTTGATAAAAAGATGTGAAACAATAGAATAATAACAGTGGCAAACAAGAAACTCTATTTATTAATATTAAAATTGAATGTTCAATTTGTATAATTATTAAATGTTATTAAGAATACTTCTGTTTTGCATCTTTAGGTTGGATATCATAGATCTTAATTATTGCACGTTGAGTGTATGGTCTATTCTCGGTCAGCCCCCTGGCACACAGTTTCCCTGAAATTTGTTTAATTCTGCAAGAATTCGATTTTAATTATAGCTTCTTATAAAGGAAAGGTTCTATTCTAAAAAATGGTAACATTTTTAGATTGATTTGAACTTTCATTAAGTTCGAAAATTGCTATTGAAAAATGATCGTCACCATCAGTTGGTCTGTACGCATATATTAGCGTATGTATGTATGTACGGAAACACTCTACAGGTCGCAACATTTAAGAAATAAACTTGAAATTTTTTATCGCAATAGGACCCTATTGAATTTCATAATGATTCGTTAAATAATTTATCTATCATAAATAATTATTAATTAACACCACCTATTTCTCTCGTTTTCGATGTCTATTGGATAAATAGAACAATTATTATTTCATCTAACTCGAAAAAGGAACAGTGAATTGGTCTCAAATTTTTACCATATTATCACTACATATTTGTTAAGAGCATTTGTTAATGTGGAGGCCAAACTTGAGAAAGAGTATAAAATATGTTTCTTTTTATATGCTGTGTCGATAAAATATGAACATTGACAGGAGTAAATGTAACCTGTGGGATACTTTTATATCTTTCGAAATATGTACCAACTATACCGAGAAGAAATGAAGAGAAAGGATGAGAATAAATGAAGAGAAAGGATGAATATGTTTTTTTTTTATTTTGTAACAGTACATGTGACATCTCTGTTACAACAGTATAAATACTACTGGTATTAAATTTTAGTCAATAATGGTTGAGGTTAATCTTTTTATGATCTGCTCTGTCAATTTTATATTTGCATTTTGTTGCTAACTTTCACTTTTTTATTTTTAGGTGTACACCTAATTGAAAATTTCAATTATACTAATTCTAGTTTATATAAATTTCAGTTTACGTAAATTTCAGTATAACTAAATTTCAGTTATCTAATTTAGTCCATTTCATTTAAAGTAAATTGGAATTGCCAATAGTTTGTTTATCTACGTTTATTGACATTTACCACGAAGGTCACCATTCAAATATAACCCAAGCTATGATGTTGATGTTGATGAATTTTGTTCGCTGATATATAGTTCGAGGAACTGTTTAGGTGGACTTTCGCAACACGCGACAGCGACGGGAGACCGAGGGAGGTGACAGAAACAGGCGACAGGGACACCACCGGTACAATGTAATTCAATGCAACCTCATGTAAAGCATGTGACAGCGACACACAGCCACAGTAGAGAAAAGACCAGTAGTTTCACTCGCAGCGGTCCCTTTGATATTTGTTGTATTCGATTTTATTTTTTTTAATCCACTGCGCATCTACTGTTTCTATCCCACGCGCATTTCGTCGATAGTGGGGACTGTTCAGAAACGTAAACGTAAACAAAAATAAACATCCGCCCCACCCTTTATCATCACTGCCTTCCACTGTCGTCGTGCCGTCCACTGCGCATCGAAAAGTTTAATCCCACGCGCATCGCATGCGCACTGAAAATCTTATACAACTGTTCCGGCTCAGTCGTACTACTGGTCTTTTCTCTACTGTGACACAGCCCCGTATCGCACGCTTCGAACGAGGTTGCATTGAAATACATTGTACCAGTGGTGTCGCTGTCGCCTGTCTCGGTCTTCCGTCGCTATCGCGTGTTGCGAAAGTAAAAGATAGACTTTCGCGCAACATGCGACAACGAAAAGCGACAGCGACACCACCGGTACAATGGAATTCAATGCGACCTCGTTCGAAGCGTGCAACAGCGACACACAGCCCCGTGTCGCACGCTTCGAACGATTTCGCATTGAATTACATTGTACCGGTGGTGTCGCGGTCGCCTGTCTCGGTCTCTGGTTGCTGTCGTCTGTTGCGAAAGCCTACCTTTACCTACCTCGCGCTGGCATTTTAATAATTATTTTGGATTATCAACAATAGCTGTGAATAATTTCCAGAAGCGTCTCCTAGGGACAGCCAGAAAAACTTGTCTATTTTACCGAAATAACATTTAGAATTTCGGTAAAAGTTTTTGATATGCAGTCTTGAAGTTGTGGTCATCAAGAAACCTCGATATTTGGGATATTTAAACCTATTACCTATTAATTTTTTGGAGGAAGTATATCTGTAGTGACGGACTTCGATAAATGATTGAGATAAGTACATACTTGATATTTTTAATTGTACTGGTGGCCTTTCAACAAAGTTTTAAACAGCATTTTATAGTGATTCGCTACCATTAGCGCCATATTTGAATGTACAATTTTATTTATTATAATTGTGTCGTGTGAGCAGAAACCGTTTGTCATTTCGTGTTATGTAATACGTTGTTTATCCTTCATACCTTATACGAGTACGATCGTATGGATAGCTGTTCAAACTGTACCATGTGGTTTTTGTGGTATATCTAGTACTGATATAACACAGATAAGTTAGTACTGCCTTTTGCAGCTACCTAAAGGCGTGATCCAAAAATTAAAAAACAAATAATATAATAGTATTACGAATTTTCCCTCTATTGGTATTTTGGCATATGATGTCACATATTGTTTGGGCGTTAGGCCCTAATTAATATAGGTTAGTATTTCTGTACCGTTTTCGCTTAACTTATTCATGGTAAAAATCTTTGGGCTATGTATTGCCGTGTATTTATAAAGACTGTCTTAAGTGGCTCTCTTATGCCACCTAGTAGACACTTTGCAAAGTGGTATTTTTGATATATTTACAATAGTTCATTACGTTAGGTATAACTGATAACTATAACACATTATATTTCTCGAGTAATTTTTATCATATTATCTAAATTTTGCAAGTTTTATCTTAACTTCATTTCCTTTTCACCATAACGTAGATGTTTAAAAGAAGCCACAATCTGATTCCGTTTCATAATTTGTATTAGTGATTACTTTATTGTAAATTATATTCTGTAATTTACTTTGTAGTGAAATAATACTATAAAAATATTTATTTCACTGCTGTAGCTTCTTTTGTTATTGCAAACTTTATCGTAGACAAAGTCGTCTTTCGGCCAACGTACTTATATTTTCTTAAATATAAATTGCTTGTTATTAGTTTATAATTGAGAGTACATTTAGATCATTTCAATTGTGTTATATCGAAGTGATATCTATGTTATTATTTTCCTATATATTTCAATTATTTTAACATTGAAAAAGTTTTTAGTTTCCTATATGGGACCTGAATTCGTGAAAAGTGCTTGTTGTTGCCTCGTAACGGCTGATTGCAGCATGAGGTAGACAAGGTTACTAAATCTATAGGTTGCCTGATAACGGCTAAAAAATCTAACTTCATCATTTCCAATTTCCCTCCCTGGTTGCATCTTTGAGAAAGACTGAATTTTCTATGTTTGATGTAGATTTTTCCTGGTAATTGATGCACTACATTTTAAATATAATTTCCCTCTGTCGTTTTTCAATTTTGATAGTGACCACCTTGTATATTTTTCACTGAAAATATGCCAGGTTTTCTCTTCTACATACGAAAGACCTCCGTCACATT
Organism: Rutpela maculata; assembly: GCA_936432065.2. Lineage (NCBI taxonomy): Eukaryota > Metazoa > Arthropoda > Insecta > Coleoptera > Cerambycidae > Rutpela > Rutpela maculata. The sequence continues at coordinate 246,172,897 of OW386285.2, forward strand.
ACATCATTAATTATTGTGAGGCGACCATCCTGTATATTTTTTCCGTATTTTCCTTTGACAGTTGTATGCGAAATATTATCGTCCTCAGTCACATTGTTTCATTATTTTTAAGGCGACCACCCTGGATATTTTTTAAATATTTTTTTTCCTTGACAGTTAGTAGTTGTGTTAACTACATGCGAAATATTATTTATTGCCTTCGGTCATATTTTTCTCCATTACTTTTTAATGGTGACCACCCTATATATCATTCATATGTTTTCATCCTTGAGAGTTATTAACTGCATGCGAAATATTATCGTCCTCCGTCCCATTTTTTATCATTTTTTTTTTAGGGTGACCAGCCTCTATATATTAAAATTTTATATTTCATTGTCACATCCTTTCATCATTTTTTTAAGGTGACCACCCTGTATATTTTTCATAGTTTCTTTCCTTGATAGTTGTGTTAACTACATACCGAGTATTACTGTCTTCCGTCACATGTTTTTAAATAATTTTTTCTGTATATTCTTCTATATGTATTTATATTTTTCACTAGAAGTACATCCCAGTTCTTCGTTGGCAGTAGCCTCAACTACTTATCAAAATTTTTTCTCTCACTGTCAAATAGTTTTGTAGATATAGCGCCAACAAATAAACGTACATCAGGCAGTCAGACTGACTAACTGACGGAATTGAAAGATATTAATTTTCGTAATTTGCATAGTCTCAAACGTGAAGATTCGGCGAAATCTCGGTGGGTGATTTTTTCACGATTACAATACTTCCCTTCGGTAAGCGTAGCAAGTCAAAACGAAATCTAACTACCAAGTTAACAATAAGAAATGGGGAGATAAAGCTGTTTGCATTTAAAAAATCTCTGATTTTTTTTTAGAAACAAATGAGGTTGTTTAAATAATACATTTCTCTTAAGTTCACTATCTCATGTGATGTAGAGATTGATAGATTTATTGGATTTGTTGATTTTGAAAGTGGTGGCAAATTGTCTGGATAATAGTGAAATATGAGTAACAGTATTTTCTCTAAACCTTAGCAAGTAGCTAGTATTTTTCATAAGAAAATGATATTAAGCATCGCGTCATACGTATACAATAAATTTCATATTTTTCATATTATATTTTAGTGACAATAAATTAAAAAATCAGTTCTAGATTTAAACTGCGAAACAGATACATTCGAATGGATAAAAATAAAAAAGACTTTTATTTCATTTATCTGCCGGCGTTGTTCTTGAACTACTAGTTCAGTAACGTCGGAGTTCAAGTATTTCAGTTATTCCAGTATTTAAAAGATTTATGCCCGTTGCAGTGAGTAATTTATTTTAAAATCAATAGAAAGAAATTCATTATCCGACGATAATGTCAATGGGACATTTATATGCTTAAGCTTGGCATGCAATTTAGTCTCTCACAATTGAGTTATATGGTCCGTAAAGATTAATAAGTAGTCTAAACTCATGATCCTCCAGACACAAATTTTCTGACGTCACCCACTAGAACGACGAAGTTACTTTGCACTCTTTGAGGAATAACATATATTTATTTTCCTCAATAGTCAAGGTCAAGTCCAAGCGTAACACTTGAATGCCCAAGAGACATGGAAATCTGTTCTCTTTGATACAATCCCTTTGGAAAGCCATTTAAGATGCTGTCCAGAATAGTTCTTTGTGAACTCTAGAATAAAACATACTCTGGAGAATCGGAAGATGTTTGGGTAGGCAGTGGCATGTTGAAATGTCAATAATAATATTACTCATGATGAGAGAAAATATAATATTTTATTGATTTTGTTTATTTTAGAAACTAACAGTGGGTATAATAAGGCAATTTCCATTAACCGAAATTGGCACATACATTAGTTAACACAAAATACCTGTATTAAAGTAACAATTATCAAGACAAGTGTTATATAAATAAACAGCTTATAGTAGAGGAAAACTTTACTATAACTCGAAAAAAATTTGTGTAGACCTTAAACTTTGGTTATTGGTTCAAAATAGGCTAAAATTCACACAACAAAATAGTTTAGGAGTTTTACGGATCCGCGGGAACCTATAGGGGTATTTTTAATTAAAAAAATCGATTTTTCTCTATGTTCTCGGGAAATATGGCATTTACAAAAAAGTAGTTCAAATAAGAGTTGTTTCTGGCAGAATTATCTTTAATTTTTTGTTTTTAAATAAATTTTATAGCAATAATTAACCGAAATATGGCCATTTTTCGATAGCGGAATGGCGGATGGAACTTTTCTAAAACAAGTTTTTTAAATGGACAAAATAAATTGAGCATCTAGGTGCATATATTAACGAAAAACAGTATTTTTGAAAGAAAAATTAATTACTGAGCAATTATAATAACAAAATGCCGACGTTTTGTTAACAAAAATGTGAACACGCACATTGAATCGGCCATAACTTCTATATTATTTGTGATGTGGAAACAAACAAAAAATCATTTTAAAGATTGATTAATTATCCTTAATTTTATTTCTTAGAACTTTAGATGGAAGTGTCACAGTTTCTAAGATATTCAACATTTTAAACTAAATACTTCATCCTAAAAACGGTCGGGTGCCATCTATAAAATTAAATATCTCCAAAACGATCAACCCTACACAAATATATAAACAAAATAAATTTATTCTCAGTTTATAAGCTTCATTTTTGGTGTCCACTATATTTTCTCTTAAACTAATATTTATTGAGATATTTGCAGATCCGTAAAACTCCTAAACTTTTTTGATTCGTGAACATTGGCCTATTTTGAACGTATAACCAAAGATTAAAGTCTGCACAATTTTTTTTTGAGTTACAGTGATTTTTTTCAATCTTTCCCTGTACTATTAGTTCATATGCAATATAACTATATTCTAGAAAGTTTAACTGGAATAAATTCTTTAACTTGCGAATTTCTGTAAATAATCCTAAGACAGGCCAATTTCCGTGGATAAATTGCAACAGTATTCGTATTCGTGTTCGTTTATCTTCACCCGAAAAGGTGCAACCACGCCTAACTTTTTTTTCAAATGTAAGACTATATCAGGTGATAAAGCTCATTTAAAGAGAAATGCAATGAATTCCTTATTTTCTAAATATTTCAAATAAAGTGACAAAAAAATGAAAACTTACGTTTTAAGTGAAACGCTGTTTAAGATGTTCAAAGTGTAAACCATATCAATGATAAAACCAGTCCCATACATTTTGCAATATTTCATGTGGGATTTGCCTGATTTCATGGCTGATACGTTGCTGTTGGTCCTAAATGTTGTCCTGCGTTGTCAGTTAAACTTTACTTTTGAGATATACTCTTAAAAAGAAATTAAGTGGAGTAAAGTACACAGTATTCCACTTTACTAATAAGTTCCACAGCCTAGTAATTTTCACACCCATTCATCTGACACTTGAAAAAAGTAAAAAAATGTTTAGTTGTTTTCTGTAATTTTTTGGATCAGAAAAACTGCTTCAAAATAGAAATACTTAGTAAGAAACCATAAAAAAATATACTAGTTCTATTTAGGGAAGGAAAGTTGACGTTACTTCTGGTTCAACTGGGAGTGAGTTTTTGTGATTTTTTTGTTCGTCTTAGCCCACTTTCATCTAATTTATATGCCCCCAACAACGAAATTTTAAAATTCAAAAATAACCTAATAATTGAAAATGTACATTGACTCGCTGCCTCTTTATAAAAAGATTACCATATTACCAATATCCAGTTCCTCTGTATTTCATTTGTAAAATAATATTTTATTTAAATATCTAAACGATTTCACTCAAACTGTTACCGAAAATTAAATTGATGACTTGAGTTATTCAGTTTCTACACAATACCTTTTTTACTGTGTGGTTTTCCCATATTTGGGATTAGGACCTACTTAAATGGTATCATTGAAGCTGCCGTTTACAAGTTACATAAATATATAAAAGAAAATGGCTTAATGCTTATCCTTGGATACTCCTAACCATATTTAAATTGTAAATATAGAATTCATGGCAATTCAGTCAGCTCTTCACACCTCAATTTGACAGAAAAGGTTTTATTAAACTTAAAATATTGCCTCTTTATACAAAGATTACCATATTACCAATATCCAGTTCCTCATAAATGCAGGAAGTGTGTGGGCTCTTTCTCGAAAGAATACGTGCTGAAAACTTATAATAATGCTAGGTCTTAGCCTTGTACATGTGGTATACTCAAGGATTTTCATAATAATTTGAACATTCTATTACACGTCTAAAATACTTTATAAATTTTGTAAAAGTTCAGTTCACATGGCATGCGAAAGTAAATGATTAATGTTGGAAACTTAAAATCTCGACGTTTCATGACATTCTAAGCCCATTTGAACAATACAAATTTTTAGAATTTTTTTTGTCGTTACTATACTTCCACTGGACGTGGAAGTAATATATTAGTAGAAGATATAAAAAAAAACTAATGATAGGTAATAACACTTCGCAAGATTTCTATTCAAGTACAGGCGACAAAAATTAAGACATTTTTTTTAAATTTTAAATGATTAATACATTTCTTATTTATTGGTTGATTTTCTTCAAAAACAATAGGGTTCTCTCTCTCCTTGTTTACTGTCCAAACTTCAATACAAACCGACCTTTCTTTTCTAAGTTATCATGCTTACCAGAAACGTGAGGGACGGATTGACAGACAGACAGACGTACACTTTGAAAGTTGTTCAGAATTCGTTTACTAACACAATGATACGAATTTTTTTTGTGTGATATTTGCGGTTTTAGAAATGTGCCGATCAAATGCAATATACTCCTCGTTTTTTGCGAAGAGAATAATAATGCATATATTTCAGGGGAAGTAGGCGTAACTATGCCTTTTATTGAATTAAACGTTCCTGCCAAATTTTAAAGCAAAATATTTATTCAATTCAAATCAAAAAGTTTTTTTAAATTTTAATCAAAAACGAACAGTATATTGCATTTGATCGGCACATGTCTAAAATCGGTAAAGTTTGATCTGTTATTTATGTTATCTGTTTGATCTGATGTTATTGTGAAACAACCCCTCTACTATTTATAATTTTTTAACTATTTTTTGATATATTCACAGATATAATATTATCATACTCACAGAGTTTCGTCATTCTAGAAGCAAATTTATTTTTCAAAAACCACCCCCTTAATGCCTAGAATTTTTTCACTATTTTTTCGGTCTTCCATCAACTATTTTAGCTCATTTAGAAATTTGTAGAATTTTGTCCACCTAGAAGTTGCAAATGGCACACTGTGAAAATGTACAACAAAAAAAGCTTTGACATTTTGACATACGACGAATGGGAGGGGACCGAGTGGATCCCGAAACATGTGCCGCCTGTGCATTTAGATATTACGGCAACTCCGCAGTTACTCTCTCGTCTTTCGATCTTCTTGGGGTATCCCCTCCCCTACCACGTCCCTAGACTGTAGTCAAGAGGCCCTTGCCTTTTCCCCCCGAGAATTGATAGCAACCCGCTGATCGCGATCGAAGTTTTCTCGTAATATTTTAAATATGGTTGATGTGACTTTAAATTGTTTCAACTCATCAAAGTCCTCGTCCAAAACCCAGATTTGCATTCCCTCGCTCAGCTATTCCGGACTCCAAATACAGATCCACAAGCTATCGCAAAAGCTGGCAATCATTTTTTCTTCGTTTGTATGGTTGCAAGGATGAAAACACATGACTTTGAACTGTTTTAGATATCAGTGTTTCATCAAGACCGCGTACAACAGTAAACACAACATTGCCTCTCTGGCCCCAACTGAAGCTGCTGCTCCGCAACACTCACTGAGAACATACCACCAAGTCAAACTTTGACAAAGAAATGTTATCGAGTCAAAAAAATTGGGCTAGGCAGAAAACAGTTATGGAATTTCTCCTGTCACTACTTTGAATCCTCCTGCTCTACCGAAACTTCTAAAGATTATCTCCGCCAGGTGTAAAAAAGGCTGCCGCGGCGCGCGTAGCTGCAAGAAAAGCGGGTTGAAATGTTCCATCATGCGCCTCGAGTGCAACAATTCGTGCGAGAATATTCCTGACTGAAAGAACGTAACCGACGTGTAACTTAGCGCATGCAGCCCCGCGGCGCCGAGGCTCATGTTTTGAGGCGTGTTAACGCTTTTCCGTTCGTTCAACATTAAAATGTCAAAGGACCTTTTTTGTTGCAAATATTGTCTACTTTCCGAATTTCTAGGTATCTTTTGCCTAAAACGAAAAATAAAAAGATAAGAAAAACGGTTTTTTGGTTTTATTTTCAAATTTTTGAGGAGGTTGCGGGGGGAATTTTTGATGGGAAGTTAAAAATTTGGATTCAGCGCTCAAAAAAACGTAAAGTAAGCCTATTTCCAGAACTACCATGAATTTTTCCAGGTAAGGGTCCTATGGTCTCTAATGCCTGGGATACAGCGCTAATTGCTAGAAGGCTTTCGCACTTGTGACCCCGAACAAGAAACACAAAACTTCCAGTAACCGTACATTAGCATTCTTAGGAGGAACGATGTGACGTACTTTCCGGTGAGACCGAAAGCGTCACTTTTGGCACCTTAGCAACGGTGATATTTACAGAGCGGTGGCTCGGGCGCCAGTTTCCTATATTACGTGGGGAAACGCCACGTCCCTCAAACAGCCTGTACAGTGGGGCTGGAGTTAACTACAGTGGGGCTGGAGTTAACTACAGTGGAGAAACGGTGATTTCCAGTGGGTCAAATAGGAAAAATTAGACTTTCACATACACAGCAGTAAAACACACAGTTCAGAATACAATAAATCTTTATTTCTATTTCTACAGTTCCCCAAATACTATATACTGTTTACCCTAATGGTTACCTCAGGCTATGGTTAAACTACAGTGATGCGATGTTTTGAGCTACTGTTAACTACGACAGGCGAAAGCAAGCGTGATTATGACGTCATCTGGGGCCAAATGATGAATAAATAGGTGCGGTGGATTAGCCAAGAAAATGGTGAAAGCGGTGAAGTCAGTTAGGTTACAAGCGGTGTGTGGATACCAGGAATGAGAACATATAAACAACAAATAATGCAACAAGAAAATACTAACTCTAGGTTTCAGACTTGACTAATACACAGTACATACAATTGAAAAGATTAGTACAATTAGTAGATTAGTTAAACACTTCCTGCAACTCCTGGCCTGAAGCAAGGTATGACTAATTCACAATAAAAGCGCCCTGGTTGAGAGGTCAACGTCAGGGGAATCATAAATATCACTGGTTACTCTGGTTGAGAGGTCCACGCCACAGTAACTAAATGTCACGAGTGGCTCTGGTTGGGAGGTTCACGCCAGAGCCAAAAATAAATATTACGAACTATTCTGGTTGAGAGGTCCACGCCAGAATAAGTATCACCGGTTGCCCTAGTTGAGAGTAGTAAAATAGGAATAAAAACAATACAGTTATAGACTGCTCTGCACCAAAATAAAAATAAAAAGATTCCTGAAAACAGTAAAAGGATTATTAATACAAGTCCCTCGTATCAGCCAAGTCGCCCCTATTATTATTATTAATATTCTTACTATCACTTTTTCCTTGGTCAGTCTGCTGTTAGTGAACGGTCAATTGGAACTGACTCAGAGTCTTCCTGAAAGTCGGCGGCTACTGATGTGCTCGACTGACAGGAGGTAGTGCACGGTCTTCTCGGTCTGATCAGCTGCTGCTTGCTCGGCACGTCTGGCTGGTAGCTGAGCTCGTGAGGAACTGATCTCTTGACTGTCCCACTGCTAAATATATCCTGTCTATCTAAAGTTGAGAAGTGGGGAAGATGACTCTAACAGGATGCGTGTGAGCAGTAAGTGACGTCAAAATGGACTTGCAATATTTCAGGAAATATATTTTCGAACTTATAATAATTTAACTTACATCTCCTGATGTCATGGTTCGGTGCTGCTTCTCCACATCCACTTAGATCGACTGCTGGCGATGGACTGACTGGTCAGTGGCCACGGTGCTTAACATGTCCTGTATCTGCGCGCGCGGGTTATAATTTAGCGACGCGTGTACTTCGACGGTTTGCAGTTATTTGTCTTTCGCGGAGATTTTTAAAATCGTTTAAACATAGCCTATGAATTTATACAAGAATTAACAAGTAATACAAATATAATGGGTGCAACAGGGACTGGCAAAATGTGCTTTGTTGCAACAGGAGTAACGTGCTAATGGGGATTAGGGATAAAATAAATTCAAGGTTTAGAACAGCGAATTCTTAACACTGTAACCCATAAAGAAAAATCCCCCATTTTTAATACCCTGCGTAATAAAATCTTGAATAAATCAACTTGCATATTGCTCCATACCTTCCTCAGAAAACTTAGGGCCAGTTGTACGAACTAAGCCAAGTTCAGCTTGAACCAAAATTAAAAGCCATAGTTACGATTACTGTAACAATCGTAACCTTGGCTTTTGATCTTGGTTCAAGCTGAACTTGGCTCAACTTAGTTCGTACAACTGGCCCTTAGAGCAAGGTGATGATCTTCAAGTTATCTATTGATCAGGATATATTGGATCGTTGCTTTAACATTATTTGCATTACTGCAAAAACTTTTAATACTTACAATAATTGACGCAGCAGAATACGAATATGCCTATATCAAGTTTTTCTTTTATGTGATGAATTAGTAGATTGCGTTATATTAACACTACTCAAACTTTAAACATTTAAAATAAAAGTTCGAGCACTTTTAAAATACCCAAGGCACATATGATGTATGCCTCTCATGTTTCCTTTCGTTGATGTGCGGTTTGACCACAGTAAATTCACTTTTATATTTAAGTACCTGGAAAAATGGAGCGGAAAATCCCGTGGTTTTAGCGCTTTATGTGAAAAGCTGTACGTGTTGTATTTTATTTACCTACTGTAGTTGCATTGCAGATAATGATTATTGTTTAGTTTAGTGTTCCGGAATGATTTATTGTTCTATAGGTCTGTTCAAACTATTTACATTTGTGTCTTTTAACAAATACTGAAATGTTAACCTAGATCTGTAGCCAGACAGAACTTCTAAGGTGGGTGCTGATGAGATTCCAACACATTTCTTAAAATCTAATTCAAATATAGCCTTAAACATATCAAACAATATCGAAAAATAAAAGAATATATTTTCAACAAATAATGAAATGTTAACCTAGATCTGTAGCCAGAGAGAACTTCTAAGGAGGGTGCTGATGAGATTCCAACACATTTCTTAAAATATAACTCAAATATAGCCTTTAACACTTCAAACAATATCGAAAAATAAAAGAATATATTTTCTATCGTCTTGCATTATACATTAAACAATTGACAAACAATGGTAGTCATAATTCTAAACTAACGTATAATGAACATAACCTCATTCTGACGCATTTTCGACCAATCAGGAACTAGTAATTTTCATAATCAACTTGGGAGAGTCCATTTTTTTTACAAGTGAGAGCTGTGTTATCGTTTGACGTTTTGCTACCCTGCATTTAAAATAATTAAATAATATGTACAAGTATTGTACTTTATATTTTGGCTAGTTAGCTTCTCAGTGGGGGCATGGGTAAGTAAATTATACTGTTGTATTTTCTTTGTCCTCAAAAAAATTATATACTATAAGAACAATTACATAAGATGACAGAAAGGGCGCCAATGCGCCAAATTATTTTCTCTACTTGATATATGCCCTAAAGCCAAAGGTAAGTTGTAATGGTAACAAAAACGTTTATTACAAATTTAATTAATACTGACAAAACTCGATATAAACGAACAATGATATGTTTTACATACAATAAATTCAGTTTAGTATTTTATTGGTTAATAAAATGGTTACGAGTGCACTCAAAAATATCCGCTCTTGCAAGAGGTATTATAAATTACTAGAAATTTAAATAGCTATATTACCGGGTCAAAAAATAATATATAAACTAGGTGGTTTCATGTACAATATGATAATTTGTTAATACCAGATCAACTTATATTCAATCAAGTTACAGTTAATATTGATCGCTCAAAACTACGTTAATACGCCGAACAACAAAACAACGAAATGGCGTATAAACAACCAAATACAACTTATGGCAAATAACAAAAGCAACGAATAAAAGTAACAATTTTTCCACTAGGTGATACTTAACACTTGTGTCCACGAGTCTCGCAGGATGAAACGGGCGATTCGTCGGTACAGCACATCGATTCCTTGCAGAATACGCTCATTCAGACTCCCTCGTTTTCCAGCGAAACATGCGATTTTATGCTACTTTACAGAAAGTATGGGACCCTTCACATTGATAATTAGGCGACAGCTTGATTACAAATTACATAGATCGAGGTCCAATACTCCTCCTTAAATCTATGGTCCAGTATATTCCAACTCTTACGTAATATCAACGTCAGTACGTCACAACAATCACAACAAAAAGGGGTAAAAGAAAACCAGAAACAAACCATAAAAGAACAGAACGCCTAAAAATACAAAACCTGGCATTATAGCCCGGGAGGCAGCGTTGCATTTTTTTGGTGATTTTACGCCTCTTGATATTGTGTGTAATCGATAGTCTAGATATGGCTAGTAATCAAAACAAGCATCAGCTGTCAGGATTGTGGTGGACCTGGTCGTGAGAGAACGTTTATTATGTCGAAAAAAAAAAAAAAAAGAAATTCAAAAATGATTTCAAGTCATTTGAAAATTTGTACAACAAATGTTTACATGATAATAATAATTTTTTAAAAGTCAGCTGAGTAGATAATGGGGGATTATACGTCAGCCGCTTATATAAACCTGTCTAAAAAACAATTAATGTAAAATCATTTCAGGTTCAATGAAACTTATACAGCTAACTCTTTATATTATTAAAACGATAAAAACAATCGTCAGCTATGCTTTCAATGGGAGTAGGACCATCAGCTGAGGGATTATAAGTGCTGAGCTAGCTTTTAATCTGAGTATGGTGCATTTCAATGTATGATCTAACTGACGATCTTTTCTCCTTTATATCAATAGCTGACGTATATTTTGTTGTGTTGTGTTTGTGTGTTGTATTTTAACCGCCTTCCATGTCACCTCAATGACTCTCTTAAGTCTAGTAGATCTAGATTTGTCTGAGAAAAGGAGACGGGGCCCTACAGTTTATAGTGGAATCCGAACCACTTCTTGGGAAAATTTCCAATGAAAATTTTTTTCGCTATGTGGGGCTCGAACCCACTTCGCTAGGTACGCTCAGACGCGCCAACCCACTGAGCTATAAATAATCATTTCTAGAAATTTCAAGTGACTTGAAATCAATTTAAACTAAAATTTATGGTTTCAATTACAATGGTAATATACACTAACGCTGGAAAATAAACATTTTACAGTAACTATCTGCGCATTTCTACGTAAATTTTCTGCGCCCTTACCTATGACCGTTAGGGCTCTTTGGAATCTATTTAGGTAGAAGAATTCGGGGGATCCATTTGTCTAGCCACTGAACAACCTGAAGTGTAACTCGCATTGGCGGGAAGAGTTCGCGTCAACAATAATCTATGCAGCAAAAATGTGCGCATTTAGCGAGCAGATGGGTTATAAGCTAGAAAAGGTTGATAAATTATGGAAAATCTGTTTTTCAATGCTCTGGTTTACATTAAATGCTAGTTGAATGCTCTTAAAGCCCCATGAATGATTTGCAGCTACGACACTGCTTGAACAGTTACAAAACTATTGAAGTAGTTTAGGCCGCACTAACAAGTAACAAATAAGATATCTGACAATAAAAAGAAAAAAGCCTAAAGAATCCCAACTACATTCATTTAATTAAAGAAAATATATTTTTCAAAAAGAATTGCTTTTCTTAATTTCGGTGTTTCTTTATAGAAATTTAAAACTGTAGCCTCCAGGGGTAAACTTTCCCCTAAACCTCATATCCTTTATTTAGGAACCATGCTATGAAAACTAGATTAAAAGATACATTTTAGTTTAAATTGATTTCAAGTCACTTGAAATTTCTAGAAATGATTATTTAAACAATATGTTAATGAAAATGTACGTCAGCTATTGCTATAAAAGGGGAAATATCGTCAGTTAGATCATACATTGGATTGCACCATACTCAAATTAAAAGCTCGCTCAGCACTTAGAATCCCTCAGCTGACGGTCTTGCCTCCATTGAAAGAATAGCTGACGATTGTTCTTATCATTTTAATAATATAAAGAGTTAGCTGTATAAGTTTCATTGAACCTGAAATGACTTTACATCAATTGTTTTTTATACAGGTTTATATAAGCGGCAGACGTATAATCCCCCATTATCTATGCAACTGACTTTTTTTAAATTATTATTATCATGTAAATATTTGTTGTACAACTATCCATATTATAAAAACGCAATTATCCACTATCATTTTACCAACAGTACACGTTGCGGCCACCTTTTCAGTTCAACCACCTTTCTTCACTGCTCTACATGCCGTTTTTCCCACTTAGTCTTAAACCTTCTACCACGAAACTCAACTATATTGTTTACTACTTAATAATTTCGTCTCGTGAAATTAACCTATGACCTTTACCAACAGGTGTCTCGATAGTCCTAAACTGAATCTTTAAAAATAGTAGAATTTAAATATAAACACTTAACATTTAATTAAAATATTACGAAATCGTAACAGTTTAAAACGTCAATCAAAGTTTTGCTGTGAACTAACTTTATTTTTTCACTTTTAAACAATTAAAACAGTAAGATAATCGTGGATAAAGTATAGTATTCTGCTCGCGTATAATGGCTATTATATGTTAGCTGAATAATATGCTATACATATTCTTTTATTTAACAATGTATGGAAAAATAATGAATATACTTTATATTGTTTTGTTCTTCGATACTGTTTGATGTGTTTCATATATTGAAGGCTGTATTTGAGTTAGTAATTTAAGAAAGGTATTAGCTTCCACTGAAATCTCATCAGCACCACTTAGAAGTTGTCCCTGGCTATAGATCTGGGTTAATACTCCCTATATATTAAAAACATTGAACAGTAACGAAATATGAATGTTAAAAAACAATATTTTAATCAAGCATAATAAAAAAAATTAATAAAGTGCGATTCACGCGTTATGTTTTTTGAAAAAAAAAAAGAGTTTTTGTGTGTTCTTTCTAGAAGATTACTAGGATCAAATGTATCATTCTCTGACAGCATTTTCCCATTTTTTAGGGCGATTTATTTGAGCTAAGACAAGAGGTTATAAATATTCTCGTAGGGCACCTGTTGTTTATATATTTCTTTATACTCTACCGGACCATTTTCTCTTCTCCTTTGTTGATACTGAGGGTGCTCAAATAATTCCAGAGAGCGTTGGATACCTCTTAGCTACAGGCATGGGTTCATATTTGGGGGAAAACTGTACAATGAGTATATTTTTTACCAGAAATCGTAACATAAAATATGTTATGCAATCTTTGTTTAAGAAAATATTTTTAAGGCAAAATTTCTTACTCTGTTTATATGTTGTCTTATAACGTGAGAAGTCATGTGATAATATTTAGTGCTCGTCTTACTTGACAACAACATATTAATAATTATAAAAAGTGTAGGAACCACAAGTTTTGTTTGTACACACATGTAGATATACGGACAATTTTTTATTAGATATTTAATTTTAGCGAGTTATGAAAAGTGTTCCTGTAGCCCAGTCGATGAAGGTATTTACCCACAAAATTTTGCAAACTGAGTAAACTTTTTTTTAATGAGTTCGTGAAAGTGTATAGAATAATATCCTGAAAAGTTTACATTTCACTCGGATGCAGAGCATAAAAAAAGTGAAAAAAAACTTTTTTTCATCCATTTTTTCAAAATTTTGAAATTAAATCAAGCTAGAAAAAAATAAAAAATATAGATAAGTAGATCATATATTTATGAACAAAAAATGTCCTAACAAAATTTGTCGTTAAAGCCACGGTTTTCCCGGAAAACAATAGTAAAGTGTAACGTTATAACTCGGAGCGAGATCCATGCGTGCACGCGCTTGAATGTGACACCGACGCACTGAATTACATGTCACTAAATCAGAATTTTTTCAATCTATATGAGTGTTGGCTTATTTAAAAGATGGAAATTGTAGCTTTCTGATGCTTTTCTGTTTTAAACAATACAAGCAAAGGATGGATGGGAAAAGTATACTTATATATATTATCACGTCCGAACTCAATCGTCGCAATAAACAGTAGAGAAAAAAATAAAAGCCCTTCAAAAAAATTCTTTCTTCATTGAGAACTGTTAAGAAGTATGTACACTTCATGATTATTAAGGTTTATTAAGTTGTAGTAACGAGGATTAGAAAAAAAGTACATCTCAAATAATTTTAATTTCTTTGCTTGATGATTTTTTTGATATATATATATATATATATATATATATATATATATATATATATATATATATATATATATATATATATATATATATATATATATATTGGAGGCTCTAACTTGTCGAGAAATTGACCCATTGGAAAAAATAAAATATCACTATTTCGAAAAAATGTATACTTTTTGAATGTTCAAACACAAAATCGTTTATTTGTATGCATTTTTTCGAAAATATGATCAATCACATCATGATAAGAAATGGCGATTTTCACGATCTTATCCTTACAACTATGAAAATATCTTTGATTGTTTTGAATATAAATTCTGGAACTTTTCCAATACATTAACAAATGTATAAGGAATCCATTGGATACAGCTGAAATGTGGATAGGTGTACCTGTACTAATTACAATACAGTAAAGGCACGTAAAAATTTATGCGAGCGATTCAGCGGCTATGTGTGGTGTCTGTGTATGCGTCCTTAATTATATATTTTCCCTCCATACTCACTATTTATCCTCCTATTCACGAATAAAAATATTTAAAACGTGTAATCAGAAAGAGAAAAAAGCTTTATTTTACTCGATAGAACAGCTAAGAATTTTTGGAGGTTCCATAGTATGCATGCAACCGTGCGCTGGCCGCGCAGAGTGACAAAGTTATTTCACTATTTTTTTCCAGGAATACCGTGGTTTTAGCGATAAATTTTATTAGGGAATTTTTTATCCAGAAACACGTTTTCTACCCACCTGTATTTTTTATTTTTTACTACTTAATTTCAAAATTTTGAAAAAAAATGGGTAAAAAAAAATTTTTTTTTCACTTTTTCTTATGTTCTGCATCCAAGCGAAATGTAAATTTTTCAGGATATTATTCTATACACTTTCACGAACTCATTAAAAAAAAAAATTATTCAATTTGCAAATTTTTGTGGGTTTCCCTATATAATGTTCTCTGTCGCCCGGGCTACTGTACAAACATCGTTTTTCTCCAATGACAAAAACATCTTGTCTGGAGATAATAATCCAAACATTTTGAGCAACCTGTATAATATTCATTATCATTTTCCCATTAAACTTTAATACTAATATGGAATGGAATTGCAGGTTGTTCAGTTGATTAATATTTAACAGAATTTTAGTTATGACAAAGTCAAGCTGTTAGCAGTCCCAGTTTCGCACAATGAACTATTGTGCAGCAAAGAGTGTTCTGTTCATTACGAGAACTATGGAGTTCGGTTTATTAGGATGCAAGCAAAAGCCTGTTTACCTAAAGTCTATTGTGAGTAATAAATGGTAATATGAGAGGGATAAGGGCTTGCTCTATCGATGTATTTTAATCACTTCTGTAGTTTTCTCGGAATATTTTAATTTAACTGGATATGTGCTTTAATGACTTTTGAGATAAACGTGGGGATGTAAAAATTTAATATAGTTCTTAGCTAGATGCACTTTGACTGCCCTTTGTCGTCATTCCTTTTCTTAAATAGAATTTATGTTTTGAAGAACATCTTGAAATGGCACAGAACTAACTAACTGATAAGTGTTTTTTCTTTTTTCATTGTCGATAACACTGTCACATACAATTTAAAAAGAAGTAATAATTTTTAAAAAGAAATCACTAAAAATTATTAAATAAAGTTTCACGTGGTCAATCTAACATTGTTACATACTTAATATTGATATTTGGGTAGGTATAAGAATGGTACGGCCACACCGAACTTACTTTCTCGCGTTATATAAACATTTTTGTTCATCAGTAAACTACCTGTTTGTGATTTTTTTGGGGAAAACCAGTAAGTGGCACATTGTTAGGTTTGTAATGTAACTTACAAAAAACCCCGGACAAAACATATGGAAATTGGTTCCCAGCTAAATTGTCTGAATTTTTTATATGTTGTAGATTTCAACTTTCTCATTAAAGGCTCTCATGTGCTCAACTCGATCCTATTAATAGTTTTCGAAATACAGCTTAAGGAATGTACAAGAATGACCTCTTGTATAATTAAAAAAAATCGAATTCATGATATTTTTACACATTTTATATTGTGAAACATTCTAATAGCCCTTTATAATATTTTGCTCTTGCACTAAAAATATTTGTTGTTTTAACGAAAATAGCGTAGAAAAAAATTTAAGTTAGAAAAATATTGGCGAAGGCGCCGGAAAATCTATATAAAAATAACAAGTGAAAATATATTCGGTCAAATTGGCTAAAACATTTTTTACATAAAGTATGTAAGATACAGAATTTTACAAGAATTTATAGTTGTA
This sequence comes from Rutpela maculata, assembly GCA_936432065.2. Taxonomy (NCBI): domain Eukaryota; kingdom Metazoa; phylum Arthropoda; class Insecta; order Coleoptera; family Cerambycidae; genus Rutpela; species Rutpela maculata. The sequence goes on from OW386285.2 coordinate 246,189,487, forward strand.
TCTCGGAAACTAGACATAGGATCGAGTTGGGCCCATGAAAGCTTTTGATCAGAAAGCCGAAATCTACAACATATAGAAAATTCAGACAATTTGGCTGGGAGCCAATTTCCATATGTTTTGTGCGAGGTTCTTTGAGTAAATTCGTAATAGCCGTTTTTTGAGAAAATTGAGATTTTAAATTTTTTCGCATTAATGAACTACTCTTAATTGTAAGGGTAGATGAAAAATTAAAAAAGATATCGTGAGAATGAGCGAACACCATAGGAAAAATGCAGCAAAACAGTATTATAAATATATTAAAATGAAGCAAAGATCAATTACCTCGAGAAATGATTTCAAGGTCAATAGTATCTCTGGGCAGTTCTACAAAGCATGGTCGATTCATGATATTAGTGACTTACTGATCAAAAATTGGTCCAAGCTACAACCCGTGTCCAATATTCGCTTAGATGAGTCTTACCGCACCTTTTTATAATAAAAAACTTGAGCTAAATTACGACAAAAATAGAATATTGGCTGTTTTTACTCCTAAAACTCAAGACCGTCACGCGTAACTCCATACAGATTGACACTTGTTTTGGCTGAAATTTTGTTACCAGAGAAATGGTTAGTATCCATCTCTGCTATAATTATTACAAAATATCCAAGATTTGTTGGCAAGATACAACTTTCATGTTTTAAACTCTACGATTTAATATATAAACTATTAAAGTCGCGTAACTTAGTTAATATTCACGACCGTCACAGCGGTCATTTTTAGTTAATAAGTTGAATGCTAGGACTACCAGCGACTCAGAAACACATAGAAATTTAGTTTTCGTTGTGAAATCATGTGAGATACAATAACCAAGTGCTGTTTCCCAAAACATTTTGAATTTTCAGTAATTTATATGGTAAGTCTAATATATGGCCCTATGCTCTCTTTCATGACCGTCACGTTGTGTATTTTAGCATTTATCAACTTATTAATATCCAAATACGTTTTTATTTTGAGGTATCCAGTACACTGTCTTCTCCTAACCTTACTTTAATAATAGCTTAGTGTGAATATAATTCTTAGTCATTTTGTCTAGCGGCCCTCACGACCATCACACTCATGACCGTCACATGGCACAATTTTGAGTGTGATAGTCTTGAGACTCTAGTGGCGGTCATGAGAAATTTCATTGGCATTACTCTCTTTCACTCTTGTAACTTTTGAATGGTTGAATGGATTTTTTTCAAATTTGGTGCAGTGATATGGGATGAAATTTCCAATTAAATGATGTAAAACACCAACTTCTGACTTCCAGTTTCGAGGCAAATGACGTGAAATTCAAATTTTTTAAATGGAACAACTTGTATATTTTTTCATATTTGGTTCCTACTAGCCAAAATACATATGATCTGACCCTCAAATATTATTTTTATTTTCAAAAATTTGGCACAACCTCAGCCAGCAATTACACGACCGTTTTACGAATCTCACAACCATCTCATGCCACTCACGACCGTCACGCGTAACTCACAGTACCTCATTCACAATGGTGTCATAAATATTATTTATCTCGTTAGGACCATTGTGTTTTAAATTATGAACAAAACTGGTTATCGGTAACAAAATGTACACACGAAAAGGTAATTTGAGTCCATACAGTTAACTGAATTTCGAAAGTATTAGGCTCAAATAAGAAAGAAACAGATACTTCTAGTTATATCATTTTTTATTTTATTCATGGGTATTATTACGACCAAAATTTTCTCTAATATCTTGTAGGACATATTTTTCACTTCAAAGAATCAACTTTTTCATAATCCATTTAGCATATTTATATTAATACACAGCACAAATATAAATGTGACGGTCGTGTGGTTTGTTATACGTTTCACTAAGGAAAAACAGCTGTAACATTTTAGTCACGGGAAAAAAGCTGGTGCCACAAGGCATACCTGAAAAGTAGACACTTTAACCATTTCGAAAATGTATGCCATCAATAGATTCCTGACATTTTATTTTTTAACATTGTCAATGTGAAATCGACCATGCTTTATAGAACTGCCCCTCTAATGAAAATCTCTAAACAACTTTTGATCAGAATCTGGTAACAATTGATTTTAATCACTTTTTAAACGTATTTAATGGGGTCAGAAATTGCCAAAAATGGTCACGCTCCTTTGTAAGAGATCGAATTTAAACGAGGTGAATCAATTGGTTTGGGCGCTAATCTAAGCGATAATCATGCACACACACACACACACAGATAGACATTTTTTTCTAAATCAATTTTTCCAGTATCTGTGAGTGAAATAGAATAAAATTCGTCAAAAACTCGAAGTCTAATTTCTGAACGATTACGATACTTTCTTTGCTCCTGCATGTTGTTCTAAAGCAAAATGTACCTTAGCTAAAAGTATTCTTAACCGACCTATTTATCAGCATTGGATAATAAAGTTTAATTAACCGAGTGACTAGATGAAATTATATTTTTTCAAGCTCTTTAATAACGTGGGTATGTCTGAAACTTGATTATCAAGATTCATATAATGTGAGTTTGGGAGTTTCACATACAAATACAAACTGTAAACGTTGCATTCTAAGAAATGGCGGAGGGGCCAGTGCCAAATAAGTGTTATTTGTTGTCATATGTTTCAGGAGGAAATGTATAAGTACTATCAGTATGCATCAGGCAACAAAATGTAATAATCGTTGGTAAAACCAAGTGGACACCAAACAAGTTTGTTTTACCCAATAGGCGAGCCATAATTTCCACAAAAATAACTTGAACTTTAGTTCGTTAACCTGTCAAAACTGAACAAATAATTAATTGATATATAGAAGATATATACCGTTATACCATTTATTATTATAATTTTAAAGCAAAATGTTACTATTATTTTCGATTAAGCATGCAAAAACAAAGTGCGTACCTTAGTTCGAATGATTTTTACTTAGATTAGGTGATATATCAATTTTACTTTAAAATATTATTGAGGTATTTTTAATAAGATTACGAAACGAACGAAAGTTGTAATCAGGCATTTCCGAATACTTATACTCACATTAGATTTAAAAATTGCATTTCAAATTTGGAACATTTGGAAAAAGTTGAAATAAGACCATATTTGTCATATGGAGTAATCATCAGAGCAGTGTAAACTGTTTTGTTTAATATAAACTGTTTTATTGTAATCTCAGAATAAAATGTTACTAAGGCATTTTTTCAATTAAGAACACAAAAATAAGAAGATGTGCAAGATATTGAAACTATAATATACAGTGCGTTTTTCGAACCTTCCCTAGGTTTTGTGATATCTGAATTTTATTTTAAAATGTTATTTAGGTATTTCTAATAAGGCTACTATGAAACGCATGGAAGTTGTAGTCAATCATTGCCGATTGCGTATGTCGCTTACACTCATTTCTTTTTTTTTACTCAGGCATCCAGGGGATATTAACTGAAATTCATTTATCAGACCTTATTTTCAATGGTGTCATGGTTGAACTCTGGTTAGAAGGGGATTTTAATATTAGTCTTCTTGACATATTTAAAAATTGTCCGGACGTTAACATTTTTTGTTTAAATTTTAATACTATACTAAAAGAAAATATTTGCAATTGCAGAAAAGTTAGTAGGTTTACTTACAATAAAATATATTTTGTAGTTTTAAAAAGTTTTAGTTTTAGTTTTTTAAAAAGATTAGATGCATATTTACAAATCATAACACTTAGCTATGTTTTATAGTATTTTCTTAGCTACATAATCAGGCCTATGATGGAACGTTTACGTTATTTAACATACCCTGTTATGTTGACCTCTTACCAGAAAATATATGAGGGTGAGAGAGACATGTGACGGTAACATGAGTGTTATGAATAACGTAAATGTTGCATTAGAGGGCTGAATATTTGCAATAGATAGCAACTCGCTATTGAAAACATAAACACATGTTATTAAACTAAACTTTCTTCGAGGATTCGCGACATGGAGCGAAAAGCATTATCATTTTATACGTGTACCACATCTCATTCCTTGTTATTTAAAGTTTTAAACTTTAACAAAGTGTATACTTACACGGAATACAAATAAAGCTCTGATAAAACTTACCTTGTAATTTGAGATTTAACTCATATCTGTGAGGAGTCGGGACTTAACGTAACAAATCAAATTTTGATTTACTTGCTGAAAGTCACTAATCACTATTTTAGAATTGTCATGTTCTGAAAATGCGATCGAAAGGCCATTATTGTGTATATTCTGATGCTGATATCTCTGGTAATTGCTATTGTTTATTAAGATAAGACGTAAAATTGTGATTTAATTTATTTCCTTAGAACTACAGCATAATTTATTAGGTTATCAGTAAATATTGATTGATTTTCATCACAATATGTAATATCAAAATAAGGTGCAGTTTTAATTTTTACTTCCCCCGCTTACCGAAAGGAAGTATTGCAATAATGAAAAAATCAACCTATATTTCAGAGTACGCAGATTACGAAAATTAAAAATATTTAATTCTGTCAGTCGTCTGTTTGTTCGCGCTATATCTACAAAATCAGTTGGCAAATAAGGATAATATTTAGTGACGCTACTGCTACTGCTAACGAACTGCTTAAATTGAAAAACATACAGAGTGGACCACACAAAACTTATAATTACGGAAAAGAAAATGAGGGACAACGGTAATATTTTTTGATATATAGTTAAAACAACTGTCAAGGAAGAAAAATATGAAAAGAGGGAGGTCACTTAAATTTTTTTTTAATGTGACGGAGGATATTTCGCAAGTAGTTAACACAACTGGCGAAGAAGAAAAATATGAAAAGAAAAATATACAGGGTGGTCACCCAAAAATAAATAAAAAATGTGACGGAGCACGATAATATTTCGCATGCAGTTAATACAACTGTCAAAGAAGGAATATATGAAAAAAATATACAGGTGGTCACCCAAATAAAAATTAGAAAATGTGACGGAGGACGATATTTTGCATGTAGTTAACACAACTGTTGAAGAAAAATATAAAAAAACATATATACAGGGTTCACCCAAAAAGAAATAGAATAAATGCGACGGAGAACGATAATATATCATATGCAGTTAATGCAACCATCAAAGATCAAAAATATGAAAAAAAGCATACAAGGTGGTCACCCTTACAAAGTTTTAATAGAAAATGTGACCGAAGATGATAATATTTCACATACAGTTGACATAACTGACAAAAATGAAAAATATACAGGGAGTTCACCCTGAAAAGATAATGAAGAAATGTGACGGAGAACGATATATTTGGCATAGTTTACACAACTGTCAAAGGAAGATATAAACAAATTGTACAGGGTTAAAAAAATTTATGAAAAATGTGAGGAATAATATTTGGCATGTAGTTGACACAACAGTCAGAAAAGAAAAATATGAAAAACAAAATATGCAGGATGGTCAACCAAAGAAAAAACTAAAAATATGTGACGGAGAATGATAATATTTCGCATGCAATTAACAGAACTGTCAAAGAAGAAATATATGAAAAATATACAGAGTGGTCGCCATACAAAAGATTAAAAAAACATGTGACGAATGGCAAAAACGTTTCGAATATTAATACAACTATCTAGGAAGAAAAATATGAAACATATACAGGGATGGTGATGACCCTAAAAAAAGAATGAAAAATGTAATGATAAACAGAGAGGAAAGTTTTGGGTAAATATATATACATTTTATCTATGTATTTAACGTCGGCCTATTTCCGCTACCAGGGCCTATCATCGACGCCAGGAGACGAACTACCCAACCTGGAAATTTTGCCGAACCTCTTCTCGTAAGAAGAGTAGGGATCTTTTACTTGCCTAACATTTAATAGACAACGGACCGCCTGCTTTACATCATCTCCGAAGGATGGTATATCCACTACGTAATTCTCGTCTTGAAATTACATAGCTTCCGCGTATACACTGATATACAAGCCGCTAGAAGGTGGGACGAGATCGCTGTGTTTCCCAAGTACTAACCACGATGCACGTTGCCTCACTGGAATATCGAGATACATACACAGTGAAGACGCATGTACGCTCGCCCTTTTGGGTAAATAGGATACTCGATTTTTTTATTTTAAGTCTCATAGAAATTATCATGTTTACAAGAAACAGACTACACACTGTCATATATAGTTGGCGTAATAGATATAAGATATTTCCTCTTAGAGAATATCAAAAGCGCCGGGTATGCTGACAAAGGAACTTTCTGGCGCGTACAAAGGGTTTTGCTTCTTGCGTCTCACCCGTCGATCTACTAATACGACTTCGACTACTGTACATCACCAAACACACATATACACACAAAATTTATTATATATTTGATTTCATTTGTTATGCACAAACGTTTTTTGTTTATGATGACTATTAAACATTTTTATGAGTTATAATATACCTATAGCTATGAAGTTATTGGCAGGAATTTTTTAAAATAATTTGTACATATGCCAGAAACTGAAAATAGTGAAGATCTGACAAAAAAAAATACTAATGACCACTCCTGGCATTACGTTATCGCTGCGTTATCAATTAGCAGCTCCTTTAAAATGTAAAAAATTGGTTCATAAAGCATTCGCTGGTACCTGACAGTTGTTTTAACATACACAACCTTAATATAAATCCAATTGCCAAACGTGTAAGTTTCTGTGTTAATGAGTAATTTTTTTTCTTAATTTTTTATACATAAAATGTAAATGATTTGTTCATAGATCAAATTTGTACGAACATTTTCATTAGGTCATAAAATTGAAGAAAAGCAACATCTGGCACCTTCCTACTGCTGCAATTAGAAATGGTAAAATTTTAAAATTGCCAAAGAAAACGGAGCACTAAATTATTTGTCTGGCGCTAAGCCGAATGATTGTATTTTATGTAAAAAATAATTATATTGCTAAGCCAGAAAATTTTTAGTACTTATTACTGAAAATAATACTATCGTGTGAATCATCATCTATATGTATTTTACTTAAACCGATTAATATATAGGCCAGTGGAATTAGCATATTGCAATTCGTTTCAGGATGCCACGTAGATTAAACGAAAGTTTTATTGATTACGAACATGACCCTGAATTTGGTCCACTTTTTGACCACCGGAACATTGTTTATTTAACGATTTATTGTTGAAAAATTCCAAAATATCGACTTTTTTAAAGATAACTCAAAGACCTTGACGATAGGTTTTTGAATTTGTAGATACTATTAGAACTTTGAAAAACGGTTAATTTAGGAGAGGTTTCATTTAAAACGCTTGAAAATTTGTTTAAATAATTGCAAAAAACCGCGAAAATTTTCGCAATTTGCAAATATTTTTCATTCTTTAACAAAAGCACTTTAGTGCTTGAATCTTTGACAAAATATGTCTTTTATCACTTCAAAGTTACCTCTAAAATTTCATCAAAAAATTTTAATTAGTTTAAGAGATATTCAATTTGTTTATTAAAAACATGAATAATGTAAAATGCAAATTCACCCAGTTCCCTTTGTCGTAGAGGGTTGATCTGGACATCATTTTTTTTGTTGAGACTTAAACTTTATGTTTTCATTAATGGTAAATCAAATTTGCATTATTTTCAACTTCAAAATGGCGTTTGAAAAAGTGTCACATTTTGAGGTTAGGTTTTTTGCTAATATTTTCTAAACAAATGAAGATTTTGCAATATCGTTATCATATTGTTGCTGGCGTTTTTTCACACATTTTCAAACACTTACTAGAAGCCGAGATGATTTTTTTTAATAAATTCGTAATTTGTTTATTACTAAACATTAACAGCTGAAACTTGGCGAACAACTAGTTTAATAGTCTATCTTTGTAATAGAGCTGAGTTTGGGGGAAAAAATTCAATTTGCAACGATAACAATAATTAATTTTAAATCAGCGTCAGAACAGGAGTGAGAAGCATGAGTCATATCTGTAACACGTTCATAAAATGATCGAGACGAGTCCGTCAACCAAAAATTGACCGTTTCTCCGATCTTGACTTTTTGAGGTTAGGTTTGGAAGATATCAGTGTTACAATAAATGAGGACAGTGATGAAGACGACTAATATTATCATATATCATTAGCATAACATGTTTTTTTATTATGTATTCTTATTATTAAACACATAATTTTTTTATGTATTACCATTTCGATGGAGCTTTGTAGAAAATGTATGTATTGTGAAAAATACATCTCGTTATTTCAAAAAAATACGTAGGCTGCTCCAAAAAATTTTCAATACGTATAATCCAAGCAGTTGTTGTTCATTTATATATTTATTAATATATCGAGTTTCTAACCAATTTATACTCTTTTTCTTTACTTGTTGTAATTAGTACGTAAGCAAATACGTTATTGTTTAGTGTTACTCTGGTGTTATAATTTCCGAATCCACGATACAGGGTGTTTACTAAGGGGGGGTGTAAGCACGTAACATTATCTTTGCCAATTTGACTACGTTACCCCTTCGATAGAGTTTTGTAAAATGTATATGTTATAGCTTATTGTATGGTGTATAATTAGTAAAAAAATAGAGGTGGTCGCTAACGTGTAAGTACGAATATACATTTTTTCAAAAAATTCAAAAGCATCAATTTTTGTTTTCTTCATGAAAAGATTTCATGAAAATATCAATAATAAATTGTCTTGAATATATTTACTATATATGTAAAATACAAACAAATTGGTTCACTTGATTAAGAAAAAAAATTTTTTTTCGGATTTTCGAAAAAAAAATGTTTTCCCAGATATTATGAAGTTTTTGAGGTCAAAACTTTTTGTGGTGGTATCTTTCGCAAAGATACATCCCTGGAAGGAACCACATGCAAAAAGGTTACAAAGGCACGGACACTTATCTTAACCTGCCATGGCCTTTGACTTCAGCTCATAAAAATACTTCAGAAAAGTTACATAGGACAAATAAAACCTTTTTTGCCCTTTTTAGAAGATGGTAGACGAAAACTGATACAATAGAAAAAAATTTCTGTCCAAATTTGGCATCAGCGCGTCAAAATACTTGAGAAAAGTTAGATCAAAACCTTAAGACAAATAAGGCTTTTTGATCTTTTTAGGTAAGGTAGATGAAAACTGACATGATAGAAAAAAATTTTTTGTCCAAAATTGGCTTCAACAAGTCAAAATATTTCAGAAAAGTTAGATTAGGGCAAGAGTTTTTTTTTTTGTAGACCTGTGGTATTATTTTTTAATTATTACACTAAAACATTATTAAATACTATAATTCATTTACAAAAAAAGGCGTTGTCCTAAAGTTCTCATTTAACTTTTCAAAAACATTTTGACGCACTGGAGCCAATTTCAGACATACATTTTTTTCTACTGTGCCAGTTTTCCTCTATCATCCCTTTTTATCCCCAATAAAGGGCAATGAAGATCTTGTCCTGAGGTTTTGATTTAACTTTCCTGAAGTAATTTGACGCGCTGAAACCAATTTTGGACACATTTTTTTTTCTATCTTGTCACATTCTGAAGATACATATTTGTTTAAAATTTAAATATAAAACAACATACCTACCAAATATCGGCAAACTTTGAAAATTAGAAACTGTAGTATTAGACTTGTAATTGATTGCAAATGTTTATTGTCATGCCACGATTACAACAAAATTGCTTTATCGCGTTGTGTTAAATATACTATATTTACGGATCGTCGAAGGAAGGATGTTTACTGGTATTTTTTAACGTCATATGAACTTTAGAAAAAAAAATTATAAAGCCAGTTAACGACTGATATTTGAAAAAAAAATGTCTTAAATATTCATTGAGTGAAGCAAATATATTAATACGAGCAATTTAACCTTATTGGATTTTTTTTATCTCATACACTTAATCAAATATGTCATGAGAACTATTTCATCTGGAAATATTTGAATATTTACAACCAAATATTTCCCCATAAAAGGAAACACAAAATATCAAACACATAAAGAGCCGTAACGAACTATTGCCTTTTCCACTTCACATGGCTTCTTGCTCAATTTAAAAATTATCTTGCAGCGAAAAAATTGAATTAGAAGTCAGAAGCAGTAACATCAAATCAATACCGGCCACTCATCTGATGCTGGTATTGTTAGATAGATGATGCCTTTTACCATGAGCGGATCAAGTAAGTTTAAAAAAGGATGTTATCGTTGCAACATGTTTCCCGATACAAAGATGCATTTGTGTTCATTTTTAATGCAGCATACACATTTCTATTTAAATACCTGTAACTATAACTATTGGAAATATTATAATAGTTTGTATAGCTTTCTTGAAGATAAATAATTATGTATTGTTTCTCTTAAACTTATTTTGAACAGGATATGTGCAGTAATCGTTTTAATTCCACAGTTAATATAGCCTATGTATGTATACGTACATCTACTGCATTGTAGTTTTGCAAGAAAAAATCTGGAACTTCTAAAATGCTAGATCTCATCTTTATGTACGCCTATGCTAAATTCAAGATTACTCTAAGTGCATCCGGAGTGGCTACAAATGGCTGGTAATGTAAACTTAAAACAAATCTAGAGTATCACTCAGAATTATGTATTATAGAGTACATTTATCGTTACACTATGTATTAGTAACAACGTTGCCAAGTGAAAATCATTATATGTGGAAAATTTAATAATTTAGTTTAATTAACGTCACCAGCATACAGCATTAAGTAAATATTATTAATATATGTTGGATTGAATTGTTTGGCGGGGGGTGAGCTTGCGCTCACATGCATTCAAGTCTCATAGGTTCATAAACATAAAGCTAATAGACGAAGCAGCGACCACCGAAAGACTTGCGTCATCGAGTAAAAGAAAAATTATCATTATATGACTATAAAACATAGCGCCCCTGGTCTGTTTAACCTAATCTCAATCCTAATCTAATCTCTAATCCCAATCTTTACTTATTTTATTCGAACTGACAAAAAAAAAAACGATCCGACATGCCCTCGAAAGCCGTGCACCGGAAACTTGGAACAAGAGGTGGTTTTTTCCGGTTTAGGGATAGTAGGTGAAGCGTACGTTGAAAAATATTGTCACTACCCTTTTAGTGAGGTTGAATGATTCAACCTTCGGTAATGTCGACATCATCATATATTCATAACATTACAATATAAATAAAATATATTTATTGGTCATTAAATGTTGATTGATATATGAAAATGCAGTTTTATCTCCCTAAGCCGGTAGTGGGAAGTAGTAGAGGGTGAAAGATTCGAACTTTGGTAACGTCGACATCATCATATACTCGTAACCATACAGGATAAAAAAAATTAATTGTCTATTAGCTGTTGATATATGAAGGAAAATCTCATGTTTGCTCTTTTTACACAATAGAAAATTTTTTGTGTCCAAAATTGGCTTCATTGAGTCGAAATACTTCAGAAAAGTTAGACTAGAACCTTAGGACAAGACCTTTTTTGCTCTTTTTAGGGGATAAAAGTGGGTGGTAGAAATAACTGGCATGGTAGAAAATTATTTTTTGTGCCCAGAATTGGCTTTCCTCTAATTTTTTCGTCCGCTTACAGCGCTTGCTTTGGAAGAGAGTTGCATTTAAGGTCTAAAGAAATTTTAGAAAAAAACGTAACATTTTTATTTCTTTGCATATGTCTTAATAAATTTTAGTTTTTATATATATATATATATATATATATATATATATATATATATATATATATATATATATATATATATATATATATATATATATATATATATATATATATATATATATATATATATATATATATATATATATATATATATATATATATATATATATATATATATATATATATTAGTGTAGGATTGATAATTTAGAAGATTTCGTAGAACTTTATAGGTTGCATCCGATCGTTTTTAGGTTGAAGTATTAACTTTAAATGTTGAATATTTTAGAAACTGACAATTCCATTAAAAATTCTAAGGAAGAGAATTGAAGATGGTCAATCAATTTTTAAAATGATAAATTTGTTTGTTTCTATATCATAAAAAATAAAGAAGTTATAGCCAATACAATGTGCATTTTCACATTTTTCTTTTACCAAAATGTCGTCATTTTATTATTATAATTGCCCAGTAATTAAAATTGTTTCCATAAATGCTGTTTTTCGTTAATGAACAGCATCATCTAGATGCTCAATTTCTTTTGCTCATTTAAAACACTTGCTTTAGAAAAAAATTCCATCCGCCGTATTGGAGCCGCCATTATGCATTTTTAAATTTGATTTCAGATTCGTAATCAGCGATCCCAAAAACATAACTATAATATGTTTCAAAAATAATCAGTGATACATTTCCAAATATTGAATTTTTAAATTTAGGGATGGATTTCACCCCTTGATGGTAAGAGGAAGTATCTGGACCATATAGAAACTGCAATACAATAATAACTCATAAAGAAGAAATATTACTACATATGAAATTATACATATTTTTTACCTCTAGGTACTGTACTATAACTGTATTTATTAAATTTGAAATTGTTTAAATCTAATCCCGATTCAGAATTACTTTTAAAAATAATCAGGAGTCCGAAATTTCGGGGTTGGAAGTCCTAATTATTGTTATACTACTAACTGACAAAAATGATTAGATATGGATGGTATAAGTGTGAGACACCTAGTTTTAGTAAATTATTCAATATATAAAATACTAGGTCGCGGTCACTAACGCTCTACTGGAACTTCGCATTGTATAACGAGAATCGTGAAAGTTTTAAAATTAAGACAGCTTTTGTCGGTTCTGAGGATTAACAAAGGCAACGATAATGAGTATTCTGAATTTCTTGAAGAGCCATGCCAAATTGTTTCGCTTAAAAACTTGTTAGAATTTTGATTTGGATTTGTGGATTATTTTTAAGGAATTTATAAATAAATTCACTGAAAAATAACGGCTCAATAACAATATTAAAATTAATCTGTGTTGTTTACTTGTAACCGTATTAATTAATACTCCTTAATTCAACTCCTACGTTTATAAATAAGGCAGTTAATAAACCTACCTATGTTAAATTTTATACCAAATTTATACAAAATATTAAATGATTTAAGTTTAATATTACTTTTCTTATTAAAACTTCCCTTACAAAAGAATACGCTATTAATTATTATAAATTAAATAAAAAGATTGAGCTTTTGAGGAAATTTCTGTAAGCAATAAATTTCACTCATCTTTCTGACTTATTCAGTGATTTCTATATATAATTGCTCAGACGCAAACGAACAATTGCAAAATTTCCAAGCAGAATTTAGCCAAGAAGAGGCTATTAAATAAATAATAATTAACTTTTAAAGATTTTAATTTCAATTTTCAAAATGTAATTTTTATAAAAAGAATGTTTTTTATTATTTTTTATTATCCATGGTGATATTCCTAAATATGTATGTAGGCTAGTACCCTACATATACTCCCTCCCTACAACGAAGAAACCAACTTACCAAGGTATCAGTATTAAAAATCAGATTTAAAAATAATAGTTGGATTTCATAGATAAATGACATTAGTAAAAAGAAAAGTCAGATTTGATTGATAAAAATAGCAATCATGTGCTAAGTGAATATGAGTTTGCAATCATAATTGGATTGAGCTTTTCTCAAAGATGTCGCACCAGCTATAGCAGCTTTGGCTAAAGAAAAGCTGGCGAGACAATTAAAATAGTGAATGAGTTTGCAATCATAATTGGATTGAGCTTCTCTAAAAGATGTCGCACCAGCTATAGCAGCTTTGGCTAAAGAAAAGCTGGCGAGACAATTAAAATAGGGATTGAGTTTGCAATCATAATTGAGCTTCTGTAAAAGATGTCGCACCAGCTATAGCAGCTTTGGCTAAAGAAAAGCTGACGAGACAATTAAAATGGTGAATAAATTAATACTTGATAAGCTGGTTTTACATTGCAGGGAGTCATACAGCAGAGTACTTACCTATACATGTACATAATTGAGTAAGTAATAACAAGTCTTATGAAAATCTAGTTTGATTCGTTTCTCGGTACTATCTTCATGGAGAGACTGAGGAATCCGTGTCTAGCGAAGATATCTATGGGACGGTCGACCTTTAGCTGGCTGTCTTCGTTATGGACGTCGTCCGTCATCAGCGGTTAGCAGCACGAGCAGTTTGGTTCGGCCCCATATTCTTGTCGCAACTGGAACAGCTGTCTATAATGTCCATGGCATAATATATTTAAAAAGACTGTCAAGAGATATCAAACTTCAGTTTTCTGTCTTCAATCTTCACAGTCTGAATTTTCAAGAGAATTAATTCCTCATGGACTCTCAGGAGGTGCGTGAAGACGTTCGGGGTCACCAATATAGCCAAGAAGAGGCTATTAAATAAATAATAATTAACTTTTAAAGATTTTAATTTCAATTTTCAAAATGTAATTTTTATAATAATAATGTTTTTTGTTATTTTTTATTATCCATGATGATATTCCTAAATATGTATGTAGGCTAGTACCCTACACAGAACGTTAAACAGTTTTATACATTTAATTGTACATAGTCTTTTACACATTTTATTTAATCAGTATAAAGATTTTTGTGGGGTTCCCCATATTCAAAAAGAATATAATCAAGTAATTATTTTAATCAGTAAATAATTAGGAGATGGAATTTAGATTAAAAATATATAATCTTAAAATATATGTGTAACAATATATATAATATTATTTTGTAACCCAAGTCACGAATTTTATTTTTATCTTGGGATCTAGTTTATGCAAACAGTATAACAGAAAATGAGGGAAATAGTTAGGTAACTACACTACATATAAGGGCATATTGGAGCCGCCAACAATTCCTGACATAATACGATAGAATTCTGAGGGTTTTCTATCGCCCATCTGCGATCTTGATAATAGGTCATCCAAAAGTTTTTCCTCGCTGGAAGAAAGTCGCGCAATGATAGCGCTTTTCAGAACATTATACAAATTAGCGGCGGGCGGGGCAACAATAATGTCATAAATATTACTGACGATTTCAATGGGTAAATTTGCGATTATATAATCATATTATTTGACATCGGAAGTTTTTCGCGCAACGTTAAATTGAGCTTCTACTTGCGAAAACCATACTTCTGGTTTAGATATCCAGAAGGGGGGGGAAGTTTTAATGACGTGACGTATGGATTTGGTGAGACAACCGGATTGGTTACAATATTGTTTTCGAGATCTGTTGGTTCAACTGCATTTGAGACGGCCATATTTGAAAAATTAATAACAGTGAATAATTTGAATGATTGATTGGTCTAAAAATACACAATGGAAAGTAGTACACAGTGTTTCCCCGGATGGAGTTGACAAGAGGAAAAACATCTCCATTATTGATTTTGCGACGAAAAGTCATTCTTTATAAAAAATTCTGCTTGTCGGAAAAATGAATTTACCATATAAAAATCTTAGATCAGATGTACCGGGTGTTAATAAGTTAAGAAAACATCAAAATGCCTCATAAGAGAAGTACCTTCATTTATTAGTTTGGACAAAATGTTTTAGGGTTAAGTAGAGTAGCTTCGGCTAGACTTCGCCCTAGGTATTGTATTAATGTATAATACTGAAATAAAGGCAATTTATTATTATTATTATTATTATTATTAAAACAAAGTTGTTTATAATCCAAAATAAAGCCTAAATACAAATTATAAAGTCTGTATTTTGACTTTTATGTTTTTATTGTGTTTATCTTTTTACGTTGAATTTATTAATATGAATAAGAATTTAAATTAAGAAACAGTCGATAATATTGAACTGACAAACGTCATTGTTACATTGTGTAGAATATTACTATCTTATATCTGCTTTTATTAGTGTTCTGTTGATCATTTAAAAAATGTTTACCAAACAAGAAAGAATTTATTTGATCAAATGTTATGGGATTGGAGACGTCTCTTATCGATATGCAATTAACCTTTTCCACCAAATAAAAGTTCCCTAATACAGCGACATCGCGTCAATCATTGCGCAAACTTGTAAAAAAATTCAATAAAACTGGATCTGTATTGGATGTCAAAAAACCCAAGAAAAAGTACAATGAAGACGATGCGGCAACACTTTTGGCAATAAATTCAGTAATAGAAAACCCGAAATTATCTTTACGGAAACGCTAACAAAAACTGGAAGTAAGTAAAAGTCATTTACAGAGAATTTATATGGAAAACAATGTTCGATCATTTAAGCCAAGGTTCAGACATACACTTGAAAATGGAGATGAAGAGAAGCAATTGGATTTTTGTTTATGGGTCGGTGAGAATTACCTCGTAGATAGAAGTTTTCACAGAATTTTTTTTTTTACTGACGAAGCAACATTTTGTACCAATGGCCACGTTTCATCTCAAAACAGTCGTTATAGAGCTTTTGAAAATCCAAACAATGTCATTCACAAACGAAGTCAACGTTATAAAAAAGTGAATGTATGGTGTGGGATTTTTTATGATCGAATCGTTGGTCCATATTTCTTAGAAGGAAATTTAAATCAGCATGTTTTTGTACCTTTTGGAAAACTTTGTATTGCCATTTATAAACACTCTGCAACCGGAAGTAAGACGTAACGTTTTTTGGCAGCAAGACGGTTTCCCAGCTCATTCCTCAGTTTTGGTACGGCAGTGGTGGACAGATCACTTCGAAGCCAGATGGATGGGAAGATATGCTCCAATTAATTTTTCTCCAAGATCACCAGACCTTACACTAATGGATTTTTTTCTGTGGGGTGTTTTAAAACAGAAAGTTTATGCAGATGACCTGCCGCATGATCGAGAAACACTAAAAGCACGAATACAGGACGCGGTGAATGAAGTGAATCAATCAATCAATCAGTCAATCATTCGTAAGGTCTATGGTGAATTTATTAAAATGGACAAATGTTGAGGTTGGAGGGACGCTATGTTGAATAAATTGTTTTTCAATAATCGTTGAAGTTAATGTTATTATGTTATGTTAATGCTTGAAAAAAATGTTGACATAAATGTAAAAGTCAAAATTTAGACTTCGTAATTTGTATTTAGGCTTTATTTTGGATTACAAAAAAATTTGTTTTATAAACAATTTGTCCAAAATAATAAATAAAGGTACTTCTCTCTTGAGGCATTTTGATGTTTTCTTAATTTATTAACACCCGGTACATCTGATCTAAAATTTTTGTATGGTAAATTCATCTTTTCATCAAGCAGATTTTTTTATAAAGAATGACTTTTCGTCGTAAAATCAATAATAGAGATGTTTTTCCTCTTGTCAACTCCATCCAGGGACACACTGTACTTGTACAATAAATGATAATTTCAAAAAGTAAGCTTGAACCTTGTAATCTTCAACCAGGTCGTTCTGAAAATGGGTCAAAATTTCAAAAATACCAAATAACTTATCAGCGTGTGTAGATACTATCCAAATCTAGAAATTATGCAAGTCGGATCATATTTGAAATCATGTTGATCAACATCAGCAATATATAACCAAATCAATGTCGTCAATCAAGGAAAATTCTATAAATCCATTTCTTGTTTACCAATTTAATTTTAAATTTAGGTTAATTATTTCCTGTTGAGGTCAGCAATTTGGGTCAATTATTTCCTGTTCGGGTCAGCAATTTATGTGACAGAGATCACGTGGGATGTGACAGGTATCACGTCGGGGTCACCAATTTATATGGGGCTCCACATAATCAAAAGGAATATATCAAGTAATTATTTTAATCAGTAAATAATTAGAAGATGGAATTTACATTAAAAATATATATTCTTAAAATATATGTGTAACAATATATATAATATTATTTTGTAACCCAAGTTACGAATTTTATTTTTATCTTGGGATCTAGTTTATGCAAACAATATAACAGAAAATAAGGGAAATAGTTAGGTAACTACATTACAATTTTGTTTTAATGATTTTGATGGAAATGTGTTCTAACATATTCGGAGTAAAATTAATTTATTTTCACTCAACAACTCTCGTTAATCATTCCCTCAAATTTCGTATTTAGTTGTCATTCTATTTACAATTAGTTTTAAGCAACAATTTAACAAATTGTGTAATATAGAAATTGTGATTTTATAAGGATTCCCAACTTATTTATTTTTGCTGTTTGGTAAGAGTGAGTTAATTTTATTTTATCAATGTCGTCGCAAGAGACTTAAATTTAATGACATTATTTACAATCAGTTTGGTGCATTTATTTCAAGAGTTTGCAGATTTGTCTCACATAGATAATCTTTTAATGATTATCGTAATCGGTATTCCAAAAATATTTGCAGTAGATAATGGTGGACGGAGCTGTCGACATTATATTCAAACTACTGTCTCACAGTCTAAGAGCAAGTGAATTTTTTCAATGGGTTGAGTTAGAAAATGTCTTGGAAAATACACATGCGTGTCACTTTTTTTACAGTAATGAAAATGGTTCAACTAACAAGTCGTTCAGTAAAATCAAGTAAAAATAACAGACTGGCTAATCTGTAGCATGGCAAATATATCTGGAACGTTAAAAACTGGAAAATATTTGAAAAATCATTACCTTTTTGATAGTCCTAAAAATTTATCAGATGGCAGTTGCATTATAACAATAGCTTAAAATACAATCTGGCTATAATGCGAGAACACCAAAGTCTTGTCAGACTCGTCTAATGCTTGGTATCTTCTCATATATGTTCTTTTATAATTTAGAGCATTAAAAAAGCAAGTACATACCGTGTCGAGTGCAGAAACATGTTTTATTATCTTGAAAAAACTTAATTTATGAAGTCATTAATTACGATAAAGGTCAAAGAAATGTTTTTAGTTGATATCCGTTTCGAGAAATACGTGTACTGTAACCTTGCTCCGGCCTCGGGGTCGTGAAAGAAAAGAAAGAAATAAAAAAAGGTATTTACTACACACAAAAAAATTGTCTTAAGTGTTACTGGTTAATGAGTTGTTACGTAAGCTGTTGTGGGCGCCAGCCGAAATCGGCAGAGAAGGGGAAGACAAAATAGACAAATTAAGTAAAAACAAGCCTTTAATAATTTGAAGAGGTAAAATTACAAAAAAATTAGGTATATACATAAAACAAATAATTTTAGGTAACCGAGAAAGAATATCACTTAAGACGATGAAAATATTTGTTATTTTTATTACAAAACTACACGTTTACTAAGAACATAAATTAATATAGAACAAATACATTATTAACGCAAAAAATATATCTCGCTAGACTCTCTGAGGTAAGTAAATAATTATTACAGGTCTAGTGTTTGTAAGTCACTGAACAGCTATTAAATGGTTTACATGAATTAAATGTTTTTAGCACCTGAATAAGATTATAAAATATTGTGTATTTCAAATAAATAAATAATGAGTGTCTTTCACAGAAAATATTTCTAAAGGCTCTCCCAGGTGCTTTTTTGTACTCTAAACAATTTTTCCATCGGCAAATATAGACATCTTAGAAAGAAGTTACACTACATAAATACCTGGTCATCTCCAAAGGTAGAATACTATTTTCTTTTTATATAATAAGCTAAACCATAGGCTCAGAAGAAATAATTACGCTGTTTTCGGTTTTACTCCCGGGCTATACCAAAGCCTGTTCCACATATGATGGCTTCCTGGAGACTTTTATCCGTCACCGGCAAACACGTGAAAATCCATAGGTTTATCCAGAGGTGTTATAAATTGCTCGAGACATGCTCATAAGATTTGCCATAAAATAACAAAGCAACCAGCAGGTAGTCAAGAATAACCAGAGTGTCCAACAGTAATTAGTAGCAACCAAAAGGCCTAAAATAACAATTAAATATCTAAATTGCGAACAGTCACTATAAAAACGGAAATTTAATTACTATATAAAATAATTTGAATTACCTTATGTTTTCTTTAGGCCCTTTTTCACTAATAATGTTTAATAAAACTTATCTAACAGATTTACTCTGCACTCTCAATTAACCCTTTCGCTGCGCAGCGCGGTTTCACGCAATTCTCGTGTAGTGCGCAATAAATTGACCGCTTGCGAGTATACGCGCTTGGAGCACGCAGATCCGATATTACGTTACTATTTGATTTGGTTTATTGTATGCATAGTCTATTATTATATATAAAATTGAAAGAAAAACAAAAGCCAAGTGCTCTAGTTTCAATAATAATAATTTATTTTTAAAAAATGGTTAAAAACAGTACAAGTAAACATAAACATAAAAACAAAACAACATTCTTATCAAAAATATTAAGGTACAACAGAAACTTGTGTAAGTATATAAAAATGTATTAATAGTACATGTACGCGTGTTAAATCGCTTTGAGCAGTCTGAACCAATTTAAAAACGACAGGCGAGTTAACGCGCTTGGAGCACAGTGGGCCCATTTATTTTTCGCGCGTATACACGCTTTGAGCAGTGAAAGGGTTTTAATTCTCTCAACTCTGCCAGTTCTCGCGCTGGAGTCCTATTTTTTACTCTCTACTTTTTGCAACAGAAAAACGGCGCTGGTTTTTATATATGTTCATGAGACTAGCAACTTTAAGAAATACTACAATTAATTGACTCATACAGGGTGTGGCAAAACTGAACTGATACAGTACAAAGTCAAATTCATTGTGATTCTTCTGCTTCATCGACATCTTCCTCTTTGTCAATCTCATCTTGTTCGCAATACTTGTCTTCGGTATCATCTTCATCGTCGCTGACGCCATTATCATTAACGTTCTCTTGTAGCTCAAAAGCATTATCATCATCATTATTGACATCCTGTCCTGTATTGGTGATTCGTACACTGCACAGAGCACTTTACACATCGATACCTGTTCTAAATTTTCCCCACCAATATAGCCCTACCACTGCAAAACTTTAAAAAATGGATTATAATTTTTATCAACTCTCTAAAAATAAAGTGAAAAAAATATATAAGAATTTTCCTGCGTTGCATTCTTCTCTTATTTCTCTCTATTTTGATCGTTATTTGCGTTTTTATATTTTCGTAGTTCCACATTTCACTAGTTTGGCGTATTGACGAGATACAGAACCCTCTTAAGAGCTTATCATTATTCAAAATTTTCCTAAGTGCCCAAAAAGTTTTCATGAAATTCTTAGCATACCTAATTGAGCGCGTACTATTTAAAATCCCGAGAGAAACTGGCGAGGTTTTGGTGATTGTAAATAGCAGCCAGATTTGCTTTTTCATGGAATTATAGTATAGACTCTCATGGGAAGAATTTTCAGGACTGTGAAAATAAGGGCAATAATTTTCTATTTCCTCAAATTTCTAGGTGCCGTGCCGCCAGACTCCTTCCATTCAAAACTCTTGTTTTTAACTATATTCCATATTTATATAATAAGTTTCAAACCTGTGTAACAATAAGGGTAACGTATCCGAGAAATCGATCTAATTTTCCGATCACCGGATTTATTGAAATTCTTCAGCCACACTTCAACTGGAGATAAGCCAGGTTGCTTTTTCAGTAAGTTTTATGGTCTACTGAAGTAAATCTAAAATTTTTATAACTGGAAACACAAGTTCAACTCATTTGTTAGAACACTTTTTGCTTTACACATTTAACACTGAGTGTGTCATTTTCAAACGTTTAATTTATAAACGTTAGAAAATTAGAGCTGAGTGTTGAACTATAGTAAGGTTTAGTACAGTGCCACGGAGCGTTAAATATGCTTAAAAATACATTCTAAGGGCGTCCCGGGGTTACAAGTTGAATTGTGGATAAAACTGAAGGTTATATATTAGTGAATCAGAATCCGGAAGTAATAAAGAAATAACGCGAACAGAAGGGCAGTAAAATCAAAAAACGAGTTATTACCACGGGCGGATAGTGCAGCACATAGGCTACAATTTCACATAAAAATTAATTTATATTTTGTACACAATGTATTATTTATAGTCAATTTTTGAGTCTCATGGAGGAATAAATTTTGAAACTTGAATATTTCGAAGACAAAATATTACTGAAATTCAACATTTTTTAAATTTACGCGCCATTTATTACTCGAAGAAGAAGACCTTAATCGAAAAAACTTACTCGTACTAAAAATGTCTATCATGAATTGGGAAGGCAACAGCTTTAGTTCAAATTTTTTGCTTCAAATAGTAAAGAAAAGATATAGATAAAAATAGAAAATAAGTAATTTCTGTCGGCCGCCGGATCGCTGGCGCTAGCTGTTTCGAGTCCCCACTCCGCCACAGTCGCACATGTCTCACAAATCTTCCTAGCTTCATCTCGTACTGTTTTAATACGCACGTGTGTGTGTGTGTGTGTGTGCATAAGTTTCAATGGCAGTGGTATCATACCAACTAGCCAATCATTTTTGTGGAAACCAGAAATATATGAATTTTATTTTCGTCGTTATTATTTATTTATCCATTACATATATTCGAATTTTATATTCAATCCATCCTTTACTTAATTTATCAAATATCAGGCAATGATACGATTTAAATATTGTTAGTATACCATTCTAATAAATATATATATATATATTTTTTATATGTACATGTTTCATATATCTTTTTTTTTCTTTTTTTTTTAATTTATTTTGCATTATTTTTGTTGTGATTTTTTAAAAATATTTTCCTTATTTAATACAAATAAAAAGCATCCAAAATATGGATACATTATTTTTGTTGTGATTTTTTTTTTAATTATATTATTTCCCTTATGTGAAAATATGGACACTATGGATAATAATCCTTACAGCAGTGTTAGTAACTTAGTCTAAATGTACTTACAAGTATCTATTACTTATCTACCATATATACCTACAATACAAAAACGAAATAATACAATACTCATTAAATTTTTGGATAATTCCTTATAATAAATTTGTAGAGCATAAAAATTACTCTATTTTTTCCTGAAAATAAGGAAAAAATATTTATAGGTAGTTGAATTTTCTCCTCGACCAAGTGATCATATAACCTTTGTATATCCAGGTCAGATAATACACATTCCAATAAAATGTGTTGTAGGTCTGCTATTTCATCGCAGATGCAGTTGGGATTATCTGACAATCCAAGTTTTTATTTATATTGCGGAAATAAGGCGTGATTACTTCTTATTCTACACATTGTTTGTATAAGATGTCTATATGTAATATTCTTAAGCCATGGGGAAGTTGGAATTTCAGATTGAATATTACGATAAAATTTGCCTCTTTCCGAGTTTTCATATCGAGTTTGCCACAGATTCTTCATCTTCATCTTTAGCGCTGAGAAAGAGTCGTTACGTGGGGTTTTGTAAGTAATTGCCATATCTCCTACTTCCGTTGCTTCTTTGGCTAGTTTATCTACGACTTCATTATTTTTTAGCCCTATATGTACTCTTATCCACACAAGAACAACAGATTTGAATTTGAGTTTCGCTTCAAGATTTAACTATAGTATATTCACAACCAAATGATTCAGATATGTTGAGGAAGTGGTCCCTTTTAATTTCTCTAACGCGCTTTTGCAGTCCGTGAATATTACAAAATTCTCCTTTTCTGATCTTAAACATATTTCATATGCTTTTTTAATTGCAAACAATTCCGCACTAAACACACTAGAATTATCTGGTAATTTATAGCTAAGACTACAATTTCCATTTGGGTAGAATACGGCACATCCTGTTCTGTTGTTGATTTTGGAGCCATCTGTATAAATATATTCGAAATTTTCCCATTTTTTAGTTATTTCTTGTTCAAAAAATGTGTTTCTTAGTTTCTTTGGAACGTTCTTGTAGTCTGGCATGACTTGTATAGACATTGGTTGATTATATACCTCATATCCAACGGTATATCCAACGGTAAAATTTGGAAGTCGGTCTGTTTGATGTAATTCGTTTAAATACTCCGAACCGTCCGTAAAACTTTCCACCAGTAGGGGTATTTTTTTAACCCACCAATATTTCTTTGTAAGACACAATGTAGTGAGCTGACTGATTTTAGGAAAGATGTCACTATCTGTAGCATGCCATTTTACAAGATTTTTGTCTGACAGGAATTTTTTTCTTAGATTCAAAGGAGATTCACCTGTTTCGGCTTCCAAAGTTACGATCCGGGTACTGGGTAAATATCCTATACATATCCTCAAACATTTGTTTTTAACCAGCTCAATCTTCTTTAAATGAACGTCAGCGGCTGATCCATAGAACATGCACCCATAGTCCAAAATCGATTTGACTAAACTTTTGTAAAATAGCAAGGCAATATTTGGATCTGCTCCCCATTTGTGTTGACAAAATGTTTTTAATAGATTAATGGCATATTCTGATTTTTAATAGTATAATAGATATGTTCTTTCCAATTTAGCCTGTTGTCCAATATAATTCCTGGGATTTTTGTAGAAGATTTGCACCGAAATGAATAACTATGCAGATTAATATAGCTCGGCGGTTGAAATCTTCTTCTAGTGAATGTTACCACCACAGATTTTGACTCAGAGATAGTAGAACCCATATTTGACAGATATTTATCTAATTTCCGCAGAGTGTGATGTAATTGAGAATTGGATTTTTCGATGGTTTTTGCTTCTGAATAAATGCACACATCATCCGCAAACTCCAGTACTTTAATATTAGGGTCGCATATATATTGGAGTTCATGCATACAAATTATGTACAATAGAGGACTAAGTATACTTCCTTGAGGTAGTCATTTGACGTTTGTCGAGGTCCGATGAAGTGTTCATTAATTCTAAGATATATTTTTCTATTTTCCTAGCCTGTAAACATTTTGTACTAGTCCCTCTGTAATTGTAACATTTTACCTGCTAGGATATGCAGATTCACATTATCGTAGGCCCCATTTAGGTCCAGAAAAATTGCTGTTTCTGAATTATTTTTTGAGAAGGCTATTTGTACATCCATTATGAGATTTGCAACATTTTCATTTGCCTCGACGGAATCCGAATTGGGTCCTTGGTAAAAGTTTATTGTATTCTAAGAAGTGCTTCAGGCGAATTTTAATTAGTCTCTCATAGGTTTTTAATACACACGAAGCTAATGATATTGGTCGATAAGAATCCTATTAATCAATCGCCTTCCCTGGTTTCAGTATAGGAATTACAATATAATTATACCAGTCTTGAGGAATAGGTTCGTTGTTAAGCCAGATGTTGTTAATTACTTTCAAAAGGTTATTTTTTGCGTGAGGTTGCAGTTTTGATAACATTGAATAGTGAATATTATCCAGTCCTGGAACAGAATTATTATTTTGTTTAAGAGCTTTATTAAGTTCTTCTATTGTAAAAGCATTCAGTAGGTATGCATGAGAATTTGGAACTGGTAAGTCTATTTCCTGGTGGGTTTGCTGACAAGGGTGCCAAATTTGCGTGAAGTTATTCTATCCATGGTGCGTCGTTCACATCAATAGGAATTTCATTGGATTGTTTTCTGTTTTTATAGGGGTTTACTTTGTTCCAGATTTGCTTCAATGGAGTGGATTTATTTAGTGAGCCACAGTATGTTCGCCAACCTTCTCTTTTAGCTTCTTTAATAATTCTTTTCGTAAGGGCGTTTTGTCTTTTATAATTATTTAGGTTTGTTAAATTTGAGTTACTTTTATATATGTTGAAATATCTCTTTTTTTCCTCTACTGCAGTTTGGCGTTTATCATTCCATCACGGTTTTCCTTTTGATTGTTTTGTATTTTTATATATTGGGATAGAGATTTGTGCGCTAGAATTAACGTTAGCAATAAAATCTTGGTATTTTTCTGAACTATTCTGAGCCATGTAATGATCGATTTTCAAGTTATATGTCCCCAGTTAGCCTTTCTTAAATTCCATTTTCTCTTATATTTCTTTGACTGTTTATTTTGCTTCTTATTAGAATCGGTAGGTGGTCTGATCCATGTGGGTCAGGTAAAGTGTCCCTTTCAAATAGGTGAGCAATATCTGGAGTACAGATAGACAGATCTATTGCACTATTCTTATTATTGAAATTACCTACATAGGTGGGGTTTCCATTATTCAGAAATATCAGGTTATTTTCGTCTAAGGCATCTAATATATTTTTTCCTTGTCCATTTCTATATTCACAACCCCAAGCAAGGTTATGGGCATTAAAATCACCGCACACTAAAAAGGGTTTTGGAATTGCCGAGAAGAAATTGTTCCACTGTTGCAATGAAATATTTGAATTTGGTCTAACATATATTGATACAATAGTAAGATTAATATTATTACTTAACTTGATATTTATAGCTGTATAATTTTATTTTTTTATAATATTTTTTCTAAATTTTCTTTGTTAGCAATAGCTGACCTGCAATTCCATTGATTTATTATAACTTCTTCTAAATCAGGATTCAGACTCACCATAATAATTATTAATTACACTTAATAAATCTGAATTCTGCACATCAAACGAGTTTTTCCTCTTTTAATAAATTAATAACTAATATAACTACTTCTAAAATTGTGTTGGTCATGTCATTACTGTCATTGGATAGGACTTGACTGGTCCTATTTGATTGACTAGCTGATGTGGTACTTATGTTTGCCTGATATCTTGGGTTACTAATAATTCCTCCAGGGTTGCATTGTGGGGACTTATTCAAAATTTGTTTATGACTTAAATCTGTAAACGAGTTCTGGTTTGATATTCTTTGTCGCTTAATTGTTTGTCTATTATGATTTTGTGCAACTACCGCATTATTTGAGGTTTGACTAAAGGGTATTATTTGAGATAATGGATTCTTTACAGTAGGAGAGGTAATGGGGATAGAAGCTTCATTACTAGAGGACACTACCGATGCATAACTATGTTTGGGTATGCTCAATTGCTCAAGGATGCATCTCTATACGATATATTAGTCTCACCCATTGCCTGTTTAACTTGCTTTTGACGGTCGAATTCTGGACATTTGGTAAAATGAATTGTAAGATTTCCTCGGTCGCATAAGAGACATTTTACTAGTATAGGTTCTGTAGATTGACATTCGCTACTAGTGTGATTTTCCTTGCATTTTAAACAACGTTTGGGGGTTTTCTTTTACATTGTTTGCCAAGGTGGCCATATCTAAAGCAGTTGTAGCATAATATGACTTTTTGAATGTAAGGTTCTACCTCACAAATAACATGACCTATGATACATATTTTGGGAGCGCTTGAGATTTAGATGAAACTAGAATTGTTTGTGTGGGCAAATATTGAACTGTATTATCACTATTTGTCACTTTTCGCGTCATTCGTTTTACTGTATCTACTTGGAAAATCATATGGAGCAATTTTATTTTTTAGATACTCTTCCGAAAAGTCAGTGTCGATTTTTTTAATAACGTCTGTTCTAAATAAAATAAACTTGGGAATATATGCCACTAACTTATAGCTTTGAATAATCACCGACTTAATCAGGATATTTGTGCTGTTATAATCTTTAAATATTACACATACCCTATTTTCCGATCGACTCAATTTGTTTTATTTTGTTGTCAATATTTGGATGAGAATTGTAAATAATTTCTCCAATTTTCTTTGGATTTAATTTACCTTTAAACTCGGGATCTAGATTTTCGACATATACAGAGTAGGGTCCAGTGTTGGTATTGTCATAAACATAGCAAACTCGATCTTTTTGTTGAATTTCTGAGCCTGGTAATGATGTTTGTTTTATATTATTATCACTTACAGTAAATTTGTTGTTTAGATTGGTTATTGATTTAGCTTCATCTACTTCACTATATTCCATGTTTACATCTGAATGGTTTCTACCCATTTCGACATTTGAACCTAGTTTGTCAGGGGGTGGAACCCCCCCTGTTAGCACTCATATTAACGAAGCACCTATTTGTCCGCACTTATTTGTATATGCGTATGTTTAATAAAATCACGTTAATTTAAGTTAAATTCCACAGTTATGTAACACTATATAAACACTTTTGGGAACGTCTTAACTCGATGAAATCTAGCGTAGGACTGTTAATACGCACATAAGTGGCTGTATCGCTACTAAATACAAGCGTAGCACTAGGTAGAAAAACACACAAAATTAATAAAAAAAAATATATACGAACATCTATAAGATCTTATTAATCAGTAGAAACATGAAAACTTACAAAAAAAGAACAAAATTATTCATCCAAGTCACTTTCCTCAACTGGGGCAAATCCGTGATCTTGGTCAGTTTATTTTTGCAGGCTTTCTGAGCGATGCATTTACAGCTCCAAATACAATATTATTCTTCTTGCAAGTGCAGACCTTGCTTTCACAATCTACAGAAAATTTTAATTTTATTACTGAAAATTTTTTTTTTAAAAGGGAAAAATTAAGTATTAGGCACCATACAAATAATATAAGAAAACCACGAGTACGATGCACACACTTAAAATTCCGGAGATCAGATATTATACAGGGTAGGACAATCGTGCGACGGACTTCGATATCTCGAGTTCTACGATAGCTAGACATTAAAAAAAAATACAAGTAGACTAGGTAAAGAAGTCTATAACCGGAAATTATTTTCGAATATACATGAGCCAAGACGAAATTACAGGTTCAAGTGCTTTTTTTTAAATGAAATGCTATGTATATCAGTACAATTTTTGAAGCCTCTTTCTAGACTCTATTCATTCCTATATCATTATTAACGTTCTCCCAACTACTTGGATGTAATAAATTTTTTTGTTGAAATAATGCCATCTGCAGATGCATATTGAAAAAATCACCAGTCACAATTATGGGTTTTAAGAAAAACTTATGTGAATGCTAGTTACGGGGCATCTAATTAATATTTTTGAATCATTCTTACTTCCTAAAAATGTACAGGGTGGCCAAAACTTATTTTCAATTAAGAACTTTTTAAATTAAATTTTCTCAATTTTTTAAAATGGAACACCCTCTGTATATTTTTCGGCGATGTGATGTAGACATAAAAAACGAAAATTCTTCAGTAAGTATTTTCCTGGGGCGAGCGTAGAGGCGACTTCAATGTGAATATCAGTCGATATTCCGTTGAAGCAACGTCGAACGCGGTTAGTACTTGGATGGGCTCCCATCTTGGGAAATATAGCGTTCTCGTCCCACCTTCTAGAGGCTTGTATATCAGTGTATACTCGGAAGTTACGTAATTTCAGACGAGGATTACGTAGTGGATATACCATCCTTCGGAGGGGAGGTAAACCAGGCGGTCCCTTGTCTATTAAATGTTAGGCAAGTAAAGATCCCTACTCTTCTTAAGGGAAGAGGTTCGGCAAAATTTCCAGGTTGGGGGTAGCTCGTCTCCTGGCGTCGGTGATAGGCCCTGGTAGCGGAAATAGGCCGACGTTAAACAGTTAAAAAAAAAAAGTATTTTCCTGTGACTAATTGCCATTTTCGTTTTATTGAGCAATAAGTACAAAATTCAAGAATAAATTTAAAAAATAGAGGTTGCTTCAAATAATTCATTAGAAAAAATTATAATAAGTGCTCCTCCACATATTGTACATTTTGATTGATACACATCTTTATGCAATTTTGAAATGAGGCCATTTAGTGGGACCATTTTTTCCCATCCAATAAAGTGGGTAAATAGTATTTCACTGGTCCTTTACTGTAATAGTTTTTTTGTAATTTTTTTTGCCGTTTTCGTTATTCAGCAAGCAATACATCCTCAATTTGGTATAAACTGTCTTGTACAAATGAACATTTATCGCATTTATCTGTCGTCAGTTATCATTTGTATTAAATTTAAAATATTTCGAGTTTTACAAAAAGCATTTTAATAAAGCGAAAGTAGACATGACTTTTGTTTTGGGCGACTCGGACAGAAATTGTTTGCTTGCCAAAAGAATTTATAAGCAAAGGTACACAGAAAGAATGATTCCTGATATTAGCAGCTTCCAAAACCTTCTCGATAGATTTGTGGAAACTGGAAATGTCGAATACAAAAGAAGTTATAGTATAAAACGTGTTGTGAATGAAGAAAATTAGTTTTCTGTAGCGCTGGCAATAGTTGAGATTCCCCATATTAATCAGAGAGAAGTGAGATCTTTAGTAGGAATAAGTAGTTGGTCAAATCTTAAAAACAAATAAGTTTCATGCATATCATATTCAAATGCACCAGAAATTATCTGATGATGATTTTCAAAGGCGTCTACAGTTCTGTAATTGGGCCAGAGATAAAATGAAAGATGTCACCTTCTTTTATAATGTTTTATTCACTGATAAAAATAGATTTGTTAATTGGCACAATTTCCATTATTATAGTTCGGAAAATCCTCACTTGTTTAGGCAAGTTAAAAACCAGCACAGATGGTCTATACACGTTTGGGAAGGAATTATTGGAGAACATATAATAGAGCCACATTTCTTTGATGGTACATTGACTGGACCTATTTATCTTGGAAAACTACCTGTCACAATTATTGGTGAATCTTCGTGAAAGGATTCAAAATAGGATGTGGTTTCAGCAAGATCGTGCTCCACCACATTATTTAAATGCAGTTAGAGACCACTTAAATAATACCTACCCACTTCAATGGATTGGAAGAAATAGATGGACCCACTAAATGATCTGCTAGATCGCTAGATCTTACAAAAATGGAAGGATACGTGAAGGAATTTGTTTATAAAGACACACCGACGACAGTACAGTGGAAACCTCATTTCAAAAGCGCATAGAGATGTGTGTCAATCAAAATGGGCAACATGTGGAGCACTTATTATAATTTTTTCTAATTGCATTTATCGCTCAATAAAACTAAACTGGTTGCAATTAGCCATAAGGAAGTAAAAAATTCATTACATCCAAATGGTTGGGAGATAGTTAATAATGATATAGGAATGAATAGCGTCTGGAAAGAGGCTTTAAAAAAATTTACTGATACACATAGCATTCCATTTAAGAAAAGGCACTTGATCCTGTAATTTCGTCTTGGTTCGCCCTCTATATTCGAAAATAATTTTCGGTTATAGACTTTTTTATCTAATTTACTAGTATTTTTTTTTATTTCTAGCTATCGTAGAACTCGAGATATCAAAGTCCGACGCACTATTGCCCTACCCTGTATATGAGAACGTAATAGGACGAGACGCAGCTACGGTGATATATGAGACAGATGCGACTGTGAGCAGAGTACGGTGCAGCCAGCGATCCGGCAGCCGGTTGAAAAATGTCTCATTTTGTATTTTTACTCATATCATGTTTACAATTCAAGTAAAAATTTTGTGAATTAAGCGCTATTGTCTTCTGTGTACAGAAACTGTTTGCAAAAGTAAGTTTTTTTCATTAAGGTCTTTGTTTTCGAATAAATGGCGTATGAACTTAAAAATTGTTGAATTTCAGTCAGATTTCACTATTCTACAGCCTACATGTATTGGAAGTAAAAATAGCAAATTCTTAGTAATTTCGTCATGCTAAATAACAATATAAAAAGCAAAAGTTCAAGTTGGCTCTGGTTTTCCCTATACAGGTAATAAAGTGTAACGCAGGTATAGGGGTCTACAGACGATACAGCTGCTGGGACCCGACATTGTCGGTACGCTTTGAAGATAATTGGAACTTCAGCGGACCAGTTCACTTTTACAAATGAGTTCAAAGATGGCGACAAGGCTGGCTCCCTGCCGCTGGATCGTGTGTAGACCCCTTATAAAACCTAGTTTATGGTTTATGGGCGGTCCTATCACAAATAACAGGTAGAATTAGAATTCTACGAAAAATAGACATACTAACTACCTAGGTACCTGTTTATTTGTCACTAAAACTAATATTCATTCTTAGGCAGTCGTATCTGTACCTTGTGCATGATAAGCGTTCATTTTCGAAAGTAAATAGTGCTATTTTGAAAATATGCCACGAGATTGTGTAAATACATCTAACAACTTTTGTTATATTTGTGGTGAAGTGACTTTTGCGCATCAGAAACCTAATTTTACTCCCAAAATTAAGAAGGCGTACCAGTTGTATTTTGGTTGTACAATTGGAGATGAAGACAAAAAATGGGCACCTCATATATTGTGCGAAAAATCTTTGCAGTTGGCTAAGTGGAAGAGGACGTTCAATGGCTTTTGCTGTTCCCATGATCTGGCGAGAACCTACAGATCATGTTACCGATTGTTATTTTTGCGTGATACCTCCTATTAGACAGGGTATTAACAAGAAAAAAAGGATGGTAATACAATACCTCAATTTACCATCTACCATTCGCCCGGTTCTCCATAGTGATGAACTACCTATTCCTAATCCACCTCAAGAAATCAGCCTTGATTCTGATGATGAATCGGATGATAATGTAGATGACGACTTAGTCCAGCCATCAACATCACAAGATCCCGATTTCTCTGCCGAAGTGTCCGCTGGTGAGCCACACAAAATTAACCAACGCGAAATAAGTGATCTTATAAGAGACCTTGATCTGTCTAAGGCAAAAGCGGAGCTTTTGGCTTCTCGATTACAACAATGGAATTTACTACAAGAAAATGTTAAAGTTTCCATGTATCGAAGTCGCAAAAAAAATCTTATACCTTTTTTCAAAATGGAAAATGACTTGGTTGGCTGCAAGGACATTGACGATTTAACGAGTGCTTTACACATTCCCCATGATCCTAGTGACTGGAGACTTTTTATTGACGCCTCGAAACTTAGTCTAAAAGCTGTGTTACTCCACAATGGAAATCACGTGAAAGAAAATTACAGTAACATGAATGTATTAGAGACCTTATTGGGAATCTTCTTTCTTGCTACCAGAAATTAGGATGCAATATGTCATTAAAAGTCCACTTTCACCCCTAGATTACTTCCCAGAAAACTGTGGTGCAGTAAGTGATGAGGATGTAGAGAGATTCCATCAGGATATTCAAAATATGGAAAAAAGATATCAGGGCAAATGGACTTCTGCGATGTTGGCAGACTACTGTTGGACATGTATTAGAGATGCTGCAGAAGTAACTTATAAGAGACGGGCTAAGAAGCGTAAGAATAATTAATTTTCTAATTAAATATAAGTATATAAGATGTATTTGAAATATATATCAAAATGGCAAATATTTTTTCGCATGATGTTATTAATTGCTTTTTTTATTAAAATTATACCATAATATGTGAGTTAGGTCAGTTATTACAATTTTTAGAGCCAACAAAAATTTTTTATGACTATGTTAGACGTAGCTGGGACCAAAACAATGCAAATAAGTGGTTTTGGTTAACGATATAAAATAAAGGTTAAAATTTGTAGGTGTGTGTTTCGAAGTGTTCGAACCGAGATATTCGAATTTCAAAATTTATTCTCCCATAAGACTCAATACTGTGAGCAAATTTCAAAAATTAATAAATAATACATTCCGTACAAAATATACATTGATTTTTTTGTGGAATTGTAGCGTATGTGCTGCACTGCGACCCCCACAGAAGCGAAAATAGATTAAAGCTAGCACTCAACTATTATAATAAACCAGTGAAAAGAAAAACGAAATAAAAAGTGTTTAAACAGATTACAAATTATAGGTACTTTCTATTCTTTTACTGAAACCGATTTTCTTTGTGGTTTTATGAAATAAGCATTACTTCATTGATTGTAAAATGTTAATTTTAAATTTCCATATTTAAATTCCTCCCATTTTTCAACGTTTTTGCTTTTTCACTCGATTAACCGCATCTATTCTCTGTAGAGTTTATTTTATATTATCATAAGGCCAAAACATAATATGTTACTACCTCTATTATCGCATACCCATTTTATTCACTTACAGTGAAGGCAATTTTTTTTCAAATTATGAATAGCAACTTTGTTCTTTAAATTTTTTCTTAGCGTCGTAAGAAATAAGAGAACAATTTTGGACCAAAATGGCGAATGGCTGATTAATAACCAGAAAATAAGTCGGTCTACGACTTAACGTTTTAATTTTAACTTTTAGCTGTCTATAGCTACGATTCTAGTAAATGTGTTAGAAAGATTGACACCAGAATCTTATAGAAACCTTGCGAGAATCGGACCTAGACGATAAATATATTCTCTTAATTTGGAACATATTTTTGTACCAATGAGCGAGCACACCCGGCGTGATTAATATGGCTCCATTTTAGTAAAGAATATTCTAATGTAATATGTTACGCATGTTCTTAGTGTAAAATAAAATATTTAGCTCCAACAGAGGTATCCGTATGAATGGTTATTCGCAATCAGCAACGCCCGACTGCAACTTTCACTTAGTTTTTAATAGTCTTATTAAAAATATCTCAACAACATTCTAAAGTAGTGTTGATGTATCACCTAACCTACATAAATTTATTTAAAACCTGAGACAGATTCTGTAACCTGTATTGCAATTTGAATGTATGGTACATCTTCGTATTTTTGTATGCTTAATCAAAAAATTCTAGCAACATTGAATTTTAATAGAATATGATAGTTTACCCGTGTCTAGCGATATGACAGATACGGAGGATTCTGATATGCTATTTTATATTTACATATTTATTTAGGTTAGGTTAGTTAGTCGTTAGAGCCGGCACGGTAGCTCAATCGGTTAAGGCGTATTGAGTGGCGAATACGCTGATCGACTCGCTACCGCGCTCTGGGTTCGACCCCCAGCCCCGGTATTGACAACACCGGTGGGTGTGGATGTATGTCTGCGTTTTTCCGAATGTGTAACCCCCTTCCGGACAGCCTTGGCTTTGGATTTGGGGGTTGTCTACTATCTGTGGTGTGTTTATATGTGTTCGAAATTTGAAATACATTTTTTAAGAAGTTGTAGTGTTTATAAGATACGGTCTAAACACAAACACACCTATATACTCTATTCATACATACAGACAGACATAATTTTTATTACATCCGAGCGACACTTTTGTGTGAAGAAAGTATTGTAATGTATTGAGATATTTTTGACTTTTATATTTGACATTATGCTACTTTTTTAACATTTGTAAACTTCAAGTAGCATTCAGAATATTAGACCAAAGAATTAACATTAAAACGAGCACTGTTTCCTCTTATCGTAATAATCCAGTATACATAATATGTTCTTACAGTTATAATGAATAGCTAACTTAATATTTAAATACAGAACTTTTCTAAACACTAGTAGAAGAGAATTATTTATATAGTTAAAAAAACCCAAAACTTGCGTTTTTTGCAACTAATAACAAATAACTAACAAATATACTCAAAATTCCGACGTTTGAAGAGTGTTGACCCAAATTTTACTGTAAAACAACAATTTTACTGTAAAACGTGAAATACTTCACACTATTGAAAATTATATACAAAATCTTACCATACACTAATTTACGGTGTACTGTTCTAGCTATGTAAACTCACAATGATGTTCCGGGTCTTACTCGGAGATATTTCTTTTGTTTTGCGATGAGACGGTGTGATGATATACCGGATCTCTTGTTTTAATTAGTGTAATGACGCTTACCTTAGGCAAGTGTCAGGACCTCCACCCGTCTTACCAGAGTAACGTGATCGTAAATGATTAAAGCAATATTGCGACACGCAGACTTTAAGTAACCCATCAGTGACCCATCATTTCCAGACCCGTACAACAACACAATCCCATCCAGTATAACACAGCAGCGGCACCCGGGAAAACCAGAACATACAGCCACAGCTATGGCAATAACGTTCCAAGACACACTTCGTAAAATACCAAAGTGTAGACAAAGATACCTAGACCAACGTAAAAATGATACAAAAACTGCCGAGAAGTACACGTAATTTTCCAACATGGTTCCACCGGAAAATTTTTGACAAACTCAGAATTTGTTGATTAGTATCACCAACAGAATAACCCTATCGATGTTCGCTGGCTGGAAAAATAAGTACAAAATAAAAATCACTGACTCAGACTATTACGAGAAGTCTGGTAGAGCGAATGAAGGTCATATCGAAGACTCTTCGGGCAGTGGACAATCAGGAGTTCTCTCCTCTTAAATTTATCCTATCTGGAATCCCCAAGGTTCATCCCCTAACTCTGTATATTAACAACCTGTAACAACCCATAGGCCACCGTACGATATTATGTTTATTTGATGACGACACTGCTATACTTAGAACATCGAAAGATCCTGAAATAATGACCAGATTCTACTAAAACAGACTGTAGTAAAGTCTTCAGAGACTGAAGCTTTAACATAAATACCACCAAAACGCAGTGCATATACCAAGCGAATACCTAGAGTTATCAGCACTAAAATATACATACACAATAGTCAGCTTGAGTGACTTGAGTTAATTTACTATCTTAGAGTCACTTTGGATAGGCACTTTACTGTCAAAATTCATATTAGCGACATGCTGTTTAGAAGCCGCTAACGCATTGTCATCTTTTATGCTCTAATAAAAAAATCACCAGACCACACATCCAATCTCATATACAATTTTATATGCAAATTTTATACACGTCTGACATTAACATATGCGTTCCAAATTTGGTATCACCTCCTCACAACCACCCAATAAGAAACCTTACAAGTTCAGCGGAATAAAATCCGTCGTATTGCCATTTATCAATTCGAACCCCACTCTAAACCCTCCTTAATATTTCCGGTACTCCAATACTAAGTTACTTCATCTACAATAAACTGCTTCTTAATTTAGCCAATTCCTTGATAAGATCCACCAACCCTACTCTTAGAGACTCGTTAACTCTAATACTCCTTATAGCCCCTAAACATTCCTTACTTCATTACATATTCATGACATGATACTTAACATTGTTAAACTTTGTTGGAAGGGAAACAAAATAAAACTGATTACATAAAGCATAATATATAAAAAAGGTCAGATTACACAAAAGAGCTATACCACATCCACAACTAAAACACAATAAATTGGTAAAGATCAAAAGAGCCATAAACTACCACAACATCAAATGAGAACACAACACCCGCAACAAACATTCAACTCAGTCAACCATATTGCATAATAACCATTTTCTAACACTTAAACTTAATTAGTTTACTAACCTAAAAAATGCCTAAAAAAGAAGCTAAACCATAAAACAGTAAGCCTACAAGACCAAAATATTAATTAGAGGCTAGCCCGAGGAAAGCATTGTAAGATGGGAGTTTTATGCAAAGGCATATACTAGCCATCGACTTTGGTCAGTCTGCTCCAAGTGAACGAGAGTCAAGAAGCTCAGAACCGGTCCATGGATGATAATGTAGAACTCACTACCGTGCGACTAGGTGACGCGACACCAATTTATTTTTAGAAGCCACGTTCTGCCCCGTTCTTCCACTCCCAAGCGGGTTCGAGATAAGGTATAAGCTCGATAGATAAGTAATAGGTCAAATCATTAACGACGTTCTCTCAGGGCGTGATTTTGATCTGTTTATACAGTAATAATGGGTTTAACCTTTGGATTTTTGCATTTAAAAAAACCTTATCGAAGATTTCTCTCCGACGGGATTAAAATTCGACGTGATTGGTATCTGTTTACCTACTAATAATGGACTCTACACTTAATAATTTCTGGAAAAATCGCATAAAAAAATTCCTATCAAGCTCTCGTAAGACGACCAGAATACTGAGTATCAAACCTGCGAAGTCACGAGATTCCGATTAACTTAGTTGTTTCGGTCTTCCAAACGAAAACTCCAGGGATTAAGAGTAGCAAGAAGTCCAAGTTCAAAGAATACCATTTATTTAATAAGTTTACCATTTATTTAATAAGTTATTTTCTGCAAAATGATATAATGTGAAAGAATCACGCCTCCCCAACTAAGGTAATTTACTTTTAGCCATACAAATATATATAGACTCAAAAGTAGAGAAGGGACAAATAGGCCGGTTATGGTGAGATTTTGTAGGAATCAAGTAAGACAAGAAGTTTACAAAAACAAAAGCAAATTAAAGGGTAGCAGAGTTGTTATAAAAGAAGACCTAACGAGAAAAAGAGTAGAAGTATATAAGAAAGCTTGCGAAAAGTTTGGACCAAAAAATGTGTGGAGTTCAGAAGGGAAGGTGTTTTGTAAAGTAAGTAACAAGTTTTATAAACTTGTCACATTACTGGACCTGGATAAAGTGAATGAATTATAATAAATTACGGCTGTGAGCTCACCTTTAAATATCATATATTATTGGTGAATATCACTGTTTCATTGATAAGTTTATTTTTGTTTTTCGATATATTTTTTTCTGTGTTCTTAATTTCTTTGTGTTTTTGTCTATTTTTATAGTTCGTTACTGATTACATTTAGTTCAATGAGTAAAAATAATATTAAAGTAGGACATATTAATGTTAGATCGCTTGTGCCAAAAATTAATAAAATAAATAGTATTATAAGGGAGTATCAATACGATATTCTAGCAATATCAGAAACATGGTTGTCACAAAATATAAATAATAATTCATTATATATTAGGGGATATAGTATTGTGAGAAAAGACCGTTTAAGTAGAGCAGGGGGAGTATGTTTTTATATATCAAATAGGTTAAATTTTAAAGTAATAGAAAGCAACAGAAATATTGAGCAGTTATGGATATCGGTTAAAACTTTGAATGATATTAATGTGTATGGGGTGGTATATAGACCACATGATACAGAATATAAATTCTTTCTTTCAAATTTAGAGGACTCTATATGCAAACTTATTCCACAGTGTGATAAATTTGTAATTTTGGGCGATTTAAATATAGACTTACTAAATGTTGACAGCCCTGACACTGTGTATTTAAACTCTTTATTAGAGACCACGGGATTAACACAACTTATAGATAAACCAACTAGAATTACAAAATATTCGCAATCTCTTCTAGATTTAATTATTGTGTCAGATGCTTCTGTTGTCTTGAATTTTGGGAATAAAGAACTGTATATAGCTGATCATGAATTGGTGTTTTGTGAAATGAAGATGGATAATAAATTTGTACCATTTTATATCACTTACCGCGATTATCATGGATTTAATATAGAGCAATTTAGAAATGACTTAGTAAATGCTCCTTTGTATCTAATATATAGTTTTGATCAAGCAGAACATAAAGTTCAATATTTTAATGAGTGTATAACAGATTTGTTTAATGTGCATGCACCTCTCAAAACTGCTAAAATATCTAAACCTCGTAAACCGTGGGTAACAAATAATATTAGACGTCTTATATCTCTTAGGGATAAAGCTAAAACGAAATTTAAGAAATCTAGATTAGATGCTGACTGGGACTACTACAAGCAAATACGAAATTACACAGAGGTGGCGATAAGAAATGAAAAAAGGGCATATTATAATTCAAAATTTGCAACAAATAATTCAAAAGTTATTTGGAAGGAACTTAAATCCTTAAATGTCAACAAACAAAAACATGCTGAATTACCTGCGCAACTTAAGGAACCCAATAAAATCAACAATCATTTTATAAACAACATACCAATATCAAATAACAGGAATGATAATTTAATAAATTATTACTCAACTAACACTTTTAAAAATATTCCAGCTGATTTTGATTTTAGTTTAGTAAATGAAGATACTGTTTCAAAAATTTTATATAACATAAAAACACATGCTGTTGGATCGGATGGTATAAACCTCGTTATGTTAAAATACTGTGGTTCTCATATTATTCCATATATTACACACATAGTAAACAGTTGCTTATTGTCTAATACCTTTCCGGCTCAATGGAAACAAGCACATGTTATTCCAATTCCTAAAATTTCAAATCCCGTATCTGCCAAAGATTTACGTCCAATGAGCATACTGCCTACATTATCTAAAATTTTAGAGAGAGTAATATATCTACAATTAATTGAACATTTAGAAAAATTCGAAATTATTCCATCTCATCAATCTGGTTTCAGACAGAATCACAGCTGTACTACTGTATTATTGAAAGTGTCCGATGATATTTTAAAAGCCTCTGATGACAATAAAATTAGTGCTTTAATACTATTAGACTTCACTAAAGCATTTGATACCCTAAACCATCAACTTCTTACAGGTATCTTTCACTTTATTGGACTAGGTACAAATGCAGTTAGTTTACTAGCTAATTATATGGAAAATCGTACTCAAAGAGTAAAAATAGAAAGCACACTCTCCAACGTCAGTCCGCTTAAAGTCGGAGTGCCCCAAGGCTCAATTTTAGGACCTTTGTTATTTTGCATTTATACCCGAAATCTTTGTAGTAAATTAGAATATTGTGATTCACATATGTACGCAGATGACACACAATTATATTTGTCATTTAACAGGAACAATATTGATGATGCTATAATAAAAATTAATTCAGACCTTAAAGTTATTGAGAAGGCGTCAATGGAGCATTCCTTGTTTTTGAACCCTAATAAGTCAAAATTAATTTTATTTGGTAATAAGCTAACTATTTCTAATATTTCCGATGATTTCCAGGTAGTAATCAATAACACAACCATTCCAGTCGTTCAGAGTGCGTGTAACTTAGGCTTAGAGTTTGATAATACCTTTAGATTCTCTGCACAAATTAGCAAATGTATACAAAGATCTTATTCAGCCCTAAAATTGCTCTATCCACATAGAAATTATTTATCGGCAAAAATAAAAACCTTGTTATGCGAAACTCTTGTTCTGTCAAATTTTCTATACTGCGCCCCTGTTTATTATCCATGTCTGGATGTTCTAACGAAAACTAGAATACAGAGGACACAAAATTCATGTATTAGGTATATATTTGGGATACCGCGTAGAGAACATATCTCTCATAAACTTAGAGATCTAAAATGGCTAAACATGAACAATCGCTTAAAATTACAAACATTATGTCTTTATCATCAAATAATTACTACGAAAATTCCTAGCTATCTTTATAATAAAATCTGCTTTCACTCAGACGTTCATAACATTAAAACTAGAAAGAGAAATCATATAATACCACCATCTATTAAAACTAGCCTTTATGAACGGTCTTTTACTCATAATATTTCAAAGCTATATAATGCAGTCCCAGAAAATATTAAAACAATGTCCATCAAACAATTTAAAATAAATATGTCAAGTTACTTATACAGTAATCAGTAATAAAATAAAAAAATTTAAAAAAATAAATAAAAGATTAAAAACAAAAGAAATTATAATATATATGTTAAAATAAAACACTATAATTTTAAAATGGTTTTGTTTAACTGTGCGTCACAATTTAGTCACTTAGTAATGTAATTAGGATTAAGATAGGCACTGTAAGTTATACATTTTGTATTCTTATGATATAGTAACCTAGGTTAGTGTATTAATCCGGGGGGTAGTGCCTTGCACTACTTGCTTGAACACAGCCTAGTGGTTTTCCTCAACCATACAATGGTACTTTATTAATATTTGTTAACCTGTTTTTTTTGTATATATGGAAGGAAAATAAATGTATTATTATTATTATTATTATTATTATTAAATGAGAGCGTGCGCTAATAACCCAAGCAGCACAATTGGTTTATTTTGCCAGTTTAAAGCCACAATAACCTAAGATAGTTGATATAATGTAATTGCAACCATTGCTTTCAACTTTGAAGGCTTAGTAAGCAATATCTAGTTAATATTTTCTTAAGAAATGCCTCAAGTCACATTGACTTTAGTGTAATTTACAAGAAATATTTACATTATTGTTCCTTTAAACTTAACTCTAAAGTTAAAGTGCATATTAAGGTCTATCTGTAATAAAATATTACGGAATTTTAGTATAAATTATTAACTTTGGAGTCGCTGTCTTTTGTCTGAATAAAAACAGGGAAATTAGTATCACCTGAGTTTTGCCTTGGCCTTATAGTCAGATTTATGTTAAAACTTTAACCTCATGGTCACAAATAGTTCCAATTTTAGGTAAAATTTGCCCTAATTTTACTTCCCCACTAACCTAGCATATGTGTTTAACCTAAAGGCAAATATTACTTCATAAAATATCCTGAAAATTATTTTTACTTAAAAATAGAATTAGGTCCCTTCTCTGGAAGGCAAAATTACGTTTTCATTATCTGAATTACTTCAAAGGATGAGGATGACTGTTTTATCTTGATGCCCTTCCCAGTGTCAACTGTACTTTATTAGTGGGAAAGTGTCCTAATTTGTAGCTTTATTGTTAGCAGCAATTTATATTGTTTTAGGTTTTCTGTTTTCTTGTTTTTAAAAATAAAAATGGAGGTGTTTTGTTTTAAATGCGAGAAAGTATTCTACAGCCAGTCAACCTTTAGTAGGCACAACTGAAAAGTGGATAAGCAAATAGGACATAATTATAATTTTAACACTTCGTCTCAAGGAAAAACGTTAACGAGGTCTAAAATATTGGGAGAGAATACTTCGAAGTCGCGTGATACTATGTTCGCCATATTTTTCAACCAGCAGTAAGAGTCATTTTATAATGAAATTTTGATAAGTAATTAATTGAAAAAATCATTAATATAAGGTTATTTAACAGATCTAAAGTACAATATTATCGTATTTTATGCTCCAGGAAAGTCCTACAGGGCAATTATATTTGCTTTTACAAATATTTTTAAAATACATTTAAACTAAAAAAAATGTTCTCTTTAAAAACGTAAAATACTTGAGGCCCCTTTAATATTCCGATGTAGAATGGATATATTTACAATGAAAATTGATTTGCAGTAAAAAAACACACAGAGGGGAAGTGGACACATTATTTCACAACTACGTATGACATTATATGTACAGGGTTGGGCAAATGTGTGGAAACACCCGATTTCTGGCTAAACTATAAGTTCCTTAACAGAAGTTTTTGTAGTATTTTTATTCTATTCAGTGACGTACTTTGAGTTTCAGCAGCTATCCTATTTTTTGAGATGTGACGTCATCGGCAGTTTTTTGAATGGATGACCCTATATATTTTTACATTTTCAGATAGACATTTTTTCATCAATTATAGTGATATAGGGTTTGGTGGGTGTGCGACTTGTGGTTTTTTATATATTAAATAAAATAATAAAGGAAAGAGATGGCTGTTTACATTTTAATTATTGTCAACAGGGCTATCTGATAAAAAAATATTCGTTTTTAGTCGAAGAGGGCATATTGAATGGCCACCGCGATTGCCAGA
The DNA here is from genome assembly GCA_936432065.2 of Rutpela maculata. Taxonomy (NCBI): domain Eukaryota; kingdom Metazoa; phylum Arthropoda; class Insecta; order Coleoptera; family Cerambycidae; genus Rutpela; species Rutpela maculata. Next base: position 246,232,374 of record OW386285.2, read on the forward strand.
TTTAAGTCCTTTAGACTATTTTCTTTGGGGTCATTTAAAATCCGTTGTCTATAGGACCAAGACTCAGTCGTTAGAAGAGTTGGAAGATCGAATTAGGATGGCTGTTCAAGAAATATCACAGCATGCTATTCAAAACTCTTTAAGAGCTTTGAATACTTCCTTCGTTTCTCAATACTAAAGTGCTCAATATTTTGTAATAAGAAATTTAATTATTATTAACTAATAAATATTTATTACACTTTATTTTATTATTTTATTTAATATTTAAAAAACCATAAGCCGCACAACCACCAAACCCTATATCACTATAACTGATGAAAAAGTGTCTATCTGAAAATGCAAAAATACACATGGCTATCCGTTTAAAAAAACTGCCGATGACGTCATATCTCGAAAAACAGAGTAGATATTGGAAATCAACGTACGTCACTGAGTAGATTGAAAATGCTACAAAAACTTTTGTTAAGGGTATTTTTTAATCGAACTTATAGTTTAGCCAGAAATCAGGTGTTTCCACACATTTGCCCAACCCTGTACTACTCCATCATTATAATAGAGATGTCTGATGGTTTCTAGTTATGTCTTTGCTGCTTATGCCTCGTGACTTATAAGTAAATCATTATTGCTGTAAATAAAACCTTATTAGTTATTTCTGAGAAAGAAAGACCGCAGTTGAAAGAGGATAACTGATTTGGTAGATATTACCTATTAACGACCACAATTAAACAACATTTTTATATTTAAATTACCTGTTCAGGGAAATATGTTCTATGAGCAATAATAGGCCATTATAACTGAGCAGCCTTATTTAAGAGGTATTCATGACGTCGTCTCATTTCCCATTTACTTATATTTTACGTAAATTTTAAGTCAATTAGATTAAACGGGAAAACGGGACCAAAACAAGGCCTACATTACGTAATTCTGACTTAAGGAGCTACTTGGGAATCGATTTAGTAGAAAAGATAGAAAATGAATAAGTAAAGTAAGTAAAGTAAGTAAAGTAAAGTAATTTATTAGTGTTAACGTGTTAAAATACATACACAAGTCAAAAAATTTAACAGACAGTTAATGTAGCTATACACACAGTTTAGTTGATATAAATAACATTAATAATGACAGTTTTACACGTTAAAATCACAAATTAAAAATTAGCTGATAAGCTAAATGTGTCTTAGATTACTAATTATTTCATCTAATGATGAATAAAATAAAAGATTTTTCGTTCAAAATTTTATTGTACAGTATAGTAGTTTTGATTGGATTTTTTTTCTTGTCTATATTATATTAACTAAGGTTATTATTAAAATGAAAGATAATCAAATATTGAACGAAAAATATTTTATTCATTTTTACGTACAATGCCTATACCGTTCGTTGTACATAAAAAATGAAAGAGATCATTTTCATTATCTTTCATTTTCATAATAACATCGATTGGCATCCTAGCCACAGAAAGCACGATATTCGCAAAAAACGTTTTTTGTGAACTTTGACCTTGAATAATTTTTTATACCGTAGTGATCTCGTTGTGGATTTTTAATATTTTCTTTAAAACACCAAAATAAATCGATTAAAAAAAAATTAAATATATACTTTGTTAGATCAGAAGCCATATTTTTGTCTAAAATGACTGGAGTATATGTAACATAGTTAAAATTTTATAGTTAGTCTTTCTAACAGTATATATAATGATTGTAGCTTCATGGTCAATATCTTTGGAGGAGGAATAAAAAAGTTAAAAAAAATAATTTCGTAAAAATTTGGTGTTTCTTCAAATTTTTTACTTATTTGTGCCTCATGTTTTAGTGAACTCATATTGGTCCTTTTGTGTTAATTTATGGCTCTGAAGTCTTTCAGACTTTTAAAAATGTCCCTAAATGAATATTTTACCCAAGTCGAATTTTTATTGTAGCATTCGACCTAGATCAATTCTGGGACAATCACACAGGTCTACAAGAAAAGGTCTTGTCCTAAGATTCTCATCACGCTGAAGCCAATTTTGCAGAAAAAAATTATATCCTGTCAGTTTCCCCTCTACCATTTAACCACTAAAAAAAAAAAAACAAAAAACCGGTCTTGATTTTCGTAAGATTCCGATCTAACTTTTCTGAAGTCTGCCGCCCCAAAAAGGCAAAAGGCGGTAAGTGACAAAACAACGAATCTGGATAAATCGAACTTTAATGAAATTTATGGCCTTTCCGTAAAAATAGCGCAATGAAGTAAAATTAGGGTCTAAAAATAAATACAGAAATCACCATTGTTGTCTTCATTATTAATGGAATGTTGCACTCTTTAATTTAAGAAAAAAATTACATACTGCCTTCTGCCTCAGTTTTTCTGTAATAGTTTGATTGAAAAAGTCAGCAGTAAGTAATGAAATTGAAAGAATGTGAAATTGTCTTGAATTACACAATAGTCACATTCTTCGTTCTCCAGTTTCATAAAACTGATTTTTAATGCTAGATAATTAATTCTGAACATTTTCAAGTGAAACGAAAAATCTTTTATCTGCGAAAGTTCATGCACATACTGCTGTTTGGCCAAGTACAATATTTTAAAACGCGAATATTATACTAAGGTAAATCGCAGTAATTGCTGTTCATGCACATACTGCCTTATACCTCTAAATTTTTTTTAAATAATGCCACATACTGCTGTTTGCCATTCCATTTTATTCGGTTAAACGTAGGAATTTTTAAAACAGGATTAATTCAGAAGCTGCGTCACTTACTGCTCTTTCATAATCAATAAAAATGTGGTTTTTCAACATTTGTCACTTATTGCCTTTTACCTTTTTTGGGCAGAAGTATTTTAACCCGCTGAAGCCAATTTTGGACAAAAAAATTATTATCGTGTCAGTTTTCTTCTACCACCCTTTTTATCCCCTAAAAAAGTGACACGATAGAAATTTTTGTTTTGGCCAAAATTGACTTCATCGCGTCAAAATACGTCAGAAAAGTTAGATGAGAATCTTAGAGCAAGACTTTTTTTTGTAGACCCGTGTAATTTTTACTGGTAATTTTTGTAGTGAACGATATTTTCTGCAGTTACTATATAGTCCCGATAGTGCTCTTATCTCCTAAGAATTTAAAGTTTGAAAAAATATAGCTGATTTGTTTTTGAAACGCAGTATTTTATGTGTTTGGTCGCCGATTGTGAATCTGAAGCCAAAATTAAAAAATTCAAAATGGTGGTTTCAATAGGTACCGCGGATGGAATATTTCTAAGGCAAGTGCTTTAAACGGACAAAAAAAATAGCATTTAGGTAATCCTATATGTTAAAGAAAAACAATAATTCTTATTTTCTTATCGGCTAATTGCAGTGATAAAACGCTATTAAACGCTTTGCCTTTTGTGTTGCAGAAACAAAAAGAAACATTTAAAAGACTAACTAATAACAATTTTTAATTTTACTCCTTAGCATTCTTGGCCCAAGTGTCATATTTCTGAGGTAATTAATATTTAAAATAAATATTCCTCTTCATAAACGTATGGTCACCATCTTTAAACTTCCAAAATTATTAATCCTACAGAATTATTCCACAAAAACCATTTTGAGATAAGTACCTGTTTTAATTAGAAAATATTATTATGGTATGCAAATCACAACTTGCCCACTTTTTTATTTAATATGAAATTACCTACTTTCTGTATATTAGTGCATCAGTCCAGCCACGCTAATATACTAGTTAGGTAAACACTTTAAAATACTCATTATTGGATAATCAACCAACTACTCTTCTAATACTGACGAAGTAATGAATTACATGATAGGATTTCTAACTAGTATATTGGCGTAATTATACTGAGGCACTAATATACAGAAAGTAGGTAATTTCGTATTAAATAAAAAGTGTGTAAGTTGTGATTTGCATAATACCTAAATAATATTTTCTAATCACAATGAAAACGAATAAATAAAACATTGTAAAAAGTACCTGTTTTCTTAAGCAAAAAACTCAAATTTCAACACATCAAAAGTTATAACTTAAATATTATCAATTTATATGAGAAATTGTATGGGGCCTTTTTTCTCAAAATTTTATTCTCTTTCAGTTCCAACGGTTGCTTTTCTTGGTTTCAATTCCTCTAAAAGTAATAACATCTTATGAAAAGGCTTGCATTCGCATGACATATAATTGTTTTTTTCTATGCATTTATTATTGAATTATAAAAAAGAAACGAAATTCAATCCATATGTCAATATTTCTGAATTAAAATTTCTATAGTTAGTAGTTACTTTGCTGTAAAAATCGAAAAATTGAGATACATTCTAGACGGCTGATACTATCTAATGATTACTTTAAAGGTTTTCATGACTTACACTAAATTATAATTATTCTGTTCCAATTTGAGCCGTTAAGAACAATTTTTTAACACTTAGATACTCTTAGGTACCATTAGGTTACCATTTGAGGATCACTTGATTCATAGATAGAAAAATTAATTACGGAATCATATTTGACTGCCCAAAGAACGTCCAAACATCAAATTAAGAAAGGTTAAATGGGAAATTCGAAATGTTGGACACTATTTCGGTGTCGTTAAAAAACATTATTTTTCAGTATTTAGCAGATGACTTTCAAAGAAGCCATTCATTCTTTTCATATACTATGGATCCAAGTTTGATCACGTTACTATATCAACAACGAAACATCTTGTCAACTTCTTTCATACACTTACTATCAATATAAAAAACGATAGAAATAGATGAAAATAACCACTCTTCCTATATGTTGATGGTCTAAGTCCGATATATTATAAGAAGCCTCTCTTACGAGCAGGAATGAAACCGAAATTAATTTCGGTTAATTTCAGTCAGAGTTAAATAACGTATACCATTTTCAGTTTTCATAGGAGCGACAATTTGGTTTTCATTTACGGTTTCTATCTTTCCCCCTTTTTACAGCTTGATATCTCCTATGTACTAAAGCTTTTTAGCATAATTTAAAAAAGGCGTTTAATCTCTAAGAAAAAATGCAATAAAGCGTAAATGGAAAGAGTTGTGCTTATGTCTCTGGGTTACCAGCAGCCCAACTGTTGACGAATCACGTCCCCGCGCGTAATCGTTCTTCAGTTTTATATATATTGTACACAAATGAATAAATGAAATACACCTTATTTATTGTTAACTTACAAAATAATAAAAGATATTCTAAATGGTAAATAGTAAATGGTAAATGGTAATGGTTGTCAAGGCAGCGACAATTCGGTTCTCGGTTATGGTTTCGGTTTACAGATCCCCGGCAATTCGGTTTCTGTTAGAAAAAGTTAGTAATTTGACTGACCGCATGCCAGTCTTACCAAATAAAATATTTCCTTCTACTTTGGACTGATTAAACCACTCAAAAAATTCAACTTTTTTCATTCTCTTTAGAAATCCTTAGGAGTGGTATATATATTCCATTCGAAAAAAAACTATTAGAAAATAATAACAAAATATTTTCATGTAAAAAAAACTCCCAGGAAATATTTGTTTACTTGAAAGATATAGCAAAGATAAGAAAGAATCACTCTTTATATCGGTCGAGTAAACAAATATCTCCTGTCACTTTTTTTACATGAAAATATTTCCTTATTATTTAAAATATAAATAAAAATTCAACTGTGTTAAAAATTACAAAAAATCAATTTTCATCGCAATCAAAGATAATGAACTTGGTTCTTTGACTCGTAGAGGAAATTTTTCGGTGTCGTAAATTCGGCCTCTTTCGAAATTTTTCAAGTTTAGGATTTTTTGCGTAATTCTTATATTACCAGAAAATTCTATGCCGAATTTGAATCTTCTATCTCATTGAGAAGTACAGAAAACTTGTGAATGGAAAAATAGAGGTGACAACGGTTTTATATATGTAGATAATAAGAAACTAAAAATATATCTTGTTATACTAATTTGACCACACTATCTACAAGTTATGTAAAGACAATGCGTAAAATGACTTTAAAATACAATGGGTTTAATTTCAGCTCTCGAAAAGTTGTGCAAGTATTATCAAACTCTTTTGTACTCTTCAGGAGAATGTAGAAACTTTAATATAAAAGTTTTAAATTAAATTGTCAAAATATTAGTAGATTGAGAGTAGCAAAATAGTTTACTTTTAACTGAACAAAGGATGTGAACAAAGGAGTTTGTAAAAATGTCTTCTACTACTATTCGACGCTAGAATTATTTGATGACAGAAGGGGTGGATAAATTATTGCGATTAAGTAATAATTCAATAAATTTTTAATTTCCTTTTGTTTCATTTCTATTTTCATTTAAAATGTTTAGTTTTAGGAAGTAATTCAACACTTCTTATATATGATATATTATCTAAAGAATAATACTCATCATGCCAAAGTTAATTAGCTGATCAAATTACTTGTGATAAGATCAGTCGGTCATCTCGTGAAATACACTTTAGCGAAGCTGAGGAGGATATTTTGAATATAAAATTCAATACATCTAACAGAATTTGTTGGTCGGTTCCTTGTGAAATATTTTATAAATAATTCTAATTACAAGAAAACTTTTTAATGTTTCAAAATAAGTAAGTATATTGATACTCTACATATGTTTCGGCTTATTAGGCCTTTCTCAAGAGTAAATACAAAATACTAAAGCTATAGAACAAAATTCTACTATTTATAAAGGAATTAAATTCAGAAAATTGCAGGTTAATAGACCGGGTATGAATAATTAATGAATAGTTTATGACAATAAACCAAAATAAAATATAAAATAATTATAATTTAAAAGTTTCTTAGTTTTCAGTCTATTATAGGGGTATTATGGAAATGTCGTTGGCCATTCGCGGTACAGCGATTATGGGATTCTAAGGGATTTTTTAATCTTTAATTGCTCGATGAGATCTAAACGTTTCCCTTTTGTTTCTGTATGGATAAGCTTTACATTTTTAGAGTCTATAAAATGGTTATTATTAATACAATGAGTAGATATCCCTGTGCTTTTAATATTATTTAAGATTGAATTTTTGTGTTCTTTTACCCTATTATCAATGTTCTTACCTCTCTGACCAATATAAATTGCCCCACAGTCACTACATTTGATTTCATAAACACCAGACTTGCTTAATTTATTCATTTTATCTTTATTATTAACTAGTAGTCTTCCTAAATTTGTTTTATTTACGTTTATTGTAGATGTACCTAAGTTACTTAATTTATTAGATATCTAACTAAAATCTGGAATATGATTAATAAAACTAAATTTAGTTGGTTCCTTAGATGAATTGAAAAATTCCTTAATTTGCCACGATTGTTGTGATTTATAATGAATGACTGTGTCCGTAGTAGTCGGTTTCCGATAAATATTATATTTTAACTTATCATTGTGTTTTTGATATTAATATCTAAGAAATTTAATTGGATATTTTCTTTATTCTCCATAGTAAACTGAATTTTACTATTAAAGGAGTTCAAAAAGTTAAGGCAAAGATTTGAGCTTCCTTTTGTACCAGTCCAAATGCAAATAACACCGTCTACATAGCGAGTCCAATAAAAAACATGTAAGTTCAGAGAGTTATCATTAGCAAAAATTGAGAATCCTAAATTAGATATAAAAATCTCACCTAATAAAGGAAAAATAGGAGAACCCATTGGTAAGCAGCCTTTTTGTTCAAAATATTCTCCATTAAACTGAAAGTAATTCTATTCAATATTTAAAGTTTTTAGAAGATCTTTTAAAACCAATTTTTCGTTTATACCAATTTGTGCATCGTCTATTAGCTTATTTGCGATTAATTTTAGTTGTTTAAGTGAGATTGAGGTGAACAGGCTTTTGACATCAAAGAATACTAATTTTGAATTACTGGTAATTTTAAATATTTAGTGTTTTCAATAAATTCTAAAGAGTTTCTTTATAGAATATTTCGATTTAAAAATTGGTTAGTTTCGGTAACAAGTGATTTAATTCTTTTCATAACCTATAGGAAGGAGCGACACCACAGGACGTACAGGATTGCTTTCGTTATGAATTTTTGGGAGACCCTAAAGAATAGGTGCTGAAGGGTTCGCATTTTTTAATTTCTACCATTCGTGATTTTGAAAGGTCTCGGAATATTCCTTTAAGCTTGAGATAATATCTGATTGAAATTTATTAGTGGGATTATGGTTAATTTTTTCAAAGTCGTCAGTGTTTAGAATTGTTTGCAATTTTTCAATATATTCTGTTCTAGTTAAAATTCTTATAGTGTTAATTATGTCAGCTTGTAAAGCTGACAAAGGCAACACAAAGGTAAGACCACTACTAAACAAAAGGGAGCAACTAGAGATTAAAAAAATCCCTTAGAAATAGTCGCTGCACCACTAATGACCAACGAAATTTCCTTAATACCTCTATAATAGACTCAGCACTAAGAAACTTTTAAATTATAATTTTATATTTTATTATGGTTTAATGCCATAAACTCTTCATTAATTATTCATGCCCAGTCTTTTAACCTGGAATTTTTTGAATTTAGTACCTTTATAAATAGTAGAATCTTGTTCTATAGCTTTAGTAATCTTTGTATTTACTTGAGAAAGGCCTAATAAGCTGAAACATATGTAGAGCAGCAATATACGTATTTTGAAACATTAAAAAGCAAGTTTTCTTGTAATTAGAATTGTAAAATTCAATTATAATTATAATTTGTAAATACGTTTTAAGACAGTATCTGCATTTTTTGTTTTTAGTTTGCTTTTTTTATGTAATTTTCGAATTAATGTTGAAATTATAAAAAAAACATATACATGGTATTGTTTTCCTGAAGAATAACAAAATCATTTTTTTTTTCAAGTTCGAAACTGAATTTTTTTTTGCCAAGCATGTAGTTATTCAGGGTATATTATATGTGGCATTATAAGTGAATATAAACTTATTATTCCATTCCTTTATAAAGTAATAACCAAAAGAAATTTTGACAAAAATACATGAAGTATTTCGCAACAAGTGCCCAACTAGCTTTTTCTATGGGTGATTCTGATTACCCTCGACGTCCTCTATCTGCCGTTAAAAAAAATTATAGTTATATCACGTCCAAGAATTGAGTCCTGTAAGATTCGATAAAATGAAGGAAGTAGTGACCATGATAGTGTACAACAAACTGGGTTCTATTAGTTAAGTAGCATTTGAACATGGCACTCGAACCATTACTAAGACCACTATTATCTACTTTTCCCAATCGCAAACCTTGTCTGTTAAATGTTTTGGATAAGTCAGTGTATATCAAGGATGGCTTTCTGTATAGGATTGATCAGCACTTTGTTCTAGTGTCAGTTCATTCTGTGACGTCACTTGAGAGCTAGCAATTTATTTTATGTTCAACGTATATTTGCAGAATGGAGAATTTCACATAAACAAATTAAAACTTGTCGTATTTTCAAAATTTCCAAACTTTAATGATTTTCCAACAAATATCATACAGAAGTCATTAGCCAGCCGCCCGGAGACGCTACAACACGTACTGAAAATAGTTCATTTTTTAACGACTCGAAGTCCTTATCCCAAAGAAGTTATATAGGCGAGGACCAACACATCAGTATCAACGGTTTTTATAAGAAAAGTCTTGGATGACTGCAACTCTTGTATGCGCTATAATCCGTCCATCCGCCTCCTCAAAAGAAGTGTAAATAAGTCCACTAAGAGATATTGAAGCAGTTTCATAACTGACATATTTATCTACAATGTTAGTGGTGACCTTGGCAGTTCGCACGTTCTTAACTAGATGCCCTCCTAGAAGAGAAAAAAGAGTCTTTCCTGTTGTTATTTAAAAGAAATTTAATGGCCAGATGATTAGATGGCCAAAACTTTTCTTCGAATTTCTACACCTCTATCAGCACGTTAGTTATTCTTTTAGCTTCCTGAATTATACATATTCCAAACCACGTTACGCCTTTTATAAGAGACGCTCTGCCTATATTCCACAATTCATTGGAACTCCCAAACGCTTTGCTATTGTGGAACAACCCCGCTCATCTGAAAGACATGACTATTTATTTTTACTAAGTGTGCCAAGTCGCTTCTCCTTAAAAGTGGGATGATTCTTCTACTCCCAGTGGGGTTTGTTTAATTTTTTGAGACCACCAAGGACCGAAGTCCTGTAACAGAAGAGAAAAATTAAAGTTATTCCTAGGGCGCTTACTGCTCTCTCCAATCTGCCTTCTTACGATGCACTTTTCTTGTCTCTACACATTGTTTATTGCTCTAATCATTTCTTAATTTCTTTTATAGAATTCCTCTCGTTAGTTTCAGTGATTTATTCGATGGTCTGAATAACAGACGTTAGATCCTTATGAGAATCATTTGTCAACCTGACATACGAAACGCCAGTGAGGTTAAACTTAAAGTTAATCATTCAATCAAGCAGATTTAATAATGAAACTGACTGTATAAAGTCCAAAATTGTACAGCTAAATGTGATAAAGAGTAGTTATAGTTAATAATGTATTTTATGAGAATCTGCCTACCAAACATGGTAAGAGCGGACGCCTCTTTTAAATCTCAACTATATGCAATGGAAAATTATAATCGATGAACTGGCACAAAAAGGTTCACAATTTCTTAGTAGCCAATATTTGGCTCTTTAACTTGAGACTGTCGGTAACAATATATTTACTTAAATAGTGGTGCACTTGTGGCTGGTTTAATAGTTCCTGTTCCTAATAGTGATTTTATCGTTCACAGTCACTTGTCATTTGAAAGTCTTTTTACAGCAATACATAAGGCTTTCTCGCTCCCTTGAGAGAATTGTACTAACGACATATAATCCAGTAATGGTAAAGAACCAAGGATTTTTGTGGGGTAGTTGGCATTTTCTATTTTTTACCTTCAGTATCCCTAAAATCGTATAGTTAGACATCTAACTTGTAAAAATAATTAAGATAATTTAAATTTTATTGCGGCTGTTTTGAAAGAAATTACCGCCATTTTGTTGAGGGGATAGGTATTAGAGGCTCTCCACCCTAAATGTTCTCAATGGGAATAGAGATGATGTGCGGCAAGTTTGATGTTGTTCTCATTGTAGTCTTAAAAAAAGGAGCTTGAACAGTCAACTATAAATTGATAACAATGGAGTATTCCTTAATAATCATGCTTTTCTGTTATGATAGATAATATTATTGGAACGACATGACACAAGAATATGAATTAATATTTCAAAAAATTGACGATCATAACAATTGTCTTTCTCTAATACTTCTTTACATTTCTATAAGAAGTTACCAAAGTCGCACTTACTTTATTTTGCTAATAATTAACTAAACGACCCACTCTAATTTGATTGGGTTACCGGATTACTTCACGTGACCTATCACGTGAATTCTTTAGCGCATGGGAACGGACACGTGAACTTTCGAATTTTAAAATAATGTACATCACCATAACACATATAATAGTAGTCATCCTAAGGTTAATCCGAAAGATCAATAAAAAATAAAAATTTTATATCACGTAGTATATTACTCTCATTTCATTTTCAGCATATCGCACACATATCGCATAGTGAATTATAAATATCCTAAAGGAATACAAAACAGATAAAATGCCAGTGGCTACTTAGAAGTAAATAACATAATCATTTAACGACGGTTGTTTGTTCACAGTCCTGTGCTATATATGTTGATATGACTATCCGTACGGAAGAATTATTACGAAGTATTTTGTTGGAAAAGACAATGGATATAAATCCAATAAAATGTACAAACATGTATTTTCATCATAATTTTGAAAGAATATCCAAACCCACATATTCAAGCAGCTTTTGGTAAGCTTTTGTTCGTTCTTGATAGGATTATAAATTCTAGTAATAACGACAGCCAGTGTTACTTTTCAACAATGCATTTCGTTTGAAAAAAATTAAAAAATTGCTAATTTGCACACTTGGGTAACTGAAAAATAAATAATATTGCATATACTGGGAGTTATGAAAATAATAATCACACATCCTACTGTAGACTAAGGTTCAATAGTCCAAGATTAACGCAGAGCATTTTTTCTTTAAAAGGCGGAAATTTAGATAGACTCTTTCTGGTCGAATTATTCAGTCGAAAAGTCATGCGTTATTTTAACAAACCAGAAAATAATGATCTTATAGGCCTAGGAGAGAAGTTATTATTTAATTATTGTTAGCAATTATTATTTTATGTATCAATGGTACCAGAAAAAAGCATTACGTATCACGTCCGGAAATTCATTTTACTGTGTTTACTCATATTCCATGGCGAGTGCTAGAAATTACTTACACATTCAGTAATATGATACTTTTCAAACTTGATACGAATGTAATATATTATTTTCCTATGGTGCCGCCTTACCGCATTAGTCTTTTTCTTATTTTCCACACGTCCTGCCGGATGTTTTGTGATCAATGCAATTCTAGTTAAACTTAGTTTACTCTATACTACGTTTAGGGAATCACGCCATCTATTGTGGTTGCCTGTTAGGCGCAGAGCTCCACTAAAGTTCTTCCCTATAAGCTCCTTGGTGCCCTTGTTTAAGAACCATGGAGAGTCAATGTAGGCCTCTAAAGACAGAACATTTAATTAATACATATCCCCAGCATGAAACAGGTCACAATGTATTTTTTTTGGAATTACTCCAAAAGTCAAATTTTTAATAAGTCAGAAGATGTATGGCATTAAAAGAAAAAAGGTTAAGGGAGTCGAATTTGGACTTTGGAAAATATCTTTACTAAAAATTAAAATGTAGAAAGTACGCTGAATCCGGCACTGAATCCGAAATCCGGAAGTACACCACTGTGATTTTTTATTTTATTTTATATTTCATGTCGGTTTGCGACTTTAGAAATATTCACATAAGAAAAATCAATAAAGGCTTATAAAATTGTGTGAGTTGAAATTTCAAAAAGCAATAGATAAAGTACTAAAATTAAAAAAGTGCAACAGGCGTGTATCTTCTATTTTCCTTTTTTTTTTTTGACATAAATTTCCTTAGCATATAAAACATTTCTACGCAGATATTGCAAAGGAGTGGCTAGAGAATACATCCCTGGCACCCAACCTTTTTTGAGTTGGCACATCTTCGCAAGGACGAAAGTCTCATACAACTCATATATAACTGTAACAAGCATTATCAGTATCAAATGCCTGGTTCTGTGAATTATATAATCACATATTGGAACTTTTCCAAGTGCCCCAAAGTTTTAGTAAAACATTTTTATATTAATAGTAGTCCATGCCAAACTTGCAAAAACCCCAAAAGTGCAAGGGTAGCAACCAAACAAGGCTATCCCCCGTTTTCGAAGGCGGCCAACACGATGGTGATAGTTGCGCGGTCCCTACGCCACTCGCCCTAAATGCAAAAACCACCCTTTTTTCTAATTTTTCGTTGTTAGACATGCGAGGGCTTGTTAGATCGTTTTTCTTTTAGGAAACTCAGTATATCCTGTAAAATTTCGCAACCAGACCCCCGGGGGTTGAAGCCACCGTCTCCCTCAATACCGAAACATGCAAGCGTGCTGAGAATTGTTTTTTACACGTTTTCAAGGGCGGGAAACACTACGGTGATATTATTTAGCCTCTCACCCCTAACCAACCACCCCCCAAATGCATAAAACCACCCCTTTTCTCCACTTTTCGTTATCAGGCATGCGAGGACTTGTTGGATCGGGTTCTTTTTGGAGAAACTAAATATGTCCTGTAAAAATTAGCAACCAGACATTCTAACGACCCCCAGGGTTTGAAAGCATCCCTCTTTCAATCCTGAAGTGCCCCCCTCAAAGAGAAGGTTCTAGAGTAGGTATCCCCCGTTTTTAATGGTGGAGGACATGATTACGGCATCACTTTCTCTCATAATCCTCAAAAATTACATTTGCATGCCCAAAACTATCGGTTTTTCTTAGAGTGAGATCACAAACGCTCATTGGATCGAGTTTTCTAGGGAGAGAATTTTTTTATTGCAGCTTAAGAGAAGTTTGATAGGACGGGTTATGAGCATGTATATATAATCGTGTATGTGCATAGTTCGAGTTTTTTATGATATATTTATTTTCATATTATATACATGATCTAATAAGTCGTCACATGCATGATAACGAAAAATGGAAAATGGAGGTGGTTTTATGCATTTAGGGGAGACTAAATAAAATCGGCAACATATTCCCCGCCCTTGAAAACTTATAGAAAACAATTTTCAGCACGTTTGGATGTTCCAGTATTGAGAGAGAGGGTGGTTTCAACCCCCGTTAGAATGTTTGGTTGCGAAATTTTATAGGGCATATGGAGTGTCCTCAAGAAAAATCCGAAAAATGGAAAAAAATGGGTAGTTCTGTGCATTTGGGGATAGTTCGAGGTATGGAGCACGGGACTATCACCATCGTGTTGGCTGCCCTCGAAAACGCGAGGTAGCCATGTTTCGTCGCTACCCTTGCACTTTTGGGGTTTAACCCTTTTTTTCAACTTTTGTAAGGACTATAGACCTCCGTAGTCCCTAGTCTAACAGCCATAACACAAATCTTTAAAGAAAATACAAGTACAGTGTCATCTGCATATGATATTATACTGGCATTGTTACTTATTCTAGTAATTTGATCAATGTAGATTAGAAAAAGTATTGGACCAAGTACCGTACCCTGTAGAACGCCTGTTTTGATTATAAGAGGATTACTCGGGGTTTCGTTAATTTTTACAAATTGTGTTCTATCTTCAAAATATATTTTTAAAATGTTTAAAACATACCCCCTTATACCCATGGACTCTGCTCTGTTTAATAATATGTTGTGTGGAACAGTATCAAAAGCCTTAGCCAAATAAAAAAATATAGCCAAACATTTTTCACTGTTGTTTAGTGAATCATTAATTGGATTTATTAACTCAAAAATACTTTATTAAAGTGTTTTAACGTTCTTCAGTGAATTAATAAATAATTTTTATATAACTGAAAGTTCCGAGAGGTCAACCACATCCAAAATTTTGTACACCAGATTTCCTCTTTGACGAAGATTACACAGATTTCCTCGGATTTTCTTGAGATTTTCTTTTTGATAAAAGAAAATGTTTGATGAGCAGGAGGAGAAATCCGAAAAAGAATTATTTGAAGTGCGGGGGGGGGGGGAGAAATCTGAAAAAAATGTTTGAAGAGCGAGGAGGAGAAAATAGTATATTGTGTATTTAGGTGTGAAAGCAATACATTCCCGGACGACGATGCAAATTGTTGGCCGAGGCGCTAGCCGAGGCCAACAAGTATCGAAGTACACATACTATTTTTTCTGAAATTACAACCAATATAATTATAAATTAAGGAATTTGTATTAATGCATAACATTTCTTCGTTACAATCGAACTGCTAACTAATAAATGCAATTTTAATGTGAGTTGGTTTGTCTGCGTGTATTTATTTACTGTCTAAAATATACATAAAAAAACGTACGGGAATGTTACTTTCCCGGCCTAGGTCGGGAAAGTAACATTCCCGTACGGTTTTGTTGATCGTTGCTTGGCAACGGATCTTTTCCGATCTGCATTGTGATAGTTTCTTAGCAACAGACTAAAATACTGGAATTGTGCATTTTTCGATCTGAAATCGCGCCGAAAATGTAGACATTGCCGATCGATTTCAGAAAAAGAAATATTTCCTGAGATATTCTAAGATTTCCTCCAGATTTTCTGAAATTTCTTCCAGATTTCCTCGGATTTCCTTGGATTTTCTTCTGAGTGTACACCAGATTTACTCCGCAGTTTTCCCCTCAGAAAGTTCGCTGTTGTAGCATTTTACCTGCTGTAGTTATATTTATAAAACTGTGGAGGAAATTGGTAACATACTTGTTATAATATGGAAAATATATCAAAAAGAGCATCAGAATAATCAGGAACAATCAATAAAGTAAATACCAACTTCTGTTATAAGACAGCGAGAAGTACTTACCACAATAAGGAATCCTGTTTCATTTTCATGTGAGAGTCTCGACTATTTAAGACAAAAATAATCTAAGACAATAACCAAGAAAGTATCACCAGTAGGCCGCAAGACTAACTGGGTATGATATTTACTGTGCTGTCTAATGAATTTTACATAAAATCTGATTTTCACACAATTTTAAATATTCTCTAAGTTAAAGAAAATTAAGCTGTAAAACAGAAATGGATTCGACCAAATATTATTTCAAATCATTAAAATATAAAAATATGAAATATTTTCCTCTACGATCACCCTATAAATCAAAGTGTGACATAAAATGTCAGCAACGCTAGCCTTACAATTTTTTGCTATATATCTGGGTTATTTATTTATCTTTTCTGTCGAATCGATTTTTGTGTCAAATTACATTTCATTCCATTTAGCTGCATCGACTTTATCATGATTTGGTTTCATGGGACCCTAAAATGTAAATACATGTCAAATCTCAAATGAGATTTTATTATTGCTGTATGAGTGCATTTTAAGATCTCAATAATAAAAACTAGAAGTACCTATTTGAAAAACTGAAACGATTTAACGAGAATATTTCCTTTTCTGCTTCCATTTGCTAATACCTGTCTTAACTCACTTCTGTTAGGTAACGTTTACTATCCATCGTCATTATCACCCTCAGTGAAATAATGACGTCTTACTTCACTGAAGATCATAATGAGGTCGGTTATTTAACTGAGATGAACTAAATAATGTGGCTATTACCTAACAGGTAATGGATAATTCGTTTATTACACACACTTTTTTGAATAACCAATGTGGCTTATTATTCAGGGTCGTGAGTAATCATTTATTACTCATGGGCTAGAACTAATCACAAGAGTTCATATTCATTACTCAAAATTTTTTGTGGAACAATCACAAAAGACTATTTATAGTTCAATAATATCGCGTATGCCATAACTCAATTCAATCTGTCATGTACAAACATAAGATTATTGGGCGTCATGACGTAAATAACGGGGGCGGACTGGGATGATGAAATAATAAACTTTTTGGGGTTTATTTGAAGAGGGTTGGGGAATGCAATATGTGTGGAAGAATTTTACATAACAACAGTACGCGCTCAAGGAAACACTTTATTTACATTGGAAATCAGTATGTTCATTTTGAGATAACACTCCCTAACTGTTTCTGCCATTCGATGTAAGGCGTGCGCGGGACAAATTACATGAAAAAAATGTATGTTCCTTGTAAGATTGAAACATTCAACTTCATATAAGCTACGGCGCATTATGGGGCAAAATCTTAAGGTACTTTTATACTAAAATGAACTTTTACAGTTTTAAGTATAATTTGGTGTACTAATAAATAAAGTGATTTTATACTTGAATTTGCAATAAAAGTTTGACAAATAGGTATGCAAATAGGTATGCAAATAGGTATGCCTTACTTGACATAGTAGAGCTCGGATGTATGCTAGGCTAAGTTAATTTTCGCCCACAATTTTTTAGAAATATTCTTCAAAAACTAGCTTAACATGAAATAGTTTCTTATTAACACCCTATTAAAACCGTGAAAAAATCGTAAGTCTAGTATAAAAGTGATTAGAAGTTTAATCAATTTCAAGTCCTCAATTTGATAAAGTTATGTATAAATAAAGCAGCTGGTGATTGATTTGCAACACTGCATATTTCGAAGGTGGCGCCACTATTTAAATTTTTAAGAGTATAACATTAATTGTAGTTATATCATTGTTGTATTTTTTATTTGTTTTATGAGTTACAGAATTTTGTATATATTTTTTATTTCATGCACTTTTCTTGTACGTACAACCGAAGCGAATAAGCAATTTTTGCCAAAAAACATTCCAAATTGATAGCAAACCACAATGTTTCTCACTTTTTATATCTTCCAGAGAAAGCATTAATGAGCATTCTAAACATTTTAGATTTTTACCAAGCTCCTTTACGTTAGTCATGCGATTTCCTTCACAAACATGATCTTGGCATTCGGTTGAAAGGTTATAATCGGATTTATTATTTCTAATATCTTTTTTACGTCTGAATTATTTTTTTAGGACACTTTCTTAAATAAACTTGCCTTTATACTTTAGTTGCTCTGACACTTTAAAATAGATTGCATTATTGTTTAAGGTTATTATCTACTCCTAACTTAATCTAAACTGAGAATACATTTTGCAAAAATTAACAAACAGTGACAAGCAGATTAGTATATGACAGTCGCATTTAATACATGGTTTGACAATTTTTTTTACTCTATCTCTCTCGCGTCTTAATTTGTTAAATCCACCGCTAGATTCCTTCTTCTCAGTATAAAGGTACCTTAAAAAGAAGTAAAATTAGGTTTTTGGGCTTATTAATTACGAATCCGATGTTGATGATTCAAGTCATTCCTTTAATTAAGAATTTGATATTATAATTTTAAAATATGAAGTGGCTACTTCAATATTGTGGATTGTATAACAATTTAAGGAATTGCATTATGGGACAAAATCTTGAAAAGTTGGCCAAAATTCATAATAAGTAGTAAAATTAATATCTGTAAGTTTTTGGAAACTGTTATTTTAAATTTGAAAAGATTTTTAACTAAAGGCACGAAGCGCATTGAATAATTTTTTTAGATAATTTTTAAGGCTTCAATCCGCCATATTGAATCCACCATCTTCTTTCTGCAAATTCTAATATTAGATTCGTAACCAGAGAGTCCAAAAACTTACATATATTAATTTTAGTGTACTTATTGAATGTCATGCATTTTTGCCAGCTTTTCGGAATTTTTCCCCGTAGTGTGGTATCCGAAATAAATAATAAACATTTGTTCTTATTTTCCAGCTGCTTTTGCTTCTCTCTGCTAATTAAAGTTTGTCATTTTCTCGATGACACACATTTTGCTGCTGCGTATTTACATGTATATGACAGTCTAACGTCGCCCACTTTACATAGCAGCTTCACACTATCAAAAGACTTGTCAGAATAATCGCTAATCTATCACTTCACTATTTTTGAAGATGCAGACTTCCACTTCATTCTTTACATCCATTAATGCACTACAGTAAACAGAAAACAAAATAAATAAATTAGATTAGACATTATACTCCCCGCCGGATTATTAAATTTTCTATATATTTGTTGAATGTTCTATAGTAACTCTTCATTTTTTAGTTATAATCGCTATATTTGTCATTTTAATTATCTCCTGCTGATGCCATATTGATTATCGAATCAGTATAATATGAAGTACTTTTGTGATTGTAGAATCTTAAACCCATTATATCCCACCGTTGCCATATGGCAACGATAAAAGTAGGTATTTTCATAATAGATAAACAACATTTTAATAAAGGTTTATAAATGTACTTATGCCTTTGTAATACAGATGGCTCTGGATATTACTAACTAAAGACCTAAATAAACACCTGTTTTGTGCTGACTTAAGTTAGAATTGTTTATCTGTGTGTTAAGTGTTTTTGAACTTGGTGTAGATTTATTCATTCTGTAAAAATGGACATTCATTTCGTGTAAGTATAACTATACAATAATTAATTCAGATTTTTCTTGTATATTCAGTAGTATATTATGTAAGGATGTATTGTTTCAATGGCTGTTAGGTTTTACACTTCTCTCTTTATTTGGGCCGTCCACAATGCATTGTTTTTCAGTGTTGCCATATGGCAACACTGGGACAATACACTTCATACAGAATTCTGATTTACAAACATTGTATTTTATTGCAGAGGGGGGCTGACTCTACAAGAAGCTCTTGAAATTGTGTATGCTGATGATTTGGATGTAGATTAAGTATATATAGAACCACCGGAGGCTAATGTCTTAACAGACGAAGAATCCGGTGATGACGAAAATGAATGCGATATAAATAGACTCCCTGGGAGACAACTATCGGCTAAAGCAGAAATAGTGTTGAGTAATAGTGAAAGGATAGGTGATGAGGACGATGATGGTGATCAAGTTGAAGAAGCAGAAAATTGTCCAGGAACCTCTTTTGATCATAAATCTATTCGTTGATAAAAATTATTCCTGGATCCAGGGAGATTTTGAACCACAAAACACTCCTGACTACAGTGCTTATGCAGACAAGATCCCAGTTGAATTGTTTGAATTATTTTTCGATTCTGAAGTCATGGAAATGTTGGTTGATGAAACAAGAAATTATACCGCTTTCAAGAATTGTACTGACCAAAACATTACCGAGGAAGACATAAAAGGTTTTTTTGGTATTCTTATATTGTCTGGGTACAATTCTCTACCAGGAAAAAGATTTTACTGGGACTCCCACGATGATATGCAAAATAAAATGGTTAGCCAGGCAATGCGCAGAAATCGTTTTTTCCAAATTATGCAGTTCATTCATTGCGCTGATAATACAAAAATTAATGAACAAGACAAAGTTTGGAAGCTCAGGCCTCTAATGAATAAACTAAAAAATAAATTTTGGAATAATTTTGTACCAGAAAAGAACTTGGACTACGATGAATCAATGATTAGGTATTATGGTCGCCATGGATGTAAGCAGTTCATCTGTGGCAAACCTATACGATTTGGGTTTAAAATGTGGTGTGTAAATTCCACCTCTGGCTGTTTATTGAACTTTGATATGTATCAGGGTAAATACCCCAAATCTATAGGAAAAGATGGAAACCAGTTTGGTAAATGTGCTGCTCCATTTATTACAATGCTTTCAGAAATTGAGCCTGTGAAAAAGCTTCCATATAACTTCTTTTTTGACAACTTGTTTACAACAGTTAGTTTGTTGATTTATTTAAGAGAAAATGGATACAGCTTCTGGGACAATGAGAGAAATCAGAGTACCGAAAGATTGTCCTCTACTAGATAAGAAAAATTTTGCCAAAACAGGAAAGAAAGGAGATCATATCTAAATAATTGAACGAACTAATGGAATACTCTTTACTAAGTGGCTGGATAACAGTGTAGTTACAGTTGCATCAAACTGTTACGGCATTTCCCCAATTAGTCAAGTAAAGAGATATTCCAAAAAAGATAAAAAGCACATCCAAGTAGCGAGACCTTTTGTCATTGGGGAGTACAATAGTGGAATGGGCGGGACAGATCTGATGGACGGAGTTGTAAACTGATATAGAATTGGGATTCGCTCAAAAAAATGGTGGTGGTGCATTTTCACGTGGCTTCTTGACGTTTCCATTGTAAATGCTAGGATCCTTATGCGTAAACCTGGTAAGGCGATCTCACAACTAGATTTTAGACGTGAAATAGTGAATGTTTATTTAACCCGATATGGCAATGCTCCTAAGAGAGCGGGAAGACCATCAACTTCTAAAAACAGCGTAACGTTAAACAGAATTAGCGATGATTTGAGATACGATAGACAAGATCATTTGCTAGTGGAGATACCAGAAAAGAAGAAGATAAGATGTGCTGGTGAGGGCTGCTATTCCATTATCCGCACAATGTGCAAAAAATGTAATGTCGGACTGTGTCTACCATGTAACTATATATTCCATACTAAATAATTTATACTCAAAATCTTTAATTTTAAATTAAAGATATTTAATAAATACCACAAATTTTATACCTTAAAGTCCCAGTGTTGCCATATGGCAACGCACGTTTTACAGAAAAACTGATATATTTAATCGCATTTTATCGTCATTTCTGACTAAGTTATGTTGAATATAATTAAAATAATACAAAAGCTTTAAGAAAAACTAAAAAAAAAATTCGGGCTTTAATGGGTTAAATAAATAATTATAAAATTAAACACAACACTCTTCGAGGAACCTTAATCCTCAAGAACTACCCTTGCATGCCCAAAATGATTGGTTTTTCTTATAGTGAGATCACAAGCGCTCATTGGATCAGGTTTTCTAGGGAGAGAATTTTTTTATCGCAGCTTAAGAGAAGTTTGATAGGAGGCGTTATGGTTATAAAAAAGTGGAAAAAGGATGGGAAAAAGCATTTAGTGGTAGTTGGTTAGAGGTGGGAGGCTAAATAATATCAGCATCATGTTCCCCACACTTCAAAACGCATAGAAAATAATTTTCAGCACGTTTGGATGTTTTTGCATGTTTAGGTATTGAGGGAGGCGGTGGTTTCAACCCCCGTGAGGATATCTGGTTGTGAAGTTTTACAGGACATATTGAGTCCCCCCCCCCTCAAAAAAAAGCCACAGGTGCACCTGTGCACAGATCTGCAAAAAAAAATTTCTGTTCCAAGGACTAAACCTATCATGCCTTACGTATTTTTGTGTGCTGAATCTGAATCTTTAATTTACAAAAATTTCTACTGCGTAGATTTCGAGTAAATCCCGGTTTTTATCGTCAAAATACGTTTTTTTGACAATAAAAACCGGGATTTACTCGAAATCTACGCTGTAGAAAATTTTTTAAATTGAAAATTCGGTTTCAGCACACAAAAATACTTAAGGCATGATAGGTTTAGTCTTTGGAGCAGATTTTTTTTTTTGTAAACCTGTGTAATTTAGCACTAAGTTTGAAACAAAATTCAAGGGCGGGAAAATGGGCGATTTTTGGGTCACTCTTTGAACCACGCGGAATAATTAAATACTATCACCTCTAGATATGCCATAAGAATTAGGCTGCCGTAATTATTTAATGCATGTGATTCTATAGCAAGGGAAACAAAGTTTACGAACGGTAGATAAATCAACATTAAACCATCGCGCGATCGTGTGCTACGATTACGGAAAGTTCCTGTTATTGTTTTGATCGGGGATAGTATGGGTCAAGGGATAGTTAACTAATCAAACTTTATATAAGCTGTGTGCAGAATGAGATCCCTTAATGACAAATAAAAGCACATATGTTTGAGCCATAATGAAAGCAAAACATCAAACCATCATACGCCAAACATTTTTTAAATTAAAATTTATTGTTTTCGTACTTTATATTAGAGCTGGAAATTATAAAAAGGTTACTTACATAACAAGGAGCTAAGGAACTTTTCTTTTAATTTTTCAACTCAACAAATTATAAACATGATTTTTGTAATAAAATGTTTAAATGCCTATGCTTATTTATTTGCGACATATTCATAGTTTGTTATTCTTTATTGACTAAGAAAATGTTTTTCTACTCCCATACTTTAATTCGTTCATTAGACATTCCCTATCTGTGCTTTGTAACAGTTCAGAATTAGCAATTAAAAATATAGTATGAATGCAGATATATTTCAATAAGGATACAGCAGGTGAACAATATTATCGTTGCTTAGTTTCATTGACATGCAGCATACAGGTCTCGGCACAGTAGCAGTAGCCCTCCGAACACACTTGCCTCACCATTTGTCAGGCCCACTACGTCTGGTTACCTTGCAACTCCATGCATTACATTAAATTAAATGTTATCTCCACTGACACCTTATAAAATCTCTGGGTCCCAATTGTTTACATTACTGCCTATAACAAATACAAGGTTATGTTGTAATCACATTATTAAGTAATTAATTAAATAAAGGACTAATAGATTACCTGGATAGTATAAGGTATAATAAATATTTAATAAATTAAATTCGTAAATATTATTCAGATTTGTTTTAATTTTGATTGACAAATGTCAAAATTTAAGTTAGGGATTTTAATAGTAATATGAATGGACAGCCTGATTTGCAAATTGGCGCAAAATCACCCTTTTTTGCTTTCAAAAAGACAAAAAAGGAGGAGACATTTTTGATTTGGCTAGTTGCTGAACAGGGAGGTGTTCTCCAGATGTGAATTTAAATTCCCTATTAGAATAAATCAACCTAATAAGAGCTAAGGTCAGTAGTTTCTTTTTTAATAATATTTTAAATTTTAAATAAATATACATACCTTGGTAGTTGTAATAAGTGTAATACTTTTTAGGTTTTTGTATGCCCTTAAATACTACACTTCAGCCTCTATCAGCTCTTATGTTGTGCCTACTGGGCATATGAGCCGTTTAAGACTTCCAACCAAATATATACATAGCAAATTAATGATTGACTGGTGCCAGGCGGAGGTCTGATGAAAATTCCTTGCCTTGGGTGCAGAGCTTATTTTTTATTGGAATCGCAATCACTCGTAGAGGGTCTGCATGTGGTAAGCGGAATGCTGGCTATTATTTCACCACAGACGGGTGAGTGTTTTTCTTCTTTTTGAACCTGCCAGATCGCAGTGCCATTACTTTCGAAAAAAAGCCAGTAGTCTTCAGCGACACAAAGGCGTGAGCCATCGTATATTTGTGCATTTGCCTGTATATTGGTCATCGTTTACTATTCGTTATTTTATTTAGTGTATACTTATGCCATTTTATGCTTCTTATACTTAATCCTGATATATCTTCCTATTTTTTTATTTTGTCATCGCATGTAAGCCGAAAGCAGCTGTTTGCGGTCCTGAAAGCTATCGACATAGCTAGATGGTATATTCTGCAAATAATTTTTATACTAATTATATCATATTCTATATAATTTATATAATTACTTATCCATATACATAAGTATATTTTCTGCTATTATTATCTGTGATAACCTCCACTTGCATCGTGATACTTTTGTTTATACTACCATATATGTCTATTATATTTTTTCTTTGAAGTTTGTGTTTTGTCTGCTCTTTCCCTACCTCTGCCAATTAACCTTGGCTGGCGCCCGAAGTTTACAATAAATTTTCATCTGTTCATTTAATATACACAAGTTATCTTTTGAAACTTTATAATTGACATAAGATACCTTGCCCACGACCCGCTGTCGACATATGAGCTGCCGAGTAGCCGAATTTTTAATGATCACTTTGGACCATTTAAATTTGGTCGTGACTGTTTACGTCACAACTTTAATGAGTTTATAACTAATAGAAACGCGACACACAGCAATATTCTGTCTATATCAACATCTGACGGATCCAAAATTTAACTATTTTGACAAGCCATACTTACTGTTTACCTAGCAAATTTTCAAACTTTGTGCTTCTTGCAATTAAAATCGGTAAACATGTGTGATAGCGAAAGTGAAATTGAAATAAAAATCAATAATATTTCCTATGTTTAGTTTCCATAATATTTTCTATATTTTAATGTATAATTAATTAATTTCAGGAATAGGGAGTAAATTATCTAGTTTATTACGACTGGTCGTAGAAAAAATAGTGTATGCAACTCACATTTAATAGCTATTAAGACACTCGCATTCTCATTGTCGTATCTTAATAGCCATCAATTAAATGGTCGCTGCATAATATAATATTGAATTGAGAATTACAACTACAACTTACTTTATTTTTTAATCACACATCTTGCACATTAAAACGAATTTATATTTTTGGCAATTCATTTGACAACTCCACTCATTCAGTAAAGTTTGATGTTTGTATACATTTAATTATAGCAGCCAGTGCATATAGTCCACAGTACATCGCCCTTTTTTTAAAGATTAGTAACAGGCTGAATTTTCGTGAGTAGCTTCGTTTTGACGAGACGCCCAACTTTTCTCTCTGCGAAAATTCTCGGTAGTGGTAGCTAAGAGCAGAAATTATTTTTTCTATTTCACACGAATTAGACAATTCGACAACCTCTCAAATTATTTTGGCAATATGTTGTTGTGGACAAACACGGGGCTCATTATAATTAATTCGCGCAAACGTGACCAAGGCAATCGAAAAACAAACTCTTTAACAAACGTTTAACGAATGAAAAATATTTTTTACCATTAATTATTTTTATTTATTTGTTTTTATCCTGATTAGAGAATATTATTTAGGTATTATGCAAATCAAAACTTACACACTTTTTTATTTATTATGAAAATACCTATTTTCTGTATATTGTTGCCCTAATCTGGCACGCTAATATACTAGTTAGGTAAATACTTTAAAACTCATTATTGGAGAACCAATCAAAACAACTACTCTTCTAGCTAATACTGACGAAGTATTGAATTACATGATAGGATTCTTAGCATTTTAAAGAAAAAAATATATTGAAAATACTTAAATCATTCATTTACATTTAGTCATTCACACCTTTTTTTATTTAATATGAAATTATCTACTTTCTGTATATTGGTACCCTAATCGGGTCACGCTAATATACTACTTAGAAAAACACTTTAAAACACTCATTATTGGAAAACCAATCAAAACAACTACTCTTCTAGCTAATACTGACGAAGTATTGAATTACATGATAGGATTCCTGGCATTTTAAGGCAAAAAAAAAATATATTGAAGATACTTAAATTATTTATTGAAATTCAGTCATTCACAAGAATTATTGAACCTTACATTCTATTTCAACTCTAGAAAAGTTGTACAAGTTTTTTCGAACTCATTAGTTCTCATCAGTAGAGTATAGAAACATTCATTCATTATTTACAAGCCTATTCTTGACTTATTTTTTACCATTAATTATTTTTATTTATTTGCTTTTATCATGATTAGAGAATATTATTTAGGTATTATGCAAATCAAAACTTACACACTTTTTTATTTATTATGAAAATACCTATTTTCTGTATATTGTTGCCCTAATCTGGGCACGCTAATATACTAGTTAGGTAAATACTTTAAAACACTCATTATTGGAGAACCAATCAAAACAACTACTCTTCTAGCTAATACTGACGAAGTGTTGAATTACATGATAGGATTCTTAGCATTTTAAAGAAAAAAATATATTGAAAATACTTAAATCATTCATTTACATTTAGTCATTCACACCTTTTTTTATTTAATATGAAATTATCTACTTTTTGTATAATTAATGGTAAAAAATAAGTCAAGAATAGGCTTGTAAATAATGAATGAATGTTTCTATACTCTACTGATGTGAACTAACGAGTTCGAAAAAACTTGTACAACTTTTCTAGAGTTGAAATAGAATGTAAGGTTCAATAATTCTTGTGAATGACTGAATTTCAATAAATAATTTAAGAATCTTCAATATATTTTTTTTTGCCTTAAAATGCCAGGACTACTATCATGTAATTCAATACTTCGTCAGTGTTAGCTAGAAGAGTAGTTGTTTTGATTGGTTTTCCAATAATGAGTGTTTTAAAGTGTTTTCCTAAGTAGTATATTAGCGTGACCCGATTAGGGTACCAATATACAGAAAGCAGATAATTTCATATTAAATAAAAAAGGTGTGAATGACTAAATGTAAATGAATGATTTAAGTATTTTCAATATATTTTTTTCTTTAAAATGCTAAGAATCCTATCATGTAATTCAATACTTCGTCAGTATTAGCTAGAAGAGTAGTTGTTTTGATTGGTTCTCCAATAATGAGTGTTTTAAAGTATTTACCTAACTAGTATTTTAGCGTGCCCAGATTAGGGCAACAATATACAGAAAACAGGTATTTTCATAATAAATAAAAAAGTGTGTAAGTTTTGATTTGCATAATACCTAAATAATATTCTCTAAGAATGAAAAATATATTGCCAAAATAATTTGACAGGTTGTCGAATTGTCTAATTCGTGCGAAATAGAAAAAAATTTTTGCTATTAGCTACCACTACCGAGAATTTTCGCAGAGAGAATAGTTGGGCGTCTCGTCAAAACGAAGCTACTCACGAAAATTCAGCCTGTTACTAATCATTAAAAAAAGGGGGTGATGTACTGTGGACTAATAGCAACAACCTAGTAGCCAACTTGTGTATAGTTAAATGACGATTTAAGGAAATGAACAAAATTCTTTATTTTCTTTTACTGAATAAATATTATATCATGATTTTCCGAAAAATCTTGTTCGATACATGTTGCAAAATAGTGGTTTTAGGCACTTGTCGTGTTGTCGCCAATCTTCACGTCGCGTGCCTAAAACACCACTATTTCGCAACTTGTATCGAAAATAACTATTTTATAATGTAAATATAAATATTGAATTTCCTTTGAAATTCTCCTCATTAAAACAGAAAGCTTTCATAAGTGCAACTGAGCATTAACATCACTCTAAGGCTAGTGATAAATAACATTTTGACAATCTAATTTCGTTCCATTGTATAATGCACTGTAGCAGAAAATTAGTGGTTCAATTGGGCAAGTGTCGATTTGGAGCAGCAATTTATTAGTGTTAAAAAATAGCGACTCAACCCTAAAATATAAATAAATGCACGATACACGATTATTTATTTCACTCATTAACATGGTACTCATTTTTTAAAACCATTGTACCATTCAAATGTCATTATTAGTGGTTAAACATCATCTAGATCGACATTTGACATCACCAGCATGCATTCTGCATTCAATTGCAATTTTATAAAAAGAAAGAATAAATAATAAGAAAATGTATAGTACTATTCAAGATCGAATTTTTATTGCGTCAGATAATAACTACATCAAAAACTTTTATAATTTATATGTACTATGGAAAGGAAAATCCAAATCTGCTGCTGAAAAATAATTAACATGAATATATGCTTATTCCATCTGGTGATTAGTTTCCTTTTTAATTTATTCTTTAAAATAATTGCCTAATTAGTCTTAAGTAGTTTAGTTGTCTCACGTGCAGATGTCGTATTTAAGCTCATCTTCTATACCTTTCAATTTCGCAAACTTAATAGATAAAAACATCAATATTTAAAAGTTGAATGGAAATATAAGTTTTCTGTATTATCATTAAAATAATAGATGTAGCTCCTTTGCTCCATCCACTGAATAACTGTCATTTTTCTCAGTCCGTATTTTTCCGAAAGGCATTTTGGTATACGCTGTCATAAGACATAGTTGTTGTTCCGAGTTTTTTGTACCCGACCATTGATACAATTATTGGTGAATATTGTTAAACTTTTTGTCAAACCTTAGTTCTGTGTCGTTCAGTACAAAAGGAAAGTCTCAAGACCAAGGTAGCTATCTTAACAAAATCACAACACGTTACTAATTCGAGAAATTAAACAAATATATATTCAATTAATTTCAATCCGTAACACTTATTTAACCTTTCAGAGAGTAGTCTCTGCTTCGCTCTTAAACTTCTTGAATTAAAAATAAGAATTAAATACATAAGATTGCTTAGTCAAGAGCAGGGTGTATTAAATAGGTGATGTTACAAGAACCCGCACAGTCGCTTTATAAGTGCTTACTTTGTACATAATGTAATAGATGGCTGCGTAGAAAGGTAATTTTACAGGTTCTGTGCATACAGTGTTGCATACATTCCTTCCTTTCCTTTGTGTTTAGTGAAACAAGAGTGCAGTGACATCTGACATTAAGAGGAAGCAAGGCGATCAAATCAGAGGGGAGCAAGCAGCAATGAGCCAATGTGAAGAGAGATCTTCGTAATAAACAAATTTTAGCTAAAACCTTTCTTCAAAAGAAGTGTAGTATTTATTTACTTACAAGAATATCTTTTTTTCAGTTTAATAACGCCAGCCGTTTTGTTAAAAACTGCTTTTCCCAGTCGAGATTTTTAATACAGTGCTTTTTAATAGATGGTGCCACCTACAACACTACAATATGACATCTGCAGCATGTAACCAACATAACTTTAAATTTTAAGTTTTTCAAGTTTATTCTCATTTTTAATGTCTGTATACGCATTTTAGCTTGGAACCGTACTGCAAGCAAATATTTAAAAATTCACGTAAATAATTTTTCAATATTGTTGATTAATAAAAATAGACTGCTAATTACTGGTCAGATTTCCAACCTAAAAAAAAAGTCATATTTTATTAAGACAAAGTGTTTAGAACTTCATAAACATTACACTGAACTAGATTTTAGTTGAGGATACGGGAACCAGGCAGAAATAATATTAGCTGCGTAATACTCTTAAATCTTAAGAAACACATATTTTTGAGGTTAGCTATGACGTCACGTGCAGATGCCCTATAATAACCACACTGCCTACCCTTCGCCCAACTTCGTCTCCTCTTAAGTAGCTAGAAGAAATACGTTTAATACGCTGGCGCTAAATTTAAAAAAAACAGCTATTTTTATGCAACACTACACGCAGCACGGCAAATTCGTCTATCTATACGCAAGTAATTGTAGGACCCTAAAGCTCGCGCCATCTACTAAAGTAAATAGAAACCATGCACTTATAAAGCAAAGGAAAGTGCCTTATGTCGGATCACCTATTTAATACACCGTTAACGAGACCGTACGGATTGTCTAGTCCATGTCCAGAAGCCTGTATCTGCTCCTGGCCAAGAATAGCAGATAAAATGAAAAACTAATCAATACTACTGTCATGGGTCAGCCATCACATATAAGGTGCTCTGTGGTGCAGCACGTTGGCATCGAATCTAAAGAAATGTTTTGGAGCACAAGCTCGTGCGCCTCATAACAAATTGATCAAGGCACATCTTCTTAAAAGACCTTTATGCATGTTGCCTCGACATTATCCCATTAGCGGAGTACCTTTATCAAAGCTGAAATTTTATACATTCCAACTGACAAGCGCTTAACAGCGAGGCGCGCTTATATCCTACAGGAGTGAGAGATCTAAATATAAGAAGTCTCCGCTTGGCATGAGTGACTTTTCGCTCGCCGAAATATAAACTGTATTAACAACTTTTAATATGATTGTAGGTATTTTTACTTCCATAAATAAAAGATCAAGCATTTCAAAAACAATCAGTACTAAGTTCAGGTCAAAGGGTTAATTTTTTTTATTACAAATGCATAAACTGCTAGGCTAATAAATATCGCAGATTTTTTTTTAAATTGTTCACAATTTCATGGATTTATTACATATGTTAACTATTTTTATTTTTTAAAATTATTATTATTTTAATCTCCCCACAATAAAATTGTGGGAGGTTACTACAATTAGTCCAAAATCGAAAATTGAGATAACATCAGATCTTTACGTTTTGAGGTCCCAGGAACCCAAAAAAATTGTTTTTGAAAAATGTCTGTGTATTTGTGTGTGTGTGTGTGTGTATGTATGTTAGCATGATAGCGGCGAAGCTACTAAACGGATTTGGATGAAACTTTGCATGAGGGTTTCTTTAGTGCTCCAGAAGATCTGAAAAGGTTTTGGTTGAGATCGGATTACGTTTAGTGCCGTTTTGGCACAACAAGTTGTTTATTTTATGATTACTTATAATTTGTAATTGAACCATTGAAAAGCAGTAAAAATTCCGATTTCAACGATATATCACACTTGCACTTTTTCGATTTGGTTTCCGTGAAAAAAATTAAAAAACACGCTTCTTGTGTAAGATAAATTTTATAGTCTAACCTAACGTTCGATAGACGTGTCAGAGAACGTATACCACAAAATAATACAGGGCTGTACCCCTTACTCTTTGCAAATTTGCAGCCACAAAGGCTTTTTTAGAGACTATTGACGGAATCGGGACTGTACTGATCTGACGAGAGTGAAATTCTACATCTCAGCGCGACATTCCGAACGACTAATTATTTACGGTTAATTAGTTATTAACGTGCAAAGATTGTCTATCTCTTTTTTGCGGGGGAACGAGATGGAAGATGGACACTCTTCTAACACAAATTCGCGATCGAGAAACGTCAAACGAAAAATTGCAAAAATTTCACTTTTGATTCGTTTGTGCCGAGCTGAATTTTCGAATTTCGACATGCAATTTACGATGCGGATCAACTACAAGTCTTTCTCTTTCCATCGCTACATAGTACGGCCGTCGCGGTATCGTATTTTTTAAAATACGAGTAAATTTAGATGTCTTGTTTTCGACCAAAATTTACCCTCGGATGCCGCAACTCTGAAAACGGGTTTTCATCTGTAACTCGGAAACTGTGAGAGATGGCTCAAAAATAAAAAGTAGCTAAGGAAAACTACATAATGTCAGGAACGTTTTGCCGTACTCGAAATTTTAATGGGACTTTTCGTTTGGGTCCGGCGGGCCTTTCAAGATGACGGTGTCATGCACTTTTTTCATTAAATTGTTCGTAACTTCTAAACGGCGACTCCTACGGCAAAAAACTTCGACCTAACTAAATTGTAGAGAATTGAATTACCTAAAAGTCCTTTTTTGGATTTTTATGCTGCTCCAAAAATTACCGAGATACGATCGGCCAAAGTGGAGACTTTTTTGAAATTCGTCTAAAATCTCGAATTTTTTCTCTTTAAACCTCCATAACTCTTAAACGGCGTCCCTAAGCCAACATACATCGCCCTAACGAATGTGTAGAGAATTTAATGCTACAAAAAATTATTTTTTATTTTTTGACATGAGAAAAAAATGAGGACGTTAGGAACGAAACAAGTGGAAATTTACATTTTCCAAGGAAACGTGTTTTCTTCTCTTCTCTTCGAATATCTAGATAAATATTGATTTTGGCAAAAAAATAGTAGGGATCTATTAGAAAGACAATAAAATAATGATGAATTTGCTTTGTCAAAAAATGTCTGTAGGATTAATGGTTTCGCTGCTATATACGTTTCAACACAAAATTTCGATTTTCCCATATGCCCAAATTATATTTGATACTGATTTTTATAATCTCCGAAGTGAAATTTATAGTTTTTTGTCATCAAAGCAGTGCAATGTACAGGGTGATATTCTAATAATGATAGAGGTGTTTAGTGATTTCGGCTGATAATTCGGGAAGGGTTGAAGATATCGAACTGAAATTTGAAACGTAGGTATAAATATTGTAGACGGACGGATTACGAGTGAATTAATAATACATCTACGTCACATGACGTCACAAAAATGAAAAATTATTACAACAGACGAACTGGTATAGATATCGACTTAACGGTTGGAGTTATTGAATTGAAATTTGAAATGGAAATATTGTAAATGGGCGGAATAAAAGTGAATTATTAATACACCTACATCTACATGACGTCACAAATAAGACAATTCTCACAACAGGCGAACTGGTACAGATATTGACTTAACGATTGGAAATTAAAATTCGAAATGTGGGTGGAAATATTGTGGATGGACGGAATACAAGTGAATTAATAATTCACCTACGTCCACATGACATCACAAATAAGAAAAATTCTTAGAAACTGGTGCAGATATCGACTTAACTATTGGAAAAACAACCAATAAAAGTTTGAAACGTAGGTGGAAATATTGTAGATGGATGGAATACGAGTGAATTAAAAATACACCCACGTTCTGATGACGTCATAAAAACATAAAATTCTTATACCAGGCGAACTGATGCTATCAAAAAAATATTTCTACAAGACGAGTCACGAAATTTTTTTTTTAATTTCCAAGAAATATCAAATTTTCGGAGAAATGTCACTTTTCAGAAAAATGTCAAATTTTTAAAAAATGTCAAATTTTCAGGAAAACGTCAAATTTTCGGAGAAATGTCACTTTTCAGAAAAATGTCAAATTTTCGAAAATATGTTAAATTTTCAGGGAAATGTCACTTTTCAGAAATATGTCAAATTTTCGGAAAAATGTCACTTTTCAGAAAAATTAAAATTTTCGAAAAAACGTCAAATTTTCGAAGAAATGTCACCTTTCAGAAAAATGTCAAATGTTTGAAAATTGTCAAATTTTCGGAGTAGTTAATTCAGAAAAATGTCAAATTTTCGGAGAAATGTCACTTTTCAGAAAAATGTCAAAAATTCAGGAAAATGTCAAATTTTTGGAAAAATGTTAAATTTTCGAAAAAACGTCACATTTTCGAAGAAATGTCACCTTTCAGAAAAATGTCAAATGTTTGAAAATTAGCAAATTTTCGGAGTAATGTCACTTCAGAAAAATGTCAAATTTTCGAGAAAATGTCAAATTTTCGGAGAAATGTCACTTTTCAGAAAAATTTCAAAAATTCAGGAAAATGTCAAATTTTCGGAAAAATGTCACTTTTCAGAAAAATGTCAAATTTTCGAAAAAACGTCACATTTTCCAAGAAAATGTCAAATTTTCGGAGAAATGTCACTTTTCAGACAAATGTCAAAAATTCAGGAAAATGTAAAATTTTCGGAAAAATGTCACTTCAGAAAAATGTCAAATTTTCAGAAAAATGCCAGATTTTATTAAATGGACTCAAAGGAAAATTCACAAAAAATACTACGGGTCCATCTGTGGTATAAGTTCTCTGCTAGTGTGTTAAAGCGTGCAGACTGTTTGCTGAGTATTTTTGACGTGTCAAGTGCATCGTGAGATTACAAGTTTTTTCGACGTTTATAAAGCCCACGGATGGTGTGAGAGGCCATCCTGAACCGCTTACAAGTCCTAGAAGTGTAAGCAACCCCACCGGAATGCTTTCGGTGAGTTTTTTCCAATAAAACTTTAAAAGTGTCAGTAACATTATATTTTAAAAACTATTTCCGCTACTTCAGGCATCCCGCCGGAAATTCTTCCGGCAACATAACCTAAAAATAGTACTACATAACCTAAAAACAATTTAAGACATTGGTACCAACCTAAACATTTTTCAAAAACCAAATTCCCCAGGGAAACATTGGAACCAAAAATTTGACAGCTATCACTTCCCCGACCGATTTAGTGAAAAATCGGTCGAGGCCAAAAGATAAAACTAAATATACCAACTCAAACTTAAACGATCCACCATGAACACTACCCTGGCTACATCTGGCAGGGAAGCTGTCCACCAAGAGTTATATGGTTTTTTCCAAAGATGGCCATCCCTGCCATCCATCCCATTACCAACGAACAGGTTTCTTCGTTCAGTTATTTCCCGTATCAATAATTAAAATTATTAAGTGCTCTTGCCTTCGAACGTTTTTATAGTATTGTTTATTTTTATATTAATTTTAGGTCCATGTGGACACATTATAATTTTAACCTAGTTTTTAAGCCTGCCTACAGAAGACAGACAGACTTTTCTAGTTTTCTCCAAGCCAAACCGGACCTACCCCGTCCAGCCTCACACTCGCCACGACGGTGTTCACCGTTGTTGTCTGGCTGGCCCCGGGCTAGGATCCGATGAAGCATAATATTTGTATTAAAACATTGAAAAAACATTAATGTTGTGCAGACTATAAATTTAACACTCAAGTTCTTAGGTCCAAATCCCACCGAACGCAAGACTTTTTTTTCTGATTTAATATGAAAAAAATATTTCAACTTAATAAATATAATTAAATGAGATCGTTCATATTGTTTAGTGCTCTTTTCGGCTTCAAAGATTCACTGGGTGGGGAGGTTCCAGCCGCTTCCAGTAGCTGCCGATTTTTTAATAATATTCCTATTGTGATCAGTTTTTTAAAAAAGTAAAGAAAATATTTAAAAATAAAAGAAAAAGCTGCAATTCGAGCCTAACCTCTCAGATTTGATAGCATAATTTTATTGGGTCCAAAATTTTTGCTAAAATGGCGTTTATTGGAAGTTGGGATTTGAAATTTTAAATCATGATGCTACTCTAGATGTGCTATATTTTTCCAGAACTTCATCGAAATTGAGTCATTATTTTGAAAAAATGTGTGGAGTTTTTCAATATTTATTTTTTGTAGTAGTAATAACAATCGAATTGACGTCTCACTTATCTAGAATTATTGCACAACTCTCAAAAAATATTTCTGCTATTTTTTGTTCCAATCAGACTAACAGAACCCGATATGAGAAAAAACGTTAAAAATATATTATACAGTTAAAATTGTTTAAATAAGGATGATCCCGATCTTACAACACTTAACTGTAAAATTATCTAGGTCCTTAAAACACGTTAAAGCAAAAAAATTGCCCTCCTGAGACAATTTTCTTTTTTTTTTTGTTTGCCTATCATAAGAGCATATACAGTCTGTTCGAGGATAGATATAACCAGAGGCGGACCACAAATTCTTTGAATTTTGAAATGGCACTAGGGTATTCAGTCCTGCTTGATGTAAAACAAAAGTGTATAAAAAATTAGTTGAACCGATGTTTTATATTTTTGTAAAAATTATTGCCTATAAAAACTACCTTTATTTGTCAAGATATCAAAATATTTCACTAAGAAAAGTTGTTTAGAATGCAATTGTATTTCTTCTCCAAGAATATAATTTTCCGGATATGTTTGAAAGACATCAATTATAACTAGTTAATTGTGTGTTATTTTTTCCCACAGCTTACTTTTTGAGAATACCAAAATAAGCAGCTTATTCATGCCATAATTAGGAACTTGCAGATTTTCCAAAAAATATTTATATGAGTACTGTCAACTTGCTAAAATAATAATTTTTAAAAAGTTTTCGCCACATCATTAGAAAAATATGCTGCCCCAGAAATCACTACTTCCACGTCCATATTTTCTGTCGAAGTATTACGAAAATAATGTTGATACTGTTATACACTCCACTTTATGGACTCTTACTTGCTTGATTTACCTATTTAACCCAGAACCCTTCAACGAAATATCAAAATATAATCCATTTTCCAGATTTTATTAAAATACATATGTTAACCAAATTTCAGGTCAATATCTTAAACGTTTCCAGAGTACTTGTGCGCGCACAAAAAGTTACAGATAGACAGACCGACAGACAAAACAATAGACAGAATTTTTCTTTCTCAAATTTAAAATCTCGACGTTTTATGATATTCTAAGCCTATTTCAAAAATAAAAATTTCCAATTTTTTTTGCGTTACTAAATTTCCACTGGATGTGGAAGTAAAACTAATTTAACGAAAATAATGACAATTCCAAGTAAATTTAGATTTTTGATATTTGGTAAAGAGGCGTAGTAAATTTTTTTCATATATAGAAAAATGAAGGTTGTTTATTAGTGATGAGTATTACCAATTTAATTATAAAACACCTTGTATAAGACAAATTCAACTTATTTCTGATATGCCTTAATTTTACAGCAAGCAGGACTCAATCCCCAAGTACCCCTCCAAAATTCTAAAATATATTTGTCACTGCTCCTCTTTTTACATCTATCTTGGGACACAATGTAGATTTAGTTATCGAATGGTAAGTTGAAATACATTATTTAAGAAAGCAATACGCTCTATCAAGCAATCGTTTGTTTTTTTTATTTTCCCGGAAGATTAAACCAGGCTTTCATTTTATTACCCTCGCCACTTTAAGATTTTGAGCTTTGCATACATTATTCAAGCACTATCCTCTCCAAAACAGACTACTTTAAACATTTAAAATTAAACAAGTTAGTGAAGCAGTTTTATCTATAATTTGGACTTCTGAACTTCAAATAAAATGAAATTATTAAATTTCTTACAACGTTAATTGGCTGTGCATGAGCTTGCATATAATTTTAAAGTAGAACAAACTTTTAAAATTCAGTCTGCTAAAATAAACAGAAAAGATATTTAAAAACCCTAGAATTGCTTGAAAATATAAAGTATTTGCTAAGGTTTTATCTCATTTTATATGAAACATTTTTAAAGTTAGTAATAAAAATCTATATCCAGTTCTAATGTGACAATATTCAACTAAATACTATATAATATCTGTAATTCTTCTGAATAAAACCAGAAATAAATACTAGTTAAGCCAAATATCCAGAATATGTACAGCACTTTTATTACAAGCTTCTATTTAATTTCACCTGTTTGTATGTTAGTTAGTTAGTGTGCTTAGGTCAAATTTTGCAAGTGAATTTTGAACCACTTAACGACGTCCAATTGAGCAGAAATTTTGCATACACATGCAGTTCTGGTGACCATACAATAATGTGGTACCAAAAAGTGTGTTTTTTTTAGTATCTTAAACTATAATTTGATCGGATAGTGTATTCACTCAGATGTTGCATTCTTAAGAAATTTCGGAGGATCCGGTACTTTTAAGTAAGAACGACAATGAATATAAAACTAAAAAATCGGTAAAAGTTTTTACCCAAAACTTCCCTCTCTGTTTTTCATACCATATTATTCTTTTTATTTGCAACGTCTTGCCGGGCGCTTTATGATTAATAAATTATTCTATATTTTAATATAGTATATTTTTTATATCTTTCTACCTAAGCAGTTGTATTAACCACATGCGAAATATTATTCTCCATATTTTTTCACAATTTTTTTTAGGGTGACCACCCTGTACAATTTTTTATATCTTTCCTTGAAATTTGTGTTAAGTACTTGTCAAATATTATTTTTCCCCGTCGCATTTTTTTAATTTTTTTAGGCGGACCACCCTGTATATTTTTTTACATTTTTCTTCTTCGACAGCTGAGGCCATAATCATGTTGTCTGAAGCCTGTCCAACAGGTGTATCCTCGCTTGCTGCAGCTAATGTGGTATCATCTGCAAATCTTAAGTTAGATATCTTGGTTCCGCCTGTAGCTACTCCACCGCGCCACTCCTCCAGGACCCGTCGCATTACGTGTTCACTTAAAGAGGATTGGTGACAGAACACAGCCCCAATATAATAAATTCTATTTTAAGCTAAAAGCTAATTTTCAAATTTATGTTGGCGTTAAACTTCTCAAATGTATGTTTAATACTCAGAAACTATTTCAATATGAAAAGCATTATTAGCATTAAATAATTACGTCGTAGATGAAAATCTTATACATAACTTTCGAAAGTGTAATTATAATAGAATAGTTGGTTACATTAATTTTAAAGTAAATTCACTACGTGCTTGTCGGTAAATTTACGTAGGTAGTTTTCCTTCCTTATTAACTAGTAATATAATTTATCTTCATATTTAATTTAAACAATATGGATATATTAACAACATTAAATGATTTCCTTTCATTTAGCGATTCGGCGTCAAAAGTATAGCACTGTGAGATCACAACTTAACCTCAAATTTGCAATCAACTTGACAAAATTTTACAATTATCAATTTGATAATAAATAATAGACTGATTTTCATCTTATAACTCTAAATTATGTTATTTATTGTCTATAATTAATTATTTGTGGCATATTCATGATTTTTTACTGTTTGTTGTGTATTTTGCCTGGGATTCTGTGAAAATTTTGGAAAAAGAAAGCAAGGCAACTAAAAGAAAACTTTTATTTAACAATGATAAACGTGTTTCTAATTATTTTATAAATTTCTGTACCAGCTGGTTACCGATTCTCAGAGACGAAGTATGTAAGAATAAAATAAATATAATTGAATGCGTTACATGACAATAGAAATACGTAAACAATATATGTCATGTTTGACATGCTTAGAAGTGAAAGTTTTGATAACAGAAAGAAAAATATTTTCCGAAATGTTGACAGCCTTATTTTTTTTTTTTTAAATTACCATTTAACATCTATTTTTATTTGTGAGACATTTTGTACTAGAAGTATTAAAAATGGGTGTCTGATCCATTTGGCGAAGAGGTTTCTTTCATCAAAGGTTTTAAATATTTTTACAGAAAGTGGCAAAATACCCAACAGACAGTAAAAAAATCTAAACCATGTTGTTAACCCTCTTGGGGTTTGAAGATTTTGAGAAATAATATTTGCATATTCTTACTCATTTTTTTCCCATATACTATAAAACGTCACCTTATTACGCCGAACTTCTTATTTTAATATGGTTTCCGCGGGGCTAAGGAATTTATGGCCCACTAAGTTTTAAAAAGAAATTGAAAAACCTCTTGCTATGGCACTGCTTTTATAAACTGAATGAATTGAGAGGTCTAGGCAATTTTTACGTTTCTGAGTTACTCTCATTCAAAGTTGAATGAATTTTAAAAATTCCAGAAGAAAGTTCTTATTGGTTACTAAATCTGTTAATTTGTTTTGTATTGTAGTTGATATATTTTAAAATTGGTAAGAATTCAAGAAAAATTTGAAAATGTACTTATTCCGATTTTTTTTTGTTTCTATAGTACACAGTAATAAATCATTACTTGTAAAAAAAATCGTATATAAACTCAGAAAATCACTTGGATCTATTTTGCACCAAGCAAACATAGACCAGGTTTTCAAATCTGTACTTAACGCAAATATATTCTAGACATCTCAATTTCAATTTTTGTGCTTATATTGCAAAAAAGCTCTATGCGTGTTTGTGCGGTGTTAGAAAACATCTTATAAGGAAACACCTATGCACGAAAAGATCTCAACACATAGGATTGTATATTTTAGAAATGTTAATAATGATATCCTAAAAATTAAATGAAATGAAAAAAAAGTTAAATTGAAAAAGATATAATATGATTGTAGGCTGGCAAAGAAGACTGTGTTAGATCTTTGTAACTATATGAATGTATCTATTGTGTCTATTTGAATGTTTTCAATTCCCGGAAGGCTAACGTAGTTTTTATTCCTTGTGACTTCTAATTTGTCATTATTTTTATAGTACGAGAGCTCACTGACAAAAGTGGAATACGTAAGCTGGAGAGTCAAAAATTGGTGGGGATGCCCATCAAGTCATTCTCTGCACTTGTGTGGTCGGCCATAGCAATCCGGGTTGCAGCGGCGGCGCACGGGCAGTCGTTTTTCTGATCTGGCTTAAATAATTTTTAAAACAACCCAATTAAAAATCTAAAAAAAAAAAAAAGTATATTCTACATAAAGAAAGAAACAACTTTTTTCTGTAGTGTTTTTCTCCAGAGCGCATCCGTTCGCCGTAAAAAATTATTGAAATTAGAAAATAATCGCCTTTTTGAGGTCATTTTCTGACGAAAATTCGTCTCGGAGTAAAAAATTGCAAAGGCCAAAAGATTGATACTTTTTAGCGTAGAGTTGAAATCCACTATAAAAAAGGGAGGTTGGTTATATAAAAAAACATGTTACCCCGTAAAACCCCCATTAAACCCCATTAAAAGTAAAACCCCATAGTGCCATTATATAGATTGTAGAGCCCACAAAACTGAAAAACTGTTGTCTCAAAATTTTTCGATTGGACGTTACGAGAAAGCGTCACATTCAAAAATTAGTCAGATCAGAAGAACGGCAGCCATTGCACTGCCCTGCCCCGCTGCAACCCGGATTGCTATGATCAACTACATATGTTCAGAGAATGACTTGATAAGCATTCCCGCCAATTTTTGACTCTCCAACTTATATGTTCCATTTTTGTCGGTGGGCTCTCGTAATTTACATTTAGTCTATTTTTGTAAACCTTCGCAAAGGTGCAACAGTTTACTACAGAGCTAAATACTTTATGATTTTAATGCTAATAAATTCATTTTCAATTCATATAAGTTGGGTGATTTATGATATCTTCTGGAATTGCATACATATTTAAAAACAGTATATTACTATTTTATTAGGTAGAATAGACAGGCCATCATCATAGAACTGTTCATTTTCTACAAAATTTCCTTATCTTTGAAAATAGTTGGAGTGTATATATCACAATTTAATTGTTTTGAAATCACATGGAAAACAAGACTGTGTAAGGGTGGAATGTTGAATGCGACGGGACAAGGAGCAAACAAAGGTATTGGCTCTACCTGTAAGAGACCAGGTCGTTGCTCAGTCAAAAGGCGACCGGTGTCTCCCGGTCTATAAGTTCACCATTTCATATACAGTCAGTCGTGTTCACAAGTCGAGACGACTGAAAACATGATAAAATGAATCTTCTCAGAGGTCTGGAGTGGTACACAGACGGACCGAAGTCTCAGGAGGGAACCGGTGCTGGTGCAAGCCAAGGGCTCATATGTCAGCGCCACT
This sequence comes from Rutpela maculata, assembly GCA_936432065.2. Classification (NCBI taxonomy): domain Eukaryota; kingdom Metazoa; phylum Arthropoda; class Insecta; order Coleoptera; family Cerambycidae; genus Rutpela; species Rutpela maculata. The sequence goes on from OW386285.2 coordinate 246,273,654, forward strand.
TGGAAGAAGAGGTTTCGTTAATAAACACATTTATATATGTAGCGAGTCAGGCAGCCTTGAAGGCTTTTGCACTAAACAAGGTGACCTCTAAGCTAGTGCTAAAAATTCTGACTGTGCTGGGCGAACACAACTCAGTTAAAGTGATATGGGCGCCCTGACGCATCAGCGTCGAGGGCAATGACGTAGCAGATCATTTGGCTGGTCAAGGAGCAAAATTCCTTCCCCTGGCCCTGGGCATTTGGGCTCGATAGAGAACGATTAAGATTGACGGTATGCCTGATAACAGGTCATTGTCCTGTCCTCTGAACAAGCACCTGCATACAATTCGGAATGATGATGTCGGATGTGTGGAGTAGAGGATGAGACCATTGCTCATATTTTATGTCATTGTGCACCAATAGAAGCGTCAAGGTATAGGTATTTCGGAAGGCAGTTTCTACAGCTGGAAGAACTAAGGGATCTACCCTGGAAAGGGCTGCTCTCCTTCGTGAAGAGCACTGTTTTTTTCTAGGGGATCTTAAATGTCACCAATGTACAATGGGTTAACAGGCCCGAGTACTGCGGATCTTCATATCTGCTCGAGTCTCTAATACTAACATGCAAGACATTACCCAAACAATCAATAGAGAGTACTTATGGTTTTAAGCAAGTTGGAAATAGTGGGTTCCCTTCGTAGTTATTGAATTATTTAAAAGTATATATTTCTGGTTCAACCGTATATAAAAGATACGTTGCAATTTTAACCGCGCACGGAATCGATGTCGTTCTTCAAGAGTTGGTTGCATTTTTTTAACGTCACTCGGTATATGGTTTCTTTCCTATTTCAAAAGGTTCGATTACTACTACCATTACGGAAAAGAAATATCTGCCCCGTCAGACTGGAAGACGTTTGCGGGGGCGGATCACCAGACATGTAAAGTTTCAAATCTAAAAAAACATCATAACAAATATAGTTGATTTCTTTTAAAATGCAGAATACTGCAAACAGCGTTCAATATATGGCAGAAATTTTAATGGAAGATAAAACACCGACAGAACGATAGAAAGTTGCGGAAAAAACTGATGAAAACTAACATAACTCGATACAATTCTGAAATTTAGTAATACATTGTGGAAGTCGTTAGAAAACAGTATTTTGAATGGCAGAAAGAAAAGTGGAGGACAAGACCTTGATAGAAGTGAACATATACGTCACCTGCATATTCGCATTGTAAGTGTCCATTTAGCTCTAATGCTGTTGTGTTAATTTATCATTGAGCTTGATTTTATAAACTTCTGGAATTCTGTAAGTGGAGAATTACACCTCAGCAGCCGTCTTTCAAAAATGAATGGCGCGTACTGTAATTATCATCTAACACCCGCGATTTATTTTTAATTTAAAACTACTTAATTCTCTACTACACAGGGTGTCTGCTGTCTACGTACAAATATTTTGCATGATAACATATTGACCCAAAAGAAGCAAAAAGTCCTACAAAATTTTGCTTTACTCCAACGGTTTTGATTAAATTAATTATTTTCTAAAAATACGATATTTTCAGGCCAGACACTATATACAAATATCATGTAAGTCAGTTTTGCAATAGAAACTAAGAACAAGTTCAATGTCTTTCTGTGATCTACATCTCCCTTTTTATTATGTTTATTGTATTAATAATGATACATAAAAAACTTTAAAAAACGCCGCTATCTCTTTTATAAAAGGAATCCTCCACTGTCGGACTCTGTGGTTCAAAGAAAATGTCATATTTCCTTGTTTAGCTGTAGGTAAGGCCGCCGATTCCAATCATACAGTATTGTCAACTGCTATTAATTTAATTATTAGTGTTTAAAGAAATTTTCTAAAATAAATTTTAAAAATGGTAATTTTTTAATCTCAGCATTAAAATGCATTTTTTACAGACAGTAAATTACTGAGGTCACTGATATTTTTTCAATAAAGAAACAAGAAGCTGCTAAAAACCGAGCTGGACATTCTACTTTTTCTAATAAATCCCATGGAATAATCTCTAGGATTTTATTATTTTTAAATAACAGCCTTGCATCGCTGTAAAACCCGTGTTATTGATACGACAAATCAGCGCGATAACCTTGTCTCTTCCCTCTTCTGCTTATAATTGTGCTGTCTAAACTGAAAACATGACTTTTGGCAACTGTCAAAATTTCTGTCAACTTAATGAAAGTTCTCATCTAACTTTTTTGAAGTATTTTGACACGCTGAAATCAATTTTGTACAAGGAAATTTTCTATTGCGTCAGTTTTTGTCTACTACCACTTTTATCCCCTAAAAAAGGTCTTGTCCTAAGGTTCTGATCTAGCTTTTCTGAAGTATTTTGACGCGCTGAAGCCAATTTTGGACCAAGCAATTTTTCTATCGTGTTAGTTTTTCTGTACCATCCTTTTCATCCCCTAAAAGGGACAAAAGAAAGGTTTTGTCCTAGGATTCTCATCTGAATTTTCCGAAGTATTTTGACCTGCTGAAGCCAGCCAATTTTGGACACAATTTTTTTTCTCTCTGGTCAGTTTCCCTATACCACGCCCCTTTATCCCTTAATTTTTTGTGTGCAAAATTGGCTTAAACGTGTCAAAATACTTCAGAATAATTAGGTAAGAACCTTTGACACCTTTTTTCTGCCCCTTTTTAGGAGATAAAAGGAGTGGTAGAGGGGAGTATGGAGTATGGAATTAGCAGGAGGGTGGTCAAAAACCACAGCACTTAGGCCCCATTGGACCCCTTGTACATCCTCCCTCTAGGCAGACACTCGCCTAGGCCTTCAACCAACCTAATCTTTCGAAGTAGGTAGTGATGTTGCCTAGGGGCATCTCCCTTACATTGGCCAAGGTAGGCCAACGCTCTCCCAAGATGGATTCTCTGATTGATGAGCCGTCTGAACAGTCACAGAGTGCGTGTTGAACCGTCTCATCTTCTTGTTCACAACCTCTGCAAAGAGGTGTTTCGCTTAATCTCATATTGTATAGATGTTTCCTTAGCGGACAGTGTCCAGTCTGGATTCCTGTTATAAAACGTAGATTCCTTCTGGTCATTGCCAGGTAGTCCATTGCTGTTTTCTTGTTGGGATACGTGAGTAGTTCCCTAGCAAGCTGACAGCTGCTTGTTTCATCCCAGAGCTTCTTAAATTCGTTGTGGGTGTTCTCCTTAATTAATTGTATTATCGCCGTAATCGGTAACAGACTGGCCGGGCCTGATCCAAAAATAAGTTAGCCTGCTGCCTTCTTGGCCAGTTTGTCGGCTTTTTTGTTGCCACTGCTCTGTGCGTGTCCTTTCACCCAGCATGCCGAGATGTTGTTCGTACTGGAGGCACCCACAAGTGCTTGATGACATTCCCATACTGCTCCTGTGGTTATTTTGTAACTTCTCAGGGCTAGTAGTGATTGTCTACAGTCTGTGTAGATCCTGATTGTTTTGCCCGTAGTTTGTCTGCGGACAATCTCTTTTGCGGCTATGGTTATGCCCGCCAGTTCAGTTTGTACTATGCTGGCTCGCTCATCCATAGTCCATTTATATTGGATTTGCAGGCTTCTGGAATATATTCCACATCCTGCCCCCTCCTTCTTCCTTGATCCGTCTGTGAAAATGTTAATCACACCTTCACCAGCGGTCTCGTTTTCGCTGTTTGTCTGTATTGTGTAGGGTCTATCAAAGACAAATCGGGGAGAGATACCATCTGTGCATGCCTGTAGAAGAGGCGTCTTCCTGACAGCCTCGTTCCACAGACGACTTCTGGTCTCCCCACAGCCTACATTTGGTTGTAGGCCAACGGACTTGAGGCGTGCCATTGTTATTAAGGCTACTTCTCCTAGATGTAAATCCAGTGGTGGCAAACACAGCATTACCTCCATTGCTCTCGTTGGCGTTGTTCGCATAGCTCCTGTTATGCTTAGGCAGGCAACTCTCTGCACTTGGCTGAGCTTGGCTCTCGCTGTAGTCTGTTTACTCTTAGGCCACCAGACCACAGCTCCATAGGTTATCATTGGTCTTATGATGGCAGTGTATATCCACATGACCACTTTGGGTTTCATTCCCCAGGTTTTCCCCACGGTCCTGCGACACTGCTCATAAGAAATGTAAGCCTTTTTTAGTCTTCTGTCTAAGTGAAGATTCCATGTTAGTTTGGCGTCAAAGGTTACCCCAAGGTATTTCACTTCTGATGCAAAACTTAGTGTTGTGTCCAGGAGAACTGGTGCTTTCAGTGCTCCTGGTTTCCTTTTTCTTGTGAAGAGAACCATCTCCGTCTTCCTGGGATTAACAGACAGCGAGTGTTCTCTGCACCATTTTTCAATTATTCTTAGAGCCCCCTGCATACTTTCACAGAGGACTCCTTCAAATTTTCCGTTGAGCAGTATTGTTACATCATCTGCGTAGGCGATTGTGTGGAAACCCTCTGAGTTGAGGTGGTGCAAGAGGCTGTCGAGAACTAAGTTCCATAGCAGTGGTGATATTACACCTCCCTGCGGGCAGCCTCTCGCGACCATTCCTCGCACAGAAGCGTCTCCCACACTGATTTGTACAGCTCTTTTGGAGATCCAGCTTCCCATAATCGTGGGGACGTTTCTCTCCACTAGGGCTGCCGTGATTTTTGGGAAGGTGGTTTTATCAAACGCACCTTCTATGTCTATGAATACACCTAGGGTGGACTCTTTATTGTCCAAGGATTTCTCAATCCGACTCGCGACCGCATGGAGGGCGGTGTCGGTGGATCTTCCCAATGTGTATGCATGTTGGTTGGGATGCAAAGGGTTGTCTTTCACTACGACATCCCTTATGTATGGTAGAGGGGAAACTGACATGATAGAAAAAAAATTGCGTCCAAATTTGGCTACAGTGTCTCAAAATATTTCAGAAGTTATATCAGAACTTAAGACAATCTTTTGTGCCTTTTTTAAGGGATGGGGTGGTAGACAAAAACTGAAGCGATAGAAACCTTTCTTTGTCCAAAATTGGCTTCAGCGCGTCAAAATACTTCAAAAAAGTTAGATGAAAACCTTATAATAAGATATTTTTTTGTAGACTTGAGTTACTAAATGGCATTTTCATTAAGTTGACAGAAATTTTGACAGCTGCCAGAAGTGAAAACTTTTTTAATATCAATTATGAAACTAGAAAGTTTTAAAACACTGTATATCTCTTCTTCTATGAAAATTCACATTATTTTCAAAATTACGAAAAAGACACTTGTAAATTTTTTAATTTAACAGCGATTTTGGCAGCAGTTGTCGAGAATAAATAAAAGGTAATGAAAACGATATTTTCTAGTAAAAATTAAATTTTAGATCAAAATTGTACAAAATTATAGCTAAAAATGAAAAATCCAGCTCGACATATTGACTGACAATTTAAAAACGAGCATTTCAAAAAGAAGTTTCTCATTACTTTAACTTAAGGCTGCGTTTGCACGCCATAGTCAATTCTTGTATAGAAATAGCGAACTAATGGTTCTGCCGGTAAAACAGGATTCATACAATTGCCTAGTTAAGAGTTGAGATTTGCTTATCTGTTGTTGGCAACAGAAGTGTTGCAGGGCCGTATGGAGGTATTGCAAAGTGATCAACGTTGTTGAAAATAGTCGACTAGATTTATAACAATGAATTAACGAATTATTCAGCTCCTGTTCTATCTTGTAACTTTTGAAATAAGATTTGATGTTCGTAAATAATAATTAAACAATCGCGCACTGCGCACTATAATATCTAACAAACTAATAATGTAAATTATTTTTTGATTACCTACCGAACACGTCAAAGTATTACAGGTTGCGTGAATTGCTCTTGGATTCTTTACATTGAATGTAATTAATACACCCTGCCTGGGCCTCTCACAGTTACACTGGTATTCACTCAAAAAAATACTGCGTTGACATTGCTACCAACTCATGATACAAAGAATGATATGAATGATAAGAATGATATGATACTCAGTTCGCCAAATTCGGTCCGGTTGGCGCAAGACGTCACGCGGTGATAGCGGGATTTTAAATTATAGAGGATTTTCCTCATGATACAAAGAATTTGTATCATGGATTTGCCTGAACTCATTGGCATTTTGAATAAATAGGAATTCTTAGTGTTCTTAGTAACCATCGTTCTTTATAAATGAGCTTTATCTCCGCATAAATACGTTTTAAACATATTGTCACTTTTACATGATGCCAATGCACAACGCATTTTTATAACTAAAGGTTATTGCAAGAACACTAAAATAAGTGAAATAATCCAAAAAACAACTTCCACAGACGTCGGCAAACTCACTTTTACGAAGGAAGCGGGTAGAAAATTATCACCGCGTGACGAACAACTGTCGATTTGGCTCCGCCTACATGCGCAATCCCATACCTTGTATTCTTTGTATCATGCTACCAACTCGAATACCAAATCCGTTATCGGTTCGTGGCAGTAGGCATTTGAATTTCCAACTCCAACCTGACAGTATAAGTTTTATACAGCAGATTATTAAAATTGTGAGAAATCGAGAGTGATATGCGTTCTAAAATTGTTTTTAAATCTATGTAGAGTTGAACCAAATTCTACAGGGTAATTCAAATTTTTACGTGCTTGTACTTGAACTGTCGTAACTCATAACATAACTCAATTTTTTCAAATGAAACACCCAAAATATTTTGGTTTAAAATGTTTTTGCAATCGATTACCTTCCAGCGACTACTTTTTTCGAAAATTGAATGCTCTACAAATCATCGAAAAAAAAATCACTATGGGTTATCAGCATGATAATTGATTGCTTAAACATTTTAAACAAAAATATGTAGGGTGTTCGATTTTGAAAAATTGAGCTTTCAGTTCAAATATGTAAAACTTGAATTAGCATGGAAAATACCCTGTAGAATTTGGTTCAACTCTGAGAGGCCTGAAAGTTAATACAATGCTGGCCAGTCCTAGATTTCAAAGGTACATACAATGCATAAGACGAGAATAAAGGTATTTTTAATAATGTTAGATAGGGAAATAAAATCTGCGCAGATGTTATATTATACTATCCGGTGAGCAACCGAAGCAGTTACAGATTTCCTCTTGGGCATCCTCGCACATTCTAACTATCTTAGTTAAGTACAGGATTTTGCAGAGTGAGAGGGAGATATGCGTTTATTTTCGATTTATTATAAATATTTAAAAACCAAACATAGTATAATCTTTAAAATTGTTTTAGATAATTGCTATTGTTCTAACGAATACAACTATATATGTTTTTTATTGTTTATTTTTGTTGTACTTGAATATATTGTAGTTTGTCAATGGAAATAGTTCCCAATTGCGTTATTAGAGCATGGCATTTAACTATATACAAAATTTATGATAAAAACTGTAAATGGATATACCTTAGAGCAATGGGAAGTACCTGAAACTATTTTAAAGATGGTACCACTTATGATTTTAAACATGTTTATAATAAGCCGAAAATAAACGCCTATTTCCCTCTCACTGCAAAATTCCATCCTTAACATTCAAAGTGATAGGACAGTTCCACTTACGAAAATATGTTTTTGCTTTTGCTCTTGACGTTCACTACAAATACAAATTTCTTAGTAAAAAGTTTCATAATGTGACGGCACCGCAGTGTATGTTTAAAATAATATACAGCAGTATAGAGTATATCGTCAAATTCAAATATATATAAAAATGTTGGATATGTGTTCAATTTAGGCAAGGCATGTACCGAAGTGGTAAGTAGGTAGTGTGGCAGTGGTGTGGTGACCATGTGACAGGAAAAAATTAGGTAAGTGCTTAGGACTGATTTCCAAACGTCAGAAGTTTGCGTATAATGAAATTGATCAGTTTAAAATCATTATGCGCAAGCTTCTGACGCCTGGAAACCAGTCCTAAGTACTTATCTAACGCTTCCTTTCACACGGTTACCACGCCACTATCACGTTTACCACGCCACTATCACGTTTACCTACTTACTGCTTCGGTGCGCGCCTGGTCTTATAAAAAACTCGAGCCTTTGCTTGCCACCGATATGTGGAACACCTATGTATATTTAAAAACAATTTTAGCATATGCTACTCTTACTATCACAATTTTTATCTGAAACATTTTTTTAAATTTCAAATAGTTGAGGAAGATATTGACCCTCCACACACTATTCACTGACTCTGTATGTGGAGCAGTGTTGAGTTAGGTTACGGACATGCAAAAAATGCTACTCAGCTGGAAGTTGAGGCTGCAGTTTCAGTCGATGCATCGAAGACGTCAATTTGTAAAACAAACCTGTATTTAAATGTGACTGCACGTACCGAGGATGCTAGCAGCAGTTCATCCTCCAATATTCTTTCCTGAACTTCTAGCGCGTAGCATCTTCGGCATGTTCGTACTCTTATACTTTTTGATATAACTAATTTGACCAATAAAATTGCTTTGAAAACCAGGAAATGAACATTTTGTTTATGTTTGTGTGTAATATAAAATAATATCAAGTATTTACAGTTGTTTTATTTAATAAAGAGGAAATAGTGAACAATGTAGAAATTTTTTTTACACCCTTCATAAAGCTACCAGAATGGAAAAATAAATTGAACATTCACGTCTTCAAAACAATATTTTTGTACTGCAAGTTTAATAATCATTTTCAAAGACTAAAGTGTCACTTAAGGCGTGTTTGCACGCATTCATTAATTTAGTCGAGTCGTTTAGAAATTTAGTACTCGACCAATGCGGACAGCGTGTTTAAGTCGAGTGACTTAGTGGAAAGTGCTATCCGCATTGGTCGAGTACTAAATTACTAAACGACTCGACTAAATTACTGGATGCGTGCAAACGCGCCTTTATTACTTCCAGAGAGAATTTGAACTCTCCTTCGAGAAGTAAAAGACTCTTTTACTCTTTTAAAATAATTGTTGATTATATATACGCTATTAGAGTGTGCAAAGAGAGTTTGTCTGTATACCACAAGTTCCTTTGTATCTCTCCATGACATCGATTGTTCACAGTCGGAATTAAAAATAGTGATCCTAATCTTAATCGCTTTTCTTAGTAATGATATTTTGTTAGACATACTAATAATCTATTAGCAATATTAACAATAAACAAGAAATGTATAGGACTTCTGAAAATAAAAGAGTACAAAAATTAGCTTTTATGAAAAAAAGCTCTGGAATTGTGCAATAAGGGTGAAATATGCTCTAATATAAAGAATACAACTTAGCGTATCAATCTTATTATTAAAAAATGTTAATCGTAAAAAATCGTAATGGCTACTTTGTTTCTACGTACAATCTAAGAAAAAAGCCCTGTATAAATAGCCATAGGCAGTTCTCTTTGTATTGTAGTATGTAGTTAAGAGATCAAGCCCGGTCAATCATAAATAAAAATAAATGAAACAATCTTAAAAATATATAATCAGTACTACAGAATGTGGACAATTCAATCGGCAAGTAAATAAAAATTCTTTTAAACACCATTTCCAACACTAGAGAAAAAATAAAAATAAGTCCGACCCTGCTCTTACTGTCTTTCTAGTGTTATTAAAGCAGTGTTACCACTTCGAACAACTTCTGTCCCGCCATCTAGTAATAAAACGTCAAACATTAACAAAATCAGCAATTTTTTCCACGAGGTTAATCTTTTATAGGAGCAAATATTATGCCGATTTTTAACTTTTTTTCACGTTAAATATATTTATTCTAGTATGTATCATATTTTATTTGAATATTTGAGACCCATTAAAGAAAATAAAATAATTATAGATTAATTACGGCCGATTGAGAGGGGTACGTTCACGTTTAAAATCCAAAGGAGAAAATTTTGGAAACTTAATTTCATTTAGTATTCAAATATAAAATATTATACATAACAGACTTAAGTTAATTAGTTATAATAATTAAATCAAATCTGAATTCTGTTGGTTCGTTTTTAAGAACAACCTCGCGAAAGAATTAGAAAATGACGAATTAATGAACGCGATATTTTGACATTGGTAACACAGCCTTAACGACCTGTAGAGTGATTTGGGTGGCACAGTAGGGTTTCGTCCCACTGTGCGACGCGACCGTGACATTTTATTGCAGATTTTTTAGCGACCTTTTTCGAAATATCTTCTTCACCCTTAGACCTCTTTAATTAACTATCACACAGTAAGATAATATGTCTGCCGTTTTGAATTTCCAAACTTTAACGTCAGGCTTATTATCAGAGGATACTGAAATCTCCATTTTCATATTTTACGTAAATCTGCAACAATATTGCAATTAAGGTAGGCTTATTGAACTCACCGCTTTAAATTTAAATTTTTGAAAACAGATTCGGTATAAGTTACTTCTAAAATGCTGAACTACTAATTTTTATGCAATTTCGAGGAAATTTTACACGTCGCCTTCGCCAAATTTGCAACTAAAAAAATCTTGTTTCCAATTTTTGCTCACCTTTCACTAGACGTAGCTTAATGAAATTACCACAGGACTACCGCAGGCCACACCTTGCGGTTTGAAAGAGATTTCATAAAAATCGTTTAAGCCAATCCAGAGCAATGATTGAACATATAAAAGAAAACATACATGAATTGAGAGGCTCCTCCTTTTTTAATTTGTTTGAAATCGGTTATGAATATATAAAACTCGTAACTTGCAACTATTCAAAAGTTAAAAGAAGGATAGTTAGTACTTTCCTTACAAGATAAACACATCTTATTTTAGTATTAGCGGAAAGGGTCTAGCCGGATGAGCATATGAAAAATGCCCCTAAAGGAAATTACATGGAATGGGCATCAAAGTATTCCCTTGACTGTAAAAAAATATTTGTTACAATATTGTTCCAGAAATCTAAGGGAATGCTGTGCTGAATTCTTGCACAAATAGCAATTGTTAACTAAAAATTAGTTACTTACGTAACGGACGAAAAAATTTGAAAAAGTTATCGAACATAAAGATCTTTCAGATGAACTTAGAAAAAGTGTATTATTTGAAAAGGTGCTATCATGATATTTTTCAGACAGACGCGCATTTGTTATACTAATACCCTCAATTTTTTTATTTGGCTGCACGTGTTGAAAAAATAAAAACGTCAAAGCAAATGTTTATTACATTTTTTAATAACATAATTTTAAACTAAAAATCAAAAATATAATTAATTCTCGTTACTTTCCTCATCTATCACCAGATTCAAGTTTACAGTATCAAAAATAGGAGCCAGTTTAATAAATTCATGATAGATATATTCTTCTTCTTCTTCTTCACAACGTCATGGCAGAAGCACAGAAGACCTATACCAGAAGCGTCACTGTCAGCGGACCGTTCGATGTTTGGGTGCGTTTGCACGCATCCAGTAATTTAGTCGAGTAGAGAAACGGTCCAGTAATTTAGTAATTGCTTTCCACTAAATTACTTGACTAAAACACGCAGTCCGCATTGGTCTAGTACTAAATTACTAAGCGACTCGACTAAATTACTGGATGCGTGCAAACGCACCCTTTCATTGGTAAATTGGGGTGACCTTCGGCCATCTTGTCGGTGGCATTATTGACAACATATAAATCCGCACTGTTCTAAAGTCACCGCTGGACGCATTGGTAGATAAAATTCGAAGCTGATTGGCTTTGGTTTTCAAAATAGCCAATCATATAATGTTATTGCTTACCGGAGCGCTCCACCGGTGAATTTAGAAACCTGCGGATTTATAGGTTGACAATAATACCACCAACAAGATGGCTGTTTTCATAAAAATTCAATATTGGCGGGAAGGCCAGAGAGTCGTTTCTGGTATAGGTCTTCTGTGGCAGAAGTCTTGAGATTCATTAATTACAGAGACACACACACAAAAAAAATGTCGAGTGCTAGAAGGCAGACCTATGTATTCCCATGCACGTCGATCAGCTGAATACGAATCCGATCTCCGTTTGCCGGATTTGCTCTTGCATTTTTGCTAACCTCAAAAAAACACATTAAAAATGCTCGAAAAAATCCAAACAAGTAAATAAAAAGTTTAAATGAGCTGATCACTATGTTTATACGTAATTTGTGGCGATGAAACTGAATATGAGGTCAGAATTAGCCAATCAGTTTGGAATTTTGACATACCCTCAAAAAACACCAAAAATTCAAAACAAATAAATTAAAAGCTTAAACCAAGAACTTTAAAACTAACATAACCTAAGGCAAGAGCATTACAGCAAGAACTTTGAATCAAGAACTCTAAATCTGACATAACTTAAGGCAATAGCTTTAAACCAAGAACTTTAAACTAAGAATTTTTAACCCAACATAACCTGAGACAAGAACTTTAAACCAAAAACTTAAACCTATTATAAATTAAGACAAGACTGTTAAGTTCCTAAGGCAAGAACTGTTAAGGTTTAGAGTTCTTTGTGTAAAGTTGCTGTCTTAGATTATGTTACATTTAGAGTTCTTGGTGTAAAGTTCTTGCCTTAAGTTTTGTTAGATTTAGAGTTCTTGGTTTAAAGTTATTTGTGTAAAATTCTTGCTTTTTTAGTAAATTCGATGTTCCGAAATATCGAAAAAAAAAATCAACGATAAAATAAAAAAATATTTATCTAAAATGTTATAGTGGTAATAGTGAATACAGATTTTCCATGGTATCTTGCATCATATGTTATAAGATGTTGGACAAATCGAAAGAACGTTAAAAAGTAAAATATAAAAATCCAACAATATGGAAGGAGCCTGGAATCCGTGAAGAGTGTTATTTTTTAGCAATACAAATGTTTCCGGAATTAATACTAAAAAAGGGTTAATGGAAACTGATTGTTCCGAGCCAAGTCAAGAAGATGACAGTGAATATGAAGATAGTGAACGCGATATCTGGTGAAATGGTAAACTTAATAATGTTATTAGACATCTTGGTCTATGGTAGGGAAGAATATTTAGCGGCGATTATGGAAAAAGACAATTTAGTATCAAGTGATTTTCGTTCTAGCTCATACAGAAGACGAGAAAAAGACTTTAGAAAAAATTTTATACATGGAAAAGAACACTTGCTCTTATATTGTCATAATGAAGAAGGGTTGATGAATATACTTAAACTTATCACATATAGATTTTAGATAAATATATTTTATTTTATCGATTTTTCGGAACCTCGAATTTACTACAAACAAAACAGAAGGAATTCGCATTATTTACACAGTTGTGCAAATTTCTTGTACTCATAGGAAGCCAACTTCACTAGAGCTGCGGTTGCATGATGACGACACCCGCGGACCCGCTTTCCCAACCTGACCGGCCGTCGATACTGGGGTTTCCCTCCTCTGGATCGTAAACTCTTTCTCTACTTTTGCCATGACGGGATTTTTCTTACGTAGGAACTTAGCCGAAATAAATCGTTGCCCGCAGTCACCACGTGGAGGTGTGCTAGTCGCAAGAATAGAAAAAGAAACAAATGGCATATGAGAATCAACGAGAATAAATAAAACTATACAATTGTAAACAGTTCTAAGAAAAAAAAATAAAAAATCATCAAGGGAGGGTATAGGTTAAGACCAAAAGATATTCCTCTCTCAACAGAGCGAACTTTGTCCGAAAATCTTTTCCTAAAAATGTCACTGTCGGTAATATTTTCCTTCAGATACTTGAAAATTTAAAAGTTACCCATCTCCGCTTACTAGGGTTGACGAGAATATATGTTGAAATTATATTTCACTATAAAGTTTGCAGATTGCGCTTTAATTCTGGCTACACTATTGTGTTCAGCTCGTGAAAATACGTCGGAAATTATAGGTTCAGATATTGTGTAGAGCAAAGTCAATTTCGGGCTATGATTCAGTCATTTTTGGGTACGTTTTCATCCTAAATATGGATTTTACAAGATATTCGATCGTTGCGTATAAATTCTGACCTTGGATTCGGTTTCAGTGCTCCAGATTACGTATAGATATAGTGATCAGTTCATGTAAGCTTTTTATTTACTTATTAGGTATTTTTCGGTCATTTTTTAGGTGTTTTTTGAGGTTATGTCAAAATTCCTAACTTATCGGCCAATTCTGACCTCAGATTCGGTCTCAACGCCCCTAAATACATATGGAAATGGTGGTCAGCTCATTTAAGCTTTTTATTTACTTGTTTGAGATTTTTCGGACAGTCTTCGGGTGTTTTTTGGGGTTAGGAAAGATGCAAGAGCCAATCCGGCAGAACGGACATCGGATTCGTGTTCAGAGGGTCGAAATACATGGGAATACATAGGTCTGCCTTCTAGCACTCTACATTTTTTTGTATGCCTGTGTTATGATTATGTCTTCTCTTTGTTATATGGTACGTCTGACAGCATCACACCACCAGCCGCGGTGGCCTGTTAGGTGCACAGCCTCACCAAAGCTTTCTTCCATCAGCTTTTTCGTAATATCAGCCCAACGTTAAGAAGGGCGGTCTATATTGTCCTATCACTGATTGATGTGACCAAACAATTATAAAATTCGGGAAAATACAATGCTGGAGAGTCGCTTTGTGGGACGTAATTCTTAGATCATTGAGACGGTACGACGGTCTGCCCACGGAATTCGTGCAAGCGCCTTCAGGCGTACATTCGAAAGAATCAATACGTGGTCTGTGTGTTTCCCTGACGGTCCATATCTCAGAGTCGTACATGGAGAGAACTAGTTCATCAGCAGGTCTGAACTTTGTGTATTTTTTGATATTTCTGTCACGCCAAATTCTGCCCAACTTATTGCAGATTTAGATAGATATCTACTTTGTGATAAATAATAAACAGCAGCCGCAACGCGTGAGCAACTTGCAACTGTTCATGGTCTCTTGGTACAATCACAAAAATAACCCAGTATTCCAGTACGTCCACCAAAATTTGGCCTGTAATCTATGTAGTATTTGCGATCTTTCTGTTAATGTGTCGATACCTTATTTCGGATTTCACTATATGTAGATTTTCGAACTTGCTATACAGCAACTAAAGTTGTTCATGAAGTAATGCACAACTTTTTTGTTATGGTAATACCATAGGCTACACCCCCACCTTCGTGATGCCAGATTTATGATTACAATAACATGTTTATGCCCGTATGCGTGACGCACGTAGTCAGAAGTAGCCGTATCGTCACTTCCATGACACAGAGAGAAACTGAAAGAAAGCAACTCCAAAAAAACACAGATCCTTCTGTATTATATTAGTAGAAATCTGTGATTGTGGAAACTAATGTTTAATAAAAAGTTTTTGGCGCAGTTTTTATTTTTCTTTTCAGCATCTGCCACCAAATAAAAAATCTGGAAAAGATTGAATATATTAGCAATGCAGAGGCGCGTCTGTTAGACAAAAATCATGATAGCACCTTTTCAAAAATGGGGTGAAAAGGGCAATTTTAATTTTTATTAATTTTTTTAAATTTGAATTTCGCCAAATATGGCACAATATTTTTTTCTGAGTTCATTCGGAAGGCCTCTATATTCGAGAATTTTTTCAGAATTTTTTGGTCAATTACAAAAGTTAAAAAACAGTTACCTTTTTTGCAAAAAATCAGCTCCCCCTTCTGGAATAATATATCAAATATTTTTTCTACACCCAAGGGAATACTTTGATGTCCATTTCATGTAATTTCCTCTAAGGGCATTTTCCACATCCTCATCCGGCTAGACGAATAACTCCGTAGCGTACACGGGCATGTTTAAATGCCTCTATACTTTTGAAAATAGGAAATGCATGGAAATATATAGTTTCCTTGTACAATAAAACATTCACCGTACCTCAAGAATTTAGATAAAAAACACCAAGAGAACATTTAATGGCTTGTTAAAGGAAACAGAATAAGAGAAAAAAATTAAGTGCCTGCATGAAATCCAATATTTCAATCCACTGGCAGAATTTCAATGTGTGAAAATATTTCGAGCAAGAATAAAAACGGTGACATAAAGTGGGTAACACGTAACTGAACCGGTGGCAACTTCAACATTCCCACAGTATTTACAAGTTCAACTGTATCTGTAATAAAACAAGTTTATTTTAGTACGTCGACGGGCTGAAATCGACAGTGAATACAAAAGCGAGTCGTGTTTGGCGTGTTAGCGTAGACTGGCATGAAAGCGCCGACCACGATATAAAAAAATCTGTTCGTTGCATTCAGTTCAGTTTATTGTGAAAAACAATACAATCGTTCCGCTTTCAGTGACAATTATTTAATAAATTACGGCATTTACGGCTATTTCTATAAATCATAGAAACGTGGAGCTTCGTTTAATATGAGCGCTGAAAACATTAACCAACTCTAAAAACAGTGATAAAATGATATTCTCTTTTAAAACTTTATCGACGCCTAATATAACATATAAATTGTACTGATATGGTTTGGTTCTTTTATTATATTTATATTCAGAATTTTATTTATAGCCCCTTTGACTGACATTCTTTTTATTTATTTGTACATTTTACTGCCACCGCAACCGTGTGAAAATTTTCATGACATAAGTAATGCTAAGCGCTTTGAATTGCCGTCATTATAACAAGTTTTCGTGTTAGAGACTAAAAAAACTGTAACATAAATATGTATATGAGCACAGAGAGGACTCGTTGGCACAAATACAAAGTAAAAAATTCCCTTAGCTTTATGAAAATGAAAATCGCTTTCTTATTCGATCCAACTAAAATACTAAAATCTGGCAATATAGCATCGACAATATTATATTAGAGACACTCAAAAAATTAGTCGGCGGAGATGTAATGAGAATCCTTGACAAAAAAAATGAAGTCAAATATCTAACACGATGGAGAGCTCCAATCTTGACAACACTAATATGGATAATAGAAAATACGTGCATGTTTATTTCTACTTAAAGTCCATTAGTAGCTTGAGGTAAAGCTTTTACAAAAGTTCTGCGACTGGACCACAAAATATCTAACCACCCACCCCCCCCGTTTTCGAGAACAGGAAACACGATGGTGACAATATTTATCGACCTACCCCCAAATTGAAAAAACCACCTCTTTCTCCGATTTTCTGGTGCTAGTCTTGCAAGAGCTTGTCGGATCGGGCTTTTTTTTTATCAATTTGAATAAAATAGGTAAATATAGTATTTTTGAGGGCGGAGAATACGATGGTGGCGATATTTCCCGACATATCCTTCACCCCATGGTCGCAGCCAGGGGGGGAGCCATGGGGCCCGGGCCCCCCCAAGCCGTCTTCCATGAGCCAAAAAATAAAGAAGCAGTACAAAGCAGTATCTAAATTATCCCTTGAAATAAATATTTTGTAATTAATGCTAATATTATCTAATAGAGGAATCTGCGTACACATCCGTTTTCAAACATTTTCTGAAAAATTTTCCTCATCCTCTGGGGAGGCCGGTTCTATTGCCCCCCCCCCAGATGAATTTTCTGGCTGTGCCACTGCTTCACCCACTACCTCTAAACCTGAAAAACCACCCCCTTTTCCTATTTTCAGGTGCTAGACTTGCGAGGGCTTGTCGGATAGAATTTTTTCTCATTAATTCGAATAAAATAAGTAAACCTGAATCAAACGAGATCCAATCAGGGGGCTCAAGCAGCCTTTACACTAAGTGAACTTTTCCTTCAGTGGTTTGTAGGGATTTCATTGGGACGAGTCATTGGTATTTATTAGATATTTTTGTTTTTTCATTGATTATATATGTAAAAATATTGTCGTTTTTATTCATTCAATGATCATTCATCACATTTGGTTCATTATATACAATTCTTATTCTATGCTAATAGATTTTTCGACGTCCACAATTATTATCACACTGTTCATCCGAGGCGAAATTGACATCACAATCCATCTCGTTGCATTCATAATCATCATCTTCATCGTCATTAGCATCATCCCTAGAATTATCATCATTACCATCGTTACCATTATCATCGGACATTATTATTTCTGGAATTAAATTTATGGCGTAATCAAGATTATTATCATCCTGTTCAAATGATTCCTCTAGATGCATGCAATTATTACAGTCGGCACCCTTACAATTCTTTCAGAACGAGATATATTTAATACCTAGTATTTTACAGCCACATTGCTTAACACATCCACTGATACAAGTATAATTATTTTGCTTAAAAAATAGATCTGCCAGGTATGACATTGATAGTACACCCTAAGAGCTCTGTCGGGGGAAATTTACGTATATCTACATTCTCATCTTGCCAACGCATGAACTGGTATCTAATGTCATTAAAATTTCCTTCATTAGGATATTTTTGCTAATATAAAAAGCTGACTAACTTTAAAGCTACCTTGCATAGGTAATTAGGTAATGCATTTAGATCGAGAAGAATGTCCGAATCCCCTGCCAGATCATCGTAGTTGCATTTTTGTTTTTTCGGTGTGGGAAACTTGGATAGGAAATCTGGATGATTCCTTAGGCAGCGGTTTTTAATAAAATATAAGAGCTTATTATCGTTCTTGTCGTGATATTTCATTATTAGGGTGGAGGTAGTATCAACCGGGGGTGGGTTAGATCACCTATGGTCAATATTTACCTATTTTATTCGAATTAATAAAAAAAAGATTCCACAATCCCATGCAAGCCTAGCACCTAAAAATCGGAAAAGGGGGTGGTTTTTTAGGTTTAGGGGTACTGGGTGAATGATAAGTCGGGAAATATTGTCACCATCCTATTCCCCTAATTCGAAAACGGGGGCATACCGCTTTTCAGCTGATTTTCGTTGTTTTCGTGGCATTTTGGTGGGAGTAGTTTCAACCCCCGGGGTAGATTAGGTCACCTCTGGTCAATGTTTACTTATTTCATTTGAATTGACAAAAAAATAACCGATTCGACAAGCCCTTGCAAGTCTAGCACCGGAAAATCTAAGTTTAGGGTTTTCGGTTTAGGGGTAGTGGTTGTAGGGTAGGATAGAAAATATCATCTCCATCGTATTCCCCGCCCTCAAAAACGGGGGAAAAGATGTCTTGCGGTCCGGTCGCAGAACTTTTGGGCTTTTGCCTTTCTCTGGTTTACCTCAAGGGACTACATTTTAAGACATTTGACTATGTTGAATGTAATTTTAGAGGCTGTATTTATAATTTACCAACTACGTGTAGAAAGTTCTGCCTCGATGTATCATGACAGCTCTATATTTGAGAACTGTAAAGTTCGCGAAGGTGTTGAGTGGGGTATTTTAAAGAAACCTAGCCAAAATTTATAGTCAAAGTTAAGGAATACAGCATATTTATCACTTAGTCGTATAATATGATAACCAATGTATACAGTATTGTGACCCTACCACATCCTATCCCCTTAATATACTTACTGTGACACCTGCTGAAGTTTGAGTTAGTATCACACAGTTTCACATATACTATACACCAAGTTTTTAACTTTTAGAGAACCACTATTGCATATATATATTTGTCTTGAAACAATCACTTATTCAGGCTATTTAACATATTGAATATTGAATTGTAAGAAAGCGGACAGCTGAAAAAAATGTTGTCTTAAGAAAATATTCTACAATCTTTTCTATCGCAAGTTTCTCTTATCTATTAAAGCCGATAATGGAAAAACTAACAAATATATAGAAAAGAATATTTGTGATCCTTTACAAGTCTTGCGATTTCAATCGGCGGACAAAATATATTTTTCAACTTTTTTGCAATTTTTAGCATTTTTTTAAATTCATATTTCAAAAGTACACCTTGTGGTTAGTAAATATGCAAAATATTATTTTTTTTTTTCAACTCCAAATATTTATTTCATTACCAAGTGAGGAAAGGAGTTTGTGTACAGGGAGAAATTTGTTAATAACACAGGTCAACATTTAGTTTGAAAAAATACACCGGACTCTACCTAGGTACCCAAGGGTTTTTGGGGTCGATGATTCTGATGCCGAGGTCGGTTAAGCTCTATCAAGTCAGTTTCAAGGTCATTTGAAGGTAAAACTAAGAAAAGGTGGTTGAAAAAATCTGAAGAAATTCACACATAGGTTGTTGTGGTTGCTGAGTCCGAATCTGATGTCGGTTCACCTCTATCACCTCATGTTCAAAGTTGTTTGAAGGTTAAAGTAAGAATAGGAGGTGAAAAAAATTGGAAAACATTTATACGAATGCTCACCTGCCTACTTATTTTCTGTTTATCTGTCTGCCTTTATACCTGCACACCTGTTCGCTTGTTAGTCTGTGTTTATCGCCCTCCTGCATTTTCTCTCTGTCCATCTATCTGACATCCTGCCTTTCTACCTGCCTTTCTGACGGAAATTCTGTGTGACTAAATGACTAAATGTTTTTATCTGACAGTCTGTCTGCCTCCTTGTCAGTTTGTCTGACTCAAAAAACCATTATATTACTTTGATCCTGACATTATTGAGCTCCAAGTGAGTGAAGCCAAAGCCCGTGATTCGCGCCGAACTTCTGTCCCAACTCACTTGCGGTGGGTATGCGCCATCTATCGAAAACTCAAGGTACTCTCTACTTGCATGTTCGCTCTGCTTCTGCAACTATACCTAAAGACCAGCCTTTGCGTTCCACAGGATTTATGTGGTGAATATAAGCTCGTCAACTTTCACAAAAAAAAATAAGTAGGTGATTCATTGAGTTAAATGTATTTGCACTGAGATAGCCGAAGAATCTTCATGTGCAGCTAAATCTGGCGGACGAATTCCGGCTTGAAGTGACCCCAGAATGACCTTGAAATGACCTCTGGATGCCTTATAAAGGTAAGCGAACACCGGATTCTGACTCAGCAACCCGAAAAAACTGTGTGAATTTTTTCAGATTCTTTCAACCACCTTTTCTTACTTTGACCTTCAAATAACCCTGAAACTGACGTGGTAGAGGTCAACCGGCATCGGATGCGGACTCAGCGACCCAACAAACCTACATATAAATATTTTCAAATTTTTTGACAGCTTCCCCTGTTTTCCTCAAAATAACCTTTAAATGACCTCCGGATGCCTTTTAAGGGCAAGCGAACACCGGATTCGGACTCAGCGACCCCAAAAACCTGTGTGAATTTTTTCAGATTTTTTCACCCACCTTTTCTTAGTTTGACCTTCAAACGACCTTAAAACTGACTTGGCATCGGATACAGACTCACCCAAAAAACCTATATGTAAATTTTTTTCAGATTTTTTTAACAGCTTCCCCTCTGTTTTTCTTAAATTAACCTTGAAATGACATCCGGATGCCTTTTAAGGGTAAGCGAACACCGGTTTGGACTCAAAACCTATGTATGAGTTTTCTCAGATTTTTTCAACCACCTTTTCTTAGTTTGACCTTCAAATGACCTTGAACCTGACGTGACAGAGCTTAACCGACCTTGGCATGGGAATCAGCGATCCCAAAAACCCCTGGGTACCTAGGTAGAGTCTGGTGTATTTTTTTTTAAACTAAATGTTGAACTGTGTAATAAAGGGACGAATAGAAGTATTGCTGTAAGGATCTCTTCAGCACTTACGTAATGTTTATTATTATTAAAGTATTCCGTAATCATAAAAATGTCTACACACGGCAAAATGTTGAAATCGGCTTTAACGTATCCATTTTCTAGAGAACACATAGTATTTTTATGTATGAAAAATAACAGAATCAAATAAGTCAAATAATGTAAAATAACACCACACCCGCACAGTTTACAACGAAATCTTTTAAATTGAATACCTATAACCGAATAACTCATAAACAGCGTTGCCAGTGGATAAAAAATTAGTCGTACTGGTATCTAAACAAAAAAAGTAATGATCTTAATATATAATGATAAGTACAGATGTTAATTAAATCCTTTATACGATATCTAGAAATTTTATTGAATATAAAAAAGTACTTCGCCAGTCAGATAGTTTTTGTTTTGCTTATAAAAAATATGTTCGCAATATCATTTGAACTGTTACTATAAAAAGAACAGTACATATTCTATGGGAGATACTTTCAGTGCGAATGACTGGCTAGTTGGTATGATACCAGTGCCATTGAAACTTATACTACACACACACACACACTTTCAGTGTCCTGCAATTACATGTTAAATTTTTATCTCGATTTTTATTAACATATGCAATAAATATTGAATTTTTAAATGTCCCTCAGTGCACTATAACTTCTCAAGGACCACACACATTTTTATAATTCCTATAAACTGTAAATACTTAACTTCCTTACGGATAACCCAGGTTGGTCCCTATTGCCATGCATCCATTAGACATTTTTTAAATGCAAAGATAACACCTTATTCAGGCGAGATAGAGAAAAACAGAATTTTCGAAAGTGATGGAAAATCCGGAACTAACTTGCGAATAAAAACATGGTGTTCTTTTGATCCTGCCGTATTTCATTTCACGGATCATGAAAAATTATTTTAAAATTTGTCGTCAAAGTTGCAAAATAAATAAATAGAACGTCATACAAAAAAAATGTAGCGATACAATGAAAGTAGCACTGACATACTGATTGTGCTCTAAAAGTATTGATTTAGCCCAGATGACAGAGAACATTTTATAGTGAAACCCACAAAAATTTGCAAACTGATTCATTTTTTCTGAGTTCGTGAAAGTGTATAGAATAATATCCTGAAAAGTTTACATTTCGCTCGGACGCAGAACATGAAAAAAAAGTGGAAAATTTTTTTTTTCCATTTTTTCAAAATTTTTAAATTAAGTCAGGGTAGGAAAAAATAAAAAATACAGATGGATAGACCACGTTACTGAACAAAAAATATCCTAATAAAACTTATCGCTAAAGTCACGGTATTCCTGGAAAAAAATAGTGAAGTAACTTTGTCACTCTGCGCGGCCAGCGCACTGTTAAATGCATACTATGGAACCTTTAAAAATTCTTAGCTGTTCTATCGAGTAAAATAAAGCTTTTTTCTCTTTCTGATTACACGTTTTAAACATTTTTCTTAGTGAATAGGAGGATAAATAGTGAGTATGGAGGGAAAATATATAATTATCAATGCATACCAAACACCACACATAGCCGCTGAATCGCTCGCATGAATTTTTACGTGCATTTACTGTATTGTATTTATTACAGGTACACCTATCCACAGCTGTATCCAATGGATTCTTTATACATTTGTTAATGTATTGGAAAAGCTCCAGAATTTATATTCAAAACAATCAAAGATATTTTCATAGTTATAAGGATGAGATCGTGAAAATCGCAATTTCTTATCATGATCAGATTGATCATATTTTCAAAAAAAAATGCATACAAGTAAACGATTTTGTGTTTGAACATTCGAAAAATATAATTTTTTTCCGAAATAGTGATATTTTATTTTTCCAATGGGTGAATTTCTCGACAAGTTACAGCCTCCAATATATATATTTATCAAAGAAAAATCAACAAGCAAGGAAATTAAAATGATTCGAGATGTACTTTTTTTTAATACTCGTTACTACAACTTAATAAACCATAATAATCCTGAAGTGTACATACTTTTCAACAGTTCTCAATGAAGAAAGAATTTTTTTGATGGGGTTTTATTTTTTTCTATATTGTTTATTGCGACGATTGAGTTCGGGTGTGATAATATATATAAGTATATTTTTCCCATCCATCCTTTGCTTGTATTGTTTAAAACAAAAAAGCATCAGAAAGCTACAATTTCCATCTTTTAAATGAACCAACACTTATATAGAATGAACAAATTCTGATTTAGTGACATGTAATTCAGTGCGTCGGTGTCACAGTCATGCATATTCAAGCGCGTGAACGCATGGATCTCGCTCCGAGTTACAACGGTACAATTGACTACTTTTTCCGGGAAAACCATGGCTTTAACGATGAATTTTGTTAGGACATTTTTTTGTTCATATATACGTGATTTATCCATCTGTATTTTTTATTTGTTTTTTCTATCTTGATTTAATTTCAAAATTTTGAAAAAATGGATGAAAAAAAAATTTTTCTTCAGTTTTTTTTGTTCTGCATCCGAGCGAAATGTAAACTTTTCAGGATATTGTTCTAGGTATATACTTTCATGAGCTCATTAAAAAAAAGTTTGCTTAGTTTGCAAAATTTTGTGGGTAAATACCTCCATCGACTGGGCTAATTTCAGTACAAATGTACTGACACTGACAACGCTGCTCATAAAGCTAGTTGAGCGGGTGCCGTGACATCATCTGCGCGTTATCGGACGTTTCAAATATGTTACGAGTTGATAATCAAATATTACAGTTAATATTAGCGCTAGGGGTCTAATTTCTTCACTATATACTTAAAGGGTTAAATACTTACAGAAAATGCGAAAATAAATTGTAAATTGAATATCACTAAATGAGCTCATTATGTATGCACAAACAAAATGTCACCATTGAAAATACAATAAACTTCACTAATATTCTTTAATAATAATAGTGAACGTATAATGCGATCTGTGCTGGAGGATCAGAAGGGTGAAGTAGTTATGGGAGGAACTAAAGTGACACTATGTAATCCTCGCCTCAAAATATATAGCTTCTAGATATACGCTTATACAAGTTGCTAGAAGATGGAACAACGATCGCTGTGTTTCCCCAGATGAATCATCCATCTAAGTATTAACTGCGATGAACGTTGCTTAACTTTGTGTATCGTAATACATGTACTGTCAAGATGCCTCTACGCTCGCCCCTAAAAGCTATTAGAAAAGTATACAGTGTGTCCCAGGATAGATGTAACAAGAGGTGTAATGGACCAAAAATTTTGGAATTTTGGAATGGTATTTCTAGATTGAGTCCTGCTTGTTGTAAAATTAAATTATACCAAAAATGACTTGATTTGGTGTTCTACAGGGTGTTTTATAAGCAAAGTTGTAAAAATCACCACTAATAAAGTACCTTTATTTTTCAAAATATGAAAAAATTCCACTAAGAAAAGTTATTTAGAATGCAATTTTGTATCTCTATACCAAATTTCAGGAATATAAAATTATTTTTTTGAAACCTCATTATTCTTCTGTTAGTAATTGTTTCTTGTTTTACAATTAGTTCGATTAACATTATACCTTCTTACATCTCGTATATTCAATTTTTTTTTACCAATAGCCTACTTTTTGAGATGATTAACATTTTCTCCTACACAACTTTAAATATGAATTCAACTCTTAATTCGCAAAAAAATGGGAAGTTTCAAAAAAATAATTTTATATTCCTATACCAAAGTTCAGGAATATAAAATTATTTTTCCGAAACTTCCCATTTTTTCAATAAATTAGTATTTTATTTTGAACCATTCAATTAAAACTGCATAGAAATTATTTTTTGTGAATTAATATTTAAAGTTATGTAGAAGCTAAAAGTAGGCTATGAGAAAAGCAGTGGATACACATTTATGATTAACATTTGCTCCTACACAACTTTAAATATGAATTCAACTCTTAATTCGCAAAAAATGGGAAATTAAAAAAAAATAATTTGATATTCCTGAAATTTGGTATAGAAGTATAAAATTGCATTCTAAATAACTTTTCTTAGTGGAATTTTTTCATATTTTGAAAAATAAAGGTACTTTATTATTGGTGATTTTTACAACTTTGCTTATAAAACACCCTGTAGAATAAAAAATCAAGTCATTTTTGGTATACTTTAGTTTTACAACAAGCAGAACTCAATCCCCAAATACCATTCCAAAATTCCAAAATTGTTGGTCCATTACACCTCTTGTTACATCTATCTTGGGACACACTGTATTTTGGGAAACACAAGAATTTTCGTTAACAATATTATTGACCTAAAAATTATAAAATTATGTTTATAATAATATAGACACTATCCATAAAATTCCAAATCCACAAATACTTACCAAAGTTTGTAGTGTCTATGAGCATTGGATGGCTTTTAGTTTTATTTTTAAATACTATATTATAAAAACTGTTTTATTTAATGTTTGAAAAATATATTGTTCATTGATTCAAACCATAACAGAGTGTTAAGCCCGCTTTTTGGATTTATATATTCATAATATATTAAATATTTATATGCGTGTATATTCAATTCATATTACTTAATGTAAAACATAGATTATGTGAAAAAATATTATCATAATTATTGCTGTTATTATATCAACATAAAATAAATATTCAGATATTAAAATTTATTTCGTATTTGAAGTATTGGTGGAGTCGCCGGTTAAAATAAATAAACCTGTATTTTATAAAGAAGTATTCAATTTTCCCTGGGACCTAAATTTGTCTGAGAATCAAAGAACGCTTCCAACCGCTGTCGTTTTCACAACGTCAACCCTTATCACTAAGTGATAAAGATTTCGCGTTGTCACTGTCTCAGCCCACGAGCACGTTCTATTTTTCAACTTACCAAACAAACGTTTACCGTTTCCGTTTTATAGTGAGATAGGTAGATTATCTAAGTAAACATTAAGAGTTAAACCTTTTATTAGCTTAAGGGTGAATATTTTAGAGGCGAAAAGTACATAAAACAAAAACTAAGCCGCTCTTTGTTCCCTTAGGTTCTCTGTCTGCAGGATATTATTGATTGTTTTCCATATTTAATAATAAAATATTGCCAGATTTCATCGGCATCAAACCACGTAGCAAAACAGGGTGCACGATTGGTTTCACTCATAAAATTTTAAATGCAATTTGAATACAGGTTAGTTATACTGGCTTGAATACCAACTACCTGGATAATTTTACCGGACTAAATTAAGCTGCTCCCTTGGGATATAGGGAGATGTTCCCGTTTTATGTATAGGCACAAAATCAATAAAAGACTTCTTAGGTAATAGAAAATTGGATATTATCTTATACTACAATATTTAGAGGTAAGAAATATGCATTTCGAAATTATGTCGATGAACTGATAATTTTTTTATGATTGACTTTTGTAGAAAAAGATATCACTTTTAGTTTTTATATGGTTTCCATATTTTCTCTTACCCCAGAGGGGTAATTTGATATTCGAAAAAAATTGCTGATTTATCGTTGAAATGAAATATATTTATGTTTTTGGAGTCTTTGATTACGAATCTGAATTCAAGATAAAAAAAATCAGAATGGAGACTACAAGATAACGAATTGACACTTTTTCTAAAGGAAGTGCTTTTAAACGGACAAAAAAATGTAAGCATCTAGCTAATAGTACACGTATTACCTAGAGGTAAAAAATTCTCTTGCCCTCAAGGGGTGAAAAATTTATGGGTGGTTTTCACCCACCCATAAATTTAAATATTCAATACTTGAAATAGTGCCACTAATTTATATTTGAAACGTAGGATAGATACGTTTTTGGGATCGCTGATTACGAATCTGAAGTCAAAATTAAGAAATTCAAAATGGCGGCTCTAATATGGCGGATGGTACTTTTTCAAAAACAAGTGTTTTAAACAGACAAAAAAATGAGCATCTAGTTATGCTATATATTAACGGAAAACAGCATTTAAAGAAAAAATAATTACTGAGCAATTACAATAACAGAATGGTGACATTTTGATAAAAAAAATGCGAAAGCGCACATTTTATCGGTCATAACTTCTTTATTTTTTTGTGATTTAAAAATAAACAATAAATCATTTTGAATATTGATTTATCTTTAATTTTGTTCCTTACGATTCTTTATGGAAATGGAGAAGTTTCTGAGATATTCAATATTTTAAACTGAATACTTAGTCCTAAAAACGGTCGGATGTTATCTATAAAATTAAATATCTTCTAAACCATCAACCCTACATAAATTTATAAACAAAACAAAATCATTCTCAGTTTATAAGTTTCATTTTTGATGTTCACCATATTTTCTCTAAAACTAATATTTATGGAGATATTTGCAGGAAACAAGAATGTTACGTTTTTTTCTAAAATCCCTTTACAGTTTAAATTCCCTTTTTTTTTCTAAAGCAAGCGCTGTAAGCGGACGAAAAAGTTTGAGCGTACTACCGCACCCAAAATTTTGTACACCAGATTTCCTCTCTGACGAAGATTTCCTCGGAATTTCTTAAGATTCCTTTGGGGCTTCCTCGGATTTCCTTCTGGGTGTTCACCAGATTTCCTTCGCAGTTTTCCCCTCGCTATATATATGGGAATATATTTTTTAATTACTGACTACTTACATTAACAAAGTGGCGACGATTTTATCAAAAAAATGTGAAAAAGTACATTGTTTCTGTCATAACTTCTTTGTTTTTATGCTATAAAAATGGACGAGAAATCATTTAAAAGCCTAATTAATAAATTTTTTATTTTGGTTCTTAGCATTTTTGGCCTAAGTGCCATAGTTTCTGAGATATTTAATATTTAAACTAAATACTTCGTCTTATTAACGTTCGGATGACACCTTTATACTTCCAGATCTTCTAAACCATTAGAAAAAACGAATTTCATCCTCAATTTGGTAACTTTCGAGTTATTTGACGAAAACATGTTTGAAATACCTCTGTTTCAAGCTAAAATCCCAATTTATCTTCTAGTCGCTATAACTTAAAGACAATTAATTTATATGAAAAGCTGTATAAAGCCTTTTCTTCCTAAAATTTGATTCTCCAGTTCCAGTGGTTTTTTTTAGTTGCCACCCCCTGGGGGGGCATCCACCCCCTATAAATCCACTCCCTATAAATTATCAAGCCTCCCCATAATATGGAAACTTTTCTTTGATGCATCTACTATTAGAAGTTAAAACCTCTAATTACTGTACTATAATGCTACATACTAATAAGAAACAATATCTGAGGTTCCTTTTAATTGCTGCATGATTACAGTAACAAAGTGGCAACATTTTTATTTGAAAAAAACAAAGAAAAATTTAAATCTTAATTGATTATTAGTACACGCAAATTAGAATAAAAAACACTCAATAGGAGAAATAATTTATAAAGTAATAATATTTGAGATGTGTACTCTAGATAGAAATAGATAACCGAAAAGTTCCCCCCAAATTTACGGGTGGAACGTCCCTTTCTTTGCAAAAAAACACTTAAAGCTGGTTTTTCACTTTTATCTTGTAAACCGTTCGTCAGAAGAGAAAAAAGTATAGGAAATAAAAAATTTGTCGTTAAATTCTGCAAACAAAATTTGCTATTAATCTTGTAGCTTATCCTCACCTATTTCGCGCTAACAGCGTTCGAACAGAGGTAGTAGTTTGGAGCGGACAGGTAAAAATCAATCCTATTTGAAGTTTCACAGCGAATATCTTATCTCTGTATAATCTTTTCAATAAGTAAAAAAAAAATTTCATTCTTGTGCATTTTTCTCGTTAAAGTAACCTTTTTTAAGGTATTCGCTGTGAAACTTCGAATAGGATTGATTTTTACCTGTGCGCTTCAAACTACTACCCTCTCTTCGAACGCTGTTAGCGCGAAATAGGTGAGGATAAGCGACAAGGTTAATAGGACATTTTTTATGCAGAATTTAATGACAATTTTTTTATTTCCTATACTTTTTTCTCTTCCGATGAACGGTTTACAAGATAAAAGTGAAAAACCAGCTTTAAGTTCCCGTTAGGGATGATTTTTTGCCAAAAAAGGGACGTTCCACCCCTAAATTGGGAGGGAACTTTTCGAGTATCCATTTCTAACCCCATCTAGAGTACGCATATCAAATATTATTACTTTATAAATTATATCTTCTAAAATGTCTAATTTGAGTGAACTAAATCTGTACTTTTCATTCTTAGCTTTTCGACGCATGTTTCCGACATATTTAACATTGAACTAAATACGCCGCCATCTTTAAATTTTCATTTCCGAAGCTATTAATCCTACACAAAGAAAAAAGGAAACCAAATTCGTCCACAGTTTATAAGCTATATTTTTGATCTCCACCATTTTTTCATCAATATTTATTGAGATTGAGAAAAAAAAACAAAATTTTATGCAAGTGCTATAAACAGATAAAAAATGCAGCATCTAGGCAAAGCCGAAAAATAGTATTGAGACTTTTTTTGAATTACTAGCTAAGTACGATAAGAGAATGGAGAAGTTTTTGTTAAAAAAATGTGAAGGCCCATATTGCATCGGTCATATCTTTTTGTTTATCACACTACAGAAGCAGGCAAAAAGTCGGTTGAAAGCTTAATTACCTCTTATTTTGGTCATTAGCATTTTTTATGCAAGTGCCATTAATTTCTGAGATATTTAACATTGAAACCAAACCAAAACATTTTTAAAAACCTGCTTTCTCAACTTCAAATCGCAATTATCAGGTCTTATAACTTAAGGATTATCAATTTATATGAAATATTGCATAGAACTTTTTTTACCAAAATTTAATTCTCTTTCAACTTCAATGGCTTTTTTGAGTATCGCCCCTGAAAAGTGGTGGCATCCACTATAATATCCAATACTTCTAAACTTTTAAGGCTGCGTCTTATTATAGTTTAAGAGAATTAAAGATTTCAAAATACGCATAGGTTATCGCGCAGGTCAAGATTTTCACAACTTCAAACTCAGTGAATATTTAAAATAAGAATAATTAATTATAACAAGAGTAATAACTTATAACTAATAGTTATTTTATCATGTTTAAAGGATACAACTTCCTCGTTGTCCAGTTTCAGAAATAATTTGGTATAAAGAGTACCTTTATTTTTGAATGTATTTCAGATACAGAAATATTAGGAGAACATTTTGGACCACCGTTTAAAGTGTTATAGTGCAGGCAAATCCAGATTTGAGTATGAACTATCTGGGGACAGCTATTTCTTTATCGAAATGGATAGCTCTATTCATATATAATGAGGATATTAAAGTCCCGAAAAATCCCGATGTGAGCTAAAGCCACCATTTAGAAAAAATGGCCGCCAGAACAGTTTCTTTTAGAAGGATATATCTCAGTAACCATTGCTCCGATTTTAGATTTCTTTTTTTTTGTTCTCTTCCCCTTTTTATGTACAATCGAAAGTATTATTACATCTTTGGGCATAAAATAGAAGATAACTGAAGAAAATAAGACTTAAGTTCTTGGAAATATACAAGGTGTCCAGTTAGTGCTTCCTCGGAAGATTGTGCAAAAACGGGTAACTTTATAAAAAAACTTTTTCAACGATAATTTCAATGTTTCATCTCTACTATAACGTGAAATTATTTTCAATTATACAAGGTGTCACAAAAAGGTGTTACACAGGAATATATAGTTTTATTAATGTAATACTCTCTAATTTTTTGGCGCCAGTTAAGCGTCTAAGGGTCCTGAATTACACCCTGAAATTTTTTACCAATCGGATGCAGCGTTGCCACGTTATAATTTTTTTTCCTGTTTTTTTGGCAAATTACAAACATTTTTTTGACTACCATATCTCCGTGATTTATTAATTGTTTTTTCTAAAAAGGTAGGGTGTTATTCGATAATGATGCATTTACTGAAAAACATTTTTGAAATAAATTATTATTATACCGGGTGTCCAAAATATTTGTTTACATTTCTTGTTATTTAATTATTATTTTGCTCAAATTTTTTAAATGGAATGCCTATATTTTTTACATGGATGAATAAAGCATAAAATTCCCCACATTCTAATATTATACACTTAATTTTTTTATTTCAAACCGTTTTTGAGATATGATTATTTCAAATAAGTTTTGCGTAAATTGAGATGCTTTTTATTTTAGCATGAAAATCTAGTATGGCTTTGGTCTTTTGTTTTGCGCTTGTTTTTCACTCTATTCTATGACATTTCTCGAATGTGTTTAAGATTATCGTGATTAAGTTGAATTAATATTGTTAATATTTAAAAATACGAATTATAATTATTGTCAATAAGATTTAATATCTATGGTAAATGTTATGTTATTGGTGAATATGATGGAAACTGTTTATTGGCATCAAGAATGTATGGTCAAAAATATCCCTATAGGAGATGTCCTGATGTGAGGTCTCTAGAAAATTTGTAAGAACGTTTTGAACGTACTGGAAATTTTGCATATGAAAAGAAGGCAAGACGACGAAATGTATTGTAATGAAGAAAATAAGCTGGCTATAACTTTAGCGGTAATCGAAAATCCTACGGCACGTGTTCGGGACTTAAGTGGAGATTTAGAGGTCTGTGAATCTAGTGTTCCCCTATGTCTTCGTAAAAATATGTTTCACCTGTATCGAGCTCAGATGCATCAAGAGCTTTGGGATGTGTATTTAAATCTTAGATTCAATTTTTGCCAGTGGGCCCAAAACCAAATTGGAGAAAATGAAGAATTTTTCAAATTTGTATTGTTCACGGATGAATCAACGTTTCATCGCAACGGATTTGTGAATAGGCACAATTTTCATTACTATGCCAGAGAAAACCCTCATGTTGCATAGAAAAATCAGAACCAGAGTTTAAATGTAAGGGAAGGAATTGTACATGATTATATTATTCATCCTTCTTAGATTTTACGCAAAATACGTTTCCACAAATAATCGAGCATATTCCTGATTACATTATAAATAATATGTGATTACAACTTGAAGGTGCACCACTACATTTTAGTAGAAATGTTCGTCAGGCCATTGGTAATCAGTTTCCTGAAAGGTGGATAGGAAGAGGAGGTCCAATATTTTAATAAACTGTTAAATAATATCTAATTTATTATTTTATTAAATTATGTTAGGTCTCATTGCATGGCCACCTAAGTCACCCGACCTGACTTCAGTGGGTTTTTTCTTTGGGAATTTGTGAAGTCAGACGTTTATAAAGTAGAACCAACGACTCGAGAAGATATGATGGAAAGGATTCGTCGATGTTTCAATCGTATAAATGTTGATATGTTACACTGTGTAAGGCCCTCATTTATCAAGAGACCTCAGTGTTACCTGAATCAAAATGGTGGACCTTTTGAGCAGTTGTTAGCTTAGTTTCAATATCGTGAAAAAAAATTATTGCTCAAGAACCGTTCATAAAAGAAAGTGTACGATATCAAAATGTGAGAAATTGTAAGCGTTACTCATCTATTTAAAAAAAATATAGGCATTCCATTTAAAAAAATTGAAAAAAATGTAAAACAAAATATAGATTTTAATGCTAAAATAAAGAGCACCTTAATTTACGCAAAAATTATTTGATATAATCATATCTCAAAAAACGTTTGACATAAAAATAAAGAGATATTAAAATGTGAGGAATTGTATGTGTTATTCATTCATGTAAAAAAAGTATACTTAGGCATTCCATTAAAAAAAAAATGAGAAAAATAATAATTAAATATGTACGCAAATATTTTGGACACCCGATATACTAAAAATTTATTTCAAAAATGTTTTATAGTAAATACATCATTATCAAACAACATCCCACATTTTTAGAAATAACGATTAATAAATTGCGGAAAAATGTTTGTATACTGCCTAAAAAAACAGAAAAAAATAACTTGGCAAAATATTGTAGGGTGTAATCCAGGGCCCTTGGAGGCTTAACTGGCGTTAAGGAAATGCATGCTGTTCTATTTAAAAAAATTATACTTTCTTGTGTGACTCGTTTTTGTGACACCTTGTATAGTTGAAAATAATTTTAAGTTGTAGTAGAGACGAATCATTGAAAGTTTTGTTAAGAAAGTTTTTTATAAAGTTAGCCGTTTTGCACAATCTTCCGAGAGAACACTGACTGAACACCCTTTATACCTTAATGTACATTATTAAAAATGACTACAATTTTGTATATAAATAACTATTACTCCGTTAATATTTGAGTTAGTATCATCGGCCAAAAAACAAATGAAACCTAATTGTGTGCTCTAGAACTTTTATTAAAATTATTTTTTCAAAAAGTGACTAGAGATTTCAGTACAAACGTCTCGAGTTTACAAAAGTTTAAATTTCCGTAATATTTAAATTATTTTTAAATTTCCTAAGTTTATCGTTTAATTTATCGTAAAATATGTAATCATACTTTCTGTAAAATGTGAAGCGAGGAATGGAACAAAAAAAAAGAAATCTAAAATCGGACCAACGGTTACCAAGATATGTGATTTTAAGGAAATGTCTCTGGCGGTCATTTTTTCTAAATGGCGGCTTTAGCTCACGTCGGGATTTTTTGCGGCTTTATGTACTTATCCTACATTAATAGAGCTATCCATTGCAATAAACAAATAACTGTCCCCAAATAGTTCACGCCAAACCCATTTTACACTGAGATTTGGTCTGGTCTATTAAAATTTATATATTATGTACTCGAGGTGAACTATTTAACGAAATCAGATAACATTTTTTCACATTTAGGAAGACTATTTCTTTCCGGTGGATATAGCCCATAGTTTGCTCGAGAAAAGGCATAAAATATGGAGAAGGAAAGTCTATAATGTCGCCGAATGAAGCTACTAGTTGGGTTTATATAGGTAAACTGAATCTGAAAAAGATATTGCATCCATGTTACGTAATTAATCCGAGTGAGTAATAGCTATTACATGCGAGTACTCAACAGGAAGTTGCACTTTAAGCTAAATTTGCCGAAAATTGTGAGAAATTGCAAGTTTTTTGTAAAAAATATAAAAAAATGCTTTTAGCTTAATCGATAATCATTAATTTGGTGTCTTAACATTTTTGGCGCGAGTGCCATAGTTTCTAAGATATTTAACATTTAAAGTAGTATTTTGACTTAAGAAACGTTCGGCGTCATATTTAAACCTCCATATCTCCGAGAAAAAATGAGGGAGATTTTAAAAACAATAAATTGTTCCTCAGTTTATGAGCTTTTCCTTTGAGATTATCCATTTTTAACTAGAAGTGATACTTTTCGCATTATTCGACAAAAACCGTGTTGAGGCGACCGTCCTCGCGATCCACAAAAAAAGGCGAAACACTCAGAACTTTTTTAATAGATAAGTTAAAGGACCATACAATGTCATTATAAAAAGAGAGAGAATTGCATTTTATGCACATCGAATTGTACCGGTATAATCGAAAATTCGAGCCCACAGCAGCACGCGAAAAGTGATATTTTTTTATATTCGGCGAAATCGATAACCAACTTATTATTCATAATACTAGTCATATTTTTCGTACCAGTAATTTTATCATTACTTAAAATCATTTTTTTACAACGAACTTGTGCAAATTAGCAAAAAAACTAATAGCAATTTTAAAATTTAAAGAAATCTACTTGTCTATGTCAGTTTGAATTGATTTATGGCATACGCAATGTTTTCGACCTTTAAATTGTCTTTTATGATTGCTCCACGAAACTGTTGAATAATGAATATGAGCTCTCGTGATTGGTCCTAGCCCATTGAGTAATGAATTATTACCCACTGCCGTGGATAATTAACCCTATTACTTGTTCAAAAGCGTATCGATAATTAATGGATTATTCACTAGTCGTAGAAAAAATAATTACAATATTGGAATGCTAATGAAACTCCACTGGATTTTAAAAAACCCATATACTAACCTTTTTACGACGTCATCAAAATCTTAACTGACACCTCAGGGACCGTTCTGTATTGATATTTCTCGACACGGGTGAACACGGTAAAATATTATGTATTCCAAGTGAGTGTCTAGTGGCTTACTTTATTATCTGGAAATAATTTACAACAGTAAAACTTTCCTAAGCATGTTTTGCGGATCACAGAACAATAACCTAATTTACTATGTGTATAGTATAGTCCATGGGCTAGAAGTCAAAGGGTATAGAATTGGAATATCACGATTCCTTTTAAACCCACTATATTTATCATATCCATGGATCGCAAAAAGTATGATTACTATCTCAAAACAGTAAGTATTTAAAATGACGAACAGTAAATGATGGTGGGCGCCAATCTTTACATATTCGACAATATCTAAGCTTTTATTGTCAATCTTTATAGTCCCCTGCCAAGTGTACAAAAATAGGCTCCCGTGGGCTCCTTGATGATGCAAGTGTGGCAGTAGTCTGAATCTCTTTCTTAGGCCTTAAAGAAACATAATTTCGATGTTGGCACTCTCAAAAATGATGCGAATGAGTACTTCACGAGAAAAGAAAATTGCCGTCATCTCAAACACTTTTTCCAATATATCTAAGTAACCATTGGGATTACGAAAAAAAGTTTTATATAAAAAAATATTGCTAAATCAATTTTACACAAAAAAGGTTATTATACGTTTTTATGCAGGACTAACCATTTTCCCAGAAACTTAATTTTTAAAATTATTTCATGGATTTATATTTATTACTATCAAAGACAAATCTATAGCCATAAAGACAGATTTATCTCTTATTTCAAGATTTTTGATTGCACCCAGAAGCAGACCTGACGTAAATTTGAGATACTATTTGAGCAACTACGAGTTCTCAGCACTACTGAAGTCATTATATGCAGTTGACGGGATTATGCACCATTGTCTAGCTAAGTACAAACTTATGGATGCTCTTGAATCAATCCAAGGTATACTTGCCGAAGAAAACGATGATGATCATGCTTCCACCACACCTGAAGTTTTAGAAGAAAATGAGGAGCTACAGGAAAAAGCTGCGATAATAGATGGCATGGCGCTTATTCTCACCTACAACAAACCTAGCACAGTGAAGACAGGCCGTGACCTCGGTTTAAGCTTCAGCAAATGGGTCGGGCAAAAATTCAGCAATTACAGTGAAGTCCATGTTGTTTTCGACTCTTACAAAGAAAACTCGTTGAAGAAACCCATGAGAGTGGTCGCCTTCACAAGAAAGAGGAAACTCAAACTGGGGAGATTATATCTCCTGGGAAGCGAATTGCAGGTGAGTAATGAAGTGAAATATCTGGGACTGATTCTAGACACCAAAGTAAACATCAATGCACATCTAGACAGAGTGACTACCAAAGCCACGCGGGCCTTATGGGCCAGCAGAAGAATGCTAGGTAAAAACTGGGAACTGCAACTGTAGTACCAATAATAGCTTATGCCTCCCTGATCTAGTGGCATAAAGCCGGAAAAGGGGAGGCAATGAGAAAACTACGGAAAGTACAAAGACTGGCATGTCTAGGCATAACGGGAGCAATGTCAACAACGCCTACCGCACCGTGGAAGCGCTACTTTGCCTGCCCCCACTACAAATAGTAGTGGAGAGCGAAGCACTGTTGGCGGCGTACAGGCTGAAAATAAACGGATATGGGACCATTCCAAGAATAGGATACCACACCGAAATATTCCAACGAATAGAAAAAAGTCGACTACTAGATATGCAGTCAGATAGAATTAGCACAAGCACACGCGGGCCTTATGGGCCAGCAGAAGAATGGTAGGTAAAAACTGGGAACTGCAACTGCAAAGGGTTGTAGTACCAATAATAGCTTATGCCTCCCTGATCTAGTGGCATAAAGCCGGAAAAGGGGAGGCAATGAGAAAACTACGGAAAGTACAAAGACTGGCATGTCTAGGCATAACGGGAGCAATGTCAACAACGCCTACCGCAGCCATGGAAGCGCTACTTTGCCTGCCCCCACTACAAATAGTAGTGGAGAGAAGCACTGTTGACGGCGTACAGGCTGAAAGTAAACGGATATGGGACCATTCCAAGAATAGGATACCACACCGAAATATTCCAACGAATAGAAAAAAGTCGACTACTAGATATGCAGTCAGATAGAATCAGCACAAGCCACAACTTCACAAAGGCATTCAGGGTATACATACCCGATAGGGAAGAGGAAGGAACAAGGCAACTGCGAAGACATCCAAATGATAACATATGGTATACTGACGGATCGAAAACGTCAAGAAGTACTGGAGCAGGCATTACATGGGACCAACCAGGGACAGACATCAGTCTGAACCAGGGCAGCACCGCAACGGTGTTCCAAGCAGAAGTCACAGCCATAGAAATCTGTGCACAAGGAATGATACGGAGGTCATATACTGACAAAAAAATCCGCATCATCACTGACAGTCAAGTAGCTATCAAAGCTCTGAATGTAGTAGAGATACGTTCCAAAACGGTAAAAGACTGCCTTGAATCCCTGGCGAGGCTTGCGGAACGCAACAGTATACAGCTGGAGTGGACGCGAGGACACTAGTGCAATTAAGGTAACGAAAAAGCAGATAAGCTGGCCAAAGAAGGCGCAAAAACAGCCTTGATGGGACCCGAGCCATCCTGCGGAATATCATATAATACCGCAAGAGGAATGGTAAAGGAACTATTGAGTCAGAAACATATCTTGTATTGGACTGGCGCGCCGGAGATGAGACAGTCACGCATGTTAATCACCGGCGGGCCATCCAAGACAAAGACTAAGGAATTGCTAAAGCTGAGCAGAAAACAGCACACTGAACCTAACTAACATAGGTGTGAGGGATAACCCAGAATGCAGGATGTGTGGTGAGGATGATGAAACTCCTCACCACATACTATGTGAATGCCCAGCCTTGGTTGCTGGGAGCTTTTCATACTTCGGGGGACTAACTGTAACCCCGGAAGAAATAGCCAGAGCTCCCATTGACCGTATACTCTTCTTTTGGAGAGGAACGGGATTAATGGGATAACGAGATTATGAGGTACAATAAGCTTAAGCTTCAGTACAGCGGGGCTTCGGCACCGCAACCCATAAGGAAAAAAATCCATGAGAGTGATTCGGCAAAAAGGCTCAGATCCAATCCAGTACAAAATCGGACCAGAAACGAAACTTGGAAGTATAGCAACGAATAAATTCTTATCCCACGATAAGACGAAGGATGAACTGACAGAGTTCCTTTCCGGTCAGATTCTTCAATTTGGCGTGACCAATAGCAAAAGGTTTGTAATAAGTTGGAGGGACAAAGCAGCTTCATCACATGGCGATGATGTATCCAGTCTTTCAAGTACGCAGGAGCAGGCGGACACAAAGATCATATTACATGCAGTATATTTAGCACAGAAAGAAATTAAAACTACTCACGAATTCTCCCCCGAAACAGATCTAATACTGTCTAATTTTGGCACTAAAACGATATCCCCAACATTCGAAAGAGTCTGCATTTTTCCTTGGCCATGGCATAAAAAGGTTTATTCAGCTAGGTTCAATTTACAGAGCAATGCCTCTGCACTTCCTGGATTACACGCACTTTCAGGAGCAGATGTAACAGGATCATTTGCTGGCAAAGGTGAAATAAAGTGGTGGAAAACTTTTAATTCTGCAAGTGAAAAGCTGCTAGAAGCCTTGGTTACATTGGGGACTACACTGTATCTCACAGAAGATGTCAGGACTAACTTGGAAGCGTTCATTTGTCAGCTTTATATCCCCAAAACATCACTGACCGACATAGGAGCTACGAGATGGTTGTTGTTCACCCAGAAACAATGTCAAGATGAGAACCTTCCTCCAACAAGATCTGCACTGGATCCGGCTTTGCTAAGGGGCCACCTTCAGTGTTTTGAGTGGAATCAGGACCTCATTCAGCATCCCAATAACCCACCACCCTCAGATTTTGGATGAAAGGAAGTAGGTAACACACACGAGCCAGTTGCTGGTCCGAGTCAGTGAACATGAAGGAAATAGGATCAGGGTATAATACAGGTGAAAGTTTTATACAATACAAAAAATACGTATTTTAAAAGTGTATTATACAAATGTATTTTTCACTTTTACATCACTACTACACATCACACATAGTAGACAACCCCCACAACCATATCCAAGGCTGTTCGGACGGGGGTCACACATTCGAAAAATCGCACTCAAGATCCATTACTCGCCGACATTGCTAATGCTGGAGCTGCGGTTCGAACTCAGCACTCGATAGGCAGTAAGAACAAGCACGTTCGCCACTAACACTCTTTAGCCCTCTGCGCTCCTGTGCTAGTTACCATATATTTACAAAATACCGACTCATCATTTATCTTTTGAAATTGATCTCAAATACTATGTCCACTTAATATATTATATTACTTAGACGGTCCATTAATCTCGACCTTTCGAAACAAATGTTTCTGGAAAAAACGATTTTTTTAAGATTTACATGCATTTATGATAAATTTATTGTGGGACCACCATAGCCTACTTTGCCAACAACTTTGACAAAAGTCGGTTAAGCTATGTCAGAGTAATCATTGAAGAGATGTATATAAAAAAAAACATGCATAAAAAATTAGGTTTTACCGAACGCTTTAAGACTTGCCTTCTACGAGCAAATATACGTGAAAGATCTTAATCACAACATCAATAAAGCAATAGACTATTTTATAACCCTGACAAAACTTTCTTAAAACCTCCTTAAGACCAAATGACTTTTAAATTGTTTATTGACAATCTAACCGAAAAATTCGGTTTGTTTTTAATATGTTCCATTTTTGGAAAAAAAACTTATTGGTAGTTCCATTTGCCATTATAAATTGCCGAGAGCTGACACGGTAGCGCAGCGTGCTAAAGCATATTAATCTAGAGGCTATTTTATGGTGGTGTTGAGGATGTTGTTATAGAGAACTATATTTTCAAGGCATTTTATAAACAGTTTTATGGCTCCTTTGTAGATATTTATGGAACCAAAAATTATTCCTTGGGCAATGTCTACCCAGGCAACAAAAATAACCCCAAGTCATGCTGCACCATAGGTTTGTATATCGTAGAATATTGTACTTTTGTTGTTTCTAATATTTTTACTGTTGAATAAATATTGTTGTTGTTATAACTGATTGAACTTAATTTGCCACAATTTGCCAGGTATCCCTATTTTACATTGTTAGCACGTTTTAGTCGTGACAATGTTATATTAAACAAAGCATATAAGTATGCCTATATATAATTAATAAATCTCTCGAGACCGGTATTTTTCCATCTGCTTTCAAAATCGCTGTAGTCAAACCTTTATATAAATCCGGAGATAAACTTGAAATTTCTAATTACCGACCAATATCCTTACTCTCTACTCTATCAAAAATTTTTGAGAAAATAATTAAAAGTAGAATAGTAAGCTACATAAATAAATACAAACTACTATCTGACAGGCAATATGGTTTTAGAGAAGGCAGATCAACGCAAGATGCCATAGCGGATTTAACAGCTAGAATTTATGAAGCTATGGACAATTCCGAACCTGCTGTGGGCATTTTCGTTGATCTCGCCAAGGCGTTCGACACAGTTAGCCACCCAGACTTGTTAGAAACCCTGGAAGGTATTGGATTTCGAGGAACTGCTTACACTTTAATGCGAAGTTATTTAGCAGACAGATTACAACGCGTCAAAATTGAAGATTCTATGAGCACCACCAAGACTGTAAGTTATGGAGTCCCACAGGGTACAGTGCTGGGGCCCCTTCTCTTCAGTCTATACATAAATGATTTATTTAAACTTGAAATAAATGGTGAAATAATTAGTTTTGCAGACGACACCGTATTGATTTATAGAGCAAAAAATTGGCAAGATCTAAAGCTGAAAATTGAGAGAAATTTTCCAATAGTCATTGATTTCTTTCGTAGTAAACTACTAACTATCAATACGAAAAAAACACAATACATACCTTTTACAAGTTATTCCTGTTATCTACCACGGTTTGACCATATAATTATAAAAAATGAGGAAACGGATATTAAATTAAATTCGACAATAACAGTTAAGTACTTGGGCGTCATAATAGATAGCCATCTCAGATGGGATGCACAAATAAATAATTTATTCAAAAAGCTAAGATGCCTTCTACCTAAATTTAAGTACTTGAAAAGATTTTTCGATATAAGTCACCTAAAAATAATGTATTATGCCCTTGTACAGACGCATCTGATTTATGGCATTATTGCATGGGGAGGCGTAACAAACAATTATTTAAAACACTTAGATGTTATGCAGAAATGGATTTTGAAAATAATATTTGATAAGTGTTACACCTACCCAAGCACTGAACTGTTCAACATATCAAACACTCTAGATATAAGGCAGCTGTTTGCTCAAGTTCTGATTATAAATCAATATAAGCAATCAAATAAAACTATACCTGTTGAATACAATTATAATACAAGATATAGGAATGAAGCTATACCTATTCCAAGAATGCTAAAAACAGTTGGACAACGCTGCCACACCTACCTCTCTCCAAAAATATATAATATAGTTCCACGCAACCTAAAACTAATTAATTCAGTAGCTCTTTTTAAAATCAAAATAAAACAGTGGATTATCGAAACTCCAAGAATGGTTATTCATCAAATAATTGATGTAAAAAATAGATATAATTATATTATCAATTAAAAATCCTAATTTATACAAATCATGAATACGTATGCTCCATTCCACAGAGTTATTCATTTAGGCACTCTAGTTAATTGTAAGAACTTAAGAATTTCTTCCCTTCTACCTATCTTAATTCTTATGTACATTTATTACCAAATAATAAGCTAGATTTTACTTAGTCAGTAGTTATTATTGTTATTATTGTTATTATTATTATTTTGTCCACGAGCAAGGTTTCTTTTGTGGACATCTGTATGTTTATTTTATTTGTTTTAATTTAGATACTATATAAATGTGGGAGTGTGTGTAAGTGTGCATGTAGTATAATTTTCTTTATTTAGGTTGCAAGAAATATTTACCATCTATCTATTTCATAAGATAGTGTATATAATGTCACATGACTCTATTTATGGTTCTTCTTCTTCTCCCCTTCGTGAGTAATTAATGAAATGTAATGTAATTTATTTTTCAAACTGATAAATAAACATTATTATTATATTTATTATTATTATTTTTGTCTACGTCTTAACTAGAAGTTTCTATATAATTTTTTTTTTTTTTGATTCGACGAATTAGAATGATCATTTATTTCAAGTTATCGAATGGTGAAAAACACATTTTGCATGCTCTACTTGGATATGGTGGGCTTTACGAATAATTTACATAATATATTACTATAATTATAATGATAATAATAATAATATTGTAATTTAAATATAAAATATCACATAAATAAACATATAGAAACCTTACCTGTACATCGACATAATACCAGACAAAGAAACCAACACATACATGAATAAGACAGTTGAACAAAGACCATATTCGTTCCTGGCACCAAGAGTTTACAATAACCATTACCTAATGATTTAGAACTTATAACCAAAATACATTTATTTAAGAAGCTTCTGAAAAAATATCTAATGAAATACTCAAGAAAATTTGTTAATCACATCATAGATCTAATAAAAAATAACTAAATAAATACACAATAACACAGTAATATCAGCACTCTTTATAAAACCATATTTATAAATTAATAAAAAAAAGGTTGATAGTGTATATGTTTTTGACTAAACTGCTATGTATGTATTAATATATTTTTACATGGAACAGGTAATTTTAATTTCCTTGCTTTACTTTTCCTGCTGCAATCCAAAGCAAGTGTTAAGTCTCTTACTGGATACCTAGTTTTGTTTATTGAGACATACTTTCATCTCTGTTTATTATACTCTTGGCAAAAACGAAGAGTATATTGTATTTGATCGGCACATTTCTAAAATCGTAAATATCGCTCGTATAGAAAAAAATTTCATATCATTGTGTTAGTGAACGAATTCTGAACGACTTTCAAAATGTCCGTCTGTCCGTCCGTCTGTCCGTCCGTCCGTCCGTCCGTCCGTCACGTTTCTTGTAAGCACGAAAACTTAAGAAAGAAAAATCCGATTGTACTGAAATTTGGACAGTAAA
This sequence comes from Rutpela maculata, assembly GCA_936432065.2. Lineage (NCBI taxonomy): Eukaryota > Metazoa > Arthropoda > Insecta > Coleoptera > Cerambycidae > Rutpela > Rutpela maculata. The sequence continues at coordinate 246,316,996 of OW386285.2, forward strand.
TTAATGTTAGCTAGAGTAAGAACCCTATTATTTTTTAACAAAATCGATCGGTAAATAAAAATGTTATTAATGATTTAAATTTGAAAAAAAAAATTTTTTGATTTTTATGTTTTTGTAATTTAATAGAAATCTGGTGAAATGATATTTCATTTTAATATCTAAATATTTATGTATTTTACAAATATACATTTCATAATGTAATATGCTACTGCGAAAATATGATTTTAGCTCGTGTCTTATGATGTAAAAATGTACATGTTTTTACGTGTAAGGTGGTTGTGTAGTTCTTATGCTTTTGACTCGGAATCCAAGGGTCCCGGGTTCGAAACCCAAATGGGGTATGGTATAGTTTTTTTTAATTTTTACTTTATTTTACACTGAGTATTTTACCAACTAAGTTCGTACTATAAAATTAAAAATGTCTAAAACTAACATTATTTACAAAAAACTACGAAGAGTATCCTATAGAATGTGTAACAATTATGTAAAAAGTTCAGTGAACAGGCGAAGAGTACATTTTTAGCTTGTTTTTATTTTTGTATTATACTGTATAATGTAATGTAATGTAAATAAATATTATTATTATTATTATTTACATTTCTTCTCAAAATTTTTGAACTAGAAGTTTTTATAAACATTTTTTTCGAGTTTTCTCGATAACGGTTGGCTTTACGAAAAATTTGCAAGAGACCACTTTGTCTCAAAATTACTTAACTAGAAGCTTTTGTATAAATATTTTTCATTCAACGAATTAGGATGATCGTTTATTTTTAAGTCATCGGATAGTGAAAAATACATTTTGAATGGAGTTTCATCGCAAACAGTGAGCTATACGAAATACCTACAAGATCCATTTTATGTCAAAATATCTTAACTAGAAGCATCTGTGTGCAATTTTTTTTGATATGATGAAATAGAATGATCATTTACTTCAAGTCATCGCTTAGTAAAAAACATATACTGAACCGAGTTTTCTCGTAAACGGTAGGCTTTACGAAACCTTCACAAGAGACCATTTCGTCTTAAAATGTCTTAACTAGAAGCTTATATATCCATTTTTTTTCTTCCTGCAAAGTAAGATGACCATTTATTTCAAGTCATCGGATAGTAATAAACGCATTTAGAACCGAGCTTCTCAAAGATAAGCTGAAGGTAAAGGGTACACAAGTAGTGTAGCGGCGTGAGCCCCCAAAGAGGCATATTTAGCGAGCAACCTATCAATGGGGTAGAACAAAAGAAACTATATATGAAAATGTAGGTCATAACTTATCACATCAGAAAATGCATGTTATCCAATCTATAAGTTGGTATAAGGGGTAGTTATAGCCCAGAAAGTAATTTTTTTAAAACATGTGTTTTTACTTACCATTTTTACTCTAATTCGATAAAAATTCATGACAGAGGATATTTCTTTATGCCAAAATGTTCACAATTATTTGCTGAATTCGTCCATATATACCAACTATATAAAAATCGCAAAACTAATCATTCACGGTAAATCAAAGGGGGAGTAACAAGTAACAGTGTGTGTGCTACGGTAAGTCTAAACTTCTATTGGCCATAACTTTTGATTTCACGCTTACCAAAATTCTGATACATACATAGAAAACTTTGTTATTCTCTTAGCTTTAATTTAAGTACAAAGACATGGAGCTACGTATTTCATTTTGTGATAATAATAGTATAAATTATAACGCAATGTCACGAATTTCTGCGCACCAAAGCTAAGTCGGTCTTACAAATGCATGGCTATGCGCGCTCGGAAAATCGACCTTATTGCTGATTTGCATAAGGCCATGGAAGGGGAATTATGCCGTTAACTCATGTTATAGGGTTTTGAGCTGTAATAATGAACAATTAAAATTAAGTATGTAAAGTAAAATGTTTATCTCATGACTTTTTAAACATATAAACACTTTTACTTAATAATAAATTGACAGTTACAAAATAAATAAAAAGTTATTGTAGGAAACAAAACTGCATTATATATGTGAATGATATAAATCATGTCCTAAGAAGTTCATTTATAAGCCTTTTTGAGGATGAGGCATATATGTATCTGAAAAAAATCAAATTGAAATCACAGATATAATGAATAAAGAGCTTTGTCTGTTATATATATGGTTATGTACAAAAAAAATTGAAACTCTATAATGACAAAACTAAATGTATGGTTCTTGGAACTAAAGCTAATTGCCGAAAATATTTAAATGATCAACTGATTCTGTACATTAATAATGCGAAAGTTGAATTTGTAAGTTAAATTAAATATTTAGGAATTATTTTAGATCAATAGTTGGCGTTTTCAAAATATATTGATTATCTATGTAAGAAAATTGGCAAAACCAACCAATTGGGTTGGATTTCAGTGGAACAAAGTAGTGAAACAACTTTAATATATAAAATCGAGAAAAATCTAATACTTACCTACCTTAAACCCGTCTTAGTTAAAAGATCAAAACAATTATTTGGTAAGGTCTGCTGAAAACTGCAACATGAATACAAAAATATCATTCTTAAAAAAATCAACTGTTAGCGATGGCCCACGTGTATTCAATGCTTTGCCCACGGAAATCAAATATTTAGTAATTTAAAATTGTTTACTAAAATGTTACTAAATTATATATAGACGACAGAGCACAAAATAATAAATGACTATGTACAAATATATGTTACTTTTGAAGATAGCTTATGCGAAATAAACTTTATTCTATTCTATTCTAAATACATATTCACCTACGACATATAAAATACGACATGTAAAATATATACCAATTCGTAATAATGTACGGATTGGTATTTACTTGTCACTGCCCACCATACATGCTTTAACTGGATGCAACACGACTAGTGCTTTATACGGGATTGGAAAACAAATTGCATATACCTTTTTAAAACAAAATAAGAGCACGCTTGAACTTGATAAAGCGACAGCCTTTATAAACGATGCCGTCAAAATTGCTCGTAGATATGTTCCCTTGCTATACAAATCAAAAACTTGTAAAGATGTAGATGATATAAGGTACAATCTTCTTCAAAATTCGACCATTGCTAATTTTCCACCAATTGAGGATTCCTTTATACATCACGTAAGACGTTTCTTGTTACAAGCAAAAATTTGGTGTAATAGTCATGAACGATGAGTCATGACTCATAGGGCAAATCCTGTTGAAATGGGATGGTCCTTTGATGGAAATTATATTTTACCAGTGATGTCTATTTGGAAACAGCGCATAAGGAAGTACGCTAACTTACCTATATTATAAGGACAAGGATGCATGTGATATTTTAAAATGTGAGTGTTTTAAGGCTGGTTTAAAATGTAGTGATATATGCAAATGTCCCTTATTTTGGAACAATATGGAACTGGAGATTTTATATGCATCTAGCAGCGAAGATGAATTTTAAACTGTATGTTACATCTGTAGACATGGTTACACAGAGCAAATCTAGTTATTTGCGATACTGTTAAATTTTACAGCAGATAGGGATATATTTTACTCTAATGTCGTAGGTGAATATACATATTTGCTCCCCTTAAGAATATTTTTGTGGACGCTCATGCTTGCAGCCTAATATTTGTTGACACTTTTTGTTTTTTTGTTATGTATGTGTATATTGCAAAAGATTTAGTGACGGCTTTCCTTGTCATGTGACTGTTTGACATTATTTCACATTAAAATATTATTAGAAATAAACATTTTCAACTTGAATGGACAAAATAGAGCAATAATGGCTGTCTGTACAACTTTCGCTGTTAGATGCTTTTACTATTCGAGAATTTTCATTACACACTATATATATGAAATAATAATTCTAACAATGTAAACTCGCTTTTAAGTTTTGTTACATATACATACAATAACTTGTACTTTTAACAAGAACTTTTTGTTTAGTTTGTAACTGTCAATTTATTAATAAGAGAGTATATATGTTTAAAAATCATGAGATAAAACATTTTACTTCACATACTTAATTTTAATTGTTCATTATTACAGCTCAAAACCTTATAATATGAGTTAACGGCATATTTTCCCTTCCATGCCCTTTGCAAATCAGCAATAAGGTCGATTTTTCGAGCGCGCATGGCCACGCGTTCATAAGACCGACTTAGCTTGGTACGCAGAAATTCGTGACATTGAGTTACAATTTTTACTATTATTATCACAAAACGAATACGTAGCTCCATGTATTTGTACTTAAATTAAAGCCTAGAGAATAACAAAGTTTTCTATGTATGTATCAGAATTTTGGTAAGCGTGAAATCAAAAGTTATGGCAAATAGAAGTTTGGACTTACCGTGGCACGCACACTGTTACTCCCCCTTTGATTTACCGTGAATGATTAGTTTTGCGATTTTTAAATAGTTGGTATGTATGGACGAATTCAGCAAATAATTGTGAACATTTTGGCATAAAAAAATATCCTCTATCATGTAGTTTCATCGAATTAGAGTAAAAATGGTAAGTAAAAACACATGTTTTTAAAAAAATTACTTTTTGGGCTGTAACTACCCTTTATACCAACTTATAGATTGGATAATATGCATTTTGTGATGTAATAAGTTATTACTAATATTTTGATATATAGTTTGCTTTGTTCTACTCCATTGATAGGTTGATGATACAATTTGAATGGGCGGCCGCTGCATTAAAGCAGTATAGCCTGTATTTACTTCCCTGTATTAACCTTGGGTTAATATTAAAAAAGAAAAATCTATTCCGGTTTTATAAAATTTAATAATTGTACCGTAGATACCTCAGAGAGGAACATAAAGTAGTTTGTGGTAATTCAATTTGAGTTTAAAAATAAAGTCAGTTGGTTGACGTAGCACAATTCTTGTTAGCACAATAACTTTTTTTGGAGATAAGACAAATTTAAGTTTATTAAAGGTGTGTTGTCGAAGTTTAATTTTAAACTTTTTACTCTCCTCGATAAGAGGTTTTAAATTGCAAACGTGTCATAGCTGGCGCGTAACTTTTTACTCAATTTAGCTTTCATTCAGAACAAATACGTATAGAGGAAGTCCATTAAAGAATGAACCAAACTCAGTATAAAACAAGTGGATACATCTTTTTCTACAGAGAATTTAATTAAAAGCATTAAAAGATATATAATTTATAAAAGGTTTTTTCATAGAAAAGCATACACAAAACATACAAAACATGAAGCTTTTCCCCAGTGCCTTTTATTTTATGTATCGCAAAAAATGTATATCTCTTTCAACAAGCCAAGAAAAAAATACTAACTAATTTATATCTTACTAAATAATGACAGAATTATGACGAAAAGCAGCAGTAAAGAAAATACATTTCAAAGCATATAATTTTCAAGGGTGTTATGTAATGTTGGTCTAAATAGTTTATTTTTATCGAAGATATGCATATGCATATGTTACAAACAAAATTGGTACAACTGTTATCACAGTTTTTTTCTACAATTTAGTTGTTCGTATTGGGATTATTAACATTTCTGATAAATAGAATCAGACATTTAAATTTGTCAAAAAAATACAGATAATAATTATGCCTCATATAAATGATATAATAAAAAGCGGAACAATCTCAAAAGCAGAAGACGAGTGGTCAGTGAGGCAAATTGCGATGTTTTACAAAGTGATAATGGAGAATGGATGGGAGAATTGACAGAAATTCTGGCTAAGAACGTCCGAGAATGTCGCTAACTGTTGACCAGGATTATACTTTAGTTGATAATTAAAGAGATAATCTATTTTCAACAGTGCTTGATTCTGTTGCATCAACGGATTTTTGAGCATCCTGTTACACGAGGCACAGTGGGGAAATTTCCCCGAATAGCTGGCCATAATTCAGAATATTCAGTAACTTCACTAAAATTAATATATGTATGTTTTTGAACTAGCTGATTACGAATCCCATGCTATAATTTCCAAAAACAGAATGGTGGATCAAATATGATGGACTGAAAACTTAAAAATGTATATAAAAAATCGGTCAAGGTATTTACCCAAAACTTCCCTCTCTGTTTATCATTCTTTTTTCAATTATTTTTTTAGTGTGACTACTTTCTATATATTTCATATTTTTCCTCCTACAGTTTTACTAACTGCATTCGAAATATTTTTTCCGTCCGTCACATTTTTTCCTTAATTTTTTTGTATATTCTTCATATATTTCTTCTTTGATAATTGTGTTAACTGCATGCGAAATATTTTCGTCTTCCGTTACATATTTTTAATTTCTTCTTTAGGTGACCACCCTGCATATTTTTTTTTCATATTTTTCTTCTTTGACAGTTGTGTCAACTACATGCGAAATATTATTTTCCCCCGTCATATTTTCTTTAAAATATTTTTGAGTAACCACATTGTCTTAGTAGTCTTTCTTTAACAGTTATATTAACTGCGTGCGAAATATCATCGTCCTCCGTTGCATTGTGTATTTTTTTCTTTTTATATTTTTTTTCTTCAAAAGTTATGTTAACTATATGCGAAATATTATGAGCCATATTTAAAAAAGAATTTTTGAGCGACCAACCTTTACATATTTTTTCATATTTTTCTTCTTCCACAGTTGTTATATTAACTGCATGACAAATATTATCATGCTCTGCCACATTTATTTTTTTTTGGAGGGACCACCGTATATTTTTTTGTCATATTTTTCTTCCTTGGCAGTTGTGTTAACTTCATGTCAAATATTACCGAGAATATTGCCGTGTTCCGTCATTTTTTTACTTATAAGTTTTATGTTGTCCACCCTGTATATTTTTCAACGTAACTGTATCCAGTTCTTCGTTGGCAGTAGCGCAGTAGCGTCAACCGCCTACCAAATATTATCGTTCTCCGTCAAGTTGTTGTTTAGATATAACATAGACAGACTGACGGAATTAAATGACTTTAATTTTCGTAAACTATATACTCTGAAATTTGAAAATTCGGAGAAATCTCGGAGGGTGATTTTTTCACGATTACAGTATTTGCCTTCAGTAAGCGAGGGAAGTAAAAATCTGAACATAAAACGGTTCGATGTCATATCTTTAGTTAAGAATCTGATATTTATAATTTTCAAAATAAAATAGTAATTTCAATATGGTGGACCGAGCTTTTTTAAATTGTTATACAGTCCGCCATTTTATTTTTAAAAATTATGATATCAGATTATTAACTATAGAGATGAAGGGCATCGAACCATATTATTTCTTAGATAACTTTTAAAAGTTTTAGTCCGCCATATTGAATCCACCAAATTATTTTTAAATATTATAGAATCGGAATCGTAATCAGCAAGTCCAAAAAATGTATATATATTAATTGAAGACACAAGTGGATGAAGGGTCTATGTAACAACACAATAATTCTGAGATACCTAAGTGATATCAATGTTTTTAACAACCTACCAACTTCAACAGTTCATAGTTTCTTTATCAATTTAAAAATCAGATACTTTAGTATTAGAATCAAATGTAATGTACCTGGGGAAATTTCGCGTACTTGCTTAAAACCTTCATTCATATAAGAAACGCGTTTTTTTCGGAAATGTCCCTTCATCCACTTGTATCTTCAATTTTAGTGTACATGCTGAATAATCTGAATGTTGGCCAACTATTCGGGAAAATTCCTCAGCATGTGTCGCATCGGAGAATAAGGGAATCTGAATGAATGGCTCATGCAGCGGCAAGGAAAATATTAATATACTGCAACGCTTTTTATGCCTAATGCATAAAAAACATTCACATGCGTACCAGCCAGTTTGTTTCGGAGAGCAAAAAGAGGAGTGAGTAATATAGTAAACACAGACAAACAATACAAGGCGCCACTTGGCCAATAGTTAATTTAGAAATTGAAATTCTGTCAGCCAAGAAACAAAATTTTAGCTGGCATATAACATGCGATGGAAAATACTGAAATTTTAACTAGTATCTTCTTAACTGTAGTACGTAATTATACATTATGAAGTCTAAACAAAGTTTGGATGAGTATCAAGAAATGAGAGCACTTAGACATGGACAACATTTATTAAAATTACCCAGATTGTATGTACAAAAAAATAACATTTAAGATTAATTACACTCGTGTAAAATTTCAATCAAAGTACTCTAGGTTATCTTGCTAGCATATGAATTTGAGTATGTGACAAGGTGCTTATCCTTCTCGCTAATAAATTTACTATTGAAAAGTCTTTACTAAAAGAGCTATTTATGTGAAGTTAAAAGTTGATAACAGAACTAGACTATCTTGTCCTACTATATTATAACGCAATGCCTGGTGCCACCATGGTACCATGTGACTTTTGCAGCGACACGCTTACAGAAATTCATTCGAGTACACTTGAAATCGAACTGAAGGTTCACAACTTATGACTCGATAAATGATCTAATATCGTAAAATTATTTAATTTAATTATTGTCACAAAAAAATTTACTAAACTGGTGGCTTAAAGCCATTGAAAATTAGGAAAGAAAAAAACCTTGTAAATTCATAACATGAATAAATTTCATCACAGTGAGTGACAGGATGGCACGGACCAAGACCAATTGAACAAGCCAGCACGAGGCGCTTCCAAGAGGATCAACATAACCAATAATAAAACCACGTGTTTTTTTCCAGAACATTACAAGAACAAATCACTGGATCCAAACATTCCAAATACTCTGCAATGCACAACTCAAATAAGAATTCTATTATACAAATTCTAAATAAAAAGCTTACCTCCTTAGAGAGCACTACCCAACAAAAAACCCGCCAACTTGAAGGTTCAGCTAAACACAGCTTTCTAAACACTCTGAACATTCGCGGCAAGAGCAGTACGAGAGGACACGCTAGAACATCATCCACAAATACATGAAAATATCACTTTAGCTACCATGCCACCAAAATTTCTCCAAAAGAAAAGCGTGTCCGCAAGGCTTCGCGGTTTTCGCAAGAAGGACGTCTTTCGACCGTTCCCCCAGCGTTACCAACATAAAACTAGTTACAAAAAAAATTCCTCTACTACCTTGAGCAACAAAACGTGTTATAGCCAATTTTAAGAACATAAGAGTAGTAAATTCCATAGACTGAAACCATCTAAACCCTATTAAATGAATAAATAAACCTAATCCAGTTACACACCTTCAAAATGACATCATCAAATTACCGGACCAAAAGTTTTAGAGTATGCAACACACCGTACCGTCAAGATGACAGTTGGTTACCTACCTGTAACCTGTAACTTGGTCCCTGAAAGTAAATAGTGAATGTTTAGGCGGCACTAAATCAATTTTAAATACTAAATTACTAGAAATTAGAGTTTTAGTACTTTAAAATGCTACAATACAACAGCAACAAAGAGTCAGGAATGGGGAGAATTACGTCAGTTTTATTAATAGAACTGGTATTTATCTTATTAATATGTGTACGTGGATATCGGTATAGAGACCTGAAGTTCTGTAGCATATTAACAAAATCTTTTACTCTTACGCTTTTCTTCCCAAACAATGATTATATTTTTAAGCAAGCAAACAAGCCAGTGTATAAGTCTAGTGTTTAGCAGAATATATCCGGAATATAATGTCAATGTCCTTGATTGGCCTAATAAAAGCCCAGAGTTAAACCCCGTAAAGGCGTATGGGGCTGTTATTGCTGGATTATTGTTTATAATTATATTCGATGGCTAGTGAACACTAAAAATTATAAAGCACAGTGGATATACAATTTTTGCATATAACTTAAAAATAAAATATTGTTATTGTTAAAATGTGTACTAAAACTATGCATCATTAAAGTGCCAAATATTATTGTCCTCAGACGAAGTTTTCTCGTTAATTATTTTTCTAAGTGTGTCCTCTCTACATATTTTCTACTAAAAGAGTATCCTATTTCTTCGTCAGCAATAGCGTCAATTACCTACTAATAGACCACAAGCCCATGCTATATTATTAGGGGGTCATATGATACCGCTTGAAAAGGTATAACTTTGGTAGTCCTACAGAAATAAATCACTTTGAGCCCTATGCCGTACATTTTAGGTGGGACATGGAAAAGCCGCGGAAAAGTGAAAATCGTAACCCACGGGGGTTGCATTTTTTCAAACGATCCTGTACGGCTTACGTTTATTTGGACTGTATTTATATCTGTGACTCTTAAAAAGAGAATGCCGTTCAAAAATAATGGGACAGAAGTACAGGAATAATTTTCGTTTTCCGAAAAGTGACCTCTATGTAGTAAGGTGATATGATACCGTACGGCGTTTATGAAAATCGATTTTTATATTAACAAGGATGAACTTTTTTGCTATGACGTACAAACCAGTTGGACCATGGAGTGGCAAACGCGAGATCAACCCCCTTCCTAGACCTCTATTAAGGGTGATGATTTGATCCTGTACGGCATCAATTCCAAAATATTTTACGACATTTAAAATCTTTAAAAAAATGACCCGTCTAAAAAGAATGGGTATTATCAATGTAAATAAAAAAATCACCCACGAGAAAGGGAAAAACTTACGTTTTCTAGGGTAAGTTTATTTGATAATGTACGGCTATTTATTTTTTGGATTAATATAGGTTAGAATTTTTATTTTATTTAGTAGGCGTACAAAAAATAATGAACAATAATAAAATTAGAAAATTGCAAAACAAGTGAATTTTTTTAAAAATTATGGAAATTAAAAAATCCTCTATTTTTTAATACATTGGATAGATTTTCAACTTTACATCGTTTTTCATTTCCTTAACTATAAAATAATACAAATGTGTCCATGCCGTACATTTTCATTGTTGGGATTTTAGACACTAGATTACGTTATTCATGCGATTTACACCACCCTTAATGGTCATCAGATACCGTACGGCGTTTGCCAAAGTTGATAAACAATCATAATGCCGTACATTTTAGATGGGCCGCAATGAAATACCAGAACCAAATATATATTTTAGAGATGAATTTTTCTTGAAATAAAGTAAGAAATTGGTATATATCACTTTTAAACTTTAAAATACAATGTAACGTAATTAATTATAAAAAAATGTGTACTAATTACACAAAAATTTTCTTTTTTGGGTTAACTTATTTGGAAACTTTATGAAAAAATTATGTGTTACAGTCTGCAATGTAAAAAAATTTAGTATGTTTCATAAGTTTATTTTTAGGCAAACGCTTTTTCCAACATTTTTAATTTTACAACATACTACATTTGGAAAACTTAAAAAAATGTAATTCATCATTCATATGATAAAAAGAATATGCATAAATTAATTACTGATCTATTATAATGGATTTAACAAAAACTTTCAATTTCGCGTGATGGTTTCTTAAACAGTAAATTATAAAATAAGTACTATATTTTATACATTTTTATAGTTAATTTCAGGTGGAATCGAGACATACTAGTTTTTTTAATGTTTAATATTAATGGGGGTGTGAGTGGTTATAATAAAAGAACACAATTTTCTATAATCGCGCTATATTTTATTTTGAAAAATTTATGAATTCTTTACTTCATGCAGCTGCTGTTCGAAAATAAATGAAAATTAGAACAGTCAGAAACTGTCGGGAGCAAGCGCACATTGCCGGGAGCATGCGCACACAGTTTATAATAGCGTGTATTTCTCTTGTGCGCTTGCTCCGGACTGTTTCCGGTTGAACAAGCCTTGAAATAAATGTATGTGGATAACATAGAAAGAGAAGTAGGGATATGAAAGTAAACAAGATGCTCTTCTTTTTCACTGAATCACCTTTGTTCCAAGTACATAGAAAATAATATCTTTCAGTTTTTCTATTTCATCTTTTGATAAATATTAATTTTTAGAAAGTACAATTTATTTACGCACTGTCTTGACATAATACAGCGGAAAACTTTGGAAAATCCTTTTTCATTTCAGATCCATTAATTTTGAATTATTGGTTTCGAATAATTACAATATCATGTATTGCTCGAATGTAATAAAGTCTTACAATAATTTTTTATTCAGAAAAGCTCACTCTGGGACGGAAAATTCATTTTCCAGACACATGTACCAACTAAAATGTACGGCATGGTAATAAAAATTATTATTATATAAAATAGTATTAAAATAATCAAGCTTTATGTGGTATCAAATCACCACCCTTAATGGAGGTCTAGGAAAGGATCTCGCGTTTGCCACCCCATGATTCAGCTGATTTGTACGGCATAGCAAAAAAGTTCATCCTTGTTAATATAAAAATCGAATTTCATAAAAGCCGTACGGTATCGTATCACCTTAGTACATAGAGGTCACTTTTTCGGAAAACAAAAATTATTCCTGTACTTCTGTCCCATTATTTTTGTACGGCATTCTCTTTTTAAGAGTCACAGATATAAATACAGTCCAAATAAACGTAAGCCGTACAGAATGGTTCGACAAAATGCAACCCCCGTGGGTTACGATTTTCACTTTTCCGCGGCTTTCCCATGTCCCACCTAAAATGTACGGCATAGGGCTCAAAGTGATTTATTTCTGTAGGCCTACAAAAATTAAACCTTTTCAAGCGGTACCATATGAACCCCTAAAAATTTAGCATGGGTCTATAAATATTTACTCGAAGATGTTAAAAGTTCTAACGTCGATGTTAGTATTAGTTTTTAAGACCGTTTATGCGCGTTAAGATTTATCCACCCGATGTCAGTTCGTTACTAAAGCCGCGTTCTCACTATGCAACATGTTTATAAAACATTTGTTTTAAAACAGAGTTTTACAACTTGTTACGAATTCAAAGGGAAAATGTTTTAAAACAGGTACGTTTTAAAAAATGTTTCGTGTTTTGTAACAAGTTGCACTGTTCCCATCCTGTGTCGGTAAACATCAAAGAAAATCGATAAGTCGTTTTAGAAATATGTTGTAATTCTTTTTAGAAACTGCAACATGTTATAAAACACAGACGAGGGTGCTCCCACCCGTCATTTTCTTCGTCTGCATTCACTGTAATCTGTTCAGGGGAATTAACTATGGAGTGGAGACAGGCTGATGTGTATAGACTTATCGAAATGTACTATTACTACACAAGTTTGAAAAAAATTTATTAGCCCATTCAAAATTTACAATGGTGTCCCTATCGGCTGAGCCACCAGGTATAGAGATTTGGAGGTTACGAATCTTGGGGGCACTTTTTGTGATTTTTAGTATTCAGTATTGTTCTTTGTAAAAAGGCACATAAATAAAAGGAAATGCCATGCCGATTTTACAGCTTTCTCAGCAATTGTATTAGATTTGCACTGACAAGTTTCTAATTAATTCATGTAATTTCTATCAAATTTGCACTAAGAAAAAAAAAATACAATTATTTTCAAGAGTCGACATACTTATTATTTAAATAACAAAAGAATATTGTTAAGATGATGTTTATTTAAGGTACAATGTCAGTGATGATATAAGGGAGGCCCAGGGGTCCCGGGACACCCCGATATCATCTAGTAAATTATGAAGATTGAGGTATTAGCAATTAGTTTTTATTTTCTAAATAAAAAAATTGGAAAATAACTTTAAGCTGTTGAAAATTATAACAATTTATGTGTTTAAAAATATATTATCTGGGCGAGTAGTTCACATACATTCGGCCTCGCAAAATGGAGCCGAAAACAAGAAAAATGACTATATTTTCGTAACAGGACACTACGAAATTATCGATCGTTTAAAAAAATGTAATAAAACAAAGTTGGGGAGAATTTTATGGAGAATGTTTTTGCTTAGAAGTGTCATTTCTATAAAATGTACCGTTACCAAGATACATCCATTTTTATTGTTTTCAGTAATTTTTCAAGATGGCGTCACGATGCACTATTCTCAAGTTCAGGGGCGTATCCGGAACATAAAAATCCACATACCCGCCAAATTTCAAAACTTAGAATCTGCGAACAAAATGCTTTCTTCTGTATATATTGACTGGATGAAAGTTTTATTCAAAATATTTTAGTGTACGTCTAAATCACCTTGAAATTTTCACCTGACCCCCTCCCCCGTGTGTTGAGAATGCCCACCCGACTGAACGCCATGATGACTAAATGATTTCAAACATAGTTTGCTACTCCTATTGCAATGTTTTGAAACCAAATGTTGTTAAATGTTTTGAAACCCTGGAGTTTCAAAATAATTGTATTAAAACAAATGCTTTATAAACATGTTGCATAGTGATAATGTTGTAGAACTCTCCAAAATCGTCCTAAGTTGAAGACAGAATCAAAATTCGATTTAGGCAAAAATTTCATTTAAGGACATTTTTAAGAGTCTGCAGAAGCGCAGATCAGTCCATAAGGACCGTTATGAGTTCTATAAGGCGTCAAAAATGACCAGGTGAAAATTCGGAGAAACACCGAATTTTCACTTAGGAAAATATGTTTCGGTTCAGGATATGAGAGCGAAAGTATATAATGGCAAAGGATTTATGAATAATATACTTTTTTCAGAGGTGTAACAAAGCTGGACTTTGAAAAATAATATTTTTAAAAAGTGCGTTGAAAGGCTTGAAAATTGATTTATCAAAAGTACGCCAAAATGTTACTTGCAGATTAAGACCGCCGGAGCGCATCACCAACCTTACAAATTTGAACAGATGGAACTACGTGTACTATTTGGCAATATTACATCGCGGATATCAACCAATAATTTCAGTGCAAATAACAGTAGCAGCATTTTGTAATTCCTCTTCCAGGAGATAGGTGGAGGCCGCAAAAACCAAACAAATGAAAATGGTAGTGACCTTGAATCAACAATGCGAAGCATGCAATCTAATTTGAACCGTTTCAAGATAGAGTAATAGTAATTATGTATTATATTATCCGTCTCTGGACTTATAGTACAGTAACTAGAGGTTTTAACTTCGGAATAATGTTATTTTGAACGGATTTCGTCCATTTTTGGCAGTATAATAGTAAAAGTTTCTATATTGTGCAGGGGCTTGTTAATTTATAGGGGGTGGATGCCACCCCCTCTCAGGGAGTGGCACTTAAAAAATATATATGTTTATTGGAGCTGAAATAGAATCGAATTTTAAGAAGAAAAGGTTCTATGCAATTTTTCACATAAATTGATAGTTTTACTTCCACTGGACGTGGATAGTAACGACAAAAAATTTTTTTAAAATTTTTATTGTCCAAATAGGCTTAAAATGTCATGAAACGTCGAGATTTTAAGTTTGAGCGAAAAAAATTTCTATGTCTGTCGGTCTGTCTGTAACTTTTTTTTGTTGTGCGCACGTTTACTCTGGAACCGTTTAAGATATTGACTTGAAATTTGGTACACATATGTCCTTCAACGAGATCTAGAACCAGATTATATTTTCATCTTGTTCCGTCGAAGAGTTGGGGGGTAAATTGCGGTAAATTTGGGGTAAATAGGTCAATCAAGCAGGTAAGAGTCCATAAAATTGGTATTTAGTATATACAAGAGAAGCTAAGGTCTCAAAAAAATGTTTGTCATTAGCCACCCCCATTACCACCCCCATCCCCTTAGTAAAGGGGATGAAAAAAAATTGTGATTTAGTGTACCTATCTATGTACAGGAACCAGAAACCTTAAAATATTTTTTACTTCATCCACCCCCCACCCCACTACTGATGTAGGGTATCGTTTTATGGGTTTTTGGGGTAGAGGATTTCAAATATTCTATTATTAAAGTTCCATAAACAATTATTTTCACATACAGAGTTTTTTTCGTTGTGAGTGACTTGGATAGAGAATCTGCATGTGGAAGTAGTGATTCCTTGGGCAGCGGTTTTTAAGTTATAACGACTTCAAAATTGCGATTTTAGCTTAAAAAAAAAGGTATTTCCAAACGGCTTTCGTCAAATATCTCGAAGTATTACTTTATCGAAAAAATGATAGACCAATTACAGAAAGTACAAACTGGAATTTAATTATATTTTTTGTTTATTGATGTAGGATTAATAGTTTCGGAGATATTTAAGTTTATATTTGGCATCCAAGTGTTTCAAAATTACCTTTAAAGTTTAAAATGCATTTTTTTTCTAAAGCAAGTGCTTTAAATGAGCAAACAAATTTGAGCATCTAGATAATGCTACATCTTAACGAAAAACTGTATTTCAGATAATTTTTTTAAATTACTGGCTAATTAAAGTAATAAAATGGCGACCATTTTATATAAAAAAATATAAATACGCATATTTTTCCGTCATAACTTTTTTATTTCTAATGCTACAGGAACGAATAAAAAATAATTTGAAAGCACAACTAATTGTCTTTAATTTCATTTCTTAGCTTGCGTGACATAGGTGTTACAATTTCTGAGATATTTAACATTTAAACTGCATTTTTCGTCTTACAAACGTTCGGACGCCATTTTTAAACTTTCATATCTTCGAAACTATTAAATCTATGTAAATAAATAAACAAGCGAAATTCATTATCAGTTTATGAGCTTTATTTTTGGTCTCTACCCATTTTTCAATAAAGCTAATATTTGGAAAAGGAAAAAAAAATACGTTTTATCGAAAATATAGTGTAAACTGTATATTTTTTATAAGCAAGTACTGTATACAAACCAACAAAATTAAGCATCTACGTCATGCTATATATTAACGAGAAACAGTGTTTGAAATTCCTTTTTTTTTTAATTACTGGCTAATTACAGTAACAAAATAGCGACGTTGTTATTAAAAAAATGTGTAGACGCACATTGCTTCGGTCATAACTTCTTTGTTTCTTATGCTGCAGAAACAAATAAAAAAACAGTTGAAAGCATAATTAATAACCTATTATTCTACCTATTGGCATCCTTGACGTAGGTGTCACAGTTTCTGAGATATTTAACTCCCAGGCAGCAAGGTGCCGTCATTATGACGTCGTTTTTTCGGCATTAATTACGTCAATTTCACCTTCAGCATGACGTAAAAATGACGTGAAAAGACGGCACAATGTCACAGCCCAATGACGTCATATATATATGACGCCAATATGACGTATTGGTAATCAGTGAATTTTGCGATAAGAGATGCAAACCTCTCATTATAATATTTTTCCACAAATATTAATAAAGTTTTTGACGAAAAAAAAACCGGAACGTGCAGGGATCGAACCGCGGACCTTTTGCCTCGCAACCCAACACTTAACTCACTGAATCACTGAACATCTTTATTTAAATATGTTTAAAAGCTGTATACCTAGTTAGAAATAGTAAAACAAAATTATTATTACTATGTGGCAAAAATTGAACTAGTCACTAAATACTTCTATTTATTTTTATTTTATAATGATTTATTTCACGTCATTTTAATGACGTCAAAATAATGACCTAAAAGAAACGTGTATTTGACGTCTTCATGATGACGTCAGAAGTACGTATTAAATATCACGTCTCTGGTACGTCATTTATTAATGACGTCAGAATAATGACCTAAAAGAAACGTGTATTTGACGTCTTCATGATGACGTCAGAAGTATGTTATAAATATCACGTCTCTGGTACGTCATTTATTGGGACAATGATGTCGGCGACGAAAAATCACCTTTAAAAGACGTCATAATGACGTCACCTTGCTACCTGGGCTCTGTAATATTTTTTCGATAAAGTAATATACTTTTCGAGATACTTGACGAAAGCCGTTTGGAAATACCTTTTTTTTAAGCTAAAATCGCAATTTTGAAGTCGTTATAACTTAAAAACTATCAATTTATGTGAAAAATTGCATAGAACCTTTTCTTCTTAAAATTTGATGCTACTTCCAATAAATATACATATTTTTTAAGTGCCACCGAGTGAGAATACCCCAATACAATAACAAAATTGTGACATTTTATAAAAAAAAAATGTGAATAGGCACATTGTTTCGGCCATAATTTCTTTATGTTTATGATACAGAAACAAACAAAAAATCATTGCAAAGGTTGATTAATTATTTTTTATTCTGTTCCTTGGAAATTTTTATGGAAGTTTTATTCAACATTTAAACTAAATACTTCATCCAATAATCTTTCCGATATCTATAAACTAAGAAATCTCCGGAACGATTAATTCTACGTAAATATTAAATAAATACAAATTAATTTTCAGTTTATGGGCTTTATTTTTGATGTCTATCATTTTTTCGCTTAAACCAATATTTATTGAGAAAAAAAAAATACGTTTTCTAGAAAGTCCCGCTTCTAGTTTATAATACAATTTTTATTTGAAGAAAATGCTGTAAACGGACGAAAAAACAGTATATAATACATTTTTTTAATTACTGACTAAGTACTTACATTTAAAAAATGGCGACGTTTTTATTAAAAAAAAATGTAAGGAAGCTAATTGTTTCTGTCATAACTTATTCTTTGTTTTTTACGGTAAGTATAAAAATAGTCAAAAAATCATTTGAAAGCCTAATCGTTAGTATTTCATTACGGTTGTTAGCATTTCTGATGTAAGTGCTATATTCTGAGATAAATTTTTAATTAAATACTTCATTTTATAGGACGCCATCTTTATACTTCTATATTTATTTTCGAAACCATTAATTTTACAGAAATTAGAAATTAGATTTTATTTTTAGAAAAGAACAACCAAATTTGATATCTGGATATAACTTCACATTATAAGCAACTTCTTTAAATAACATGTTTCGGTTGCATGTTTACTCTTGAGGTAATTTCAATAAAATATATATTTTTCGACTTAAGCGCCAGGACTAACACACATTTCTGCAGTCCTTTTTTCGTTTGAGAACAGGCACGAACTTTTATCAAAAATAAAATTTTTCAAAAAGTCAATAACAATAGTCATATGGTGCAGACTTTTTGACGGACACTGTATAAAATGTGCAAATTCATAGTTTTATAATTTTGTAATTTTTACATATTATGTGAATGGGATATAAAGACGATGGACAAAAAGACGGGTTTTCATTGCCTAGAGAGTTCGTCGCGGTATCCTAATATACTATATAAGAGTATGAATCACATAAAAAAAGTGACCTTCATAACGTATTGACGACATCGTGAAACGAAGCGATCTAGTCAGGCGCCACCTGCGAGCCAAGTGCTAAACTTCATTTATGACTTTTACATTATTGGTCTTACAAACCAACGCTTGCTTTATCGGCAATTTGTCTTATTTATTTTCAATGAATTGGTTCTAGTAGTTCGAGGATTTTTCAAAAACTACTGAATAAAAAATTGAAATTTAAATATCGATATGTTTCATATACTATAGCAGATGAGCTCAGACTAATATCAATAAGATAATATCTTTTTTATTATTTTAAAATTAGGTTCAAAGTTAGAGGATGTTTAACAGCTTGACAAGAAAAAAATATTACTTTTCGTGAATTTGCAATAGTCCAGTACCATTCTATCGAGTTTTTTCTCAAAGCCTGTGAAATTTCTTTTTAATCAGTTCAGGGATTTAGAAGAAATCCTCGAACTACGAAGTCATGTTTTTAAGTAAATTTAACCTATAATTCCGGCGTCCTTAATTTTTCAAAACTGCTTGAAAATTAATTTATCAAAAGTATGCCGAAATTTCACTTCTAGATAATTTTTCAAAACTGCGTCGAAATTTGGCATGAAAATCAATTTATCAAAAGTACGCCGAAAATTCACTTAAAAGTTACTTTTTCAAAGGTACCCCAAAACCAGTTTAAAAAGTACTTCGAAAATATACTTAAAAAAAATGTTGAAATATTCTTCATCTTTATTCCTCCAAAGACATTGACCTTTGAGGTACGATCATCGAATGTCCTGTTCTAAAGTATGAGCATAAAAGCGATGCATTGCATCCAAAAGGCAAAATAGACGATTTTGACAAAGCCGGCGTAGTGCCGATAGGCGAAAATTGATAAATATCAATGCACATGCACAAGGCCGGTTTCTCGCATAGAAAGAGTTTGGATTAACTCAGAGGCTCGCAATTTGGTCGAGCGCGTTGAGTGGTCCAGACAAAGCAATGGTAGGAAAGCCAATAGCAGGGCTTTCCAAATGACAAAGTTATAGAGGAAAACGCCTTGTGCATAAAAAAACAAAAATTCAATTTTGCCTAAAAGTCGCTCGAAGGTGGGTTGCTGCCAATATCGATAATATTGAACAACCGCATAGGGGCAAGTAAATTGTGGACTGATTGAACGCCATTAAACCTATGCAGTCATAAGTCGTCACGAATGTGTTTAAGTACGTGAACCGCCACGATACAAGAACTTTAAAACTAAGTAGTCTCTAGCGAATCTAAATTCATTTAGTAAAACTGTTTTAAGTTAAAATCAGTCAGTCGTAATTGTGAAATTACAGATAGTCTCAGACTTCTCTAAAAAAGCTCGCATTTTGATTCTCAGAAGGTATGCATGAATATTTTCTGCCTAATCGATCGTTAGCGTAAGCGCTCTCGCCTGTATGGTCTGAAAGCCATCGCCTTGATTGGGGAAGACACGATTCTTACCTTAAGAATTTTGTGTAACCATTCCTGTTAAATAAACGGATTCTTTGAACTTTTGCATCTTAATTGATCTTGAGGCCTGTTGACGGTCTATAATCCCTGGAATTTTCGTACCGAAAACCGGATGTGTCGAGTTAATGCTCCATACTCGACCTTCTAGTTGTTGTACGGAAGTTCAATAGGGATTTTTTTATGCGTTTTTTGAGAAATCCCTAAGGTGCAGAGTCCGTTATTAACAGATAAAAACATGATTACTACGTACAAAATCAATCCCTTCGAAGAGAAATTCTTCGGTTGGTATTCTTTTATGTAAAATTTCAGAAATTCAGAAGGTACCTAAACCCTTAACGAGGAAACTCATGTCCAGAGGGAGCGTCGTTACCGATCTGTGGTAGTGTAGCCTTGGTCCATTATTCGGCTATCGAAGTGCATCTTATCTCGAATCCGCCTGGGAGGTAGAAGAACGGGGTAATACGCGACTGGCGCCCCCTGAGAAATTAAATTGTGTCGCGTCATTTGACGCCCGGTAGTGCGTTCTTCTACAATAACGAGGCTTAAGGTTGTTTGTTGAATTATTAATTTGATTTTAAACTGTTTACAATCAGGGGTATTCTGTGTGTTTTTTAAGTTTTAGTTAGTTTTTCTATTGTTTCGAATCTGACATGCGCCGTAGCGTACACTAAAGCCTGTTAAAACGTTTAAGCGTAGTCCTTAACTCAGTTTTGTTAAGTTAGATGTGTTAACTTAGCACATTCAGTAAGGCTTAACAACACTAAGCCAAGTAATATTAAGGCGCGTTTACGCGCAACAGTTTCAATATTAAGAACATTCTCTTCGCGCAAACGTGGTCATTTTTCTTCATCATATATAGCACACAGACACCAGACCGACCGAAAACAGACAAACAGACTGAAACACAAACCTTAAAGTAAGTAATATTATAAATCTATAATTGAAAAAAAATATGGAAAGCGAGTACGGGTGATTATATTGCAACAAAACAGAAATCCGCTGTGTATAAAGCTCTAAATGACAATTCAATAAATAATTGTTTAAAATGATAACACAATACATAGAACCAGAGAATGTGAAAATTTTAAACAGATCCTGGGTTGGACGAAAAATAAGAATAAGCAGAAAGTTTAACATCCGCTAAATTCTCTTAACTACAGAGGTATATGTCAAATTAATATATTGCAACTTAGACATGAAACAAAACTTGAAACTTATATGGACATATTAAGAAATGATACCTAGATTTAAGAAAGAAATAGATTAATTAAAAAAAAAATAATTGCCTCTAGTCGTTATAAAACAATGTATATTGTAACATCAGTCTATTCCAAACTGTGAGAGATATTTTATATTCATATACATGTAACAAATTTATTAAATAAACAATATGAAATTAACTGGATATATAATTACATTAAAAAGTAAAATAAACGTGGCGTTTTAGGATGGCTTGTTCTAAAAATAAAAGCGTTTGATTTTCGGAGAGAAGATTCGATTATTTAATTAACCAATGTGCCCATATATTGCGCCCGCAATAAAATTATCAATAAAACTTAATTTATATGCCAATTGGTTTTTATTAGAATGATAATAAAAAGTAACAAAATTACAGAATGTCTCTATGTTGTGAAATATTTTCTTGTCCGTATTTTTATTCAAGTACACAATAAATTTCATTTGTTTTAATACTTGTATGGATACGGTTTTAGCATTTATTTCCTGGGAGCTATAAGGATTTACACAGGGATTATTTTATCTCTCTCCCGTTTATCTTTCGTTCTTGCGCTTACTTTTAATTTCATATTCGTTTTGTAAAATTCAAGTAAGCTGGTCTTTATTAAATTCTGTATCACACAATAAAAATTTTCTGTGGTTTTATTTTCTCATAAATTTCTTATATAATAAATATATATATATATATATATATATATATATATATATATATATATATATATATATATATATATATATATATATATATATATATTTGAAAAGTATGTTGTAAAAATAGTACTGAAAAATTCGCTTTGCAATATACAGTGGGAAATTAAGACAAATAGATTACGCATTCTAATCGCACAATTGTTAAGATGGGCATTGAAGAGCAACGCTTAGAGGACTCAATGACAAACAAATTGAATGTATTTGCAGCAAATAGGGTGCAAAGCCTGTAGAAGGAATCTAATCTTATAAGATTGAAAACAGACCAGCGCTTACAATTAACTAGCTACGTTTGTTGCTCGGGTCACTTTAGACAAATTGAACACCATTTTTATCTCTGATGCAAAATATTTTAAAAAATTATGAAAGAAATCCTTATGCCGAATACATCAGAGACATGTTGTTTTTTAATAATTCTGACAACTACAAAATGTCTCACACCTAAAAAAATATAAATTGAAACAAAATTGTTAAATATTATTGTTTCATAATAATCCAGCAAATTTGTCATCAAAAAGATTACCTGACATGCTTTTTTAATATGTTGTATAGGATTAAAAATTAATGTTAAATCCGAGTTTACGACCTCGGCAGACCTCCGGGTTTTGGTAAAAAATCCAAAAACTGCGAGATTTTTGTTTTTCTATCCAGTTTTTGTTGATTTTAGCACATATGGCCTACTTTTTGGTAAAAAACGATTTAGCACTTTTTAAAAGTAGACTAAGTTTGCAACAAATTAGTACAAGAGCGGACTCTGTAAATCAAATAGTATCTGAGATACAGCTTTTCAAAGTTTTGCAAATTTTTCATATTTTGACATTTTTGGCGATTTTTCCGGTTTTTTTTTTCACTAACGGTCAACTGGGGCCTTTGGTCTACCAATGATCTCAAGCATGCTCCAAACCTGGTTGTGTGGCATTACTAAAAGCGTATTCGCCCGATGGACTTTAGGATTGGTGTACCTTCAGAACATATGTAATGAATTTGAAAACTACTGCGACGTTAACAATGCAACAACCGAGCAACATATAGTTATGCGATCCTCTCGTATAACCTGAGATGAAGTCAATACAGGAAAGCTCTGTCATGGTTTTCGCAGAATACAGATATGGTAGATATTCCATAAATAAAATTTTGTTATATATAAATATATATATATTCGAGGAGGAAATGGTTTAAATTAACATTTTATAAAAATACATGTTATTATGTTGATATATAAAATTGTTATTATTTTTATTTTTTCTTTCTTTCCCTAGTTACTTGAGACTTGGTGCAACTTATATTTACTCAGCAAGTGAACTGATCGCCACACTACTCCCCCGCTAAGAAAAAGATCAGTCAGTCATTCAATTCGTCAATAGCAAAACGAACTTTCTTAATCAACGGTGGAGTGACATCGCATTTGTCAGTTAATAAATATGCTGGTTTAATCGTGTCAATATTTACCGTGACGGCTTTAGTTCCTTTAACAAAGTAACCAACTTATCTGTACGGGACAACACTTTAAAAGGCCCTTCGTAGAGTGGAGTAAAAGATTTCTTAAAACGTTCTTTCCGAATGAAAACAAAATTACAAGTCAATATGTCTGAACTGACGAATGATTTGTAATTAACACGGTGAAAAGATTGAATGAACGTTAAATTATCAAAAGAAGTACGTAATTTAGTAATAAAACAAGGAATATCCGTACAAGTATATGATTTTATGAAAAAATCACCTGGTAAATGGATAGTTTGACCAAAAACAAATTCTGCTGAGGAACATTGCAAATCGTCTTTAGGGATGGTCCTGAGAGCTAATAGTATGATAGGAAGTTCATCTACCCAATGTGGTGTAGAAGCTTTACCTCTCAGAGCAGTTTTAAGACTTCTGTTAAATATTTCTATCATTCCGTTGCTACTGGGATGATATGGTGTGGTTCGTATTCTATGAAATCCCAAAAATGTTGAAAATTCATTAAAGAGTTTAGATTCAAATTGAACGCCCTGATCCGTTGTCACTGTGACAGGGACACCGAATCGGCAAACATAATTCTGAAATAACGTACGCGCTACAGTTTCTGCAGTAATATCCTGAAGTGGATAAGCTTCGGGCCATCTAGTAAAACGTTCGATCACAGTAAGAATATAAGAACAACCTTTAGAAGGAGGTAATGGTCCTATTTAATCTATACGAATGTGGTCGAAGCGTCCCTTCGGGATATCAAAGCTAGCAATCGGGCTCCTTGTATGTCTTGTCACTTTATTAGTTTGACAGCTAATACAAGTTTTTGCCCAGAGATTACAATCTGAAGACATCTAATATTTTAGTCGCTTTGATACCAGGGTGAGATAAACCATGAAATATATAAAAAATTGTCCGTCTAAAAACGATAAGAACGTAAGGACAAAGTTTAGGGCGGGAAACGTCACACCAAATAAACTTGTCAGAATATGGAATCATAATTTTCTTTAAATGAAAAGTTCTCTTTGTGTTCGATGAAGTATCTGATAATAAAAATTTAAGGTCAGAATCATCTTCCTGAGCTTCGCTTAATAAATTTAAGTCAATGTTAATATCAACTTGGGTAACAATTGAGGAAATGCATTGTTGTAAAGAAGACGTATCATGCTCACGTGATAAAGTGTCAGCAACAATATTACTTTTCCCTTTGATATGTCTGATTTCGCAGGCAAATTGAGCAATGAATTCTAAATGTCTAGTTTGCCTGGGAGATCTTTCAGTTTTAGTGAATTAAAGGTTTATGGTCAGTAAAGCAAATAAATATGCGACCTTCTAGTAAAAATCTGAAATATTTAATCGCTGTAAATAAAGATAGAAGTTCCTTGTCAAAGGTACTGTATTTTGTCTGTGCCAAAGTAAGTTTTCGTGAGAAAAAGACTAATGGAGCAAGTACACCTTCGTCATCGCGCTGTTCAAGAACTGCCCCCATAGAGACATCTGAACAATCAACTGTCAGCGACAAAAACGAGCTATCATCACAACGTGGATGTGCTAAAAAGGTTGCACCAGCTATAACAGCTTTGGCTTTGGAAAAACTGTCAAGACAGTCGGTAGGCCAATCATTTATTATTTTAAATTTATCATGCAGTAATCTAGTACATAGAGCATGTAAAGGAATTAAGATTTCAGCGAAAGAAAGTATGAAACGATGATAAAACTTAACCATACCTATGAAACGCTGAAGTTGTTTAACTGTAGTAGGTAAGGAAAAATTATTTATGACATCAACACGTTCAGAAGAAGGTAAAATACCGGCTGAAGAAATATTGTGTCCTAAAAATGTCAAATGACTGACACCTAATATGCATTTTGACGGTTTAATATTTATGCCGTACAATTCTAACCTCTGAAAAACAAGTTTCAAGTGCTCTAAATGTTCCGAACTAGATTTACTTGCAATCAGAATGTCATCTAAATAGACGAAAATGAAGGGTAAACCTACTAAAACTTCGTTCATAAAACGTTGGAAAGTTTGACCGGCGTTACGTAAGCCGAAAGGCATACGCTAAAATTCAAACAAACCGAAAGGCGTAGTAATCGCTGTTTTAAAAATGTCACTTTTTGCGACAGGTATTTGGTGATAAGCACGTACCAAATCTATTTTTGAGAAAATAACACAATTATACAACTGCGAGTTAAAGTCGTAGAGGTGCGGTATCTGTCAGGAACAGTAATTGAATTTAGACGACGATAGTCTCCACAAGGTCTCCAGTCGTTATTTTCTTTTTTTTTCCACCATGTGCAATGGTGAGGATACGGGAGAAGAAGAAGCAATGCAAAAGCCTAATTCTACCATAGTATTGAATTCATTCTGAGCTATCTTGAATTTATTGTTATCCAACCTACGTGGGCATGAGAAAGGTAAATGACCTTCTGTAACAATATGATGCTCTACGGAATGTTTAACGGGCAAATTATAATTTGGGGAGCTAATTAAACTAGGAAATTGTAAAAGTAATGCAGTGAATTCATTTGATATGCTAAATAACTTAGGAGAATGTAATGGACCATTGTTAGAAAATAAATATGTTGACAAACTAGTCATATTGTCGATTAAACATTTCTGTTTCAAATCTACAATTAAACCAAAATGAGTTAAAAAGTCTGCTCCGATAATCGGGACATTGATATCTGCTATGTTAAAAACAAAAGAAAATAACCTACGTAAGTTTAAATCAATTTTCAAAAATTTCTTTCCGAAGGTATTTATAATAGAACCATTAGAAGCTGTCAGAACAATATCGGGGTTCTTTTTAGTATCTGTTAACAGATTCTGAGGTGCTATCGATAAATCAGCGCCTGTGTCAATGAGAAATTCTAAGTTATTAGCATTATCAAATATAAAAAGACGACATTTACTATCTGAAATATTAACGTCAGTTGTCAAAATATTATTGACTTTTAGTCATCTTTGATAGTCGGCTTTGACATCTTTGGCGAAAGTGCACCAATCTCCGAGACATTTAAATGCTTTACGATCATAAAGTTGATGGTAATAGCAAACTTTAGCATTAGAAGGATTATATCTAACGCGGGTACCACTTCGACTATTAGTACGGGGCCTTGAGCCACTGCGATTTCCGGAGTCGAGGCGACTTTTACAACTATCGCAATAAGTGCCAGAAACTGTAGGAGCAGCGGAAGTTATTGGAGAAACTTTAGACTCTATAGCATGCAATTGAGATGTAAAAATGTCTTGTTTGTGTAATACCTGATTCAACGTGTCTTGAAAAGTTGCAATCAAATTTGACGTAGAAACTGTGGGATTGACGTTACAAATTGAATTTAGAAGTAAGGGAATTCATAGAATTTTGACACGACTCCCATATACGATCGGCGATATCAATTAACTCTTTAATTTCGGTTTTCCCGGATGCGGTGATTGCAATGAAAATGGTTTTAGGCAAACGCCGCTTCCATAATTTGACTAGGAGCTCCTGGCTCACCACATGGGAACCTCCGACTGTTGATAGCATCGACCGTTAAAAATCTGATGGTTTCAGGTCCCCAATCTGGGAACCAGAGAGTAGGTCCTCTAACCGCTTTTCCTCGCTTGAGGTCAAACGAGAAATTAGAATATTTTTCAAGTTATCATATAGATTCTCTTTCCGGCTGATTAGTGACAACGTCATACACCGTCGTAATAATTTCCGGGGGTAAACTGGCAATGACATAATCGTATTTTTTTCGATCGCTAACGATCCTGTGAATAGAAAATTGCGATTCAATTTGAGTAAACCATATTTCTGGTTTGGATACCCAAAAAGGTGGCAGTTTAATGGTTGCGACGTAATTACCATGAGATGTCCCTGCACTTGATGAAATTGGCTTGTCATCCAATAAAATATTTTCTGTAGGAGGTGCCATTGAAATTACTGACTGATTCTTTTAAATAGCGAAGAATAATGACAAATGGCAAAACAATTCACTTACCAAATAAATAAAGTTTTGCTTCTTCGCTGTCTAGGATTTGATTTGGGGGAATGTTGGGAATATATACTTCCAAGTCGACGAATTTGGACTCATGCGGAATACCAGGAGTCTTTCAGGTTTTTAAGAGAGATTTCTTGCTTGATCTGAATAGAAGAAATCCATAGCTTATTTAAATTTGCGCGAACACAGCTCTTGCTTCTAAATATTTTCCAACTTTTTCAGAGTTTCTTCTGGATTTGTTTGTTGGAGTTCTTCGAACAGTTTTTGTTTAATTTTCTCTCGGCTAAGAACTCTGTGATATTTCTTACTCTTTATTTTGTTCTGTCGTCTCGCTTTTGCTTTCTTATAACTCAGATGTCCTTTTAATTTTACTGCCTTTTTGCGTTGTTGTTTAAGTTCTTCCAATGTTAGAAAAAAAAATCTGTTTATCTTTTGTATCTATTGTATGTTCTTCGACCTCTGGTTTTAATTTGTTCAATTGTCGGGTTCGGGTTTAGCTTCGGGGTCACTAATTTATGGTAACCAATTTATGGTAGGGATGCTTATTGATTGTTCAGTGTCGGGTTGCTTATTGATGTTCAGCGAGGGGTCACCAATTTATGGTAGATATTCCATAAATAAAATTTTGTTATATATATAAATATATATATATATATATATATATATATATATATATATATATATATATATATATATATATATATATATATATATATATATATATATATATATATATATATATATATATATATATATATATATATATATATATATATATATATATATATATATATATATTCGAGGAGGAAATAAATGGTTTAAATTAACATTTTATAAAAATACATATTATGTTTATTATTTTTGTTTTTTCTTTCTTTCCCTGGTTACTTGAAACTTGGTGAAACTTATATTTACTCAGCAAGTGAACTGATCGCCACAATAGATTTCATCATTTCTTTAAGAAGTGGAGTCGTTGGAGGAAAGAAAAGATGTGAGCTGCCATATAGCTCTACAGATTGGAAAGGAAGGAATTTTAAAGATTGTCCATGAAGACTTCTAAAATGTTAAATTCCAACGTCGAAATAACGTGGTGTCCCTATTTTCTTCAGTGAGATGTGCAAATATTCGTGACCGAAAAGTGACTGTTCTCTGTTTCGCAGGTTATGCGTTTTAAAACAGTCAGATGAAGATTTGAAAAGATTTTTTACGTACGAACTGTTGCCTTTTCCAAAGTCCAAAGATGGATGAGATGCAAGGAAAAACTAAATTTGTTGTAGTAGACGGTGGTCATCTACTTCACAAAGTTGTGTGGCCTCCAAGTTCCTCATTTGGGTCGATAGCTGCCACATACCTACATCAAATACCTCATTTCACATTATGGTCCTAAAGTAGCTGTAGTCTTCGACGGCTACCCAGCAGACGCTTCACAAGAGACTACGAAGAGCTCGGAGCGTGTTCGCCGAGTTAAGGCAAATATATTGCCCGACGTTATATTTGACGAAACAATTATCATTCAAATTTTACAAGACAAATTTTTATCTAATGAAAACAATAAAACTCGTTTTATCGACTTTTTAAAAACCACATTTGAAAAATAAAAAATTATGTTAATCCAGGAAGAAGAAGATGTGGAAAAGCTGATTGTTACCACAGCCATTTCTATGGCTTCTACAAACGATATTGTGATGATCGCTGGTGAAGACATAGATCTTCTAGTCATTCTCACTGGCATTACAAAGAAACACACAATCTTTTTCCAAAACTGTAGGAGCGGAAAAAACCTGACACGACTTATTCAAACGCCTCCTCGAAATACAAGTCTCCTGAACTCTTTCTATTTTTGCATACCTTCAGTGGATGTGACTCTGCAAGGAAAAATGAAATTACTTGCTATAGTCAATATCATTTTTTTAACATTCAAGCCAAAATCTAAATGATTAAATTAAATTAATTCAATCTTGCTAGATTACGTCCAACCCAAGATACTGCACGAAGTTACTCCCTGCGGACATACCACCAGGTAAAAATAACATTCATAAATATTACTTCTTTAATATTACAACTTTCACTATACCTTTTAGGTGCAGAAGTGGCTGGGTGTGGAAAAGAATCCTGTTGATTGAGGCTGGGTGCGCACGTCCTAAGGCCTCACTCCCAAAATAATGTCCAGGAATACAGCACCGCAACAACTCTTGCAGTTGACATCATGCAGCTGCAAAAGGGGCTGTAGCAATGCGTGTAGTTTAAAAAAATCTGGATTAAAATGGAGTGGAGAGTCATGCGACAATGCTTCTGATTTATATAAAAATATACACTACCCAGACCTCGAAGAAGAATTGTTAAAAATGCCGAAATATGAAAACATTGCAAAACTTTGAACAGCTGTATCTCGGATAGTATTTGATCTACAGAGTCCCCTCTGATAAGAATCTGTAGCAAATTTAGTGTACTTTTAAAAAATACTAAATTGTTTTTACCACAAAAGTAGGCCTCAGGTGCCAAAATCGACAAAACTGAAAAAAAAAATCTCGCAGCTTTTTGGAACTTTGACCAAGACACGGAGGTCTGCCGTAGTCGTAAACTTGGATTTAATATTAATTTATTATCCTATACAACATATTAAAAAAGCATGATTTGACGTCAGGTAGGATGATGTGTAAAGTTACTCTATTATAATTAAAAATTAAATTAATAGATACTAAAATTTCGGAAAAAATTATTTCATTCTGATTTCAAAGCTTTGGCTGTTTTATATATCAAACATGACAGTTTGTTGTTTGCATATTTTCTTTGCCACGTGACACTAAATTATATTTATTTTATTTTTAATTACTTCGTCTCCGCTGGTATAAAAATTTTTAGAACATTTATAGAACATTTATGCTCATTTAACAAAGTAACAGAGAATTTCTTAAGTTTCCTTTTTTCAGAATCTTCTCAGAGTACCATTGGATTCTACGATTATTATCACACACAAATTTTTAAGTTTCCTTTTAGCATAATTTTCATGTTCGTAAAGTCTTAGCTGAAAGGCCTAGATGGCATGCCTTCATAATATTTACCTCACTCACATGGAATGCTAAAAATACAATTTTGGCCATTTTGAACAATAATTACTGGCACAATTTTCGATAAAACATATCACCAATGTTTGTCAAGTGGCTATCAACAAAGCACAAATATTGTTAATGCCTTTGATTGAGCTCAGAAAAATAAGAAAATATACAATATATTGAAACTTCAATTTGCAGTGTTTCCTCGGGTTCAAACGAATTTCACGTAGATTAGATGATGTATCAAATTTACTTTAAACATAAACATAAATATAAAACAAAAACACATCACGTATAGTAGACAACCTCCAAGTCTAAAGCCAACGCTCCCAGAAGGGGAAAAAAAGCAAAGATACATCCATACCCACCTACATTGTCAGTGACGAGGTTGAGGCTCAAACCCAGTACATGACAGACAATGCGACCAGCATATTCGCTATACAATAAGACAGAGCCGTCTGAGCTATCGTGCCGATTATAAACTGTAAAATGATTGGAAGCTGTAGTCTTGTAGTCACGTGTTGCCGACAACCAATGCCTACTTGAGAAATAGAAATAAAAAAGAGATTGGCTGCATACTTAACTACTTAATCTCAATGGCATCGTATAAAAGTTGGATGTCATATTCGACAAAATGTTGATCAATCAGGCATTCGCATTAGTCTTTGGCATCAAGCCGTATCGAATGGTAGTACGTCGGATGGCTGGCTCTATCGTTCACTAACCGAGGTATAATAAAATAAAACCTATTTCATTTTATTCAGCAGATTTTTTTACATAGGAAATCACTTTTGACGACACTCTCCATTGGTCGAGACTGAAGTTACAAGAATAAAACAAAAAAAAAAATGAAAATAACAAAATTCAAATTCAACCACGAATAACTTTCAAACGAAAAAAGATAAAATTATATATTTTTTTTAGTTTTATAGTACAAACGATTCTCTTTAATTTGATGTATAATTTATTACAGAAATAATAACTTTAACATTAAAAAATTGACGTTGATTTAGATGGTACACAAATTGTCAATTTTTTTGAAAGGTCTAACTCATTGTAACTCGCTTATGTATTGAGCTATTCGAATGTTTTATTCACCAAAAATTGCCAAATTTCATAGACTTCATTTTGTCTCAATTAATGCTGGGTCTAGCTCTGTAAATAAAAGCGGTACAGCCTTTTAAACATAACGAAGCGCGCTACGGCGACGGAGTCGCGAGGCTTCCCCACTCGTTCCCGGTACATCCCGCGTTCACCATAAATCGCGCAAGGCTACAATCAGCGGCCGTAACAAAAACTTTAGAATTATCTTCCTTTATTGTAAGATGATAAAATTAACAAATCAAATTGAATACTATGATATTAGTTGTAATAATCTGCTATATATGGTGTCGTACTACGCGGGTGGTGCATTAATAAAGTGAAAATAATAGGTAGGTATCAGACACAAAAAAAAGTTACAGACCGACAGACCGATAGACAGACAGAAATTTTCTTCGCTCAAACTTGAAATCTCGACGTTTCATGACATTCTAAGCCTATTTGAACAATAAAAATTTTTAAACATTTTTTTGTCGTTACTATACTTCCACTGGATGTTGAAGTAAAATCATGCCAGCTAGTAAAGTTTTTACTTAGTTTCGTATATTTTAATATTTTCCATAAAATGTCAGAGGTAACCACATAATCAAAACAATTATTTGCCATGCTTTCACTAACTCGTAGAGGTTCTGAACGATTAGTTGGATTTTTGTACATAACTATATTTTTGTTTTCATGTACACTGGAAGGGTTAAAATCGGTTAAAATTGGATAGACGATCTAAATATGCTTGTGTAAATAGGCCGTTATTTTTTTTAAATAATACTATTCCTAGTGGGATTTTTACCATCTAGCCTGTCTTCGTTTTGATCAAAATTATCGCTGCGATAAATGTAATTGTTTTCTTCAGAACTTACTGGAGGAACTCCAGGTGGTATAAAAATGTCGTCACCAGTTTTTACTAATACGTGACTAGCTAAAGACGTTAAAAATGTACGTATTTCATCGTAGGAATAACCATAGCCAAAAGAATAAAGCATATCATTAAGTTCTTTTTCTTCTGACGGCACGAAACACATGGAGTGATATGTAAAGGATTAAAAAAATGGCCTAAGCTGATTGTTTTTTTTCCATAAGTATTAATATAAATTCCATTACTATAGAAATAACGTTTAAATCAAATTTGTCTGTCCTGACATATTTAGTATCCACGACATAAATGTTTATAACAGATCTGAATCTTCTTGTTTACATTTATGTTCATTCAGATTAGTAGTCGTGTTTTTTTATAGTTTTAAAACATCCAGCTGTAGCTTCTCTTAAGATACCGGCAGCTTTATCAGGAATTGTCAATTCATTCTCATGAACCAAGATTTCTTCGCCTGATTCACTTGTGACTGACAACAAAAATCTTTTTAGCTTTATTATCACTTGAATGAACTGTTGTTGTATTTTCTTTGTGTTCACAAAACACTTTGTTTGCTTAAATGCTTTTCTAATCTCTTTCTTATATTTCCACTGCTATAATAATCTAATTTTTCTTCCGTCATTTCTTCAAATATATCATTAAGGCGTGTTTTTACAAATATTAGAGTTAAGAATTCTTTTTTGCAAAACAGCAAGATAAACCTCCTTAAATAAAATATTTAACGCTACTTTAAATTCATTTTTTTCTTTCAGTTGTTTAGTTTGTACACATTTAATTTTTTTTTGCTAATATATTTTACATAATAAATTTTATGATAATTTCCATTAGCCCAAATAAATCTGAATAAATGTGTAACGTGCCTTGTATTTCTGTATCACAATGCGACACTGCAGCTTTAATATATATTTTTTTCTAGTTTCCGCACCCGTTCCTGTACAAACTGGTACTTAAAAAATTTATTCTTAATTTTTCTGGATTTTCCACAAATCAGACCATGCCATTTTATTTTAAACTGATTTTTTTTCTTTATTATAACTACATGAAGGCTCACTTGCATTTTTTTATCGCGTTACTAATATCAGAGACAATACGTATTATCTTTGCTAATGTTATTTATTACAAAAAGATGTCAGACAAGAATAATGAAATCGGTATCGAAGGGTGTGCAAATAAGTGCCACCACTTTGTTTTATAAAAATTTTAATGAAATTGCATATTTTCTTTCATTTGCACAATTAATAATAGACCTGATGCGAGTAACAGTTGGTTTTTTACCATTAGATTTTTACTGCTTTCAGCAGTTTCGTAAAACAAACATGTAGTTTTTCTGCATTGATAAAAATGAATCTACAATATACATAAACTGTAATAGCCTACATGTAAGTAAAATAGTATATACTTATTAATATTTATCCAGACAATAATGAGGCCAGCAGCCGATACGTTTCTTGATGGGCCGAGAAATTAGCGGGGGCGGGAAAGGAAGCCTCGCGTCTTCGTCGCCGTACTGTGCTTCGTTGTGTAGCGCTTTTAGTTAAAAAATTAGATCCAGCATTAATCGAGACAAAATGAAGCCTATTAAATTTGTCAGTTTATGGTGAAAGAAAAAATTGAATACCTCGTTATATAAGCGAGTTATGGCGAGTTAAGAATTAGAAAAATGTTGCTGATTTGTGTATCTTTTTGAATTTTGCTAGTTTTTTATGTTAACTTTTTAATTATTGCAATAAATTATACTTCAAATTAAAAACCAATGTTTATTTGTCAAAACCAAAAAAAAATTTTATTTTTATCTGTTTTAGTTCTAAAGTTATATTTGATTAAATCTTAAATTTCTAAATTTCTTTTTTTTTTAGTTTTTTTCTTATATCTTCGGTCTCGACCAATGGAGAGTGTCATCAATTTTGATTTCCTATGTAAAATAACATGCTTTAATAAGTAGTGAAGGTCCCATCTGGTTATACTTCAGTATTGGGTAGGTCAAGAAAGAGAAGGCTTTTCGCGCTCTGCCCGACGGGCTATGGGATTACAAGAGAAATACCGAGAGAATATACATGCCTCTTGACTCGTAGGGGTAGTGCAGGTGTGGGTGCAGAGCGATATCGTTTTTGCATGCCCTCTTCGATAGACGGAAAATCGTTCGTGAATGTTGGAAAGCCACGTCATCCCTTTTTCCCACCATTCGAAATTTCCCTCTGTATATTAAAATCATCAAAACCATCCAAAACAAGCTTCTCCGACTGACCAATAAACTCTCACTAGGATTTCCCATAATAAACCGCTGCCCAAGGAATCACTACTTACTACTTCGCATCCAGATTTTCTACCCAAGTATCTCACAATGAAAGAAAATTTAGAAAAACAAATCTTTTAAGAATTATATGAATATTAGCGTGGCGGCTTAGCTCGCAAACCAAGTGAACCTTGTGCCGTTTTGTCCCATCTTGTCCCATCTTTCCCTAATTACCCTTAATTACCCGTTAATTACCCTTAATTATCTTCATAATTACCCACCAAGTACCCCCACTAATTATCTGTTAATTACCCCCAAACTCCGCTCCTCGTGACGTCACAAAACGTGTGGAGAGAGGAGGCCTAGGACCTTCTATAGTACCCTACTCTGGTGAAAAAATTTCCCATACTTTCGAGAAAAATTTGGCGTACTTTCGTAAATATATTTGCCTCTTTATGAAATCAGGCAAGTAAGAGTCCATAATTATTTTATATAAGCCCATATTTTTAAAATTTCCATCCGATTACTAGTACAAGATATGTTAAGCAGATAAGTTGAAAATCGCGAAAGCGTGTCAAAAAGTGCATATAACTTTTGACGCACAATGAATTTGTGGGCGCAAATATTTTTTTCGTAATCAGGAGGTCATAATACATAAAAACCAATAATAAAATTTCAGTCGCCGAAAAAATTAAATTAAATCGATTCGACTGTACTGATATTAACAACAAAAGTTGCTCACATAACCGCAGTAACTTTTTTTTCATACATTTTTGGCAAGTTGACACCCGTCAGCAACCTACTTATCCTTTACCGACCTGTCAGCAACTTCACATTTTGATTACGTAATTCTCAAGGTCTTATTCTATAAATTTTTCAGCGTAACCGCGATGATTTTTGTTAAAAAAAAGTCAACTTTCATCTCTCTCACCCGTGCCCCTCCCCGCTCGAGCTGTCAACAAATTCCCAAATCAGAATCCTCCCTTAGTGTACGACGTATTGTTACGGAAAATTTTCATGACCAGAATCATATCAAAATTTCGTGCCCAACTCTTAGACTATTAGGGCCAGTTGTACGAACTAAGTTGAGCCAAGCTCAGTTTAAACCAAGATCACAAGCCAAGGTTACGATTGTTACTATAATCATAACCATGGATTTTGAACTTGGATCAAGCTGAACTTGGCTCAACTTAGTTCGTACAACTGGCCCTTAATATAATAAACCTATTCAGAGTAATTGTGCGCACAAAAAAAGTTACAGGCAGACAGACAGAATCCAACTACTACTACTACTACTACTAATACTACTAAGTGGGTGTGGAAGTAAAATACAAGAAACGGTTGTTGTGTTTAAAAAATTGCTTCTTAGCTGCAGTGAAACGAAATTAATTTATGATATCAAGTTTTTAATTTAAATCCGTGTAGTAATTTTCGAAACTTTTATTATGCGTAATGAAAAGTTCAAAGTAAAAGGTGCTGTTGTATTCCGAAAGTTCCAACTTTTCCATGATTGATTCTCCTGCCGTCAATTTGAATTAAGGAATCACTTATCGTTTCTGTTCTCATGCCCAAACTTAACTAAGTTATACTACTGTTTCACAGATTTATTTGTAGCACATCTTGGACTTAAGTGATTTAATTAACTTTAATGAAATATTTAATGTATTCTACTCGACTTCGGTGTACTTCCCATTTTACTTTTATTCTCAAATTTCTTAACTATACAATAGATAAATCGATAATAGGATGTACATTATTATGTAATAAATTCAATTACAATTGAATCAAATTTCAATTATACAAAAATAAAATTGAACAAAAATGTGTCTTAGAAATGTTGAAGTTAAAATACTGATACTGCGTAATATGATTTTATTATTATACCTATTTGATTTAATCACGGAAGGAACTTTTTTTTTACACAGTTGTAAAGAAAATTAAAATACTTTTATAGCGAGGTACTCGACCCCTACCAACATTTAAAATTGTTGAAGGGGTTGAATTTATTATAGTATACGCCCCCTCCAAAACATAATCGACCTGTTTTAATATTTTCATAAAAAAAATAGAATAGGAAAAGAGGGTGTGGAAAATTTTAAATGGCTCACCCTGTATATAACAAACTATGAGATTTAAAGCATCTTATGTGAAAATAACACACTGTAAAGCGTATAACCTATCATTCAGAGAATTCCTGCGAGGTTAGGTCTTCGCATCCAGGTACCTATAATAAATAAGCTTTACGTTAAGCGTGTGAGGAGGGACCCTAAGATATCCATTACTGCGACAGTTAAAGTTACTTTTATGGGTCACGGAATGTCGTTAAATCCTCTTACGACACTCCCACACTTATCTTCTCCTATCAAAGAAATTGTCTAAAGATGGTGAAACTGTATGTAGGTATCAGTTAATATGGTGTGTTTAGCAATAATAGTCTTGCATAAACTAAGGAAACAGTTTCTGACCGAAGACATTTTCTCCGAAGAAAAACTTATTAGGAAAATAAATAAATTTTTTAAAACAAGAACGTTATTTTTTTCTACCAGAGCAAAGCAATAATTTAATAAATCCGTTTTTTTATTGCATTTGCGGAAAATTTCTACGGAACCTTTCTCAGAAAGAATTTAGTACTTTATATTGATCAATTTATCGAAAAAATAATAATTCGTCCTCTGAAAGATTTGAGGAAGAATTTAAGGGAGTAAATAGTCGTTTATGTATAGAAAATTATGGGTGTCAGTTTGAACGTCTCATCGTTGTCAATTTTATATTATCCAATCTAATGCTGAACTAAATGATAATTTTGCATTCTATTTTTATTAAATTTCTTATTTCATCGTTATTTATTAATGACCATTATTATTATTGTTACTATTGTTAAGTGTCCTCATTTGTTGTAAAAAAAATAATAAAATCAAAAGTTATGAAGGTATATACAATACTTTCGTAAAGTAGAGGGTAAATTCGGTACAAAATGTACATTTTTTTTGGTAAATCTCTTGGACATGTTAAAAGGTT
The DNA here is from genome assembly GCA_936432065.2 of Rutpela maculata. NCBI lineage: Eukaryota > Metazoa > Arthropoda > Insecta > Coleoptera > Cerambycidae > Rutpela > Rutpela maculata. The sequence continues at coordinate 246,354,998 of OW386285.2, forward strand.
TATATTGAATGTCATCTTCGGATATATTTTTTAATTTTTGGGCAAATTTCCTCAAAGCTGTGACATAATAAATATTGATCCTTAAGTTTCAACCCTTATTTTTTATACAGAATCTAAAAGAGCGCATTTTTTTACATACAATGCGGTAAATATCGGTGTAGGGTGCATAAGAATATTTTTAAGAAAAACTATCTCGAAAAAATACTAACTTTACGAGATATGAAGAAATTTCAGAAAACTGAATTAAAGGTTCAAATAGTACTCCACTCGCAGCCTGACAATGATGGTCAAGACGGCTAATAATCTCTTTTTGAACGTTGTCGATAATTTCTAGTGATACGCGAAATAAATTTTGACGTATTATTTCCTTTAAATATTCCATATTCACAAGGCCATTCACGTATACTTTTCTATTAAGATATCTCCATAGAAAGTAATCAAGGGACATCGGATCTGGCCGGTCAGTGGCTTTGGAAATGGTAATACTTTATTTAAATAGTCTCGAATAAGGGCTGCGTAATGGGGACGTGTTTCATCTTGTTAAAATTTCTCGAAAGATCAGATTCTTCTGGATCTGAAAACAAAGTTACCAGTGAGGAGAGAGAGCGTCCTGAGTGAAATACAAATACCTCGCGCCGGTTAAGGTTTTGTCAAAGAAATAGGAACTCAGAATTCTTCCATCAACTATCCCACACCTCATTCAATTTTTGAGAGTTTTGAGTATGATACTTCATCATCCAGTGGGGATTTTCTGCAACCCATTAACGAAAATGTTGCCTATTGTCGCGGCCATTTAAATCAAAGTTATTATCATTATTGCATAGTTCTTACAGTTGTTCCCAGAATTTATTTTGGCCATAAAAATCATCTTCAGACAGTTCATAAACGAGGCATATCTTATAACGATGCTATTTTTCTTCCTTGAGTGTTTTTTAGTCTATTACGGGGTATATTTGAGTCGAATATTATTAAAATAATTTACTAGTTTATCCATTAAAATGTACTCATTTCGAGCCTTTAAAATAATTTGATATAAAATTAGATATCACAGGATAACAATTAAATAGAAAATATTCTAAGAGATAGACAGATCATACACTCCAATCCAAAGAATTAATAAATCTATATATCTATCTAATGTCTAGGATTGAACCATAACAAACAAAATTGTTTGCCCAAGAGACAAAGCACTTTAAGTGTAATAAATTGTACGGTTTAAAGTGTGAAGAGAACGTGGGTTGAAGTTTATGTAGTGAAGAATTTTTCAATTGCCAGCCTATGTGTAAAATTTCACATCGATATTAGGAAAATCTGTGCTAGCTTTCTCGATTGCTCTTTTATTTCACGTATCATTTGATTTTTGAATAAAAACACAAAAATTTAGTTGGGGCGTCATTTGCCTTACCACAAAACCACAGGTCTTCTGGTGATTTCTTCCTGTTTTTCTCAATTGACCTTATGGTACCGTTGTTAGCTGAGAGACAAAACAGTCACTGGGAGCCTGTGAGGTCCATGAAAGCGTTAGACTGCACCGGTGTTTATCTTTTTTGTTTGTTACGTTATTACAGATTTCCCTAAGTCTATTTTTGCGTGAGCTTGAACGAAAAGATAGCCACTGTTGTAGTTAGAGTCTTTTGATGTTTGCTGTTTCTGTACAGAACAACCAGCGACCTTGGTCTATATTTTGTGTCAAGCATACCTTTTGGGAACGTCGTTAGCCGAGAACCAAGATATCCAAAATTGCTCGACTGTTGCATTTGAAACCTTGCACGATATAAACAGTACACTTCTTTAAAATGCTCACTCTCTATGAGAATGTCTCCGAATCCGACGGAAACCCTTTGAGAAATCTAGCCGTATACCAAACAATAAGTATAAATTTACTTATTATTTTCAAAAATAAACAATATAGTAAATTAATTTACTTAGCGTTAGCTGAAAACTCTATTTTTATTAAAAATACGACTCTGTATCTTCGAAGTCGATAGGAAGTTAGTTTAATTTTTTGTTCCATTGCGGTACCTTGATAATAGAGCTTACTTATTTGAAATTATTCTATTTTGTTTTTCTGTACTGAAAACTAATCATATTCAAAATTAATTCACTATTTAATTTGCCAACTGTTTTATTTGTTTAATTAATTTGACGTTTTCTTAGGTTTATAATGTTATTACACCGATTGTTATTCTAATCTGAGTACTACTCAGCTTAGTTATGCAAATGCAATTTATGATAGCCGCGAGTGGTTGACTTAAGATTATGTAGTTTTTTACCTTTTGCAGGAATCTGCATTAATGGGTTCTTAATTGCCATCTCTGTGATTGCAACTGATAAATTAACTCCTATATAAAAAAGTCTATTTGACAGTCAAATTTTTGTCACTTTGACAGCGATAAGAAAGGTGCATCGTTTTCCATTACCGATAAAAATGCCTCTTCTTCAAAATCAGAGTACATCTAGTAGTCGCAAGTTACTATGAAATCTGTACTGTCAGCTATAATTTACGAATATTCGACATGCAGAAACTAGAGAAGAGAATATTGAAATCAGTACACCAAACCAAACAATTTATAACGACTGTGTTTTAATAACTGTTGCTTCAAATAATAATTGTATAAATAAAGATAATCATTGTTGTTCATTCAAATATTCTGTTGTTAATTTATCTTGCCAAAAAACACTCGAGCTTTTCTTTTATGGATAAATTTCTTTTCAACTCAAAATTTTGCTCGAAAAACTGACATTTGACAAAATCGCTCGACCTCCGGTCTCGCGATTTTTTCATGCCAGTTTTTCTAATAAAATTACTGATTGGCAAAATGATTTCGTTACAAAGAGAAATTTATCCGATAAAAAAAAGCTCTTATGATTTTACTGTTGATAAATATTTATTACCTACATGCGATAAGATTTGAACACAGCTCCGTTTGTTGTCAGTTATATTTTGGAATATTTTCGTAGCGTTTCTTACTCATCCATACATAAGTTGCAATTGTATACAAAGAATTATCGAAACACCGAGGCTAATTGGCCCCCCAATCGGGATTCTTATTGGGTTAAAAAGACTCTTTCATCATATACAATTGAATACAACAATGAATAACTTACCTTACAGCCCTTTTACGCAATATAACATCATTTTCAAAGGACAAATTTCATAGTATTACATTTTTTACTCCAATATTACGTGTATGAAAAAAGAAATATTAATCTGACATCTAATATCGTTACTCCCTGCTACATAATTTGATTCTGCAAATTTTACATATTTGAAGGAAACCCGTTATCAGAATGAAACACTCGCGTTATTTGAGATAATATGAAAACGCGAAGAAGCAATAAAAGAAAATTCATTCATGTATTCTATTTCTTATATTGTCTGGGACATTTTAATTCAGAAAGGTATTTGTTACTCGCTTAAGAAGGGCCATTTATGGAAATATATTAGGTGGCAAGAGAATAAAAAAGTCAAGTTGAGGATGTAAACAGAAACTTCTGCTAAGTTGACCTCTACTTCAGTTAACTTAATATTCAAAAGAAAAACAAGCCATGCTTTTACGCATAGAGATATAATTTTGGTAAATTTTGCATAAAGTTGTGAAACAAAGTCTTGTTGCATTCTTTTAAAACAATTGTAAAGTTTCTAAACGAAACAATATACAATAATTTTTAAGTTACTGCCTTAGGACTAGCTTATCGACGACTTGGTCATTTTATTGTCGAGGGGCCATAATCCGTGGATGATTGACCATTCTTGCCGATAACAAGGCTTCCTAATTTAATATAAAACCCTCTTCAGCATGAACTGTAGATGCTTTACAAATGATTTACAAAATTGACAAAAAATTATACAATTTGTGGATTTTACAGTCCGAATCTATTTCAAAATTTCACATAAATTGTAGATACTAATTAAATCTGCTCAAACATTTGCTTCATAAGTGAAGTAAGAAATTTCTATTTTTACTTCCACGTCCAGTGGAAGTATAGTAACGACAAAAAAATTTTTAAAAATTTTTATTGTCCAAATAGGCTTAAAATGTCATGAAACGTCGAGATTTTAAGTTTGAGCGAAAAAAAAATTTCTGCCTGTCTGTCTGTCGGTCTGTCTGTCGGTCTGTCTGTCGGTTTGTCTGTCGGTCTGTCTGTCGGTCTGTCTGTCGGTCTGTCTGTCGGTCTGTCTGTCTGTCTGTAACTTTTTTTTTGTGCGCACGTTTACTCTGGAACCGTTTAAGATATTGACTTGAAATTTGGTACACATATGTACTTTAACGAGATCTAGAACTAGATTATATTTTCATCTTGTTCCGTCGAAGGGTTGGGGGGTAAATTGAGGTAAATTTGGGGTAAATGGGTAAATCAAACAGGTAAGAGTCCATGAAATTGGCATTTAGTATATACAAGAGAAGCTGAGGTCTCAAAAAAATTTTTGGCATTAGCCACCCCCATTACCACCCCCACTTCCTTATTAAAGGGGATGAAAAAAAAAATGTTATTTAGTGCATGTACAGGAACCAGAAACCTACAAAATATTTTTTTACTTCATCCATCCCCCCACTACCACACCCCTATCACCACCCCCACCCCACTACCGATGTGGGGTATCGTTTTATGGGTTTTTGGGGTAGAGGATTTCAAATATTATATTATTAAAGTTCCATAAACAATTATTTTCACATATAAAGTTTTTTCGTTGTGAGTGACTTGGATAGAGAATCTGGATGTGGAAGTAGTGATTCCTTGGGCAGCGGTTTTATCCTAATAGTTCAATCCTGCGTGAGCAGGGTCCTAAGCGATTCATTTAGAAAGTTATTTAGGGTGCTTAGGGAGTAAACATACTGAAAGTCCTGACGTCTAGGAGGTGAGCCGGAGGGGGGGGCACCAAGAAAGTTCTACTTTTGTTTTTTCCGCTTATATCTCGAAAACGGTGCGTCGCAGGGAAAAATTTTCTTATACCAAATGAAAACTCAGGAAATTCTCTACAACTCTCATTTCATATATTTTTTTCGAATGCGCAACCGTTTTCGAGCTACACGCTCCGGAAAAGTGAAAATTTTCGAAAAACAGATTTTTACCTGAAAAATAGAAAATTGTATTTTAAAGATAATAAAAAAAAAAGTAGGACTCCGGTGCTTGTAATTGGCACCAGGGTGTCTCCTACATGTTTCCACCCCCACTCTTGAGGGGCAGCTCATTCCCCAGACACTGCTGCACTTGGTGGTAGGTGCGCCGAGAATACTGTTTAGCTGCTCTCTCAGTTGGTGGGAGGGAGCTGATGTCAGGCATAATATTGCCACTGACCTCATGAACAACTGGAGCGGTACTGGTTGAGGGAAGTCTGTCTTGCTGGTGCCCCATACAATTTGATGAAGGAAATCTTCTCAACCTCTTCAACCTCGCCTTGAGTGGAGGAGGGGGTGTAAAAGATCACTGCCGCTTCCTTGATTATTTCTGACTTAAGTACAATTTTGAGAAGCCCACCTTGCTTTTCCTTAAAGTTGAAGAGGTAGAAATCTGTTTTTCAAAAAATTTCACTTTTCCACAGCGTGTTGCTCGAAAACGGTTGCGAATTAGAAAAAAGTATATAAAGTTAAAGTTGTAGAGAATTTCATGAGCTTTCATTTTTTTCAGAACATTTTTCCCTACGACCCACCATTTTAGAGATATAAGGGAAAAAGCAAAAGTGGGACTTTCTTTGTGCCCCCCCTCCGGCTCACCTACTAGACGTCAGGACTTTCAGTATGTTCGCTCCCTAAACACTCTGAACAACTTTCTAAAGTAATCGCTTAGGTTCCTGCTCACGCACTCTACACCACCCTTTAGGTCATTCGTTGACTGGGCTATAAATTGCAAAGAATTCAATGTATGTGATTTGTAAAAAAATGTCATATTATAGTGTTAATGCAAAATCTGGTAAACATCATTACTCCAAAAATATGTTATTTATTTGCACAAATTGATCATTTCACTTTAACACTTATTTGGAGCGTATTTTCTTACAGACGGTATAAAGCGTTACCCACAGTTTTCTCCGTGCAGCCTCTACCTCTTGTGGTAAAAGTTCGAATTCGGTATGAAGGCTTAAGAAATACGATAGTTTGGCACTGTTATTATGTGGATTGCTAGTAGCATGAAGCAAATAAATAAACGTTTTAATTCGCTGGCTATGGAAAAAGTAAGTGGCAAAAATTCTTGAATAACAATTATTTTGTTGAGATATAAAAATACCTAGCGCTTTCAATTTCAACTTGTGGATAAAAATCAATGGTTTTCTCTTATGTAAAAGGTTAAATAATATTAGCTTCTTAATTTTTTCCTTTATCGTTTTATTTTAGTTCATTGTTTTTTCCTTGTTCTATGTTTTGTTAAAGTAGTGTTTTTGGCTGTTCATCTTCTTAAGATCAAAATGTTTGGAGTTTAATTCTGGCATGGTATGGCGAATATGACGGTCACACTGTCTCGCATGTACTGGGTTCAAGATCCAGCCCCGCCAATGACAATGTCTTAAGTATAGGTGTAAGTCTGCGTTTTTCCAAATATATGATCCTTCTTCGGACAGTCTTGAGCATGAGAATTGGGGTTGTCCACTAGGGCGGTCCTTATTTATACTTGAGGAAAAAAATATTTTCGAATTTAGTTTAGGCCACCTCCCACAACGGTTTCAATTGCTAAAAAAATAATGTGGGTGAAATCTGAGCGAAATCGGATACGGGGAAAACGTGCCACCCACACTAGATTTAATATTCCTTGAAATTCCCCACATTGTTATATTTGGTTTTTCTAAGTAAACAATAGGTATAACTGACACCCTGAAGATAATTTATAATAGTATAGGAAGAGAAAAGCGAATTATTTGATAAAACTGCTTAGGGTTTTTTGTTATTATTATTTCAATGTTATATGAGTTTAATGCATTTATTTCATCTTAGAGCAAATCGTCCAAATGACGACGTCTTCAAGCAGCAGTGAAAGTCCTCGTGCTTCGAGTTCAACACAAGAAACTCAAGATGATGCTTCAAAATATATGACGCAATCGAAACCTGAACCTGGGCCATCGCAACCCAAGAAGAAGAGAGCACGCCGTGAAATAATCACCCCAAAATTGGTTGCAGTGTTCGATAAATGTAGAATTAGTAATGGAGACGCGGTTCATATTTTATCCGCGGCTGTGGAGGCCTTTGGGCAAGATGTGCAAAATTTAGTAATAAACATATCCTCTATTCGCCACTGTAGAGAAAAACTGCGTAAAAAGCGAGCTGGCATTCTTAAAACTCAATTCAAACAATCTGAATTACAAGCGGTTGTGGTCCATTGGGATGGAAAAATGCTTCCCGCAATGACGGGTAAGGAGACTGTTCATAGACTTCCTGTTATTGTTACGAGTGGAGATTCTGAGCAAATACTCGAAGTACCTGCATTACAAGCTGGAACCGGAAAGGAGCAGGCATCCGCTGTTTATGAGATGCTTGATGATTAGGGCCTTTTAAAAACTGTTAAGGCGCTATGCTTCAACACAATTGCGTCAAATACAGGACGATTAAAAGGAACCTGCATTTTATTGGAGCAGCTTATGGATAGGGAACTTTTGTACCTCCCTTGTAGACGCCATATCTACGAGCTAGTTCTCAGAGGAGACTTCGAAGAAAAAATGGGTAAAACCACAGGTCCGACTGTCCAAATCTTTAAATGCTTTCAACAGTATAGGGCTAAGATTAACAAACATTATTTTAAGTCCGGATTTTAAGACGGATATGTTCTTTCATTTTTAGATGATACAAAAGAGGTAGTCACATTTGTGACATCTGCTCTAGAAAATCCACAAAAGCAGCCTCGAGAAGATTATAGAGAATTTTTGGAGTTGTCCTTAATATTCTTGGGTGAAATTCCTCCTTGTGGAATATCTTTTCGGATTCCTGGGGCCATTCACCACGCGAGATGGATGGCAAATGCTATTTATTGCTTAAAGATTTTCTTGTTCCGCGATGAATTCCCATTGACAGATGAAGTGAGAAGAGGTCTTTCAGATATATGTATTTTTGTCGTGAAAGTTTATATTCAAGCCTGGTTTTGCGCGCCACTTGCCACCGATCCCGAGATATCCAATGTTGCGTTGAAAAAATTTCATTAGCATTTATGGTACCTAGAAGCAGTTGCCTTCGCATTCTTCGATTTAAAACCACATTGGATGTGGAAGAAGAATCATCGGATGTGGAAGAAAAGCCATTAGATATAGAAGAAGAATCATTATATGGTAAAAGTATCAAGCGAATAGAGATAGGGGAAAATGAAATTCCAAAGTTTGTGGAGATCACATTTATTGAAAATTTTGTTACTATGGAAACCCGAAAGTTTTTCAAACGATTTCACATAAATGATAACTTTCTTGAAACTTGGTCTAAAAACGATAGTTTTAACAAAGGGTTGGATATTGTTAAAAAAATCAAAGTTGTTAATGATACAGCAGAGCGGGGTGTTAAGTTATTGACAGATTACAATAATGTAATAACAAAAGATGAGGAACAAAAACAATTCGTCTTGCAAGTTGTAAAAGATTACAGAACTCGATTTTCCGATTTTAAAAAGGAGACCTTATCCCAAAAATTATAATCAAATTAATGACTTTTCATAAATAAAATGTATATTATTTATTTTCAGTCACTACTAACTCGATTGTCAGTAGCAAACTTTGAAAAAATAAATATCGAAATTTATTAGAATTTATTTGAATCTCCCAGAAACAAGTGTTGGGTGGCACGTTTTCTCGTTATCCGATTGAGTTCAGATTTTGCACAGAACATTTTTTTAAGTATTGAAACCAATCTAGGGGGTGACCTGCAAAAAAACATAAAGTCGAAAAATAAGGACCGCCCTATTGTCCACTATATGTGGTGTGTTTTTGTTTAAAAATGGTTATTTTAAACAATTTTGCAGTGGATTATTATTTAAATGTTTACAACAGTAATTAGTAGATGCACCTACGGCTTCTCTGTAAACTATCCTACATTGATGCGTTTTTATATTAGCGAGCGGTTAAAATAAAATATTATTAGGTTTTTAAATTTTTTTCGTTTTATCTCTTAATTGTGAAATACTCTCTCTCTAATCTCTAATCTCTTAGGGAAATCAAACGCACTATTTACAAAAATATACGTTATGAAGAAATATTGCAAACTGCCATATTTCAGTGTGAGATAAAATATATGTAAAATTTAGGAATAACCTCATATGTAATGATAATGTTTCTATATGTAATTTTATTAAAAGTGTCATCTTCAGTTTATACTTACTCTTACCTCCAAGGGATGGAAGACATCCCTAAATTTAGATAGTTAATATCTGAAAAAGTATTGTTGATTTATTTTTCACGATATTTATGTTTATGGAGATGATTACGAATCTAAAGTCAAAATTTAAAAGATAAAATGCGGATATAATTCGATAATTACTTTATATTTCTTTATTTGGAAATGTGTTTTTGAAAATAATTTTAGTAAGTTTTGTTAATAATTCATAGTAGTTCTTTGGGGGTTATTGTAAGTGTAATATTATATATAAAAAGTAAACGAGGGAACAATACAGTTGAATCCGGCTCTGCGGTCTGCACCCCTTGCCTCTCAACAACACCGCCTAGATAGACGATACGTCGATCACTATTGCGATTGCAACATCTATACTTCAAATGAGCAAAAGCTCCATCTACATCTACCTTGCGAAAATACCTGCAGAAGACAGGCTTCAATATTAGTATTAATGATAATCACGCGGCGACTATTCGACTATTCTAGTATATCGATACGAGAAGTTAAAAGCAACGTTTGATATGCTTGGATAGCTGACCTATTGGTAAATACATCGAACTTGCCCAAGCTTCTAGCATATACGCAGAAATTATGGAATATTAGGCAAGGATTGCGTAGTGGATATAAAATACTTCACAGTGGATATAAGGCAGTAGGCCCCTATAAGGTGTTAGGCAAGTAAAATATCCTTACTTTTCTTATGCGTGGAGGTTTGGTAAAATTTACAGTTTGAGGGAGCTGGTCTCCTGACGGCGGCGATTGGCTTTAGTCGAAGTAGGCCGCCGTTAAATAGATGGTTGAAAAAAAAAAAGAGAAGATAATCACGTGATCAATGTTAGTTCTGTCATAAATAGAACGAAATAATCGACGAAATAACTATACGTTCAAAACAGAAAACATGCATATTTACGGTTATGTCATGTCAGCCACTACTCTTCTTGCCTTGTTAAACAAGTAATTTTCTCAATTTTAAATTATTATAAAAAATAACGGCGTTGGAATATTAACTGCTTCTATATTTATATAATTTTTTAATAGTTTTAATAACGATGATTTTCTTATATTGTTTGGAAATATTACTTTCCTGTGGTATCTGTTTCGTCTTATTCAAAATAGCCAAATTGTGCATGCAAGCAGTTGTATTTCGATGTCCCTTTGGCGGTTCTTTTTTGTATTATATATTGATTTATTGGCTTGATATGAAAGAATGTTACACTTATTCAATGCTGCTTATATTAAATAGAAAGTCCAGCAGAACTTACTTTTCTCTTATTTCTTTGTATTATGTCGAAAGAAACTTGTGGGTAAATTTAACATAACAATAGAAGCCAGTCAATAATTTATTTTGTGGTGAAATCCAGAAAAGAATTTAAATTTTAAATGAGAATTCATTATTTATTATGTAGCACGTTTTACCATTTTCAATCTTATACTTGTGTGTATTCTAATAGTAAAAATAATAAAGAAACTAGATGTAAACATTATACCCTTCATCGATTTATTTTCGATGTTAAACTCTTCGGAGTTACGAAAAATATGTTAATTTTTAGGTATTGTTAGGTTATTCTTAATTTTGGTTATCTCCTGACGATGCCAGTTTGGCTGGTAAAATTCTCGTTAGTATATTGTAAGCAATATTTTCCCGGCAGACCGAAAATGCTACCAAAGCATTTAGGTCTGCCCTTCCTCGAGCTACACAGCTCATCCTTACCTTACCGATGATCCGGATGACAGGATGTTAATTGGCATTCTGTGTACCGGCAGTCACTCCTTCCAAAAAACACCCAACCGACTGATGACTACCCCCGGGGGGGGGGGGGCAAACTGGCGAAGAAAAGAAGATCAAGACAGAAGAACGCCAGAAAAGGCCTTAGCCAGCAAGGTCCAACGAGCCAGGGAGGTGGGCCGAAATCGTCTGCACAGCTCATGTTTGTGAGTGGGGCCGACGTAAAGTAAGTTCACCCGCCCTGCACGAGACTGGTCCCTGGTCTACAGCGATGTATTTGGGTAAAGGGCAATAGTCCTGCCCGGCCCCAGTCATCCGAGACCGACATCTTTAGCCAAGAATATTGGCGCAATATTTTCATTACTGAACGATTTCTTTAAAAAACAATAAGGTTTTTTCCTCCAACTAACACTAATTTACTGTCCAAGTTGTCATGAGATTTTTTCTTCTTAAATTATATCGTACTTCCTGAAACGTGATAGACGAATAGATAGCCAGGCTAGCGGATGTCTGGGCAGACGGACAAGCGAACACACAGACAGATGGACGAACATTTTAGAGTTGATAAGAATTTAATGACTAACATAATTATATGAAAAAATTACGGTTTTAGTGTGCTAATCAAATATCTAATAAATAAAAAATAAATGCTACTGATAGTTGTCCACCAGAGATAACTTTCAGCTTATAAGGAAAAATGTTTTCGTTCAAGTTGAAATAAGAAATTAAACGTCCAGTACAGAAAAATAATTTAAGTTGGTTTGATCCGATAGTTTGAAAGGTGCTAGTTCATATTCTGGACTTAAACCCTAGAATTTAGTTAAAGGGTATCCCCGGTTAAGATAGGTGAAATGCCGTTAGCTTGGATTTTTAAATAAACCCGGTTAAAGTGTTACTTTGCCTCAAAACTAGGGTTCCACGGTCCACAGGTTCATTGCGTAGCAGGCCCAGCGGTGTATCTTGGAGTGGTAGCAATGCCTACCGCACACTGGTAAATCAATCAATCAACCCATCAATATTCATATTTAACTGCACAAAATAGATACAATGAGTGTAAATTCTATTTTTTTTTGCTTAAAATCATCATAACTCGAGTCAAAAATGAGTTAGGGAGACAAAAAAAAAGCAATATATGCGTCTTTCAAAGGGATAAAAATAACTTTTAGTAATAAAATTACAACATATGGCGCTGTCTATGTAAAACGCAAGAAAAACGAGAAAAAACGAGAAAAATCGAGAAAATCGAATGTTTCAATGTGGCGCATCACTCCAAATGCTCTGGAAAAATTCATGGAACTAGTGTTTTATAATTATTGTAAAAAAATGGCTAAATAAAATTTGGAGTACATAATAATTAAATACACTAAAATCACATTTCTGTATTTTCTGACCATTTATGACCTTGAAAAGAAATTCCCTGAATGTGCTTTCCAATAACCCACCTTCATGGAAAATTTCAGATTATTTTCTTGAGTCTGTCCTTAGAAAAGAAAAATAAAAACAAAAAACAACTTTTTTGCCCCCCACGGGGGGCTAATGAAACTATGAACCGTGGAAATCCTAGTCTTGAAATCAAAGTAACACTTTAACCTGGTTTAGTTAAAAATCCAAGCTTAGGACATTTCACTTATCTTAATCTTTATAGATATATTTTGGGCCAACATGCTTTACTTCTGTGTCAAAGTTTTTGAATTCTTTTTGCATTTCATAAACTTTTCTTGAAGTGCATTTCTTTTTGGGTAATCCAAATGGTTGCAGACTGGATAGTTTGGTAGTACTTCGTTTGCCTTAATCAACAGACACGAGTTTCCTACTAAAAAGGAAAGAGTTCCGGTGTCCCATCAATTGGACGCAGGTAATGGGACGCGCGACAATTAGACGCGTGCAACAATTGGAGGTGGTAAAATAGGACGTGTTACATTGAACACGTTTATTAAAAATAATCGTATTGCATAGCCTTGTCATGATTACAAACAGTGATTGCTGATTATGCGAACAGAAGCATTTTGGACTACTTGCGAGGAATTTCCCAACTGCAAGTTTAAATAAATTATATTTTATAATATCTATGTTATTATATTTTGATAATTTTTTTGGATGATTATTTTCTTATACTAACCATATTTTTAGTGTAACCTATTTTTCATGGTGAGTCTGTTTCTATGTTGTATTTGCAATTATTATTATTATATAGGTTGGGTTAGGTTAGGTTAGAATGTGTATACATGATTTTTTTAAAAAACGCGTCCAATGTTACACGTCCTGTTTTACCGCTTCCAATTGTTGCACGCGTCTAATTGTCGCACGCGTCTAATTGTCGCACGCGTCTAATTGTCGCACGCGTCTAATTGTCGCACGCGTCTAATTGTCGCACGCGTCTAATTGTCGCACGCGTCTAATTGTCGCACGCGTCTAATTGTCGCACGCGTCTAATTGTCGCACGCGTCTAATTGTCGCACGCGTCTAATTGTCGCACGCGTCTAATTGTCACACGCGTCTAATTGTCGCACGAGTCTAATTGTCGCACGCGTCCAATTGACATAGATCCAAAAATTCGGGCAAATTTATGAGATGGTGCATTTCCTGTAGTTATTATGGATATACACCCGATATTCACTTAGGAAAGTTATGAAATTATGTGCGTTAGTTTTTGAATCTAAACAATAATCTGCTTATTTCGTTCCAAGAAATAACAACTGATACCAAGAGTTTCTTTAAAAATGAAACCTCTTATGGCACAAATGGTCTCGATTGTTTTGTTTGTTTTCATTCTTATATGAAAGTTTCAAACATGACATGTCAGCATTGTAATAGCTTCTGTACAACCTATAATTTTGCAATAATAAGCGTAAATTTGCTTCAATTACTGTAAGTGCTGGAATTTGCAGATGTTTCTAGCATTTGGTATCTAAACGTTTCTACATTACCTCTGAAGTAGTTTTATAAATGTGACGATCAAGTAACAATTTAAATACCTACCTTTTAGATTCATTTTTGATTTATCAGTGTTTTATAATATATAAGGCACTGATTAAACCCAAATAAATTTAAAAGGTATTTAAATTGTTACGTGGGTATTCTATGTTTTCGTATTTGCGAAAAGTATAATAATGTGACGTGTTTAATAAGCTTCTTTACTACCCTCCACATATTCATTTGTTTATAATCGGCCTACTACTCTTTATAATTATAATCGTATTTTTCTTTAAAACGTTGAACTAACGTAACTAAGGAGCTGATAGGAAAGAGCTTTGGTGAAACTGTACTCCTCTGTACGCCCAAGAGGAAGCCGTGGTAGACGGCGTGATACCGTCAGACGTGCTGCACAGCAAATGGAGGCCAACTATGATAATTCATGGATCATAAAATGTTTGAAAGGATGTTGTGTGCATAAGAATAGGAAGGAGTAAAGACTAATTTCATACACATTTTTGAAATTAATAATAATTTATATTTCTTATCGATAAGATATTGTCCCTCACAATAGGATGCATCTTTTGCAGCGACCCGCCACAATTTTCCAAAATTGTTACCTTAAACAACAACAAAGTTACAGCAGTAATCCTAATTTCATTTAAACTCGGTATTTCAAAACCGAGAAATAGATTAGCAAAGTTTTGAGTAACGAATATGGAAATAGTTGAAAAGTCATTCATTATTATACTGGTTCATTTACATTTACGGAAAGTTTATGCCTTATGAGTTCAACATTTTCTGAGAGTCGAATAGAAAGTAATTCATAAAACTACTTAGAGCGGTGGGTTACAGCTCCATCGTTTTTCTTTAGTTAAATCCCGTTTCATATTTGTTCTCTTAAATTGAATTGCAGTCAAAATAGAAAAAAGTAATGCTGTTCAAATATCTCCGATATGGAACTTTATTATTTTAGCATTGAATTTTTCAAGATGTTTAGTAAGTAAGTTATTTATTGGTGCATTTTAGAGAAGGTATTTACACACGTCAACATACAATTACATAAGATAAATAATACAGACCAGAGGAAAGTATATCACACGCAGTGGACCGGTATCAAATATGTTATCAGTGTGAAAATTACTATAAGGATGAATCATTGCAATATTTATTTTTGCATAATTACCTAATTTTTTTATTTATAAACTGTAGAGAATAATTACGCTTTAATACTTCTGAAAAATGGAAGATTTCCCAATCAAATTCTGTAAAAAACACATTAATATATTAAATTTCGGTATCGAGAGAAGGGCTGATCATGCAACAAAAATTAGTGATATCAAACAATCAAGCTTAATTAAGAAAACCACAAAATTATGAAATAGCCCAGCCTTTATGGTTAAAATTTGCCATAACCATGGAGCCATACGAATTACATTGGTTATTATAATATAATATAATATAATATAATATAATATAATATAATATAATATAATATGATATAATCTATTTATGAAAAAACGAGCATAAAGAACCCCCCACCGAAATTGTGGCTGCATATTCTCCAGACCACGCTGATGAAAAGTTACTAGTCACTGCCCGGTCCTATGAATCGTTTTTGAGTTTCAGACGCAACAAGATTGAAAGGTTTTGGCTAAAAATCAGAATTTATCAATATTTTATGAGTAACTAAGTATGCCTTACATATGTGATCAAAATGAACAGACGGACAGAACACAATCTGGAAATCATGGATAAAATACTTAAGGGGAAAAATGAGGAATACGCAATACTCGAATAAATATCGCACGACACAGTACTATTAAATTAATTGCTATGTTATACAAGAAAAATTGTTTTTACTTATATCAGAAATGAAATTTTGTTCTATCACTGTTAGGAACTTTCTATCTATGTACGAATTGCATAATGCCTCTCTGGTAGAGGTATCAGCAGAGAATTTTTTGTTTCCCTTTTTATATGCGAGAATAAAATTGTTATATAAAATGATTACTGCACTACAGGGTGATTTGTGTTGCCTATATTATTAATTTTTTAACAAAATTCTTAATTCAGAATAAATAAAGAGCGGGGCAAACACAATCTCTGTCAATTTATTTCAGTTTTATTTGAAACACTTGTATTTGGTTTTGGAAAAATTATAATTATTTATACCTAGTTTTGGCAATAAATAAAAATATTTCAACCAAATCATAAACACGACGGCTAACCACTAGCTGATCTTGTGCGAGGCTGGATCCGTGGATGCAGTTTTTATATGAGTCAGAGATAAAACCAATAATTTCACAGGTATTTGCCTAACTAATTTGTTTCGTGATTAAAAAGAGAATAAAAACATAGTTGATAAATAAAAAGGGCGCCATCCATAGTAAAATTGATAACAAACTACCCTCCTTAATCACAAAACCGACTGCTATGGAAAAGCCTGGTAATAAAACAGACACAAACAAATAAATTAAAAAGATGTAAATTTTAAGGTAAATCGAAACAATCGTATTTGGTTTTGGAAAAATTTAAAAAAATTATTTATACCTGGTTTTGGCAATAAATAAAATCGATAGCAATTTAATTCGATACTGAAAGATTTATTTCGACAGCAAAACTCTGCGTTAGGAAAGGAAGAAAAAATACTTACTAGCACAATAAAAGGGCATAGCAGGATAAGCATGTAAACTCTGTCCCCAAACAAAATTTTGTTTGTTATCAACTATTTGAAAATGATTTCCCCAAAATTTAAAGCTTGCAGCCGGCATATTGTTGGTGGGGGTTTTTTGATTTTCGTTTTTTAAAATTTTCTCGGATACCGTAGAACGAAAAAATCCGAAAAAATTTGCAGTTGTTACTTACATCTTGGACTGTTTACCCAATTTTTTTTCATAATTTTTAAATGCAAATTTCGTATGCAAAAACATTTGCAAATTTTTGCACACAATTTTTTGGCACTTTAAGAAAGAAAGCCGCTCTGGATTTTTCATCGTAATTTACTCATTTATCAAGGTCTCTTCTCAATTTTTTTTCATATTTTTAAAAAATTTAGAAGATAGTCAAAAAAACGAAAAACTGCATTACCGACCATTCTCTCATACGCGCCTCACTCTCATTTGGACTCATATGTTTCATTAATAATCCATGTGCTAACTGGAGAATCCTTAGTCCAAAATATAAAGATTTAACCTGAAACACTTAGATAAAATGTGCCTCCTTATTGAGATACAAGGTTTCAAAGTTGTAATTCCTTTTTTTTGCAATATCTCAACTACCTCTTGACCGATCTTCTCCCAATTTGGTAAGAAAACATTTTTTAATAATAATAATAATAATAATAATAATAATAATAATAATAATAATAATAATAATAATAATAATAATAATAATAATAATAATAATAATAATAATAATAATAATAATAATAATAAGAGGGAGCGAATGCGGACCGACAGCCTCCACGCGGTGCTCCCTGGGCAACAGGTAGGGGTGACTCTACCTGGCTGATGTCGGACGTAGGTCTCAAGGACTAACCATCCTGAGGACTCAAGTCTCTGGTTAACGACCACAACAGAGAACGGGCCCCTCACAATAGACCCCAATCGGATGGGGGTCGGAGACACGTGGGAGGGGCCATACCGGACGGTCTCAATGATGACGAACTCGCTATTGCACATGGACGCTTTAGGTGGACGGGGGGACTACGGGATGACCTGCTTATCTGCTATGAGAGCAGCGAACCCGGACGCAGGGGGTACATGGCGCGGTTGCACCGGTTGTGGTGCGATATGCACCCGGAGTACCGTGCCTTCTCTCAACAACACCTGAGAGATCAGGTATCCTTCCTGCGTCGAACAGGCTACGAAAGGGCACCCCGTCAGCAGGAAGAAAGGCCAGCCGCATCTCCACCGCGGCAACTACCTGCTGACCGAGAACATCCCCTAGAGTACACCGACGACACCCTCAGGACAAGGGTTAGCCTTAACACCAGGGTTAACCCAAAGCCACAAGACCTAGCAAGAATGGATTCGTTGCTCAATGATGAGCTTCCAGAAAATGCCACCATATGGCAGATCAACAGTGCCGTGTACGCAGCCGATAGGCAACTCGTTCCCCAGCAACGCCTGGCAAGCGTGTTGGGTAAGGTCGAGAAGACTAAGCGGCGCGTACAGAAAATACAGGCAAAAATTAAATCGGCGAGACAACACGCGTCTCGAATCCAGAGTGTGGTGGAGTACGTAACGGCAGCTAAGCCATTCACGTCGAAAATTCGGCGTATAGTTGCCGGTATAAGACGACAACACCGCACTCTTAATCTGGCAGTGCTGCAAACCATCAAACAACACTGTCTAGATAGGATTCGAGCACTCATGGTCATCAAAAAATCTTTGGTCAGACGAGCACGGGCCATGGAACAAAACCATCTGTTCCAAATAAGTCCCTCTCGTCTGTTCCAAGACCCACCGCGTGTTGTCGAAAATCCGCCGTCTGTTGAAACTGTTGAGGCTTTCTGGAAGGGAATCTATGAGACTACGAGTCCATTCGACAGCGGCACTCCAGCGATAGCACGCTTCGAGGAGCTCTGCAACACTCTGTTGGGCGAGCAAGACGAAGTGTGTCCGGCGATCAGTACCGAGGAGGTTCAACAAGCACTTGTTGGAACTAAGAACTTCGCTGCCCCGGGTCCAGACGGCATTAACAACTGGTGGTGGAAGAAATTCCCTTCCACCCACCGCCATCTGGCCCGAGTTTTCAACTCATGGTTGAACGAGGGGCAGCCGATTCCGGACTGGTTTGCCGAGGGGCGTACTGTACTGATCCCAAAAAAGGGAGATCTGTCCAACCCGAAGAATTATAGACCGATCACCTGCCTCAATTCCTGCTACAAGATATTTACACGTATCGTGTATGCCAGGACATTGAGGTCAGTTGAGCCGGTCTACTGACAGATACACGAACAGCGTGGTGGCAAGAAAGGTGTGGCAGGCTGCAAAGAGAATTGATAGACCGCTGTATTACACAGGATTCTGTGCAATACAAGCGTAATCTATCAATGGCGTGGATTGATTACCGCAAGGCATTTGATACAACATCTCATGCACTATTATTACACTTGCTGCAATGCCTTGTGGTACCTGCCCCACTAGTGAGATGCATCGAACAACTGATGCCACTCTGGAGAACCCGCTTCACCATAACATCTGGTGCTCAGCGGGTATCAACAGAGTTGGTAACTTTTAGGAGAGGAGTTTTCCAGGGTGACTCCCTGAGTCCTCTCCTATTTTGCATCTCACTGCTGCCGTTATCTGTCAGGCTCCGCCAAACCCGCGGATACCAATGTGGCCCACCCAGCAATCGGAGGCATAAGGTCACCCATCTATTTTATATGGATGACCTAAAACTTTATGCCTCCGGAGAGTGCGAACTCCAGAACTCTCTAAGGGTGGTCCAAGAGTATACACGGGCCATTGGCATGGAATTCGGGCTGGACAAGTGTGCAGTCGTCCACCTCAAGAGAGGACGAAGCGGGATATTCCTTGAAGACGCGCAGCTCGCAGACGGAAGCATCCTACGACATCTGGATGCCGGAGAGACCTACACGTACCTGGGTGTGGAACAACATCACATCCAGGACGTCAAACAAATTAAGGATACTCTCCGCGGCAAGTACAGACACCGGCTCCGAAAGATTTGGTCTTCCGAACTTTCGGGGAAGAACAAGGTGTCTGCAACTAATATGCTTTCCGTTCCGATTCTGCTCTACTCCTTCGGAGTAGTTAAGTGGACATTAGATGAGCTGCGCCAATTAGATAGGGATACCCGTAAGATGATGCATCTTCACAGGAGCATCCATCCTAGGTCTTCCGTTCCTCGAGTGTACCTCCCACGCCAACGGGGGGGCCGAGGACTCTTGAGTCTGGAGTGTGCGCATGGCAGAGTAGCACTGGGTGTGGCATGCAACGTCCTTAGGAGCTCGGACCCACTCCTGCGTTTTGTGAGAGATCATGAAACTGCAGGAGTTGGCGCATTTTTATTTAAGGCAGCACGTAAGGCCGCAGATGATCTCGGTCTCATATTCGACTTCAGGCGAGGAGGCCGGCGAGGTCCTGAGCTAGAATCAGTAACTGAGCTTGCGCCAAATCGCCTGACAGCCCAAATTAAAGCTGCCGAACAGAGAAATCTGTTCAGGCAGCACGTCGATAAGCCCATGCACGGTGTATTCTATAACAACATAGAGACACTGGGTTTATCGACAAAGCTGACCTTCGCTTTCTTACGGTCAGCAGGGCTAAAGTCGGAGACTGAGGGATTCATTGTGGCCTGCCAAGATGGTGTTATTAACACCTTGGTCTACCGCAGTCGCGTTATGGGTGTGGAGGTCCCTGACATTACCTGTAGGACCTGCCGTCAGGCGCCGGAGTCGCTCATGCACTTACTATCTGCATGTCCGGTATATGCGACTTCGGCCTACATCCATAGGCATAACGCGGCTCTACGAGTGCTGTACTACTATCTTCGGCACTCGTATGAAGTAGACCAAACACCAGTGCTGCCTTACGTCCCCGGAGAGATCGAGTCCGTTGTCGAGAACGAGAAGTGCCGAATATATTGGAACTACTCGTTTCCGACGGTCAGGCAGATACAAGCAAACAAGCCTGACATAGTCCTCCTCGACCATCAAACCAAGGTGATGTATGTCATGGAATTCTCGGCACCTGCCGAAACAAACATCATCTTGAAGGAGGGGGAAAAACGGGCTAAATACCGAGATCTCCGGTATGAGCTCCGAGCGCTATACCCAGACTACTCGGTCAAGATGGTCGTCCTGATAATCGGTGTACTCGGTGGAATAAGACCTACGCTGCTCTCGGAATTAAAGGCCATACCAGCCTGCCAAAAGTCAGCCGAATGGTTGGCAGGCCAAATGCAGAAGGCAGTTATCCTGGGGTCCCTCCGTTTGCTTAGGGCACATGAGTCTGGAATTTACAGTCACTGACCCTGCGGGATGCGGGGAGTGGCTGTGAATAATTCGCTGGCGCTTCTCTCGTGAGAATGTCGGAGACACGGGAGAACTGTCCAGAATCGCGTGCGCGAAAAAAAAAAAAAAATAATAATAATAATAATAATAATAATAATAATAATAATAATAATAATAATAATAATAATAATAATAATAATAATAATAATAATAATAATAATAATAATAATAATAATAATAATAATAATACTGAATGGGGCAGTGCTGCGAACCACCAAACAGCACTGCCTTGATCGGATACGGATGCTAGTGACTTGTAAAAAGTCACTAGTGAGGCGGGCGAGGGGGCTGGCGGAAAACAATCTATTCCGCAAAAAGCCCTCGCGCCTTTTCGAACCGCCTCAGCGTGTTGTAGAGAATCCGCCGACTGTAGATCAGGTGGAAAACTTCTGGAAAACGCTCTACGGACAGAAGCTCCCACTCAACAGAGACACTCCAGCCCTGGCACACTTTGAAGCCTTTTGCCAAAGGTTTCAACAACCAAACGTGGTGTGCCAACCGATAACCCCAGAAGAGGTTCGAAGAGCTCTTGAGGGCTCTAAGAACTTTGCTGCTCCAGGTCCCGATGGGATAAATAACTTTTGGTGGAAAAAGTTTTCCAGTACCCACCACCATTTGGCCAGAATTTTTAATTCATGGCTAAATGGGGAGCAGCAAATTCCTTCTTGGGTTGTCGAGGGGCGGGCAGTGCTGATCCCGAAGAACGGAGATTTGTCTAACCCAAAAAATTACCGGCCGATAACTTGCTTAAACGCATGCTACAAGTTGTTTACACGCATCTTGTACATGCGGGTGCTCCAAGCAGTTGAACGGGTTTACGAACGGGTATATGAGCAACGAGGGTCAAAGAGAGGTGTCGCTGGCTGCAAGGAGAACCTGCTGATCGACAGATGTATCACGCAGGACTCCGTGCAGTATAAGCGTAACCTCTCTATGGCCTGGATCGACTACCGCAAGGCATTTGATATGACATCCCATGAGCTCATTGTCCACTTGCTCAGATGTCTTGCGGTGCCCGGTCCCGTAGTGAGATGTATCGAAGAACTCATGCCGCTCTGGAGGACTCGCTTTACCATAACATCGGGTAATAGCAGAGTCCAGACAGAGCCGGTATTGTTCAGAAGGGGAGTATTTCAGGGAGATTCCCTAAGCCCCCTTCTGTTTTGCATCTCGCTACTGCCATTATCCGTTTCGCTGCGAAATACCCATGGCTACAACTGCGGTACCCCCGGCGATAGGAGGCATAAGGTCACCCATCTGTTTTACATGGATGACCTTAAACTTTATGCCTCCGGAGAGAGGGATTTACGCCAGTCCCTCAGGGTGGTACAGGAGTACACGCAGGCTGTCGGTATGGAATTTGGGTTGGACAAGTGTGCACTAGTCCACCTCAAGAGAGGACGATGCGGTGACTACGGAGAGGATGCGCAGCTTGTGGACGGAAGCATCTTACATCACCTAGATGCCGGAGAGTCGTACACTTACTTGGGTGTCGAGCAACGCTCCACCCAAGAAGTGAGTGTAGTAAAAAACGCTCTCCGCGGCAAGTATCAGCACCGACTCCGACAGATCTGGTCTTCAGAACTGTCGGGGAAGAACAAGGTGTCTGCTACCAATATGCTTGCTGTTCCGATCCTCCTCTACTCCTTTGGAGTAATTAAATGGAATCAAGAGGAGCTGCGACAACTCGATGTAGGAACCCGAAAAAAGATGCATCTCTATAGGAGTTTGCATCCTAAATCGTCCGTTCCACGGTTATATCTCCCACGACATCGGGGAGGCCGTGGACTCTTGAGTTTGGAGAGTCTCCATAACAGGATGGTTCTGGATGGAGCCTGTAAGGTCATAAGGAGTTCGGATCCCCTCCTCTGCATGGTCCGAGACCATGAAAGTGCAGGAGTAGGAGCCTTTTTGTTTAAGGCAGCGCGCAGAGCCGCCGATGAACTCGGTTTGGTCTTCGACGCTGAGCGGGTTAATCACGACTCTGTCACCGAGTTGGAACCTGCTCGGCAAAAAGCCCAAGTCAAAGCTGCTGAAATTGGTTTATTTCTGCAGCTACACTCGGATAAGCCATTGCACGGAGTCTTCTATAAAAATATAGAAGACCGCGGCTTATCCGAAAGGCTGACCTTTGCTTTCTTAAGGTCAGCCGGGCTAAAGTCTGAGACCGAGGGATTCATAATGGCGTGCCAGGATGGTGTATTCAACACACTCGTCTATCGAAGTCGTGTCATGGGTATAGAGGTTCCTGATGTCAGCTGCAGGACCTGCCACAGGGCGCCGGAGACATTAATGCATTTGCTGTCGGCTTGTCCAGTATATGCAGTCTCGGCCTATATCCAGAGGCACGACGCAGCATTACGAGTGCTTTATTATCACTTAAGGCACTCGTATGGGATAGACGAGACACCAGTGCTGCCTTACGCTCCGGGGGATATTGAGTCCGTTGTGGGGAATGAGAAGTGTCTAATTTATTGGAACTACTCGTTTCCCACCGTCAGGCAAATACAAGCTAATAAGCCTGACATGGTCCTCCTCGACCACCAACTCAAGACAATGTTTGTCGTGGAGTTCTCGGCTCCCGCGGAGAATAACATTGTCTTGAAGGAGGAGGAAAAACGGACGAAATATCGAGATTTGCTCTTCGAGCTCCGCAGGCTTTACCCTGGCCATACTGTTAAGCTAGTGGTCCTGATCATAGGAGCCCTCGGTGGAACGAGACACACGCTGCTTTCAGACCTAAAGATCATACCGGCATGCCGAAATTCGGCAGAGATCTTAGCCGGCAGGATGCAGAAGGCCATTATCCTCGGCTCATTACGTCTACTCAGGGCACACGATTCTCGGACCCAGTAGTCACTCACCCCACGGACGTGGGGAGTGGCTGCCGGTACTACCAGCTCCCCTCTGTGAGTGTCGGAGCCACAGAGTATAAAGGGTGACTGGCTTTTACGGAAAAAAAAAAAAAAAAAAAAAAAAAAAAATAATAATAATAATAATAATAATAATAATAATAATAATAATAATAATAATAATAATAATAATAATAATCGTATGGGATAGACGAGACACCAGTGCTGCCTTACGCTCCGGGGGATATTGAGTCCGTTGTGGGAAATGAGAAGTGTCTAATTTATTGGAACT
The DNA here is from genome assembly GCA_936432065.2 of Rutpela maculata. Classification (NCBI taxonomy): domain Eukaryota; kingdom Metazoa; phylum Arthropoda; class Insecta; order Coleoptera; family Cerambycidae; genus Rutpela; species Rutpela maculata. Next base: position 246,379,125 of record OW386285.2, read on the forward strand.
ACTCTTTTCCCACCGTCAGGCAAATACAAGCCAACAAGCCTGACGTAGTACTCCTCGACCATCAACTCAAGACAATGTTTGTCGTGGAGTTCTCGGCTCCCGCGGAGAACAACATTGTCTTGAAGGAGGAGGAAAAACGGACAAAATATCGAGATCTGCTCTTCGAACTCCGCAGACTGTATCCAGACCATACTGTTAAGATAGTGGTACTGATTATAGGAGCCCTCGGTGGAACGAGACACACACTGCTTTCAGAACTTAAGATCATACCGGCATGCCGAAATTCGGCAGAGGTCTTAGCCGGCAGAATGCAGAAGGCCGTCATCCTCGGTTCATTACGTCTGCTCAGGGCACACGATTCCCAGACCCAGTAGTCACTGGGGAGTGGCTGCCGGTACTACCAGCACCCCTCTGTGAGGGTCGGAGCCACAGAGAAGGGTGACTGGTTTTTAACAAAAAAAAAAAAAAAAAAAAAAAAAAAAAAAAAAATGCTTTATTTCCTTCAGATGAAAGACATTACAGAAATGTTTCATATAGGATACGTCAGTTGCGGTTTCGCCATTATTTTTGTATTATAATAATATATCTAATTTAAGAAAAGAGAATACAATATATTTAATACTGCCTACAAATTTACAATATTTTATTTTATTACACATACAGATTAATAATTATCATTAAAATATTCGTCTAGAATAATATACCTTGGGTAACAGAAGTTTTTATACCTTCGATTTAAATTTATTTATATTCGGTATTTTTTTAATTACATCAGGGAGCTTATTAAAGATCTTAATTGACATCTGGTAGGGGCCTGATATTGTGCTAGTTAGTCTGCAATGTGGTATATATAGTTTATCTTTATTTCGGGTGTCATGCTGATGTATTTCTCGTTGGGTGGGATATTCATTTAGTCTGTTTTTTATATAAGTAGAACATGCTAAGATATATATTGATGTAACTGTCAACAGATTGTATTTTACATTGCATGATTGTCGCCTAGGACCCTGTTCAATTTGTCTAATTATGTTTTTTTGGGCTATGAGCATTGATATTACGCTGGGGGCTCCACCCCAGCATATTATGCCATAGAATAGCATTGTCCATAATATCCTAGTATAGGGTCTTAGCTTCCTAAATAGGAATGACAATGAATTTAAATTTTTGCACAGGGTTTCGGTGTGATTTGTCCAGTTAAGTTTGGCGTCGAAATTAATTCCGGGGCATTTCATATTGGGTACTTGCCTAATTGAGTTTCCATTGCCTGATCTAATGAGCTCACTTTGATTCTCAGTTTTGTTTCGTGGTAAAAAATGTATGAATTGACTTTTGCTGTAGCTTAGTGATTTCTGATTTTTTGATGACCAGGTATTCATGTTATTTGCAAGTTGTTGTGCGTTTTTGATCTCCGTCATGAAATTTGAGTAGTCATCTCCATACAAGACGGGTAGAGTCTTGTCGTGAGATGAGATAAGTGGAAGGTCATTGTTCATTATTAGGAAGAGGGTAGGAGCCAGCAAACTTCCTTGTGAAACTCCTACGTTATTTCGTAGCGATTGTGATTGTGCCCCGTTAGAGAATTTCACTATTTAGTGTCTATTCAAATTAAGAAACAATAATTTATGTATTACATCACGCTAGCCCGTGGAGGACGCCTCATACCTGATGGTGAATATTTGTTCTCTTTTTTTTACGAAACGTAGTGGCACTTTTCACTAGAAAATCTCATGCAGAAGTCATTTCTACATAAAAAAGTGCACTTGATAGAACTTGATAATTCCAATCGTTTTCGAGATCTCAAAAATTCTTTGAAAACAATCCCAATTTGAAAAGGAAAAATTGTATTTATTGAAGTGTGCCTGGTGACGTCTTAGTTCTGTCATTTACGTATAATTTCATTAACTTGAGATTTTGACAGAACTAAGACGTCACCAAATCGTCAATAAATACAATTTTTCCTCTTCAAATTGGGTTTGTTTTCAAAGAATTCTTGAGATCTATACTGAAGTCTTCTCGAAAACGGTTGGAATTATAAAGTTCTATAAAGTGTACCTTTTTTACGTAGAAATGACTCCTGTATGAGATTTTCTAGTCAAAAGTGTCACTACGTTTCGTAAAAAAAAAGAAAAAATATTCATTATCAGGTATATCTCATGAGGCGTCCTCCAAGGGCTAGCTTGATGTAATACATAAACTATTGTTTCTTAGTTTAAAAAATATTTCCTTACCAAATTGGGAGAAGTTAGATCAAGAGGTAATGCAAAAAAAAAATTACTACTTTGACACCCTGTATCTCAGTTAGGAAGCACATTTTATCTAAGTGTTTCAGGTTAAATCTGTATATCTTGGACTAAGGATTCTCCAGTTAGCGTGTGTTCAATTATTAATGAGACACATGAGTCCAAATGATAGTGAGGCGCGTATAAGAAAATGGTCGGTAATGCAGTTTTTCGTTTTTTTGACTATCTTCCACATTTTTTAAAAATATGAAAAAAAATTGAAAGTAGGCCTTGATAAATGAGTAAATTACGATGAAAAATCTAGAGCGGCCTTCTTTCTTAAAGTGCCAAAAAATTGTGTGCAAAGATTTGCAATTTTTTTGCATACGAAATTTGCACTTAAAAATTATGGAAAAAAAGGGTAAATAGTCCAACATAAGTAACAACTGTAAATTTTTTCGGATTTTTTCGTACAACGGTATCTGAGAAAATTTTAAAAACGAAAATCAAAAAATCCCCCACCACTCCTCCAATATGGCGGTTGCAGGCTTGAAATTTTGGGTAAATCATATTTAGAGTGTCCCTTCAAATAGTTGATAACAAGCAAAATTTTGTTTGGGAACAGATTTTACATGCTTATCCTGCCATGCCCTTTAATTATCTTTTTCTTGATGGATTAATTGTGGAGCATTTTTTCAAATGGGAATAACTCCATTTCTTGAGCTATTGACTTTCAAACAATAAGAAATAAATACTATCTATAATTCGTAGGGAAAATGTAGGTTTTATTTCAAAACGGAATAACTGTAAGTGGTGTTTAATTTCAATTTTTGTTTTCTGTCAAATGGGAATAATAATTATTGTGCTTCATGTGTTTCGATTACGTTTGATTTTTTTTTTGTGTAAAATTACTTTGATTTAATGAGTTTTTTTTGCAAAAAAAACATTATGGATGATGAAGGTGACATTATAGTAGGGGAAACACATGGGGAAAACGGGGGCAAACGCCAAAAAGGAAAAATAATCACTAAAAGAAATCAGGCGAAGAAAGTAAGTAGTAATATTTTGTACAAAATTTCCTTCTACTTAAACTAATTTTTTGCCATTTCTTAATAGATATTCTTGCCATTACCCAAGTTAGCCCAGACGACAGAGAACATTATAGTGAAACCCACAAAAATTTGCAAACTGATTAATTTTTTTCTAATGAGTCCATGAAAGTGTATAGAATAATATCCTGAAAAGTTTACATTTCGCTCGGATGCAGAACATAAAAAAAGTGAAGTGAAATTTTTTTTATCCATTTTTTCAAAAGTTTGAAATAAGGCAGGGTTGGAAAAAATAAAAAATACAGATGTATAGACCACGCGTTTCTGAACAAAAAACATCCTAATAAAATTTATCGCTAAAGCCACGGTATTCCTGGAAAAAATAGTGAAATAACTTTGTCACTCTGCGCGGCCAGCGCACTGTTAAATGCATACTATGGAACCTCTAAAAATTCTTAGCTGTTCTATCGAGTAAAATAAAGCTTTTTTCTCTTTCTGATTACACGTTTTAAACATTTTTCTTAGTGAATAGGAGGATAAATAGTGAGTATGGAGGAAAAATATATAATTATTATCAATGCATACACAGACACCACACATAGCCGCTGAATCGCTCGCATGAATTTTTACCTGTCTTTACTCTATTGTATTTATTACAGGTACACCTATCCACATTTCAGCTTTATCCAATGGATTCCTTATACATTTGTTAATGTATTGGAAAAGTTTCAGAATTTATATTCAAAACCGAGTTCAAAACAATCAAAGATATTTTCATAGGTATAAGGATGAGATCGTGTTAATCATATTTTCGGAAAAATGCATACAAGTAAACGATTTTGTGTTCGAATATTCGAAAAATATACATTTTTTCCGAAATAATGATATTTTATTTTTTCCAATGGGTCAATTTCTCGACAAGTTACAGCCTCCAATATACAGTGTGTCTCACTTTTCATCACTACACCCCAATATCTCGGCCATTTGTTGATCGATTTACATCAAATTTGGTATACTTCTTTTGCTTCAGATTGTAATTAAAAAGTTATTTAATTTTTTTTTTTTCGAAATTAAATACGCCTACTATGATAAAAAAAAATGGCAAAAATTAGGAATTTATATTAGCGATTGAGATGGGGTTTTTGTTTTTACAGAATCTTGTTCGGCATGACCTAAAACCCCTGTATACCACATTTCGTTAAAAAATATTTATTCCTCTACAAAAAAATCATATCTAAGATTTCAATAATAATCACCCTACTATTCGAGTTATTTATTGTCGGATATTTACATAACTTGGTAGTGGTGTAATAATGACGCTAATTAAGCATTAGGACACATTTTTTTATCCAAAACACTATTATGAAATGAATATTTGAAAAATGGTGGCTATTTTTCAAAATACTTAGAACTCGGCATACCAATATCTTTGTTAACAGGGAGTGCTTTGGAATGGATTTGACAATTCTTATTATTTCAATTTTATCAGCAATAGTTAATTGTTGTGCAGCCTTGCTCAAGTTTAATTTGACATTCGATGCAATTGTCAAATCTATTCCAGAGCACTCCATGTTAACAAAGATATTCGTATGCTGAGTTCTAAGTATTTTAAAAAATAGCTACAATTATTCAAATATTCATTTCATAATAGTATTTTGGATAAAAAATGTGTCCTAATGCTTAATTAGCGTCTTTATTACACGACTGCCAAGTTATGTAAATAGCCGACAATAAATAACTCGAATAGTAGGGTGTTTATTATTGAAATCTTAGATATGATTTTTTTTTAAAGGAATGAATATTTTTTAACGAAATTTGGTATACAGAGGTTTAGGTCATGCCGAACAATATTCTGTAAAAACAAAAACCCTATCTCAATCGCTAATATAAATTCCCAATTATTGCCAATTTCTTTTGATCATAGTAGACGTAATTAATTTCGAAAAAAAAAATTTTAAACCGCTTTTTAATCACAATCTGAAGCAAAAGAAGTATACCAAATTTGATCTAAATCGATCAACAAATGCCCGAGGCATTGGGGTGTAGTGAGACACACTGTATATATATTTATCAAGAGAAATCATCAAGCAAGGAAATCAAAATGATTTGAGATGTACTTTTTTTTAATTCTCGTTACTACAACTTAAGAAACCATAATAATCATGGAGTGTACATACTTTTCAACAAGTTTTCAATGAAGAAAAATTTTTTTGAAGGGCTTTTATTTTCTTCTATATTGTTTATTGCGACGATTGAGTTCGGGCGTGATAATATATATAAGTATACTTTTCCCATCCATCCTTCGCTTGTATTGTTTAAAACAAAAAAGCATCAGAAAGCTACAATTTCCATCTTCTAAATGAACCAAGATTCATATAGATTGAACAAATTCTGATTTAGTGACATGTAATTCAGTACGTCGGTGTCACAGTCATGCGTATTCAAGCGCGTGCACGCATGGATCTCACTCTGAGTTATAACGTTATACGTGACTATTTTTTTCCGGGAAAACCATGACTTTAACGATAAATTTGGTTAGGACATTTTTTATTAAGAAATACGTGATATGTCCATCTATATTTTTTATTTTTGTCTAGCTGGATTTAATTTGAAAATTTTGAAAAAATGGATGAAAAAAAATTTTTTTTCGGTTTTTTTAGGTTCTGCATCCGAGCGAAATGTAAACTTTTCAGGGTATTGTTTCATACACTTTCACGAACTCATTAAAGAAAGTTTACTTAGTTTGCAAAATTTTGTGGGTAAATATCTTCATCTACTGGGCTAAGTATGGAATAATTTGAAATGCCATGTACCGGTATCAAAGAAACTAGAGGAGGTGACCGATAGAAGCAAATTGAGGAGAATATATCTGCCACCTTGTTTAAATATTGCCAAATTGTGTAAAATGCAGAATGGAAAGGCTGATCAAGACAAAAAGGTGAACCATACATTTTTTTCGAAGGTGTTTAATAACTCTTTCAATATTGGGTTTGGTATACCTGCTACTGCCGTTTGCAGTCTTTGCTGCCGTTTGAGAAATGCAATAAAAGCAGCTCAAACTCAAACAGAGAAACAATTCAATATGATGATGAAGGAAAAACCTGAATGCATCCGTTCTACTTGTTTCGACATGCAACAAGTACAACCCTTACCCAAATTACCCATACAGGAAGCTTTTTATTCTCAACAAATTCCATACTACAATAACTGTTTTGTGGATATACGAGATAATGTACCATATCTGTACTCCTGGATGGAAAATCAAGCAAGAAGGGGGCTTCCGAAATAAATTCCGCTCTACTCCACTACCTTAGAAATGCAAATTATCCAAAAGGCTTCAAATCCATCAGATTGTTCTCTGATGGTTGTGGCGGCCAAAATGAAAATTGTCACGTCATCCATACCCTATCATATTGGCTTAACCGCACCAGCAGCTGTCGATACCAACTTGTTGATATTTTCCGTACGCGGTCATTCCTATTTACCAGTAGACTGAGAATTCGGGCGTATTGAAAAGAATTTGCGTAAACGTAGCACTATTCTGCACAAGGCAGTTTGTGTGAAATTATATGAAGAGCACGGCACTGTAAGCAAACTGGTCGAAGATTACAAACTTTATGACATCAAAACACTTTTGGAAAATATGAGAAAAGCGGTTGGGATCGCAGGAATGGAAATAATTTTCATTTAAAATCCGTAAATAGGAAGACTAATAAAAAGTGTGTGCGATTTAAAATGGAACCCTGTTATAGGAACGATGATTTGTCCAAATCTTACCTTCCTATCTTCAAAAAAGGAAAAGAAAATGAATTCTTACCAACTGAGTGAAGTTAAATTTTACCACAAAATACCACCAAAAAACTTAAAACGTTGAAGCCTTTGCTCGACTCTGAAAAATGCAAATTGGACTGAACTAGAAGAGTACTTCTGGTACAAGGAAATGTTATGTGATAAAAGAGAGATTGCTGAGAATAACGTAGTAGAACTCGAAGAAGCAGAAGTCGATTATGCGAATGCTTGAGCGAGGAGGAAGCTATGTTACTTTAATGTCTTTTTCAGCATTTTACTACCTAAAATTTTCTTGCTAGTTTTTTCCCTAAGTGGCAATTAAGTTTCTTTTGCAGAAAAGTTTGTTTTATTTTTGGTTTTACACTAGTTTTTTAGAAGTTTGTTTTGTATTTTTTTTAAATAAAAATTGTGCAAATAAAGGGTTTAATTTTTTTAAATCAAAAAGGAATAAATCCAAATATAATGAATCAAAAAGAAGAAGATTTGGCGTGTGCATTCAAAAGGGAACAGATCTAAAAAAAAATCCGAAATAGTTATGACCCAGGGACATTTTTGGCATAGATCCTCTTAGTCACCAGCTAATTAGTGAAAATATAAAATTATTGGTTTTAAAGAATTCTAGGGCATAACCAAGCTATAGGTTTTCATAACTTTACTCATTTTCTTCTAAGTATGACTTACTACCATTTGAAATAGGGTGACATGGTGTGTGTCTGTCGATTATCTTGACTAGAGTTCAAGTTACTACTGCCGCTGTAGAGTTGGAAATACTTTTCCAGTCTACGTGGCCCAGAAGAAATAACTTCTGACCCTACTACTGAAATAAAGCTAGATTTTAATTAAAAATGCATTTTAATCTAAGCGGAACGCTACATAATAATTATTACAAAATGTCAACTTTGAGATTATCAAATGCGAGCGAAAAAGCCTACTTTACATGTCTACTGTAGATAAAATAATTTCAATCTATTTGGATGTAATATGCCAAAAAAGTAGTGTAGTCGAAAAAAGTTGGTGTAAATCAATTCACCCACGAGCTTTCGTCAGATCCAGCTCGTACAAAGCACGCACGTTCAGTTATATATCATCATGTTTCGTCGACAAGGTCGGTGGTATATTTGTGATGCAGCTGGAATTCCTCACCAATTAAATAGGATACATGGGGAACGAAATTGGGTAGAGTCATGAAAGCGCAATCGTAAGAAGAGATGCTGATAATGGCCATCTTCCACTTGAAATGAATAATGAAAGTAGACTCTGTTTAAATTGCCGGCGATCAATATATGATGCGATTAGATGTACTATCATGTAAAAGAAATGGTTCTTGTTTGATTTGCAATGCTGTCGGAAACATGCTCAGGCTATCGATAGAGCGTCGCGTGAACATGTTCTTGCAGCGGAAGATATCATAGCTTGTGATCATTATTTTGATGATGAAGGTCTCCTTCCAACATTGTTGCTGGCTGGTTTAAGGTCAGTTGACTCTGTATGGGTAGTTGTACTAAAATCGTCGGTGCACAGCATTTGAATTAATGCACTACGCTATTACTACTTATAATACCCACTCTCGGTCTACTTGAAAGTATATTGTACAACTTGATTGATTTCTTATATAGGTCGGTATAGGTCTGATAAGTCTGCATGGGTCCGATAGCTCTGCATACCTCTTGAGAGGACTTAGCCCATTTTGGTTCGAGAAGCTTTCTTCGCTGCAGAGTCCCTTCTTCCTACTTTCCCCATTTCTTTTCTCTAATCTACGAGGCCTGGCCGTTTGCTTGCCTTTTAGGCATCGTGTTTTCAGTTTCAGGACTTTGTCGTAATGTGCCACCGCTAATTGGAGAAAAAAAAAATCCTCCATGAATTTTCTGTTCATAGAGGAGGTCGACAATTAGGATGGAATTTTTGCTAACACCGTCCAAAGGTTTGTGCTTAGACCTGTTACTCATCTGTAATCTGGTGAGTATTCCATCGGCCTCTAGACTTTGGTTTTCTCATTGGAAACATATATGGTGTAGTCATACTATAGTTTTAATCATATTCAGGTCATTCCAATATGGTTGGTGAAATGCGTGTCGAGTGATAGTATTCTAGTATAGTGCTCAAGTGTTTTGGTGTTTCCGAAAACGATTTCAGAGAACATTTACTTACTAAGTTTCCAAAATTTACAATCCTGTACCATCCAAGTTTAAAAGCAAATCCTTAAACACATTTAAATGTCTTATCTTAACCTTTAAAAAATCTCTTTACACAAATAGAGTTCTGGTTAAAAGAAAATAAAAACAACAATTTAAAATTAATATAACTGGTACTCTGTTTTTTATTGCTTTGCTATATAACTATAGATTATTCATTATCTTCTACATGTGTCTATTTTATGGGTTATTTAGAACTTAGTTTATTATATGTATGTTATGTTTAAGATAAAATAAAGTGGTAGCGTCATTTACTTAAATCTGAACTTTGACGTGTTTCATTAGGTTGTGCCAAATGGTTGTCTGCATTATATTTATACATCATCATTATACACATTTATACATTTCATTACTATTATTATTATCATCAGTATTTCGGTGAGTGTAAAAATATGGAGAGGAGTTTTCCGATTTTTCTTTAAGATACTCCAATTGTAAATGTCTTCAGCGTAGTCAAGACCTGCTGTGTGCCTATTAATGTAACATATTTTGTACGAGAACTATGAAATATAGCTTTGAACTAGATTTTTGATTGTGTAATGATAAAACGATAAGCATATTCTCAATTTACTTAATGCTTTATACCTTGAATATCTATATATTCTGATAAAAACTACTTTGGTTGTTATGTTTTCTAGATATGGGCCCGAACACATTTGTTGTGAATTATATAGTTATTTACAGTAATACCACAATTCTCGAAGAAATACGTCTCCCAAAAATGACTTTCCAGCGTCATATTCGCCCGAAATTTATCTTTGTTTGGCCATATAAATCGGAGAGAGAGAACAGTGAATGGATCAGGGAAAATCAGATGCCAAGCAGGAGGACGATGTCCTACAAAATGTTGAGTTGACGTCACCAAGGAATTTATGGAAAGAACTTTGATGAGGCCGTACTCCTAATAGGTAACCACGACGGATGGCGAGACGTTCCATGCAACAGAGAGAGGCCATCTTAAATAATACACAACATGTGTATCAATACGTTTTGAGTGAGAATAAGGAAAAGGTTTACAAATTTTTGTTTCTATTGTAATTTTCACGAGGTACAACTCTTCAGGAAAGCATTTTAATATAACACCATTTGCACTTAATCATCCTGACGCAAGAGATCACCATTCAGATTTTTTTTAAATTAAACAGGAACCTTGTATATACTCTTCATTTAATGCCAAAATATCTCTCGAATTACTAAGATCTGCTGAACAAAGGGGCGCGGTAATAGAATGAGCATAACTGTGTGTACTGTACACAAATTAAACTATTTATTTCTCGTTAATAGCATACTATGAATTAAATTGTTTGGAAACCCTTATACAAATTCAAGTTAAGTAAATTTAACGGGATTGTACAGCGTATATAGAGTAAATATTCTATAATAAACTTCATTTGTACTTGTCCAGTTGCGGATTACCCACTCTACCTCAAACTGAAGACAAACACTGCGCTCGTTTGTTTTCTTGTTAACTCGGAATACATTTCAAAAGAGTCCAGTAATAGACAAGTATGATCAAAGTAAAGCATTCTAAATAAAATGACAGAAACGGTAAATAATTTGCTAAGGTTACCTTGTCAAATTTTATATATAATGACACAATTACTTCCACATCCAGTGGAAGTATAGTAACGACAAAAAAGTTTTTAAAAATTTTTATTGTTCAAATAGGCTTAGAATGTCACGAAACGTAGAGATTTTAAGTTTGAACGAAAAAAAAAATTCTGTCTGTCGGTCTGTCTGTAACTTTTTTTGTGCGCACGTTTACTCTGGAACCGTTTGAGACTTGAATTTTGGTACACATATGTACTTTAACGAGATTATATTTTCATCTTGTTCCGTCGAAGGGTTGGGGGGTAAATTGGGGTAAATTTGGGGAAAATAGGTAAATTAAGCAGGTAAGAGTCCATAAAATTGGTATTTAGTATATACAAGAGAAGCTAAGGTCCCAAAAAAAGTTTTGGCATTAGTCACCCCCATTACCACCCCCACCCCATTATTAAAGGGGATGAAAAAAATTTGTGATTTAGTGTGTGTACAAGAACCAGAAACCTCAAAATATTTTTTTACTTCATCCACCCCCACTACCACCCCCATCACCACCCCCACCCCGCTACCGATGTGGGGTATCGTTTTATGGGTTTTTGGGGTAGAGGATTTCAAATATTATATTATTAAAGTTCCATAAACAATTATTTCCACATACAAATTTTTTTCGTTGTGAGTGACTTGGATAAAAAATTTGGATGTGGAAGTAGTGATTCCTTGGGCAGCGGTTTTTTACTTTCATTTCAATTTTTAATTTTTTAACAACAGTTTTAAGTGTTATTTGTTAATATTAGACATGTAAAATATGAACGTGGGCGAATATTCATCAGCAAATACACTTAAAACTATTGTTGAAGAACTAATAATTCCTAATGTATTTAAAAGGCATACAAACCTGAAATGTAGTTTTGAGGTTTTAGTAACATACAATCTTATCTTCGGTTTATACGCTTTATTATCGTATTCCGTTGAAGGGTTGGGGGGCAAATCGGAGTAAATGGGGGTAAATAGGTAAATCAAGCAAGTAAAATTCCATAATATTGGTATTTAGTATATATAAGAGAAGCTAATGTCTCGAAAAAATTTTTGGCATTTACCACCCTCATTATTAAAGGGGATGAAAATAACATAATTGTAATTTAGCGTATATACAAGAACCTATGGCCTCAATTTTTTTCTTTACTTCATCCAGCCCCGCTACCACCATCCGCACCCCCACTACCGATGTGGCATATCGTTTTATAGGTTTTTGGGGTAGACGATTTCAAATATTATGTTATTAAAGTTCCATAAACAATAATTTCCACATAGTGAAGTGCAAATATAGTATCAAAATTTTTTCGTTGTGAGAGACTTGGATAGAAAATCTAGGCCCCTTACAGGGGCGTAATTCGAGTCCTATGAACAAATGAACATCAGCGTGCCTGCCTTTTAAGATTATTTTAGCAGGTTGCTAAACTGATAAGAATATTTCAAGGATAGATGAGGAGATAGCGTTAGAGACGCTTCATAGCATATGTGTCTAGCTTCTACGATTTCTTTTTAAAATATCATGCAACCTGTACGGTGTTTATAGATGTTCTATGATTTTCTTGATTTTATAATAAGTGGGTTTCCTCGAGTAGTATGGATGCGCAGTAGGTTTCCTTGGATGCGCAATGACCTTTCTCGAGTACCGTAGATGTGCAGTGGGTTACCTCAAGTAGGAAGAATGCGCAGTAGGTTTCCCCGAGTATTATGGATTCGCAGTGTCTTTACTTGAGTACCATTGAGGCGCAGTAGGTTGCCACGAGTAGAATGGATACACAGCAGGTTTCCTCGTGTATTTTTGATGCGCAATGGGTTTCCTCGAGTAAAATGGATGCGCAGTGGGTTACTTCAAGTAGTATGAGTGCGCAGTGGGTTACCTCGAGTAGTATAGATGCGTAGTAGGTTTCCTCGAAGAAAATGCTTGAAGTAGAAGCTTTACTTCTATCGTGTAGTCCACGGCACACAATGATATTTTATATCTTTGTCATGCCATTTTCTGCGTATTACTTTCACATTCAGTTCAGTGCAATTATAGTATTTTCGTTGTAAGGGACATGGATAGAAAGTCTGGATGTGGAGGTAGTGATTCCTTAGGCAGCGGTTTTTTTGTTTCAAAAAGTTTAAATGTTCAGGGTGTTCCAGAAGTGGATGATCAAACGACGCGCGACGTGAGCTGATAGGGAAGATCATTTGCAATCAAAATAACTACATATGTGGTTATTCAATTTTTGATGGTTCAAAAACTATTTCAATTTTTGAATTTTTATCTGAAATCGCCTAGTTCGTCCGTAAAAAAATTAATAAAAAAAATATATGAGTTGTTTGGTAGCTTCTTTATATTTAGTGGGTTTCAAATATATGCACCTTTCCAATAAAAGCACTCATGAACTCTGTTATCTTTTTGTTCACAAAAAATTTTAGTTAATTTTTAAGTGACTCTGGCAGAAAAAAAAATGTACTACAGAAAGTCAACGGAATTATTAGACAATTAGTTTCCAAGTTATAACTCTCAAATTTGTACCAAAACGGCAAATTTTTCATAATTTGACACTTTTTCACCACTTCTGGTTTCCCCGAAAATGACTCCCACTATGAAGTTTTAAAAAGAACATCCTGTATATTTTTACATTTTTGGAGTCCGGAGACAATTCTAAGTACGACTGCGTGAGACCACTTGATTCATTTAGGGCTATTTTTATTTTTGCATCTAAAGTACAGTGAATGCACTAAATATAATCAAATGGATCAAAACAATAAGAGAAACCTATAAACGTGAAATTTTTCGAATTGGTTTAATAGCTACGACAAAGGAAAATTTCCGAAATCACTAATTTTTAATTATGTCAACTTTTTCAAATGGCAACATCTTTTAGACACCCAGTAGTTAAATACTAATTTTCACGACAAGACCATTGATACCTTCAAATCGAAAATCTGTTTGATATTAACCCAAATACACAAGTTTTTTGGTGAATAATAATTAAAATGTCCAGAAAGTAAGCTTATCAAGTAAGTATGCCATGGAAATGGAATAACAGTAGATTCAAAACATTCATTTTGTCAACAAAATAACGCTGCAAATAAAAGAAGTGTGTTGGGGAAACAAAAAGAAGGTGGACAGATAATAATACGTGTGTATTATTAACTTAATAAGTTTGCTCTCTATCTTTAAATTTGTTGTTGTTTGATGTTTGTTAATTATTGTTATTATTGTCCAACATGTATACAAAGGATGGAAAAGTGGACATTAATTTTTGGAGAATGCCACAAAAATTCCAGAAATGCTGCAGATTTGTAAGCCCAAAGGTATACGAACAGACACCATCCATGTTTTCAATATTTTCCAATTGTAGAAAAACAAATTAGGAGAGGACTGATAACAATCCTGCAGCTTTTATCGTTGATGAGACGACAAAAATTAACGTAGAAGTAAATCATACTGCTTCTACTAGAGAAATTGGCCACGAGGTGCAAATTAGTCATGAATCAGCAAGATTCTCAAAAAATATGGTTACCGCTCGTTGAAATATCAGGTGCACCAGCATTTTTACGACGATGATGGCAACCGAAAATTAGGATATTGTGACTGGTTACTTCAGAACAATACCGCTGACCCGAATTTGGTTTCTTTGATATTGTTTTCTGATGAGTCCAGATTCACCAATAATGGAATGTTCAATAAACAAAACAATAGATATTGGGAGCAGGAAAATCAACATTCAATGAGGCAAGGCAATTTTCAGCAGAGATTTACTAAATGTGTCAGCTGGGGTAGTTGGAACAAGAATTTTTGAATCTATTTTCTTTCAAGGACCTTTGGCGGGGAGAGATATTTAGAATTGCTACAAAATTATATTGAAGAAATGTTGATGGACTTACCGCTTGCAGTTTCTGAACAAATGTATCTTCAACAAGATGGGGCTCCGCCTCATAATGCCGTTCGAGTTATAGCCCATTTAGTGAACCGGTATAATGTGCGAGTAATTACAATATACGTACGTTGGCCTGCCTGCTCACCAGATCCAAGCATTTTAGATTTTTTTGTGTCAAAGAACGAGTTTTTTATACACCCACTCAAACACTTTAAATTTTACAAAGCAAAGTTTTTGCAAGTATAACTCCTGCTATGTTGCGAAATGTTATGAAACACCATTAACTGAGCCAGAAAATGTCAAGGAGAAAGGGGAATACACTTCGAACATTTGCTACCATTTAATTAATCTTTTAATGTTTTTTATTGTTAAAATAAATCATTTCGGACAGCACACTTCTTTTATTTGCATCGTTATTTTGTTGACAAAATGAATGTTTTGAATCTAGTTTTATTCAATTTCCAAAGCATACTTATTTGATTAGCGTATTTTCTCGATATTTTACTTATTATCAACCAAAGAACTTGTGTATTTGGGTTAGTATCAGACCGATTTTTGAATTGAAGGTATTAATGGATTTTGTCGTGAAAATTAATATTCAACTACTGGGTGTCTACAAGAATATTAACTGAGTAGTCATTGCAACCATACGTCTTTTAGAGATATTTGCTAACTTTAAATTGTTGGGATTTATTGTGGTTGCAGTGCAATTTTGTGACTATTTCTGTGTTCGTTCGTTGATGGTCACTATTTTCAATTTGGATTAGTCTGTTAATTTTGGGAAATGAGAAATCCCTCCAGTGTCTTGCTATTTGGAGGCCGAATTTAAGCCACACCACATCCACGGCTTCTTGTTTCTTGTTTCCTGTTGCTGTTTACTGTTTTATTCTATGTTGTCCTGTTACCTGTGCCCCTGGAATTTTCCTTATGGTACGAGAGTCTATTTTCCTACATGGTTTAAGCTGCATTGTTTGATTCCTGGAGGATAGGGACTTACCTAAGCTGTTCAGCCCACACCCAGTTAAGTACCCTAGTATCTACTTACATTGATAAACGCATTTTTTTTACCTGTATATACTGAAAATGAGCACATATATAGCCTATTTGTGCGTACAATGATATAAATAGTTATATTGTTTGATTTACTCACCTTTGTGTGTATTTTTTTTATATCTAGGAATATAGGAGCAAACCCTCCATTTTATAAATTATAGATACCTATTTGTTATTTCCTTTTTTTTGTGTGTAATATATATATATTTTTATAAAATCTAGCAGTTGCTTATTTATTGTTTGTGTGTTTACCACCTAGCTGTCTTACCCGCTCCCCCCCGATGAGCTAGCAAGTGTGTGGTTCCTACTTTTTTTTTTTTTTGAACTGCACACTATAATAAATATTTGTTACATTACTGAAAGGCATTCATCGAAGCCTCTCGAACATCACATTTTATTAAAATTTATTTTATCAAATTAATATAAATTAATATAGGCCTATTTGGCCATCAAACCCCCTTTTACATGTAACAAATTGCCATTGGGAGATTGAATACCTTTGAAAAAGTTGATATCATTACAAATGAGTGATTTCGGAAATTTTGGTTTGCTATAGCTACTAAACCAATTCGAAAACTCTCACGTTTACATTTTTCTCTTATTGTTTTGATTCGTTTGATTGATTTGAGTGCATTCACTGTACGCTAGATGCAAACATAAAAATATCTCTAAAAAAAATCAGGTAGTCTCAAAAAAATTTTAAAACTAGCAGTCGTACTGAAAATCGTCTCCGGAATCCAAAAATGTAGAAACATACAGGGTGCTCCATTTAAAATTTCAAAGTTGGGGTTATTTCCGGGGAAACTGGAAGTGTCAAAAGTGTCAAATTATGAAAAATTTGCCGTTTTTAAGACATATTTCTACAATTGATTATTTTTTATTTACTTACTTTCATCATGATTGGAGAATATTATTTATGTATTAAGCAAATACAACTTAAACACTATTTATTTATTATAAAATTACCTACTTTCTGTATATTGTTGCCTTAATCTAGGCACACTAATATACTCGTTAAGTAAATACTTTAAAACACTCATTATTGGAGAACCAATCAAAACAACTACTCTTCTATCTAATACTGACGAATTATTGAATTATATGATAGGATTCCTAGCATTTTAAATCAAACAAATATATTGAAAATACTTAAATTATTTATTTTATTTAGATTTAGTCATTTACACTTGTTCATTTAATATGAAATTATGAAATTATCTACTGTTTTATATTGTACCTTAATCTGGTCACACTAATATACTACTTAGGAAAACATTCCTCATTGGAGAACCAATCAAAACAACTACTGTTCTAGTTAATACTGACGAAGTATTGAATTACATGATAGGATTTCTAGCATTTTAAGAAAAAAAATGTATTGAAAATACTTACTTAAATCATTTATTGAAATCGAGTCATCCACAACAATTATTAAATCTTACATTCTATTTCATCTCTAGGAAAGTTGTACAAGTTTTTTCGAACTCATTAGTTCTATACTCTACTGACGAGAACCTCTAGTTACTACCATAAATGCAATTCAAAATGCGGTACCTAGCACTTTACATTTTTTATAAACAACTAGTATTTGTCGAATAATTGACTGAATTGTATTTTCTTTATATAATAATAAATTGAATGTGTCTTATATGCATGAGATTATTCGGGCAACAAGAACTTTTACAAAATTATTTAAGAAACTATATTCTTTAACAGAAGCACTTACGAGGTTGCGTGCCCTATATTTCGAAAACTTGAAACAAGGTCGAAGGTTTCCCTTTTCAATATTTACACACCTAGTTCAATCGTTAATGTTCCAGCTTTGCTACAAGGCTTACTTCAATACTTAAAGTTGTTTTTTCCAATTACATTTTGTGTATAACTTGCTATTTTTTTTTTTTTTTTGTTAGGAGCCGTAATATTCATATTTGTTGACTTAAAAAAGATACTGATATAATTTAAAATTGGTCTCTTTCATAACTATGATAGCATATAGTCAAGAAATGAAAGATGAGTAATTTGAAAACAATCATCAATTAACTAATTTGTGAAAACATTATCTTTGAAAAACCAATTTTAAAGAAATTATAGATTTTTAATTATAGTACATACCAACTTCCAACATGCATTACAGGCAAAAGAAAAACATAATCCTAAGCTCTTCAATTAATAGTATATTATCCTCTGCGGTTGATGAGACCACAAAATAATAATATGCGGTATAATACAATGATGGAGAGTCGTTTTGGGGGCTGTCCAAGAAATTTGTAACAAGCGTCTCCAGACCCACATTCGAATGCGTCAATATGCCGTCTGTCTGCTTCTATAACGGCTTATGTCTCAGATGTGTAAAGTAAGATGGAGAAGACTAGGGCGTTAGCAAGTCTAATTAATCATCGTGCTTTTCGTTATATTTCTATGACGTTAAATTTTGCTCAACTGGCAAGTTGCCCATGTACATTCTCTGTTAAATTTTACATTCGCAATTGCAGGTGGTATCAACAAATTATACCGTTTTGTTTACTACTTCACACCCACCTATTCTTAATGTGTTTGACTGGTTTTCATTTTCAGTCTACAATCTCAGTTTTTGTTTTGTGGTAATTTACACTTAAACTGTACTTAGAATTGTCTGTTTGAAAACTGTTGACTAGGTGTATGAGCTAATCTCACTTACTGCAACTAATTTGGTGTTAGTCACACCTAGAGCTAGTTCATCCTGTGAGACTGATGCTTTTGTCAACTTGCCATTTTCTGGTTTATGTATAAATTATGACATTATCAGTTACTCGTTATGTTATTAAGCTTATAGCTATGTGATCGGTAGCATACGCAGTCGTTCAAGGAGTCAGGTGTTTTAGCGCTAGCCACACAACTGAAATTTTGTGGAACAAGATAACAAGCCCTGTAAATTCAGAATTAATATTTCACTACTTTTAAATATGTGAGTTCAAATAATAACATTTATTGTGTGAATTCAAAATATACAGTAAATGTGTGCAAAGAACCTATCTATTAATATATAAAATTTGCCTACCAGACATAGCAAGGGCGGACACTTCCTTTAGAGGACGTGTATCCCAACCACCATACAATAGAGACTATTCAGTAGCAGTCGACTTGGCACAAATAGGTTCACAACTTCCTAGAGGAATACGAGTACCATTTGACTTGAACTGACGGTAAAAATTTTCTGCCAAAAATACTGGATCGATCGTGGCTATTTTAATAATTCCCAATAGTGAATATATTATTCGGAAGAACTTGTTAAATAAAAGCCATTTTACTGCAATATATGAAGCTTTTGCTCTCTTTCGTAAGAACGTAATAATGACATATAACCCAATAATGCTAGCTTACTTGGGCTCTACTCTCGAGTGATCCCTATAGATTTATCCACATAAATACTTCTATGGGCTAATCGGCAGCTTCCATAATTTCAGTAAGGTACAAAGGTCGCCATCCGACATCAAACTGTATTTTCCTAATGGCGGCCCTTCGGTGCTCTTGCCCCGTGTCAATTCGCCGGATGAAAATATTTTGTCTTCATGGTAAAAACAGTCCTTGGCAATTTTAGCCTTGTTTGCCTAAAAATTTTTTTTGGTACTGCCAACTTCTAAAATATGTATTTTTCTAAATTCATGTTGAACATACTTTTCTAATTTTGTGGTTACTATACGTCGTGAAACAACATGAAAATTTTTAAATTTTAGCACACTTCCGAATTACTTCCACATCCTGTGGAAGTATAGCAACGACAAAAAATGTTTGAAAATTTGTATTGTTCAAATAGGCTTAGCATGTCATGAAACGTCGAGGTCTTAAGTTTGAGCGAAAAGAAATTTCTCTTTGTCGATCTGCCTGACGGTCTGTAACTTTTTTGTGCGCACGATTACTACTCTGGAACCGCTTAAGATATTGACTTGAAATTTTGTACACGTATGTATTTCAACGTGATCCGGAACTAGATTATATTTTCATCTTTTCCGTTGAAGGGTCGGGGGTAAATTGTAGTAGACGGGGGGTAAATAGGTAAATCAAGCAGGTAAGAGTCCATAAAATTGGTATTTAGTATATACAATTGGTATTTAGCATGTACAAGAGAAGGTCTCAAAACAATTTTTGAGATTAGCTACCCCCATTACTATGTTACGGTCTATTTCACGGCCCCGTAACATAACTAAAATAAGCTAGAAATAATTGGGAATATATGATGTGTTGGTTGCCTAAATTGGTAACGAATAAATAATTTACTGAGAAAGGCTGTTCATTTATCGAGCCTGGCACGTCGCTGATAAGGTTTTCTGGAGGCGCGGGTTTTTTTGGTGGAATTCCTTTTTATCCGGGAGGACGTTCATTCTGTTAGCAAGTGCGAGGAAGAGACCTTTTCGCCTTTTAAAGTCCAATTCTTGTGGATTACCCGATTTGGGTATTTGCGGCGAAAACCTCATTTGCGGCAACGAACTTTATTTTGGTTCTTGTGTGTTTCTTGGCTGTTTTGGTTTTCTTGCCGCGGGAAGCAGACCTTCTGGATTTTTCTTTTCCTTTGTCTGAGTCTTCAATTGAAGTTTTGGGGTATTTGCAGCAGCACCATCCCTCACTCAGGGTGAGGCGAGGCTACTTTGAGCCGATTCACAACTTTAAGTAAGTTTTTATTCTTTTTATATACTTTTACTTTCAAATTTATTCGTTAGGTTTCTTGCGAGTATTATTTTAGACGTGTACCTCTTTGCAGGTCTTTTTTTTACCCCAAATCATTTGGCCATATCTGTGTCCTATTCGCAATCGAGACAAATACGGGGGGCAGCAGAGGAGTAGTGCCGACTTAGTAGCTGTGGCCTAGAGTTGCAGGTCGCGGAGATCATCGTAGACCTCGCCGAGGGACCTCTTCCAAGGCGGCGGCCAACCGTAAGCCTGTCAGTTGACTATTTCTACTTAGGTGCCTTTTGGTCAAACAGTTTCTCGGTTTGGAAAATTTTATACCTAACTAATGCCTATGTTTGATTACACAGCCACACAAAAAAAAATATTTCAGATCTGGGGATCAGATCGGCGTATCCTATATTATTTTCACCCGCTGAATCCAAATCTGCCATCACATTTGGGGCAGCACGTCTCAGTTTTGCAAAAATGCAAAAATCGTTAAAATAAGCGCCACAAGCCAAGATTTTTTGCATTTTCTGCAAAACTAAGACGAGCTGGCTCAAATCTGACGGCAGACTTGGATTCAGCGGGTCAAAATTCTATGGAATATGAAAGTCTGATCCCCAGATCAAAAAAAAATTTTTTGGCTGTGCACAGCCACACAATTTTTTTTTCTGATATGGGACTTTCATATCCTATAGTATTTTGACCTGCTTAATCCAATCAGATTTGAGTCAGTACGTCTCAGTTTTGCAGAAAATGCAAAAAACCGTGAAAATATGTAGCCCAAGGTTTTTTTCATTTTATGCAAAATTGAGACGTGCTGGCTCAAATCTGATGGCAGAGTTGGATTCAGCAGGTCAAAATATATAGGATATGATAGTTTGAACCTCAGATCTGAAAGAATTTTTTTTTGTGTGTGGGTGTGTTATTGAATTATTTTTTTTTTTATTGATTTGCCATATTTCTTACAATATTTGAGTGTTCTTTTGGTTAAGTTTGTATAGTTTATTATATAAAGTTGGGCGATGTGATTTACGTTAGTACGGGTGTTGCCGCGTAACGCCCACACGATTTTTTTTATTATTATTATTTAATTGTTTTATGTCTTTGTAGCTGAATGTCGTTTATTACCTGATATTCTATAGCAGGGATTCCCAACAGGTGGTCCGCGGACCCCTAGGGGTCCGCGAAATGTCACTGAGATATTCAATTGTTTTGTATTTTACTTGACTTCCAGTGGTAGATTCTATAATCTTCATTTTAAGAATTTAAGCTTTCAGTATAGCGACCGATGAGGGAGTCCTTGAAAAAAATCTTGTTGGGAACCACTGTTCTATAGTATTATTTATGTAGGCCTTGCCGCAGGATACTTGCGCAATAATTGCCGTCATTTAAATGTCCTCCTATATTTCTGTAATCGGACCTTATTTTGTATGATATTCTGCAATATCATGTTAGGAAATTGAGACTGTTGCAGAATTCGTAATCGTAGGTCAAATATACGAAACCATTCATTAAGTCATATTAACGCGGCAACGTCAGACGTGATCACGACCGGCACTGCGGCGGAGCTTATACTCGTCTACTATTTCTGTTATTTATTTTTTTTTTGTAAGTAATACTAGTAGTGTTGCCCCGTTTTGAAGGAGTTTGGCAAACATAAGCATATATTATTATTTTACATTGTGAGAAATGTGTGTCCGTATATAATCAATCTATTTTGCTACGTTTGCTTTTGTCACGTTAGACGTTGTGATATAATTTGTTATTTTGCTGGGAAAAGGTATGTATAAACA
Organism: Rutpela maculata; assembly: GCA_936432065.2. Classification (NCBI taxonomy): domain Eukaryota; kingdom Metazoa; phylum Arthropoda; class Insecta; order Coleoptera; family Cerambycidae; genus Rutpela; species Rutpela maculata. Next base: position 246,401,317 of record OW386285.2, read on the forward strand.
CAACACTGTTAGATGTTTAACTATAGAATTCAATTACTAAATCGATACGTTGACTTTATGTAATTCATTATTCAAGTTATACCAGTAAAACAAAATGTGTCATGTATTGATATTGTATTTTCACATATTAATAGTATTTCCTATTCACATTTGCGTACTTTGGTAATCCTTTTGAATTAATAATTTGATTAATAAAATTGTTATATTTATCGATTGTAATCCGGCCAATTTGTGCCTAAAAAAAAACTTTAATAAAAACATTTCGAGTAATATATTTAAATAATTACTTTACCTTCATCAATCACAGTATTGTGTGGTACATTTATTTTCCATGTAAATTGCTAATTCTCTGACATAGTGTGGAATCTGGAAATAAGTAGGAACTATAAACAAATCACATTCATAAACATAACCACAATTCAAGTAGTCCAATCTATGATAACAACTAGTTCAAGTGTATCACTTACCTTCTGTGCCTTATGTTATTTGCTTATTAAAAATTCATATTCATTAGTTGTTTATAATAATAATAAAGTGAAACAAAATAATAGGTTATAGGAATTTGACATGAAGTTGTCTCAAGGGGCCATCCATAAATGACGTCACGCTCAAGGGGGGTTGTAATTACGTGACTAAGTGTGATAAGGGGGAGGGGAGGGGGTTTTATTTAGTGTGACGCAACGAAAATAAAAATATTGTAAATTTTTTTTTACTAGCACCCACTCCCCATGAGGTGGTAAATTTTTTTTTTTTGATTTCTACTAGTACTCCTTCCCATGAGGTGGGAAATTTTTTTTTTGGATTTTTACTAGCACTCCCCCATGAGGTGGAAAAAATTTTTTTTTTTTTTGGATTTCTACTAACACCCTTCCCCATAAGGTGGTAATTTTTTTTTTGGATTTCTATTAGCAGGGGGGTCTCTATAAGCGTGACGTAATTTTTTTGGTGTGACAAAAGGTGACAATGTGGGGGGGAGAGGGTCTAAAATCTCAAAAATTGGCGTGACGTCATTTATGGATAGCCCCCCAAGGGTAATCAGCTGGTAAGCAGAGTTCGATTCAGTTCTTAACCGAACGTTCGTTCACTGAACAGTTGCTGTTCGGAGTAGCTCGATTTAATGTTTTACCTTAGTATATTTTGCTAAAGTTAGTAATCCTTTCAATTCAATTCATTTAATATACGAGAGCATATAATTTTTTATCGTTAAAAATTGTCGTAATATTATATCACTTCTTATCTGATCTCGGATCAACAGGTTAATCTACGTCAGGTTTAGCTTTTAATCGTAGGGGACTTCTGTGATGGAACTTCTCAAATGTTATACAAATTACGTATATCGTATTGTATTTTTTCTTGTAATATAAATCATGTGTGTGATTACTTTTCTACAATCTTTCCTTGAAGGTTTTCGAATGGTACCGCGAAAATTCAATTATTCTTTTGTCGTTTCGTCTGCGCAGTATATCCTGCGCAAGGCACCTGTCTAGTAAGGAAACCGAGGTTCTTTGTACTTCCTTCTTGGCGTGACCTTTGAGGCAAAAAGTCGTGTGCCTGTGGTAGCTTGGTAAATTGGTGAGAGAAATTTCTTATCCACATTTTGATAGAAGTTACATGGTTTATTGAATTGTATCGTGGGATTCAGTATTTACCAGTTACTAAGATTTGGAAAAAATCTACTCAGCGTTATTGCTGGATTGATAGCTACAACAGAGCACGTGTTAGGTCGAGCACATGGTCGACATTTTGTTAAGCCCTAAAAGGGTGAGTTATTAGATTGCTAGTGAATGTAAATAGTAAAGGGTACTAATTCGAATATTAAAAATTTTAGGCTTTTTGGAAATGGTACATTTCTTAGATTAGTGGTTAGATATAGAGTAAGTAAATGGTTGAATAATTTTGGAGCTTATACCGATGGATGTTTTTTTTTGTTGTTTCCTTTGATTACTTCGAGATGGTTTTAACTGGTTATAGTTCAAGCTGAAATTTGGCAGAGTTGATCGATCACCTTAGAATACAAGAAAAACAGTTCAACGCTCATACCATTCCACTCCTGGAAAAAGTTAAGCGTTCTCACATATTCTTTGTATTTTAAAATTAAAAAAATTCAAGATTTAGCGTCAGTCGTAACTTGTATAATTTTGGTTATATGTATGTATATATTTTTAAAATTATTTCATTGAGTTAAGACGTGAACTAAGTATCTACTTGCGTAATACTATTTCATATGTAAAATTACCTATTAACGGGGAATATTAAATTCCATGTATTCATAACTATTTTTTTTACTGTGTAAACTGCGTGCAATTGCATTTGGTATTATTATCCGATTTCTCGTGTTAATAATTTTTTATTCTCTTTCCCTTTTTGGAACTTAAGAACGTAACCTGTTATAGGTTTAACTTATTAAATAAATTTATCACTTTTGACACGGCTAAGGTGCTACGTTAAATTTGATACGCTTATTTTTTTATTGACTTGGTATTATTTATTATGTAAATAAAGATTTGTTATAAGCTCCACTTCATGGGTTTTCTTTCTCAGATTATAAATTGACAATTTATTAATATGATGTTTATTTAGGTATCTTGACAGTTAATTAGGCAACCAGTATGTCCGTATATACTGGGGACTCACCCCGAGAGCGACGGAAGCTGGCCGAGGACTGATAAGGTGTGAGAATTAATAACCCAGGTTTAAAAAATATACAAGAGGTAACAATCCCCGTATCATCATTGATATCCCGGGGTTAAAACCCCCGTATCATTTATCTACGTTCTACTACGATTTTTTTTCTCGCTTTATTACCACCCAACACCCTAGACCACCTCAAAAGGCGAACCACGACCCCCGATAGAACCAGCCACCGAGTGTGCCTATCCCCACTTGTATGATGGCTCTGGAGGGCACATTGTAATAAATTGTGTGGTCGGCGACTATACAGGGTGGCCCACTAAACCCTGAAGTAACATCGAGATTTTTTCCCTTCCCTGGATACAGAGCCCGTATTGGCCGGTTACAACCACCATCATCCCAAACCTCAAAATATATATTTTTTAGTTCATCCACCCCCACTACCACCCTCCTATCAACACCACTACCGATGTAGGATATCGTTTTTTGGCTTTCTGAGGTAAATGATTGCAAATATTATATTATTAAACTTACGTAAACAATTATTTCCACATACAAAACTTTTTCATTGTGATGGAAAATCTGGATGTGGAAGTAGTAATTCTCGGGCAGCAGTTTTTTATACCTAGAGTGTTGGACGCCATCAGTAACATGAAGAATATAAAAAAAAGTCAATAATGTCACGTCGCGCAGTGTGGCAAAAAAGTCAAAAATCGCTCTGAGACTCAACTTTTGAATTATCAACGTTTTTTTTAATACTTGTAAAAGTGTCTAGAATAGTGAGTCACTACCGCTTTGACGAATGGGGAACTTGTCCATTTTTTTTTATTTCATTAAAGTGTGTATTTATGTATATTATGTAAACACGCCACACCGAATATCACCTCTTAAATCGCAGTACTTACTTTGCAATAAATAATTAAAGTTGAAATCCTCGCCACTCCTCACGAAAAGCACTGTGACGTCACCAGGTGAAAACTAGTCTCGTGTGGTGTCCAACAGATAGCGTATTTTAGCGATTCTCCTTAATTATTATACTGGGCGGCGGTTGGCTTTGAGACGTCCGCAACTTCGGTCATAAGTCTTTTGTTTTTATGTTAGAGAAAAAATTAAAAAAGTGTCGGAAAGCTCAATTAATTCTCTTTACATAACCCATCTACAAATTTTTCGAAAAAAAACGATAATTATCGAGATATTCGAGGAAATGTAGGAAATAACACGTTTTCCTATAGAGTGTATGTAAATCTTAAAAAAACATTTGTTAGAGAATATTATTTAGGTATTATGCAAATCATAATTTACACACTTTTTATTATGAAAATATCTACTTTCTGTATATTGTTGCCCTAATCTGGGCACGCTAATATATTAGTTAGGTGAATACTTTAAAATACTCATTATTGGAGAACCAATCAAAACAACTACTCTTCTAGCTAATACTGACGAAGTATTGAATTACACGATAGGATTCTTAGCATTTTAAAGCAAGAAATATATTGAAAATACTTAAATCATTTATTCAAATTTAGTCATTCACACTTTTTTATTTAATATGAAATCATCTACTGTCTGTATATTGGCACCTTAATCGGGTCACGCTAATATACTACTTAGGAAAACACTTTAAAACACTCATTATTGGAAAACCAATCAAACTTACTTAAACTTAAAACACTCATTATTGGAAAACCAATCAAGACAACTACTGACGAAGTATTGAATTATATGATAGGATTCCTGGCATTTTAAGGTAAAAAAAAATATATTGAAAATACTTAAATTATTTATTGAAATTCAGCCATTTACAACAATTATTGAACCGTACATTCTATTTCAACTCTAGCAAAGTTGTACAAATCTTTTCGAACTAGTTAGTTCTCATCAGTAGAGTATAGAAACATTCATTCATTATTTACAAGCCTATTCTTAATTTATTTTTACAACTAATTATTTTTATTTATTATACTCTTCGCAAAAACGAAGAGTATATTGTATTTGATCGGCACATTTCTAAATCAGTAAATAACGCTCGTAGAGAAAAAAGTTTTATGTCATTATGTTAGTGAACGAATTCTGAACAACTTTCGAAATGTCCGTCTGTCCGTCCGTCCGTCACGTTATTTGTAAGCACGATAACTTAAGAAAGAAAAGTCCGATTGTACTGAAATTTGGACAGTAAGTTAGTGTTAGCCAGGGGAAGAACCCTATTGTTTGTGAACAAAATCGATCAGTAAATAAAAATGTTATTAATGATTTAAATTTGAGAGTTTTTTTTGATTTTTATGTTTTTGTAAAAATTTACATTTTCTACATTTTTTTACGTGTTAGGTAGTTCTTACGCTTTTGACTCGGAATCCAAGGGTCCCAGGTTCAAAACATACATGGGGTATGGTATAGTTTTTTTTTAATTTTACTTTATTTTACACTGAGTCTTTCACCAACTAAGTTCGTACTATAAAATTAAAAATGTCTAAAACTAACATTATGTAGAAAAAACTGCGAAGAGTATCCTATAGAATGTGTAACAATTGCATAAAAAGGTTAGTAAACCGGCGAAGAGTACGTTTTTGGCTTGTTTGCTTTTATCATGATTAGAGAATATTATTTAGGTATTATGCAAATCACAACTTACACACTTTTTATTATGAAAATACCTACTTTCTGTATATTGTTGCCCTAATCTGGGCACGCTAATATACTAGTTAGGTGAATACTTTAAAACACTCATTATTGGAGAACCAATCAAAACAACTACTCTTCTAGCTAATACTGATGAAGAATCCTATCATGTTCTCCAATAATGAGTGTTTTAAAGTATTCACCTAACTAGTATATTAGCATGCCCAGATTAGGGCAACAATATACAGAAAGTAGGTATTTTCATAATAAAAAGTGTGTAAGTTGTGATTTGCATAATACCTAATAAATAATATTCTCTAATCATGATAAAAGCAAACAAGCTAAAAACGTATTCTTCGCCGGTTTACTAAACTTCTTATATAATTGTTACACATTCTATAAGATACTCTTCGCAGTTTTTTGTAAATAATGTTTTAAACATTTTTAATTTTATAGTACGAATTTAGTTGGTGAAAGTCTCAGTGTAAAATAAAGTAAAAATAAAAAAAAAACCATACCATACCCCATGTGGATTTCGAACCTGGGACCCTTGGATTCCGAGTCAAAAGCGTAAGAACGACCTAACACGTAAAAAAATGTAAAAAATGTAAATTTTTACAAAAACATAAAAATTTAAAAAAATTATCAAAGTTAAATCATTAATAACATTTTTATTTACTGATCAATTTTGTTCAAAAACGATGTATAAAAAAAAAACCATACCATACCCCATGTGGATTTCGAACCTGGGACCCTTGGATTCCGAGTCAAAAGCGTAAAAACGACCTAACACGTAAAAAAATGTAAAAAATGTAAATTTTTACAAAAACATAAAAATTTAAAAAAACCATCAAATTTAAATCATTAATAACATTTTTATTTACTGATCAATTTTGTTCAAAAACGATAGGGTTCTTCTAGCTAACACTAACTTAGTGTCCAAATGTCAGTACAATCTGATTTTTCTTTCTTAAGTTATCGTGCTTACAAGAAACGTGACATACGGACGGACAGACGGACATTTTGAAAGTTGTTCAGAATTCGTTCACTAACACAATGATATGAAAATTTTTTCTCTACGAGCGATATTTACGATTTTAGAAATGTGCCGATCAAATATAATATACTCTTCGTTTTTGCGAAGAGTATAATAAATAAAAAATAATTAATTGTAAAAACCTTTATTTCGAAGGGCCGATATTAACGGAGCGTCAAAATAGTACATGATATTAAGTTAATTACCGATTAATTACGGTGACAAGATGGAGAAATTTTACCGAAAAAAAAGTCCCAAATCCCGCCCCCTCTAATTCCTTAATTTTTGTCGGAATTCAAAAAATTTAAAAAAAGTTTTAGTAAATTTAATTATATTTAAATTAGCTGGAGTAGTGTTTTGGCGTAGGAGCCAAGATTAAAAAGTTGCCAAATGTAGAAGCTCAAAATTTGCGATTTTTTGCCGTACGTGGCCGACATTTCTGTAGTTATCTCTGAAATGAAAAAAAAAATATCAAAAGTCTGGTGATAGCAAAAGCTTCGTAGTGGAAAATACTCGTGTGACCTTATTTTTTATTTCGAGCTAACTGAGATATCTGCGAAAAATAACAAAAAACAGCTTACATTTCGGAGCCGAAAAAATTGTAAAAACATGCAATCTTGACAGGTTCATATTTTTCGAAAAACACCATTGGGCCGTACGATGTCGCGACGTAAAGAGGAAGTCTTCCAGATAAATCTGATCGTAAATTGCACGATGAAATTCGAAAATTCGGCTCGGCACGAACGAATCAAAAATAGCATTTTGTGACATTTCAGAATATTGAAGATGGTTTTCCAGCGAATTTTAGGTTATGTTGTGTTCACTGCTAGTTGTTTCTGACAAATGCGCATGCGAAAGCAGAATCGGTGTCGCTTGATGCTGTCATCCGACTTTCACCCTCTGACGCAGGGTGTATTAAATAGGTGGTGCGACAAGGACCCGTTGAGTGGCTTCATAAGTGCTTACTTTGTACATAATGTAATAGATGTCAGGAGCAATAGCGTCCGTCATTATTTACACATAGAAAGATAATTTTGCAGGTTCTGTACATACGTGCATACAGTGTTGCATACATTCCCGGCCTTTCGTTTTTAGTGAAAAATCTTGTCAAACAAGATATCAGTGACATTTGACATCAAATACCTCGAAGAAGAAATACATTCAATACGCTAGCGCTAAATATAAAAAAGTCAGCTATATGTTCATAAGACACGGTTAGAAGATATGGAGTGCCTATTTGTGTACTTATGCTTATGACTGTAAAGACCAAACATTATCACTTTTCTTAGTGCCAAAAAATACTGAAGAGATAGAAATGTGATAGTTTACAAAGTACCTACTTGAAATAAAAAGCCACATATTTGTGAAAAACATTTTTGCTCCAGCAGTATAAAAAGTAGTTTTACTTCACAGTCTGAAAATGGAGTTGTTATATACACTGTAAGTTTTAAATTTACATAAATAATTGTAACATAACCTATAGATACAAAAACGTCTTTTTAAATATATTTTATGCTTTTAGCGGCAATTTTAAAGAAAAAGGTTGAAGAAAGGTGCACTTCCAAGCAAATTAGATGCTTGTTCTTCAGAAAATGTTGTCGCTAAGAAAATTAAAACGTTATTAAATGAGTGATGTTCACGATAGTATAATTTGTCCTTATTTCTGAGAGTTTGTATTTACACTTACTAGAAAAAATTTTGTCTTAAGAAAAATAAGAATTGGGGTATTCAATGTATTGAAAGTAGAAGCTTAGTGTTTACATAAGGCAGAACAGCATGATAAATTAATTACAACATGTTTTAAGACGGTAAGTGCTTTTTAGATAGTATTTGTTTCCAAATGATAATTTAGTTTTTCAAGTAATTATTTGTATAATTTCTATTTTCAGGTTGGGTTTGGTCTCATGTTTGGTCCTACAATAGAGGTTATTTTTTGCATGAGGATATTAAGTTAACATCAATCAGTAAACCGATCACTGTAGTAGAATTGCAGCATATTTTTCTGAAAATTGAATCTACAACGCTTGCTTAGATGGACCAAGTACAAATATTATTATCAAAGTGTTCATTCTGATGTGCAATTAAAGTCAACTTATGTTGGGGGCATAGAGAATGCTTAGTAATTTTGGAGAAAGGAACTATTTGTAAACATATGTAAATCTTGTTCTTATAATATTGCAGCCCAGTATTGTTGTAAATAAATTTGTATATTTTACATAAGTTTTATTTTCTTACCATACCTATATAAATTTGAAACTGGTGAATATTTTTTATTCCTTTACATAACTGAAATTACTGTTCAGTTGTGAATATATGCAACACTATATGCAGCAAAGCAAATTCATGTACCTATATACAGGTTTTTGTAGGACGCTAAAGCTCGCGCCATCTACTAAATTAAATAGGAAGCATGCACTTATGAAGCCATTATTATCATAGGAAAGTGCCGTATGTCGGACCACCTATTTATTGTTTCCCAGAAGAGATTACTAAGACTAATTTTTAACCTAAGTAATAGATCCAGTTGTAAGGAATTATTTAAAAAATATAATATTTTTACAGTTCCTAGTATCTATATCTACAAATGTCTGGTATTTGCAAAAACAAATTTATACACCTTCTCCACTTCCGGAGGTAATCATTTATATAATACAAGACATAAAGATCTGTTGTTGATCCCAGTGCATAAAACAGCGACATTTCAAAACTCACTGCACTATAATTGTATTATTTTATTTAACAGCGTTCCTAAAACTATGAAAGAATTGAACTTATCTTTATTTAAAAAAGAAATAAGAAAACTATTAATAGAAGATGCATTTTATAGTGTTGACGAATTTTTAAATAGATAAAATTTGATATTATTATTATTTTTAATCTGTTGTGTTTTATTTGTATGGACAGAGCTCTTATAAGAGGTTTGTTTGTTTTTATACATATTTATAAGTTCTTTTATTAATGTGTATTTTTGTGTATTTGTGTATTTTATTTTAAGTTTTATTGCTGTAATGAGACAGAAAAATTGTTTATTTCAATTTGTATCAATTATTGTAACTAAATATTGTTATTTTGACGTGCCAAATGTACATAATCTATGTATCAAAAAAATGGCAAAATAAATTCTATTCTATTCTATTCTATTGTAATACACCCTGCTCTGACGTCACGTTTCTGCAGTGGGTAAAATCCGGCAGATTTTAATCGCTTATATTTCTGGAGGATTTTTTTTTAATTTTTTTGTTGTCTATGGGCTTTTTAATGATGTTACGATTTTGAGTATTTTAATTCAATTTTATTTTTTGGGCAAGTTCCCTTCAAACCTAAAATATCGACGTTTTATGACATCCCAAGCCTATTACAACAAAAAATGAAAAAAAAAATTGCGTTACTATACTTTCACTCCACAACGTAGACACAGAATAAGGAACTACCAGAAGCGGCACTCTCAGCACCGCCTTTGATGTTTTTTTGTGACCTTCGCCATTTTGTTGTTGGTAATTTTGGAAGGGAAATTTAAACAGTACGTTTATAAACAAACTTTACACAGGCTGAATACAATTACGTTATTCGAAGAAATCTATTTATAATGGGTTTTAAAACTATTAAAATAAACTGGATAAAATTGTCTCTACGAACGATTGTATTCTTGATATAAAGTCACAAAATGTATTAAAATCGATACAATATCTTGCCTGAGAAAATGTGTAATTTCTTACTGGGAGGTTGTTCTGGGGAAATATATATTTTTCTTTTTAAACTACTAAGTTGGGGAAAAGTAGTAGGTAGTGCTGTTGGTATTAATCTATTTTGATACAAATCAACGTACGTACGTGTGCACGGAAGTGGTATTAACATATTAACAGACATTGTTGTTGTTAAATACAAATTTAAATTGTGATAATCTTCAAATATATAGTTTCAATGAAACCTGATTAGTTGATATAATTAAAAATTAAAAAGTGATTTTGTTGGTCGCTAAAAACTAGTGTGCAACGTGATAACACGAGAAGGTGTGATAATATAAGGACTAGTTTCGCTTGCCGCGGGCGATAATAGTTAGTGGTTTTCTACGTTTGGCATTGTCTCTTTCCACCAAGGGTCGATCTCATCATAGTAAGCAATCATGAATGAACAATGTGGCAAATGTAAAAAAAAAGAATAAGGACCCCATGATAAAATGCTGTGGTGACTGTTGTATGACTTATCATTTAAAATGTGTAAATGTTCAATCTACGGAATATGATGCAGTCCAAAATTGTAGAGGAATAAAGTGGTTTTGCGATACATGTGTTGACATCTTGGAATACGTATGGAGTTTAAAAAATGATATTTCCGGCCTACAAAAGCAAGTATCATCCGAATTGATAGAGTTAAAAAGTATGATAAATAAAATTCATAATGTTCCAAGAGATGACATCAATTTAAAAGAGAAAAAAAGTTATGCAAAGGCTGCTAGTGAAGTAGTAATTATAAAGCCTAAGAATACTGGACAAGATAGCAAAAAAACACTGGAAGCAGTGCACAAATATGTAAGTCCTACTACATTAGAAGTTGGCATAACTGAGGTTAGAACAGTAAAAGAAGGTGGTGTAGTAATTAAATGTGGCACTAAAGAAGAAATAAATAAAGTTAAAATGGCAGCTGAGAAGAAATTGGGGAAAAATTATAAAATCAATGCACCTGATCTAAAAAGCCCTTGCATTAAAATAATAGATATTGACAGAGAAATGACCAGTGACGAACTGCTTGATACTATAAAAAAGCAAAATTTATTTTTAAACCATAATTCAGTATCTTTAAATTTTAAAGCTATTAAAAAAATGAGAACCAAATGGATGGCTATTGTGGAGTGTGATCCTGAATCCTTCAGGAGGATAATGGAACAAAATGGATTATTTATCGATTGGTCTCGTTGTCGAGTGTACGAGTACGTAAGTGTTTTTAGGTGCTTCAAGTGTGGTGGTTTTGGACATAAAGCAGATCAATGTAGCAATGAGTTAAGATGTCTCTGTCTCTCATGTGCAAAACCGATAAACGAACACGAAAATGGAAAAAAATGTGAGTGCGATATTCCTAAATGTATTAACTGCATAGATGCTAATGCTGCATTAAAGACAAATTTTGATATTAATCACTCTGTGTATGATGTTAATTGTCCCATTCTACTTAAAAAAATAGATATTGAAAGACAAAAAATCAAATACAACATAAATAGCGAATAGTAATTAGTCAATGATAACAATAAAAAATTAAATGTAATCAATTTCAATCTGTATCATCAAAATATACAATGTATAAAAAACAAAATTGAGCAATTGGAGGTCGAGCTCAATGAACATAACATTGATATCTTGTGTTTGACAGAGACATGGGTTCAGTCATTTGAATTAGATACCTTACACATCAATGGGTACGTTAAAAAATCAAGTTATTGTAGAAATGTATACCATAATGGCGGAGTCAGTGTCTTTCATAAATCGTCACTCAATGTAAGTATTGATGAAATCACTTCACTAAATAAGTTTTCTAAAGATAAAGATATCGAACTGGCAGGAATTGAAATGAAGGTAGATCATAAAAAAATTAAAATAGTGACTGTGTACCGATCACCCACTGGAGACATAAATATATTTTTCGAAACGTTGGATGAGTTACTTGACGACTTATTAAAAGACAAATCTTTACTTATATTGTGCGGGGATTTAAATATCGATTATTTATCGAATAGTATATATAAATATCGACTGTCTGATCTATTCAGTATGTATAATCTTGATTTTCACGCTACTGAGCCAACAAGAATATGTACAAATTCTTCAACTTGTATAGACTATATATGTAGCAATTTTTTAAGCAATAGCTGTGATGCTGTTTGTAAAGTGGTGCCGAATGGACTGTCAGATCATACATGCCAGATTCTATCCTTTAATGCACCAAATTATGTACCATATAGAAAAGATCAGAAAACTAGAGTACTTTCAGATAGTAATTATCAAAATTTTATTTATCACGTAAGTAAGGAACTTTGGAGTGATGTATATGATGCACAGACTGTAAATGACGGGTTTAAAGCTTTTAGTGAGAATTTGTTTTATTATGTCGATTATTTCACTCATTAACGCTATAGCCAATGAGAGCCCGTTTTTTCAAAACATCGCACCAATCAAACGTCATTATTAGTGGTAATTCAAGCTAGATCGGCTTTTGACAGGACCAACATGCAAAATTTATCGCTCTAATTTTTTAGGTCGCTGCAGCGGCAAATATGCGAAAATTTTTTGACGTTTTTGTCGTGAAATATTTTTGGCAAATAGGGCAACTCGAGCTTTTAAGTTTTATCTATAAATATCTTCTCTAGCTTATTATTAATTGTTAACGTACTTACCTTGTAAATTGCAATATTGTATTATGTAGTAGCAAACAAAAACACACCTCAATTCCAAAGCGAATCTTGTCTGAAATATATAGGCTGTAACTTTTGCCTATCTGTAACTATTTCAGTTTTCCTAGTGTTAAATCAGGTAACAATTACACACAAAGATTGTACTTAATATACCTAGCTCATAATACAGGAACAAGTCAAGCACAGCTTTCAATAGCTCAATAACGTAGTTACAAAGGTAAGCAAATCATTTATTATAAATGTCAAGTACACATTCGCTCTGGAACAAACTAAAAATGTATAGTACTTACATATTATGGTAATGTACCAAAAAGTAACTCGTTGAACCAAAGCTGTGCATCAAACATTATAATTTGTTGTATTTAAAATTCTCTTTGCTTAACAAAGCAAACCTCAACATAATTCATAAACTTCGTAAGTTAAAAGTGAGGATTAAATACGTAAATATGAGTCGATGAACATTTATTTATTATGGAATATAACTTGTAGCGCTAGATGGCGCTCTCTATGTCAATCTCGGAACCATGGGTGTATATTTTATTTGGGCGAGACATCGGTACTAAAGTAGTGCTCTCTCTATCGTTCCTCGTCGTATTGCACCTCAGAAACGCCTGAAAGGTGTTAAGCCAGTCTATATATTATAATATCTAAGGTTTCAACTCGTTTTATTTACTAGTTGCCATGGAAACGTCACTAGATTATTTTAAAATATAGCGAATCTCCGTTGTTTCTACTGCGTTTGTTTCAGATTTGCTGTTTTGACAATATGAGTCGGTTTGGAAATATTTCTGTATATCAAATTAATGATGAAATTGAAAATAAAGGTCAGTAAACTCCAAAAAGTGACAAGAAAACGTCTGAAGGCAGTTAATGAGAAAACATAATATTGAAGATGTACTTAATGAATTATTTATTCGTGAAATATTCTCCTCAAATACCACTCGTGCTTTAAATTTTATCTAAAAATTTTTTCTCAAGCTAAGTCGCCCTTAGTTAATATAACTCGTGCAAATTGGCAGTTTATTATCAAAGATTAAATCCCTCCCGCTAAAGCGGTCGGGATTTAATCAGATAATAAACTGCCAATTTGCACTCGTTATATTACCAGGCAACACGCTTTCGAAAAAATTTTCGATAAAATTTTAAGCACTAGTGATATTACATACGATAAATGTTTTCCTCTTTCTAATGTCAAAGTAACTTGTGATAAAAAAAGGTGGATAACTCAAGGAATTCGAATTTCATGTGAGAAACTAAAATTATTGAATAGAATAATGTTAGCGACTAAGAGGCCTGAGGATGAAAAGTCATATAAATTGTATAAAAAGGTATACGATAGAGTTGTGACAGCGGCTAAACGCTTATATAACGAAAATAAATATAGAAACGCTTCTAATAAATCCAAAGCTGCCTGGTCTATCATAAATAGTGACTTAGGTAAAAACTGTTCGGAATCCACCAGAATTGAGGAATTGAAAGTTGATGGTAGGAAAATTACAGATCCGCAAGAAATTGTCAATAGCGCAAATGTTCATTTTGTAAATTCACCAAAAATTTTAGCAGAAAGTTTTAAAAACACAGAATATTTTATTAATTTGAACCAAAAATTTCCAACAATATTCCTTGATCCGGTGTCGGAAAATGAAATTTTTAATATAATAATGTCTCTTAAAAATTCTAATTCCTGTGGGATAGACAACATTAGTACGAACATGTTAAAGTCAATAGTTCAATACATAGTTTTTCCTCTAACATATTTGATCAATAGGTCTCTACAAGAAGCTATTTTTCCAGACATCTTTAAAACAGCAAAAATTACACCCCTATATAAAAAAGGAGATAAACTATTACTTAACAATTACAGGCCTATCTCATTGCTCTCATCTATATCAAAAATACTGGAAAGAGTTATTTATAATAGAATGTTGAAGTTTTGTGACAAATATAATATACTGAGCAACGAGCAACATGGGTTTCGGATAGGGAGGTCGCGGTCGACTCAGTCCGCTATACTTTGTCTTCTTAACAAACTTTATGACAATTTAGATAAAAATAAAAAATGCTTTGGAGTTTTTATGGATCTGAGTAAAGCATTTGACGTGGTGGATCATGCTTTACTCTTACGGAAACTGAATAAATATGGATTTCGCGGGAAGCTTGGTGAGTGGCTTGAGTCCTACCTTTCTGATCGAACTCAGCTGACAGAAATTGGAAACATGAAATCTGAAAGAGTATCTGTATCCCGCGGTGTTCCTCAAGGCTCGATCCTGGGACCCCTACTTTTTATACTTTTTATAAACGATTTACCAGATGTAATAAACTCATGTCTCTTAGTAATGTTTGCAGATGATAACTCATTTTTAAATACAAATGAAAACATAAATAATCTTACAGTTGATACACAGAATAAAATTAACTTATTTGTCGCTAAATTTGAAAATGAAAAATTAATTCTAAATAGCGATAAAACAGTCTTCGTTCATTTCACTCCTAAACTAATTAATTATAATGAGAGCTATCTACTAAAAATTCACGGAAAATCTTTAGAACAAGTCACATCTACCAAATTCTTGGGGGTACACATAGATAATGCCTTAAATTGGGAAAACCACGTTAATATATTGTGTAATAAACTATCGTCTGTTTTGCTCTGTACAGGTTGAGAAATATTACAAATAGGACTGTTATGCTATCCTATTACTATGCGCAATTCTACTCAAGAATTTCGTATGGCATTGTATTTTGGGGATCTTCCCATCACTTTGAGAGAGTGTTTAAATTACAAAAAAAGGCAATAAGAAATATAATGGGAGTTAGTATGCGTACCTCTTGTAAGACCTATTTTAAAGAATTGCAATTATTACCTTTACCTTGTGTTTATATCTTGGAAATAGTTGTATTTGTAAAGTCTAATTTAAACAATTTTTTAAGAAACAATCATAATCACGAATACAACACCAGAAGACAGAATAATTTATTGACTCCAAGTCATTCTTTGTCACTATACGAAAAAAGTCCCACATATACTGGAATAAAATTATACAATAACCTTCCAGAATGCATCAAGCAGATTAACAATACAAAAATATTTCGTAGACATGTAAAAAAGTTGTTACTAGAATCAGTCTTTTACTCTGTAAACGAATTTATGCAACACTCATTTGAGTCTTAAGAATATATATTTGTACAGATATATATATATATATATATAAGTATAAGTATACATCTTTTTTTAATTATTTTCATTGAAGCTCGACTTGCGATTTGACATAATTTTAAATATTTTATTTTTACTGAGCTGTAAATGTTCTAAATGTAAATGTTAGTAAGTATCTGTTTCTGTTTTCCTTCGTTTTTTTTGTACTTACCAACTTATTTATAGTTTGTTTTATTTACTATCTATTGTATTTTGACGACTCCAATACCTTATTGTATTTTGGTCTGATGGATAATAAATTATTATTATTATTATTATTATTATACATATTTGTCGTACGCACAACTTAAAATTGTTATAAAGTTCGGTTGAACTTTTACTTGCCAAATCTTCACGATCGCATGCTTCCAACCACAATACGGACCTTAAAAGAAAAAAGGTTTACAATAACTGGAAATATAATTTACATCAATAACAAAATATTTTTGGAGATCCTTAGGAAACCCAAATAAACTAATAAATGTCTTTTTCTGTCGTACTACTTGTACATTCCTTACCAGTGCAAATGGTTCCACCTCGTTTACTCTATCGCTAATAAAAATTACTATTAACACAGCACAATAACATTAAAACCTTTTAAGAATTTATTTCGGTATTATGTCACAGACTGTCATTTACCGCACTTTATTGTTTTAATCTAAAACAATAAATGAACTGACGGATGTACTAACAACAAAATGGCGGCAATGGAATTTTGGCGGGAAGCCCAAGTGTCGTTTCTGGTAGTTCTCTTTTCTGTGACGTAGACGTAGATGTGGAAGTAAAATTCGTCAAAGCGGCACACAGCGGAAAAAAAAGCCTTTTTTGGACAAAAATCTGCATACAAGTCAAACCTTAATCAATTTCGATCTGCCTTGGCTTAAAATGTAGGTTATTGGCTACACTTTCAGAGTATACTGCCCAAATTGCAAACCCCGATTTCCTAACCTCAAAAAATGTATCAAATATGAGAGTAATCACTTTTTTCTATTTCTATAAGTCAAATCTTGATCAATTTTGACAATCCTGGGGTTCACAATTTAGGCAGTATACTCTGAAAGGGGAGCTAATAACCCGCATTTTAAGCCCAGGATTATCAAAATTGTTCAAGATTTGACTTGTAGAAATAGAGAAAAGTGATTACTCTCATATTTGATACATTTTTTGAGGTTGGGAAATAGAGGTTCACAATTTAGGCAGTATACGCTGCATTTTAAGCCCAGGATTGTCAAAATCGATCGAGATTTGACTTGTAGAAATAAAAAAAGTGAGTCATATTTGATACATTTTTTGAGGTTAGGAAATCGGGGTTTTCAATTTAGGTAGTATACTCTGAATGTGTATCCAGTAACCTACATTTTAAGCCAAGGTAGATCAAGATTGATTAAGATTTGACTTGTAGGCAGATTTTTGTCCAAAAAGGCTTTTTTTTCACTGTGCAGAATTGACTCACTATTCCAGACTCCTTTGTAAGTATTAAAAAAAAAATGTTGATAGCTCAAAAGTTGACTCTCAGAGCAATTTTTGACCGTTTTGTCACACTGTGCGTCGTCGTCAAAAAAAAATTTTAAGTTAAATTTTTGTGTAGACATAAAAAAATTGCTTTAATCTGCTATCAAACGAGTCGATTTTTGCTACTTCTCGACGACTATCCGGGGTTCTACAACAAGAAGAATTAATCTCATATTTAAATGGAATGCGTATTTTATAAGCTTTAATTGTGTTATGACAATTTCCTTCGTTAATTACAGTAATTACCATAAACGCTATTTCATTTATTGAAAATAACTTATTTCTGCACAAGCTTTCCCTTGTCAGATGTACTTGCTAACTATAATTTCCTTGCTGAAAGTTCACGGCAGTTAAAACCGAATTTACACATTCAGGACATGTACTATCAATTAATTAATTTCGAGTACTATTCGCTTTAATATTAATTAGTCCTTTACGTTAAGTGAAATATTCCATTTGCAGATTCAATACATATCGATTTAATTATAATATATTCTAGGCAATTACGTCTACTGATTAATATGAGATTTGGTTTAATGAAAATTGATACAAAATAATATTATTGTTGCGCAATTGCGCATAGTCCAGTGATGTTTTATTTATATTTAATCCACTGCTTTTAGGATTCTTCTTGAGACCAATTCATACAAAAGCAAATGTCAGTTTTCCAGGTAGGTTCGGGTGTCCTTAATAAGATCTCATAAGTCCCCGAAGTGGGAGTGTAAGGATAAAATTTAGCAACGCTGTAAAGGGCTAAAATCGTGCTCGGAATAGAATTTTTCGAGATATCTCGGCTTTCATTGCCTCTATGACAAGAATACATTAAGCCAAAAAGAAAGCTATGGAAATTCTCTATAAAAAGATACAGGACCTTTTTTCCGTATACGCAATAGTTTTCTTGAAATCTTGCATTGAATTTGAACTTGTGGGATATTATGGATAATTTAAGTACTCTATTCCACACCACTCTTGAGGTTGAGTACTAGGCGCGTTTTTTATGTGGTTTCCCCAGTAGGCCTAATCCACGACGGTCATACTTATTAAAATGTTGTCAAAATAATAATTTCCTTCTTGTTCGTTTTCTCCTTCTATAAATTCATCGTTCGAGGAAATCCGAGTCAATCTGAGAAGTTTCAGTCTCTGCTTCAGTGACGGCTTCTATTTCTGACGAGTTTTCAATCGGTTCAGCGTTCAAGCAAGATTTTCCATGGCAGTTGCCGCAAACTGGTGAGCAATTAAGTCCCAACCTCCGACAGCCACACAATGGTCCACAACCTTTCGTACAGTTGTAGAAAATCGTCTTCAGAAGGCAATCAGGCGCAGGAAGTTGAGATGCTGTTTTTGGCCACAATATGGTATCTTTCAACATCCATCCCCACTCTTTAGGATTCAATACATTACCCAACCATTTCTGTACGAAATAGATGCTGTTGAGCTGCGTCATGAGTGGGTGGTAATGAATTCAATTTCACTGGTTTGCTTTTGCTCACAGCTTTAATAAAGCAAAAATACCGATAGTTATCCATGGAAACTTCTTTAACTGGAGCGTTATAGATTGCGAGGAAAAATGTTATCCCATTCGAAGTAACTATGTCAGGAGAAGTACCAGTCTTGCTGAAAACTTCAGCTACAAGTTTCCTGCCGTTTTTTCATCACTTTCAAAGCTGCAGTCTTGCCTTTATTAAACAGAGCAGATGTAGTGTCACACCCAGAGAATGTGTGCAGAAACAATATGTGATCTCGAATATCTTTATGGCGATCAAAGCTTCGTGAAGAATAAATTTTTCGTTGGACCTTCCCTCTGCCTGGCTTGAGGAGAAAAATTTCTTTATTAATAGGTGTACGAGCGGTTAAAATTATAAGAAGATCCACATCTTCCCCAACCACAACCGTAGTATTTTTACATGATTCCTCAAGCGCTGTTTCGACTATCAAAATGTCAGCATCATCTCCAGCATGTCTAACAATATAATTATTTGTCTCAAACTTTTCTGTCAACATCGAAATCAATCTGGTATTTTTATTATTGGAAAGGAGCTTCTCTTGGCTTACAGTTGCAACCATCCGCTCATCAAAGTAAATGTCAACAGATGAAGCATTTGAGGACCGGCGAAACTGCTCCATAGCCTTCACACTTTTCATAACCATCAAAAACAATAATAGAGTTCGAACCAAAATGATTTTGCACATAATTAACATATGCTTGGCAAATAGCACCGTAGGTTTCATGTTCATGCCATATAACTCGGTGCAAGAGAAATCCCCCATCAACGATATAAGTGGCATTTTGGAGATCTGGTTCAAATTCAGATGGCTGGAAACTGTCATAGAAAGCTCACCTGTTCGTCTTGCGCATACCAACTTCATCAAAGAGTGACACCGGATACGGAGCTAATTCATACTCCAAGTAGGTGTGAAGCTCTTCATTTATTCCCTTCATGACAGTAATCATTTGAAACAACAATAATGGATCAATAGGCATTTTGGTATCATGGACTTTAACATTGCTATTGACAGTTAATAGTGGAAGCACTCTATCTGCACGTGAGAATTTAATATCACAGAAATTGTTGCCCTATAATTCCCTTATACCTAATAATTCCTTCCTAAATACCTTCAATTCCTTCCTAATTCCTTTTTAATTCCTTCGATGTGTACACTATTTCCCCTCAGCGGTTGCCCCCTCGGAAATATTTATCTGAACGTTTAACCGAGAAAAAGCCGTTGGTGAACTTCTGGAAAGCTGCACTATCCATTGAATTTTTAAAATTTTCCATCTCTTGCACGTATTATAAATGTGCAGATATTGCGTAAAGAAAATGTCCAGCCACGTGAAAATTTGGAAGCATTTGAAAACTATTGCGTATACGAAAAAAAGACCTTATATCTTTTTTATAGAGAATTTCCATAGCTTTCTTTTTGGCCTGATATATTTTTGTCGTAGAGGCAATGAAAACCGAGATATCTCGAAAAATTCGTTTCCGAGCACAATTTTAGCTCTTTACAGCTTTGCCAAATTTTATCCTTACACTTCCATTTCGGGGACTTTTGAGACCTTATTAAGGACACCAGAACCTACCTGGAAAACCAGCATTTGCTTTTGTATGAATTGGTCTGAAGATGCGGCTCACTTAGCACTAAATGCAGTGGATTAATTTCAAGGTGCGTTATAATAATTATTAAGTAACATACATTTTGAATATCAAGCGTTTTATGTGTCTTCAGTGCAACATATTTTGAAAAGTTCACCGTAATATTCCGCCATTCACACCAGTCTTGAACGAAAAAAAAGCTGGTCCCCGATGCCGAAAAAAATCACATGCATAATTTGAATCCTTTTGCCTCAAAAAATCGAAATTTGAATTTCTGCAAGATGGTATCCGATCCTCCTGGACGGTTTTCTATATATTTTACGCGTCTTGAGTGCATTTTGAAAAAAATATATACTTTTGCACTATTGAGCGGTATTTTTAATGTGGCAGAAAATATATAGAACTATTCGGGTGTGCGAAGAAATAACAATTCATATACTAGAGAAAGTAATTTTGATTGCATTTATTCCATAAACAGGTGATTAGGTGCATATAAACACAATTTATTTGTCCAAAAATAAAATTATAATTGAAGAGCTAAGTGGATAAAGGTGTTATGTGACATTTTTGAAAATTTTGAGATTTCTACACAGACAACTATTTTAACTTATAATCTATCATTTCAATAAGTTTTTGGGATAATAAACCTTTCCTAAATGCGTTTTAATGTTTGATAAAGGTGTTATGTACAGATGGTTTTTATGTAATCTAATGGATAAAGGTGTCATGATCACATACCACCTTTATCCATTACTGTGCGATATTAAATTGTTTTAATCCAAAACACTTTGCTTTTAAAGGTATGTTATATTGACAGTAATGTGACAAGTTGTGTTAAGTGTTTCTTACTATTATAGTGAAAATGGCCAGTCGTAGTAAACTGATATTACAAATGGCAATGAATAAACGATTTCATGAATCATGTAAGATGTTTATAAATTGGCTGATATTTGGAAATAGTGCTTATAGTGTTTTAATCCATATATTCATTTCGTTCAATTTCGAAATGGTATGAGATGGTACAAGAGTCGAGATGGTACTTGAGTATCTAATTGCTGTAAACACATGTATACCTTTTGGCAATTCAGCAGAAATCAGTCACATAGTGGCAATTTCTTCCCAGGCAAGTTTTAATAATGTTTTAAAAACAAAACATTATCAATATAAAATGCAATAATAAAATACGAATTTACCAAAGTATTCTAGCAAATTAGTCTGTAAATTAGAAATACTGGAAAGTGACGCTTTGCGGTGTTGATTTTTGTACAAACATTTTTATGCTGACAAGTAGAAGAGGGCTGGACCGTAGAAATTTTTATGACAAGAGCAAAACTGATATCTGGTATGGCTTCTACCCACCCAATATTTTGAAAGAGCATTAAATTGTTTAAGGCAAATCTGGCGAATTCCGAAATTCTTGCGGAAAAAATAATAAGTATGATAATTACGCCAATCAAGTCAAGGGTCATTTGGGTTTGTAAGGTTATCGTTTAAGAATTACAGGGTTCGCCATGCTTACATCTATTGGGTTAAAAAATAATAAATAAATAAATAATACTAAAGATACGGAGAAAATTACAAACTAGCTTTCAAACAACAAAAGCGTGACGGAGCAAAAGTTACAGTAGATAGAATGATTTGCTTTCTTACTTTAGATCTTCAGCAAACCATGCTGCTGCCAAAATTAAGTACATCGAAAGCATTGTACCTTCGTCAAATGTGGTTTTACAACCTTGGCATACATACATTGAGGAATACTGAAGAAAAAACGTTCTTTTTCACATGGACTGAAGATATGGCCAGCCGTGAAAGCCTAGAAATTGCTAGTTGCTTACATACCTTTTCACAAATTTACAATGAATATTTCCAAGAAAAGATCGATCACATTATAATATGGCCCGACTCCTGTGGTGGACAAAGTAAAAACTTCAATATCATTACACTTTACCAGTTGTTGATTTTAAAGAGAGAATTTAAAGTTATCGACCATAAATTTTCGGAGGTGGGACATTCATATTTAGATTCAGACAGAGACTTTCGCAGAGCCGAAAAAATTTTAAGGAAACATCAAAACATCTACGTTCCGGACCAGTATCGAAAAATTTTAAGAACTCCCAAAGACGCCGTTGTCATAGATATGAAGAATCATTTCAAGGATATTGATGGAATTGCCTCAAAACTCAATTTGTACAACAGGAAGAAAAACTTAAACAATGAAAAGGTTTATTTTCACTACGGTACAAAATGGCACCTATGGGTGCTACTATTACGTCACTAGATGAAATGACTCCATTTTACAAAGTCGATATTTTAAAGAAAAGGAATATGCATAAGATAAATTCCGACTGTATTGCTCTAATGGTGTTTAATGAAAACAAGGGCAGCCTAAGTGTAGGAAAACTGGCCAATCTTAAAGAATAATTACTATTCATAAATGAATGATAAGGCCGTATTATCACAACATACTTGGAAATAACCAAACTGTGGCTCAAAACTGTAGATCCTAAAAATTGTACAATGTTTTAATAATAATAAAATACGTTTAATTTCTTAACACTTTTATTCATTATTTCCTTATTCATTTCAGATTAACTTATGAACGGATAAAATTGTTATGTACAATAATTTTTTAAAATTTTCGAAAATAATGACAACTGACAACTTTAGTTATTTGTCTCTGAAAAGTACATCAAATGTCAATATCATCGCAAAATGCAAGCTACATAATCGTTATAACAAAAAAGTTCTCGCCTAAAAACTTTCGAGTTAAATTACTTAATAACGTGTTTTTGTGACATAACACCTTTATCCACTTAGCTCTTCAATTATAAAACGTCTTTCTGATATTCTTACATAGATATATTTCGTCAACAAATCAAGAGATTTTTTTGCAGAAAAATGAGAAAACAAGTAACAAGTATTCATAAGGCACACATTCGCCCACAAACATATATATAAATATATATAACACCTAAATAATATGAAAAGTGAAATCAGTCAATTCAAAAGTACATTAGTTGTTTTTTTTCAAATCATAAACATAATTTATATATTTATTCAAACAAAAAAGATTGACTTTTTGTAGTCATTAATGATTACTAAAATCAAATTGAATATGTTTTGATGAAAAATCAATAACAGCTTCTTTTAATCGATCAGTGTAAGACTCGTCTTTGATATTTTTTATTTCATGCCTCGACCAATAATTCTTGAATTCCCTATGCACTGACTCGCCTGCTTCTTCAGACCACAATCCTAGCCCATCGTTGTTTACCAAGAAATTTATCTATTGTTCTAAGAGACTTACTGCAACGTGTACTGTCAATGTTTCCGAAACATTTTCTAGCGATCCCCACTTTCTTGAGATTAATCATCAATGCTGGTAGTTTGTGCCCAACTTTTCTGGTTGAAAAACAACACCTTAAAATCCTACCGATGGCCTTGAATGCTGATATAAAGGGGGATCATAACTATCGGACCTCCAACATGGCCACAAATTTCTGGGTTTTGTAGCAAATCAGCATATTGTAGGAGTCTCCTGCAAACATTACCTTCAAACAACTTGCCTTGGCAATTTTTCGCAACATGTTGCCAAATATATCAATGTAAGAATATCAGAAAGACGATTATAATTCAGTTTTATTTTCGGACAAATCAATTGTATTTATATGCACCTAATCACCTGTTTATATAATAAATGCAATCAAAATTAC
Organism: Rutpela maculata; assembly: GCA_936432065.2. Classification (NCBI taxonomy): domain Eukaryota; kingdom Metazoa; phylum Arthropoda; class Insecta; order Coleoptera; family Cerambycidae; genus Rutpela; species Rutpela maculata. The sequence goes on from OW386285.2 coordinate 246,425,519, forward strand.
TTTCTCTAGTATTCGAATTGTTATTTCTTCGCACACCCGAATAGTTCTATATATTTTCTGCCATATTAACAATACCATTTAATTGTGGAAAAGTATTTTTTTTTTCAAAATGCACTCAAGAAACATAAAATATATAGAAAACCGTCCATGAGGATCGGATACAATTTTGCAGAAACTAAATTTCGCCTTTTTAAGGCAAAGGGATTCAAATTATGCATATGGTTTTTTGCGGCATTGAGGACCAACTTTTTTTTCATTCAACGGTGTGCATTGTCTTTGTTGTTTTACGTCATAGGCATACTTGTATTAAGATGTTATATCAATAAAGGCTTTTAAATTTTAACGAAACCCGCTTCTCAATTTCTGTTAAAAACAAGTATTTAATCGTTGAATATTACTAGATGGATAGTTCATTCAGCAGAGCATATATTACAGATTGCTGGGCATCTGAAGATAGATATCGAAAATTAAATAAAAACTAGAGTAAACTTTGTTACACATTCGCAGTTTTTTCTAAACAGTTATAGTCTTAGACATTTTTAATTTCATGGTGGCTACTTAATTGGTGAAACATTTGGTATTATAAAATAAAGCAAAGCAAAAAGAAGATCGTTGGATTGATCTTCCTTTTGCGTTTCGACCCCGGGGCTCTCGGACATCGATTAAAAAGTGTAACCACGTAAAGTGTTCGTTATTTAAATACGCCTTAAGGTGGATGGTACCAGGAACATAGTTCGACAATTTCTCCTAGATTCCTGAACAGATTAAAAAAAATTTGAAAGTCTTTTAGAGACAACATTGCTGAAAACTAAAAAAAAAAATTTATTATGCGACTTCAATAGTCTGGTATCATTCTATCAGGTTTTTTCCAAAAGATTACACAGGCACTCAAAATAAAAAAAAGGTCTTGTACTCAAGGACAGACCTATATACCGGTATGTATTTTCGTCCCGTGAATCCGAGTCCGGGGTCAGAATTGGCCCATCGGGTCAAAATTGGCCGGAAAAATAAAAAATTGGCCCAGCCGGTCATAATTGTCCGGAAAAATAAAGAAATGGCAGGAAATTCGCCAAAATCTGGGGCCAAAAAACATTAAGTTATATTGAAGTGACTTTACCCTTATATCGGTGTGATTTTTGCCCCCTGAAACCGAATCTGGGGTCAGAATTGGCCCATGGGGTCAAAATTGGCCGAAAAAATTGACTACCAAATAGCCTTCAACATGTTCCTCCCCAGGCCTAAGTATTAGGGCTTTCTAACCTTGACGAAGAATGTTACATCTCGTCGTCAGACACACTAGGGCTTCGTCCTCACACCCTGATGCTCCCCTGCAGGACAGCGTGCCTTCGCTGGTTTCATTACCATAATAGACGGAAAGCGAATTACTCTACACATCCCCTTTCAGGGCAGTTGTCATCGCTCCCAAAATCTATTGCGATAGCAGGATTTAAAGCGGTGTATGTTTTACCGAAACGAGCAGTAACTGCATGGGTAACCGTTTGTTAAAAACGTACCTCCATGAATTTTAGGACGCCCACGATGACCGGGAGATAAGAAGAAGATGCTGCCTATGCAGGCTGATTTCAGTTAACGAGCTGTACTTCGTATAAGGTTTTCTAAAGTTTGCCTGTAGATTAAGGCTAATGCGAGTACTTCTAATGAAAAGTGGGATGCATCCGGATGCACACTACATGCACAAAGATGAATAAAGGAAAAACCCTCAGGCAAATTTTTTGTGGATGCTCAACAGAGATTTGCTTGTTTCGGGGGCAATATGGTTTGGAAAAAATGGAGGCGAGCCAAAAAAAATCCGGGAAATTCACTTGCACATGTTCGATCTTTTGACGTTATTGATCAACGAATTCAGAATCAGTGGACAAAAATACATACTAACACAATAGTCGAATCACCTGAACGTCATTCAATATTCTTTGCCCCAAATTTTGGGCAATTTTGAGCCATTTGTTGGCTTCGACCGGTTGGGCTAATTCTGACTCCAGATTTAGATCCAGCGGGAAAAAATACCCATCAATATCATTTAATGTTTTTTGAGCCCAGATTTTGGCAAATTTTCGGCCATTTTTTATTTTTCCTTCCAATTTTGACCCGATGGGCCAATTCTGAGAGCAGATTCGCGTTAAGCGGGTGAAAATACATACCAGTATATGGGTTAAGTCACGTCAATCCTTTTAATGTTTTTTGACCCGAATTTTGGCGAACATCCGGCCATTTTTTTATATTTCCGGCCAATTTTGACACGATGAGCCAATTCTGACTCCGGATTCGGATTCAGCGGGCGCAAATACATACCGATATGGGTTAAGCCATGTCAACCCCTTCAATGTTTTATTACCCGAATTTTAGCGAATTTCCGGCCACTTTTTGATTTTTTCGGCCAATTTTGACATAATGGGCCAATTCTGACCCCGGATTCGGGTTCAGCGGTCGAAAATAGATACTGGTATATAGGTCTGTCCCCGAGTACACGACCTTTTTTTTATTTTGTGTGCCTGAGTTATCAAAATATTTTCCAATCGGTTCAGGGATGTAGGAGAAACTGTCGAATTACAAAATAATTTTCTTAAGCACGGCACAGTCACACTTGTCCATAATAAAATATGCCGAGTCAAAAATCATAATTCTTTGGTTGAATACTATGTTATTATGGAATGTAAAATATTAGTGCAGGAAAACTTTACTTTAACTCGAAAAAAAATTATGCAGACCTTAGACTTTGATTATATGTTCAAAATAGGCCAAAGTTCACGAAACAAAAAGTTTAGGAGTTTTATGTATCCGTGGGAACCTATAGGCGGGTAAACAGGGGTATTTTTAATTAAATAATCGATTTTTCTCTATTTTCTCGGGAAATATGGCATTTGCAAAAGAATGGTTCAGATAAAAGTTGTTTCTGACAAAATTATCTTTAATTTGGTATTTTTAAATTCAATTTTATAGCAATAATTAAATGAAGTAAAAAAATATTTTGAGGTTTCTGGTTCCTGTACATACACTAAATCACAATTTTTTTTTCATCCCTTTTAATAAGGAGGTGGGGGTGGTAATGGGGGTGGCTAATGCCAAAAATTTTTTTGAGACCTTAGCTTCTCTTGTATATACTAAATACCAATTTCATGGACTCTTACCTGCTTGATTTACCCATTTACCCCAAATTTACCCCAATTTACCCCCCAACCCTTCAACGGAACAAGATGAAAATATAATCTAGTTCTAGATCTCGTTAAAGTACATATGCGTACCAAATTTCAAGTCAATATCTTAAACGGTTCCAGAGTAAACGTGCGCACAAAAAAAAGTTACAGACAGACAGACCGACAGACAGACAGACCGACAGACAGACAGAAATTTTTTTTGCTCAAACTTAAAATCTCGACGTTTCATGACATTTTAAGCCTATTTGGACAATAAAAATTTTTTAAACATTTTTTGTCGTTACTATACTTCCACTGGACGTGGAAGTAAAATTAATTAAGCTCAAAGGATTTTTTCCTATTTTTATATAATAAAAAACAAAGAAGTTATGACAGAAACAATGTACTTTTTTATATTTTTTTTAATACAAACGTCGCAATTGTGTTAATGTATGTAGCCAGTAATTAAAAAAATATACTCCCATATACTGTTTTTCGTTAATATATGGTGTGACCTAGACGCTCAAATTTTTTCATCGGCTTCAAGCGCTTGCTTTAGAAAAAAAATTGCATTTTAAACTGTAAAAGGATTTTAGAAATAATGTAACATTCTTGTTTCTCTGCAAATATCTCAATAAATATTAGTTTAAGAGGAAATATGGTGGACATCAAAAATGAAGCATATAAACTGAGAATAAATTTATTTTGTTTATATATTTGTGTAGGGTTGATTGTTTCGATTTAATTTTACAAATGGCATCCGACCGTTTTTAGGATGAAGCACCTAGTTTAAAATGTTGAATATCTTAGAAACTATGACACTTCCATCAAAAGTTCCAAGAAACACAACTAAAGGTAATTAATCAATCTTTAAAATGATTTTTTGATTGTTTCTACATCACAAAAAATAGAGAAGTTATGGCCGATTCAAAGTGCGTTTTTACATTTTTGTTAACAAATTGTCGGCATTTTGTTATTGTAATTGCTCAGTAATTAATTTTTCTTTCAAAAATGCTATTTTTCGTTAATACATAGCATCACCTAGATACTCAATTTATTTATTTTAGAAAAAAAAAATCCATCCGCCATCCCCCTATCGAAAAATGGCAGCATTTCGGTTAATTATTGCTATAAAATTAATTTAAAAGCACGAAATTAAAGATAGTTTTGCCAGAAACAACTTTTATTTGAACTACTTTTTTTGTAAATGCCACATTTCACGAAAACATTGATAAAAATCGTTTTTTTTTTTAGTGGAAGAAACTGTGTTAATACTACACTCTTCTGTCTCATTTAATATGCTCGTTTGACACCGTATATCTTCAACAATATTACACCGAATGCATTACAGTAATACTTTCTTTAATAAGAATTTAGAATTCATTTTTTGAAAATAAATAGATTACGATACAAATGTTTTCCACGCAAATATTACGAAGGAGCAGATTTAAATTTAAAAACCCATATTCGCCCAATATGATAAAACAGTGAAGAAAACATGGGGATAAAAATTTGCTTATTCAAATTGCGATGTAATACAGAAATTCGTTCCGACTGTGACCTTTTGTAACAACTTTATTAAACTTAATTCCGTCATATTTTGTACCTCAAAAGAGAAATTTATTCAAATATACGTTTTCATATTCCCCACTGAAATTCAGATAAGAGATGACAAAATTTTCTCTATATAACAGAAAGTCAATAAAATATAAATAATAACATAACGTAACATAATTGAGAAGCCTCAAAACTCACACCCACAAATTTATGACAAAATTGACATAAATAAATGCATTACGTACCTGTTTATTTATTTTCTTAAAAAGATTTAAATTTATTTATCGTTTTTCTTTGACAAAATATCTTGCATAACTATGAAAATTCAGTACATATTAACACTTCAATTCCTGCCACTGCGGCCTAAATGTAATACATTTTTTGTAAATTTATACAGAGCAATGAGTTTTTACGTTACAATTTTATGATATTACACGGTAACTACGTTTTACGGACCAAAATGTATGTTGTAATAATTTTACTCCAAAGCTGAAGTTGAGTAGTAATAAACATTTTTTCAAGACTAACGTCATTTTAAAGCAAAGAATACTATTTTATTTTCATCCTCGAAGGATTCTAGGAAATAGAAAAGTACAAAATGACAGGATTTACGCGATCCGTGAAAATTACAAAACAAGACAAATGGCAAATAACATCAGCAGTTACTGTTTCATGTGTGTTCTTTTAGGCTGACTTCAAAATATTGGCATTCTGGAAAGTATTGTAGGAAACCAATTTTTTCATATTCATTTATAATACTATTAGCGCTTCATTCCACTGTATCGGACCATATTATTTGTTTAATTGGGAAATAACAAATGAAACATATAAACTCTAACGTAAAGTTGGTAAAACATTTTTATGTTATATTTTTATGTGGGTAGTAATGTTTTGCTACTATTTAGATTGTCATAAGCCAGAGGTTTAAATTCTGTTTAAATTCTGAACTTAATGAAACACATACAAGCAAAATTCTTTTTTTGGAAATTAGATCCCCTCCGAAGGATGGTATTTCCATTACGCAATCTTCACCTAATTTTGAATACCTTCCACTTATAAACTGATATACAAGCCATTAGAAGGTCCTTGAATATCACCCATCCAAGTGCTAACCGCAACTGTCGTTGCTTAACTTCTCATATCGAGATACGAGTACACTTAAGACGAATCTGCGTTCGTCCCCCAATTATATGTAATATCAAAATTTGTCTATCGAAAATATTATTTAAATTAAAAAATTAAATCGATAGCGTATTATTGCCAGGGAGTTTCTCTATAGGTCTGCTAGAAGACGGACGTGCTTTTTGTGACGCTTTTATTAATATGTGCATAAGTTCGGATAAAACTTGTTATATTTAGACAGAGTCGTGATGGACTGAAGCGTGAATAATTCTACATAATTTGATGTGTATTGGCATAACAACAGTTATGTTATGTTGTTGCTATTTAATTATTATCGGTGAGTGTTCAGATATAATGCTTGAAACCTTTCATTTCATAAATATGTGGTGTAAAACACATGATGACAACTGACAAGTAGGTATTTAAAATCCCAATATTGAAGTGTCGAAGGGACCGTAGCATCGTATACAGTGATCAATGGAAATATCCGAAAACAGGGAGAAGACATTTTTCATTCGTAATAACGGTTTCTTTGCGGGTGTATGATTTCCTATTCATTTCTAATTTTTACATTACTTTATTTACTTATTACTAGCTGCTGTTTATGTTTCAGTGAATGCTGAATCTAAACTAGACCCAAACTAATCAGTGGCGTACTTTTGGGTTACTAGACAGTAGACGATTGCAGCAACAGTAAACAAAATCAACTCGACACAAAGTATAGATGATTATAGGTGATTGAATAGCATACAAATTCTACGCACAATTTCTAACCGAACACATAGTCGCTATAGATCTCCAGAAGGTATTTGATACTATCAGTCATGAGGCCATAGTTAATACCCCACGGAACATGGGAATACCGCACTAATAAATAAGATAATAAAAACATGCCTAAACGAAAGCACTGCTGTACATGGTTAAACTAAACCTCAGCTAACCAGAGGCGTACTATTAGATTAATAGTACACCGCACCAAAACTGAAATTCCTTCGGCGCATCAAGAGAAATACACGTGACATAAATTCTCCCAAGAATTAATATCTTTGTTCATTGAGAAAATGAAACTATTATTGTGCCTCACCAAACCTGTACATAGCATTAATACTGCCAATGATGACATATAGAGTTAAAACTGCGGCAACGACAAAAGCCAACAGAAGAAGTTTGAGAAGAGCTGAAAGGGACACCACCCAACTACTGACAAAAACAACAAACAAGACGAAAACAGCGACATAAATCAAAAACACTGCTAGGGGGACGACAATAACAAAAGTATAGAAATGCACGCAATGAACTACTGGGGACATGTCCAAAGAAGGGACTCAACAAATCTTCTGAAGGTAACGCGAATACTGAACAACAACAAACTAAATATAGGGAGACCATGTTACGTGTGGAGAACAACAATCGAGAGGATCATGAACAAACTAGGAAAGGACCAAGCACACTGAGAAAGAAAAACGAGGGAAATAAATTAATACCACAAAGAAATCGCAACAATATATGCTCTACCAGAATCAGAAACGGAGAAATCAGAAGACTGAGAAGAAGAAGGATATTTAGAGAAGCAGAAACACAAAAAAGAGGAAAATAAGCACTCCATCATCACGACACAATGCGGCACCGCATTTCACAAACACTTAGATTGCCCATCATGACCCAAATCCAATCGAGCGTGGACGTAGCCGACCCAGCGGTTTATTTTGGTAGTGGCAGCAATGCTTACCGCATGCTGGTAAATCAATCAATCAGACAAATCGATAGCATATTATTACCATTAATAATGAAATGTTTTAAAGATGAATATTATTAAGGTAAATTTATAAAATTCTGAAATTGAAGAATTTTGTTCTCTGTGTCGCACTCACGTAGAATACTTCTTACCACTTTTCATCCTGTTGCGGCCGTCAGATCGGCCTTTTAATATTACTGGCGTCCATAGCATTAGAAATATGCTGTAAAAATTACAGAAGGTATAAGACACACGTCCCCTAATGTTGCACCTAATAGTGCAACATTGCATGATGAAGTCGCCTGTGGGGCCCAACTAGGATGCCTGGAATTTTTTTTTTATTATTTAAAAAGGTATCAAATTTTATATATTAAAATATCAAGAGATATACTTAATTTTTATGGGCATTATTTCTTGCAATTTAAAAAACATAGACGCACCTCGGACTGGGGTTGTCCAGCGAGGCAGTCGATTCCTTTTTCAGGCATGAAAATCTATCTTTCTACAAAATTTCAGCGGGTATAAAACATCTTGAACAAATGGTTCCACCAGGTCAAACTAGAAAGCAAATCGAAATGATATTATTCTCATTAGTACGTTTGCAAAAACTGAAAAGCCTCATATAACTCGCATATATTGCCTTAAATGAAGTTAAGATTAAACATATTCTACAGGATGTATCCCTACTTGCGATGCGTGTTATGCAGATATGATTTGTTTTATATTTAATTAGTTACGTATTATTATTTATCAAACTTAACGCTTTGTGTGTTGAATCGACAATTGATTTTAAGAACTTGATATAGTTCCTCACATCTGTCACAGGATTCAGACCATAAGTCGTCTTCTGAGAGTTGTAACAAATCACCCTGCGAGTGAAAAGACATCAAACGTTGCAGAAGATACGAATGGCACCCTTAGCACATCATTTATTTTTGCGTTCTTTAGACACACGATGGTAAAATCTTTTATAGGTACAACTTGTACATAATTATAATGTATGCAAAAATTTCACAAGTATTCATTTTATATATTTCGTATGACGAGAATATCATGAATTAAAGTATTTATAATATATCACCTTGCCGATTTTTGTCTCCAATTGCCTTTCAAACACTGAAAGTTTAGCACTTTCCTGTATATAAATGAAGACATCCTAGGCTTTACTTCAGTTTCAAGTTCAATTTAAACTTATTATCAGAATGTGCAAATCTCTCTTAGTATCCCGGATACCTGGCTGTAGTATAAAGGAATAACACAATATACTACTCAGAGGATTTATAGAGATTGCAAACTACGGAAACTGGGCCAGATAGTATTATGGTTTTGATGTGATAATGTTCTGTTCCTTTGGATCTCTTTTAGTTCAAGTAGTGTCTCTTTTTAGTACAATTACTAAGAGAAGTACCTGGTCTAGGAAATAATAGCTTATTTTTTATAATCACTTTTTAAACATGCTTGATTATATCAACTATACAGGGTGTTTCAGTATGCACTTATTAATTTTTTAGGGTGATTCTATGTCAAAAAATATTTAAAAAATTTTCTACCTATAGACATGGGTCCGGGTATATGGGTCCAAAAATCTGTATGAAGGAAGCTAGGGCCTTCTGAAGTGGGCACTCAAAATTGAAATTTTACTTATGTCAAGAACCCTTTGAGGAACATTGACCAGCTTTTACACGTGATCTAATACCATTATTTTATGTTATCTGCCAATAGTAAATTTAATCACGGGAGAGCAAATGGGAAGGAGGGGGCTTCCTTCTCCCCCTCCAAATTTTTTATGTGAATTTTTTGTGATTGTCTTTATCAGAATATAATTCCTTGGTCGAAAAAAAAAACAGAATAAAACGTATCTTGTTGTAACACCGTAGGACAACCATGTTCAAGAAATATGAACCTAAAGGAACATATGTATTCCCAGAATTCTAAAACATGAAATAAAGATGTCTCGCTCTCCCGAGTAATTTAGTAAACTTCTTATTTCAACACTGATCAACTTATGGAGTTTGCTTTTAACATTGGAAATGTTAATGTTCGTATATAGGGCCAAAGTTAGGAGTTTTTTCAAGGCCGCGACACGAAAGAGTCGAGGTCAGATGACGTAATACTGAGATAAGCAGCGTGGTAACAGCTGGGTAACAACGGTGTCGATTAGAGGTGGGTAGGTGGGGTACATAGAGATTAGAGATGAGCACTCGTATGATTCGTATCACTGGTAACGGTACGAAATATACGAATCTTTCAATATGAATCTTTTTTCGATACGGATTCGTTTGATACGAATCGTTGAAAGAGTCTAATCGCCCATCATAGATAGTGCATCCCTCGGCCGGCGAGCGACGTGTAGAATAGAGTGGAGTGTTCAATCATAATACCGTACTTCGCTTAATGGAGTAGCGTCCCATTTGATAGGACGATCGGCGCGCTTATTTTGTAGCTATGGATTCTAATAGTTATTTATGTTTTAAGGATCGTAATGACAATCATTATGGTACTAGCCGTGAATATTGGTGTGTACCATAATGATTGTTTATGATCCAAATTTCATACAAAATTTTATCTTCTGGCGTAAGTTCATTAAAATAAAAAGTAATATGTATCTCTATTGTATTTTGAAGCTTTGGGCTTTAATTGAAGAATTGGCAGAAGATATAGTTGCTTTCCTCCTGCCCCAAAAATCTAAAAGCGTTTATGAAAAAATTTATGACCAGTAATTTAATTTTTTTTTATCATTACTGAGTACTACGAAATTATTATAGTACTCATTCCGATAAAGTATATCATTTTGACATTGAAAATGCTGTCTATGTAGGTATAATTAAGTCATTTTGACACGACAGAAGATAAAATATTATTATATTTCATATATGGTGTTATCATTTCCAATGCCTCCGATGGTTGCAAGGATTGCGAAATTTGTGAATTTTTATTATGTAACTATGGTCGTCATTTTTTCTTTTAATTGTTGAGATCTGATGTAATTTTTTTCTTGGTTTACTTTAGAAGACCCTATACTAGCACAATTAATAGGCATATGTATCATAATTGGAATAAAACTTTCAATAATTACCGGAAAGAGAAATTGTATTGAAGTTTGCTACATAACATGCTGAACTCAAATATTGAGTAAAAATGTCAATGTGCATTAAAAAAATTTTTTGGAAAAATTGTTAAGAAAAGAAACTTATCTTCCTTGAATATCTTTTTCCTCATCCTGGACATGTACTGTGTTAGTGCTTTCTTATAAAGGTTTTAATTAGCTTTAATTTATCATTGTCATATTCAATTTTTTTTTTGGTTTTAGTGAAAAAATTTTTCAATTTCCTATTTAGTGCATTTTAACCCATCTTGTACCATTGTTGCGTTGGCGCAACATAAAATATATAATTTTTTTTTTGAAAAGATGGATAGATATTTTATAAATGTTATACCATAGAATACTTATACAAACAGTCAACTAAAATAAAATAGTTTTTTAAGTTTCCACATCCCTTTTTTTATACCTAAAATAATTAAGTCTTCTATGCGTTTTTTAAAGTAAATTGCGACTTAAAATATAAAAATTCTAAATTCATCGAAATCATTGACGAATGTGATTGTAGTTCAAGGTCTAGACAAAAAACATTCTAATAAAGGATATTTTCTATGGTAGATTTCAACAAAGTGAAGTAATCAAAGTTTTCTTGGGGGCGTAACATTATTGCTGCGCAAGCGCAACATTGGTAATATATGGTTACAGAATGGTGCAGGCTGCATTTGTCCGATAAGAGCTAACTTGATTCAACCGATTAATTTGCTAAATTGAGGCCAGTTTTTGACCTAATAAACACAACATTTAAGCAATTTAGCATATTTACACATCATTTGTCTATTGATGAACAGATGGTGCCATATTTTGGCAAACACTAGGCCAAAATGTTCATGAAGGGAAACGGGTACGATTCGGTTTCAAATTATGGTGTCGGGATTCTAGTCACGGATATCTATACCATATAGTGGCAAATCACATAAGAAGAGAGAATTTGGTCTTGGTGGTGGTTACGAGTTTTTTGCATGAACTTGGAAATCCAAACAACCACAAAGTGTATTTTGATCACTTTTTCACGAGTTATGCACTTATGCATCTTCAGAAGCAGGGCTTTTTTGTGACTGGAACAGTTAGAGACCGAAGGATTTAAAAGTGTCCTTTGGAAGCAAATAAATTAATGTCTAAAAAAATGCGCGGAACCTATGATGCAAGGTACGATTACGAAAATGACGTAAGTTTAGTTCGCTGGAACGATAACTCGGTTGTAACTGTTATGAGTAATTTTGAAAGTGTTAAATCTATTGCGCACGTGCAACGTTATAACTGCAAGGAAAAAAAAAGTCCAAGTTCCTCAACCTCATATGATACAAAAATATAAAGCGTACATGGGCGCAGTTGATCTGCATGATGACGGTGTGGAAAATTACCTAATAAAAATTATGGGCAAGAAATGTTGGTGGCCGCTCCTTATAAATTTAGTAAACAGTGCTGTGATAAATTCCTGGAAACTGCACAGGTACATACATGCTGATAAGAAAATGTCACAAATTAACTTTCGGTCTGACATAGCAAGGTGCTTACTGCAAAAATCTAAATCTGGTGCCATCAACCGTCGACGATCCGATTATAATGTTATGGATGAAATCCGATTTGACAATATCGAACATGTAACTGAAAGTGATCCGAAACGTCGGAATCGATGTGCAGTTTCCAAAAGTAACACCATTTATTTTTGCCCTAAATGCAAAAAACAGCTGCATGTAAATTATTTTAATTTATATCACACGCGTAGTTAACGTTTTTACCGTTGTTGCGTTTACGCAACACTATTTTTTTTACATTCTTAATAATTTTTTTTATATAATTTAAAATTTTTGGTAATATAATAATCATAATAAACATATGTTAATAAAAGAAAAAGTATTTTTTTTGTCAATTCCATTAGTGGTAATAGATGGGTTAATAAAAACTTATTTTTAAAAATATTCATTCCTTTTGTTTATTGTTATTGTTTTGTTATTTTAAACATTGTTTGTGCTGTGCCTTTTACAAATAAAGCATGAAATTATTGTTTACATTCTTTTCAAAGTTATTTCAAAAGAATTCAGTTTGGAATCCGAAAGAGTGTTTTTAATTTTCTTCTCTCTAAAACCAAAAAGAATTTCGAATATGACGCAATGACGGGTTTCCGAATTCAGTGAAGTACTCAGATTTGAAATAAAACAAGCGATGATTTATTCAATTTCCACCCTGAAAATATATCGAAGTAGACCGAGATTTTATGTTTCATAAAATTTAATGTATCACAAGAATTTACTTTTCAGAGGTCTACGTTTTAAAAAAACTCGATGTAAATCGTACTTAAAATAAATTTTTTATGGTGGTGGTTCCAAGCAAAATGTATATAGAGCGTTTCTTGTAAATAACTTCTGCCAGACTTAAAATTATTATTTAAAATTGGATCCATATGTAAAAAAACCCAGCAGAATAGTAAGTATTCTGCTACTGAAATCTAGCCATATTCGTCACACATCCAAGGCGTGTAAACTGTGATGTTTTACGCAGTGTATCTGCTGACGTCCAACTATATTTGTAAACGTTTTTATTTTAGATTTTTTAATAAAAGGTCATTCTTTATAAAAGCTTCTACTAATTATGAAAAGTTATTAGACATTGCCAGAATTACGATCTACTATATAAAGTGGTCGGAAATTAACAGAATATAACACTGTATTAAGAGTGAATTACCTTTCCTTAATGAATGTAGTCAAATCTTATGAAAAAAGTTGTAAATAATGCCAAGTGCAGTCCTAATGCTAAGTTTTAACCACATTGTTAATTTTTGTTGTCCAAAATATGTCATTATTTTATTATAATATCGAAAAGTTAGTTGCTGTCAGGATTAAACCAATTACGACTGCAGTTGTCTTATCTACAACTTTCTTCATCAGATTTGTTTTCATTAAAAATAGAAACATTTTTATGTATATAATATATAAATTGTAATAGCTAATGAATTTCAGTAGTTTTTATGAAGAATTACTATTTGTCATGAAGCCAAAAATAAAAAAGTTTACAAGTATAGTTAAGCTTATTCGTGGACATACTGTACTGTACTGTACTGATAATAGTAGTGTAAAATCCCCGCACTAATATTATGAAAATTGAATCTCAGTCAAATCGCCTGAAAACGTGATATGTTATGTTTCAAGCCTGATCAAAAGTCTCCATGGACACAAGGTAAAAAAATGTATAGATTAGAAGTTATTAAGCGTGGAGTCAGTGGAAAACCGCTGAAAATATGCTATTTTTCGTTGTTTAAAGGACTTATTTTGACTACAACATTATTTTACGAAAAGTTCCAACGGGATTATATGTTTTTTGGGCTGCTGATTACACAGCCACACACAAGAAAAAGTACTCTGGCCTGCGGACCAGACCATCTGTACTTCGACCCGCTGAAAGCAAATCCGAAGTCAGAATTATCAGTTTGGCTCGTTTTTCACACCTAACCCCCAGAAAACCCCCTGCCCCCTCAAAGTGATCTGGCTTGCGAACCATACCAGTGTATCCTTATTATGTTTCAACTCTCTGAAACCGAATCCGAAGTCAGAATTGTCAGATTCTTTCGTTTTTTACCACTACCCCCAATAAACACACCAAAACAAGAAAGTGGTCTGGCTTACGGACCCGACTGTACTCTTATACATTTAGTTACGTTGAAACCGAGTCCGAAGTCAGAATTGTCTGATTGGCTCGTTCTTCACCTCTAACCCTCCAAAAAAGTGATCTTGCCTGTGGACTATACCAGTGTATCCCTATGTATTGTAACGGTTTGTTGTCGGGTAGCTGGTTCGGAGAATAATCAGGGTCCAGATTAGTTAACAAGACAGCCCAATAAAAATATAAACAATTTATTTTACTTTTCCAAACAGGTAATGTGTGGCATAACATACAGGTACAGGTTATATGTCCGTATCTTTACGGTTCTTAGGACATCATTTTCTATTATCTGAGAGAGAAAGAGAGAGAGAGAGAGTGTAACGATTGCGATGCGACGTTTGTTGTTGCTACGGGAGTGGCATCGGGTGAATATCGTCGACTCAAGAAGTTTCCCAGTTCAACACGCTGTAGGAGGTCATCAGGTCAGGCTCATTCGCTCTGGTTTTGGCGGCGAAACGGCGCCGGGGAATGACTAACGACTCGAGGGGGTCCCAGCTCAACACGCTGTAGGATTCCCAGGGTCAGATTGCATTCGTTCCGTCGTATTTGCGTCGGGAGATGCACAAAACTGTAATATGTCCAGCTCAGCACGCTGTAGATAGATTGGCAGAATTATCCACTATGAGTTATGTTGATTTGTGGCCGGCTTTTATATCCGAGGATCCTCGCTTACTGATGACGTAGAACTGCGTATAGTTTAGTGTCGTGTGCAAATCCATGCCTCTAGACGGGAGATCTGTAGGTTTGCGGGCCGTGTGCACATTGGTATCGTGTGTAAATCCGGAATCTTAGTAATGGAGCTGGAGTTTAAAGAATGCTTCATTATAGTATTTGAACCCGCTGAAACCGAATCCCGGAATCCGACGTCAGATTTGCCAAATTGGCTAGTTTTTCACCCCTAACCCCAAACAAACACCACCAAGACAAAAAGGAAAGTGATATCTCCGGCGGACCAGAGCATTTTTTGGGAGGGTGTTCTTTGGGTGTTAAGGGTGAAAAACGAGCCAGTCTGACTATTCTGACTTCGGATTCGGTTCCAGCGGGTCCAAATACATAAGAATACACTGACATAGTCCGCAGGCCTTTTTTGGTGGGGTGTTTCCTTCAGCGGGTTCAAATACATAAGAATACACTGATCAGGTCCGTAGGCCACACCACTATTTTGTTTGGTGTTCCTTGGGGTTAGGGCTGAAAAATGAGAGAATTTGACAATTCTGACTGTGGATTCGGTTTAAGAGGGCCCAAGTACATAAGGATACACTGGTATGATCCACAGGCCAGATTACTTTTTTGGCGGGGGTGTTTTTTGGGTGTTTAGTGGTGAAAAGCGAGCCAATCTGACAATTCTGACTTCGTATTCGGTTTCAGCGGGTCCAAATATATGAGGATACACTTTTTTGTGTGGGTGTGTTATGAATATAATAGTTATTTTGCACCAATTTGATCCTACTTAGGAGTAGCGCTTACTTTGGCCAATTTTTGGGCCTTTTCTGGATGTAATTTGACTAGAACATATAAAAGTTATTCTTTATTTTCAATATCTCTAAGGAAATTGTTAAGAAATAGTGATTTAATAATAATAATAATAATAATAATAATAATAATAATAATAATAATAATAATAATAATAATAATAATAATAATAATAATAATAATTTATTATCCATCAGACCAAAATACAATAAGGTATTGGAGTCGTCAAAGTACAATAAGTAATAAAACAAACTATAAACACATCAGTAAATATAAAAAACGAAGGCAAACAGAAATTAATACTAACATATACATTTAAAACATTTCCAACTCAATAAAATAAAATAACATTCAAAATGAATTATAATAAGTCGCATGTCGAGCTCCGATAAAATAGAATTTACAAAAAGATGTTTACATACTTATATTAATATAATGTACAATTGTGTGATTATTATTATTCAAACGAATGTTGCAAAAAATCATTGACTGCATAAAATACATATTTCAGTAACAATTTTTTTACTTGTCTGCGAAATATTTTTATACTACTTGTTTAATACATTCTGGAAGCTTATTGTATAATTTTACTCCAGTGTATGTGGGACTTCTCTCGTACAATGATAGGTAGTGGCTAGGAGTCAATAGATAATTCTGTCTTCTAGTATTATATTCATGGCTGTGATTGTTTCTTAAAAATGTTTTTAAATTAGTCTTTACAAACACAACTATTTCTAAGATATAAATGCAAGTTAACGGTAGTAAGTTAAGTTCCTTAAAATAAGTTTTAAAGAAGTACGCATACCGACTCCCATTATATTTCTTATTGCCTTCTTTTGTAATTTAAAAACTCCCTCAAAGTGGTGAGAGGAGCCCCAAAATACAATGCCATACGAAATTCTTGAGTAAAATTGCGCATAGTAGTAGGATAACATAACAGTCCTATTTGTAATATTTCTCAACCTGTACAAGGCAAAACAGACTGAAGTCAATTTTTTACACAATATATTTATATGAATGTCCCAATTTAGAGCATTGTCTATGTGTACACCTAAGAATTTTGTAGATGAAACTTGTTCTAAAGATTTTCCATGGATTTTTAGTAGATAACTCTCATTGTAATTAATTAGTCTAGGAGTAAAATGAATGAACACCGTTTTATCGCTAAATTGTTCTTGAAAATAAGCCTTAAAAAAAATAAGCATGTTTTCAGCGGTTTTTTTTTACTAATTCCACGCACAATTATTTCTAATCTATCAATTTTTGGACTTTGTGTCCATGAAGACTTTTGATTAGAACGGCTTGAAGCATAATATATTGCATTTTCGGCCGATTTGATCAGAAGCCAATTTCCATAAGATTAGTGGGGGTTCTTTACCTTCTTAGTTACAAAGTTGTATATTATTTCACAATAACCTAAAAATAAAAAGGTATTAAAAAGTAGTGACGGTATAATAAAATAATAGCTCTTACAGAGAAGTGAGATGATTAATATAAATAGTAGTAAATTCTACTCACCAAGAACATTAAACTTAAACATAAACACATCACATATAGTAGACGACCCCATAGGCAAGGCTGTCTGGAAGGAAGTTTCGTAAAATGCAGACAGATATCCATAACCACTGACATTGTCAGTGACCAGAAGATGCATCACACAGTATGCTTTAGTCGAGTGAGCTACCGTGAAAGTAATTTCTCTCACTGTTTTTAATAAATTAAATATGGTAGCTCGAAAACACTCTCCTTCAGATTTAAAATTTTTATCAAATTTCCATCATGTATCAAGGAGTTCGTCTAGTGATCTCAAAGACATCGGACGCGTTTAAGTTCGGTGCCAGTAATCTGGCTTAAATCTCGATTAAAAGCCGACACAATAGGACGAAATTACGCTGATGTGATAAGTGAAAAATAATACGCAAAGTGATATGTAAAATAACATTACAACAGTTAAGTTATATAGCTAATATTTAATTAATGTGGGTGACTAGAATATCTCAGTGCATATAAAGTGGAGAATAACCCGAGAGCCTCTAGGAAACCATAAATCAATCAACACTAAGTCTACACTCGACTATACCACTTTACTTAAATTTATACCTATATGCTTTAAATGCTTGATAGTTCCTAGACAATAAATTAAAATAAGGGCACTAAATATTTTTCTTTCAGCAAAAATATACAAAACAAACTATTACAAAAAATACAAATAATAATTAATAGCCAAAACCGAATTTCTTTCAGCCAATCAAGTGAATTACGCACGATATAATAATGGTGATAATAATAACCCGAAATAATTAGTAATGCATCGCTATTAAAGTGTGATTATACCGATTTCTTGTGTGAATCTTCAAGTGTGTTTTCTCATAATTACTAAACATATTCAAACAAATTTAATTAAAATTGAATACGTAATGATCAGTGGCGCACTATTCTTAAAGTATACCTTTCAGATGAGGTTCTCATAATTGCTAAAAATATTCAAACGAGTTTAATTTGGATTAGATCAGAAATAATCAATGGGGTACTGTCGGTGCGTAGCGTCCAGACTGAATTCTTATGGCACCTCAATGTATGTATACGTGATACAGGTTTCTCTCAGGAAAAAGGTTTCCAAGAAAATACGCACAGAAAAGAGCAATCTTGATACCTAGAGTAGCGGAAACTCAACTCAATAAATAGATCATATTCTGGTAGGCAGGGAGATGACTTATAGTGGTCTATCACCAATGGAAACCCATAAAAGCTTGAAAAAGCTAAATACAAAGTGACAACGTATAGAAGTTATATTTAAGTTTGTATAAGTGAATGTGTAAAATAATTTATACCTCGGAATATTTTCAGCCTGATAAGAAATATTAGTTAGTGTTTAATTAGGTACAGAAACCAAAACTTTCCACAGTGCTTCCCTCTAATGCAGCAAATCATAGCATATACATATTGCAGTGAAATCGTGTACCTGGAGACTTTAATGCACATATACTCCACACATGGTCTAACGAAAATGGAAACGCGCTGAAAAACCTAGCACACATGTTTGACTTAACAATAAGAAATACATGGAGTAAAAGTCAAACATGCATTAACACCTGGAGTAATGGAAGCTCAATCACACAAATAGACCATATTCTGGTAAGCAGAAAGATAAAGGAAAGGATCAAGAAGGTTAAAGCAAAAAGGACAGCAGAAAACCTCCTGAAGAAAACGCTAACACTGAACAGCACCAAACTAAAAATAGGGAGACCATGTTACACGTGGAAAACAACAATCGAGAGGATCATAAACAAACTGGGAAAAGCGAGGGGAAAAATGAAAAACCATGCGTCATGTGGCTCTCGCTGCTGACAACAAGCATGACTCAAATCCAACCCAGCATCGGAAATCGAGGAATCAGAAGACTCAAGAAAAAGAAGATTCGAAGAAGCAGAAACAAAAAAGAGGAGCATAAACAGTAATAAACACTCCATAATGAGCAACACATATTTCACACAAAGATTCAGAAGAGGCAGATACCCAGAACCAAAAGCACAACAAAGGGAGCTTAAACGCTCCCTCACGACACAAGCGGTAACGCATCTCACAAATACCTACACGTCCCATCCCATATTCCTTTACCATGCGCCATGTGGCACTCGCTGCTGGCAACAAGCATGACCTTAGTCTAACCCAGCGTGGACGTAGCAGGCCCAACTGTATACCAGGGAGTGGCAGCAATGCCTACCGCACGCTGGAAAATCAATCAATCAAATTTCCTTCATGTATCAAAACGATAAGTGGCTAAGTTTATATTGCCATTGATCACATTGGTCGAATTTTCAAATAAACCGATCACTTGGCTAACACATATCATTCTCAGACCGGTTTATGACTTTTTCCTTCAACAGTGTGGAATACAGGCTAGTGCCAATACCTTTTTGAAAAAAAAAAATATATATATATATATATATATATATATATATATATATATATATATAAACAGGCAAGGACCAGTCGGAGAATTTAGTTACACGAGATAAAGTGAAATTGTGAAATTGTGTTTTTTTTGCGATTTTTGGCGAAACATGACCCGCTAGCGGAAAATGTCCTTCACAAAAGTCGTAGATAATAAAAAATCTAAAACGTTCATATAAAGCATTTTTCATCATATCCTCAAATTTTTCGAGAAAATGGCGGAAAACCAATTTTTCGGTTTTTTATTTTTCTCTATCGTAAAAATAATTCAATTTACATGATATTTTGCGAAGATATACCTTTTTTTGCATTGAATAAGCATGATTTTTTTGGAATCTGGGAAACAAGTAGTTTCCGAGATGTCTACATTTTTCAAAAAAAAATAAAAAATTTTCCACGGAAAACTTTATTGGTGTTTTTTTCGATTTCAATATTCTATCTGGGCTAATTTTATTCGTTGAAATGTCTATTTTAAAATGATCTATACATGTTGATGGTTCATTTTTCATGAAACCGCTTAAAATTGAGAAAAACCAAGAAAATGACTTCGGATCACGAATTTTTCAATATTATAAATTATTTTCAAATTTTTGTATTATTTATGTAAATAATGGATTAAATTTCAATGACAGAATTTACTTCAATGTAATATTACTAAAGTTAAATGAATTTAATTGAAGAAAGTGGGCAAAAACCTTCTGAAACCCAAGTTTTTCATGGCAATGCACCGTACGTACAGAAAGTCGTATAGCTCAGTTGATGATCGTATTTACCTAAAAAAATTTGCAGTGAATAATTTTTTTTTAATGATTTCATGAAAGTGTATGAAAAGTTTACATTTCGCTCGGATGCAGGACATAAAAGAAAGTGAAAATGAAATTTTTTTTAACTTTTTTTTTTTGTTCTGCATCCGAGCGGAATGTAAACTCTTCAGGATATTGTTATATACACTTTCATGAATTCATTTAAAAAATATTATTCATTTTGCAAATTTTTTTAGGTAAAATACCTTCATCGACTGGGCTATACGACTTTCAGTACGACGGTGCATGGCCATGAAAAACTTAAGTTTCAGAATGTTTTTGCCCACTTTCTTCAATTAAATTCATTCAACTTTGGTAATATTACATTGAAGTAAATTCTGTCATTGAAATTTAATCAATTATTTACGTAAATAATGAAAAAATATTGAAAATAGTATATATTGAAAAATTCGTAAGCCGAAAAGTCATTTTTTTGGTTTTTCTCAATTTTAAGCGGTTTCATGAAAAATAAACTATCAACATGTAGACCATTTTAAAGTAGATATGTCAACAGTTAAAATGAGCCCAGATAGAATATTGATATCGAAAAAACCACCAATAAAATTTTCCGTGGAAGATTTTGATTTTTTTTTTCTTCGAAAAATGTAAATATTTCGGAAACTACTTGTTTTACAGATTCCAAAAAAATCATGCTTATTTAATGCAAAAAATGTATACTTTCACAACATTTCATGTAAATTGAATTATTTTTACGAGAGAAAAAAACCGGCGGAAAACCAAAAAATCGGCTGTATATGAAAGTTTTAGATTTTCGTCTACAACTTTTGTGAAGGACATTTTCCGCTAGGAGGTCACGTTTCGCCGAAAATCGCAAAAAACTACTTTCAACCCTTAAACAAGGGTTGAAAGTAGTTTTTTGCGATTTTCGGCGAAACGTGACCATTTCAGAATTTCACTTTATCTCGTGTTTAATTTTTGCTGTTTCTCCTCTTTATAACCTTAACTAAATTCTCCGGATGGTCCTTGCCTGTTAATATATTTTTTTTCATTCAAAATCCGCTTTGGCACTAGCCTAATTTGTGTGTACCGCCCACATGACGGATTTTGATATTAGGGCTATGACAAGTACACAAGTCACATTGCAATGACGTATAAAAAGAACACAGGCACACAAAAAAGAAAAAAAAGTCAAAACCCTTTTGGGATGCTGAAACCGAATATAACATAAACTAGTGGAAGCATTATACTCTTCGCCGATTTACTGAGCTTTTTATATAATTGTTACACATTCTATAGGATACTCTTCGCAGTTTTCTTGTTAGTTTTTGGACATCCTAATTTTGTGATACCAACTTTGTTGTGGAATAAAAAATATATGAAAAAAAAAATCACCATGTGAGGGATCGAACACGAGACCTTTGGATTGCAAGGCAAAATCAAATCAAATCAAAGATATTTATTAACGTTTAAAGACATGAATATGAATGCGCCTCAGCTGGGTCCAGTCTAGAGCCGATCACCCCACCGCGGCATGCAACGTAGCGGTAGGTAGGTGATCAGGTGGAGGGGTTTAGCTTCGGCTGTAACAACAGATGAAATTGGGGCGTTAGGGCTCCTGTTTAACATATATAAAAAACTTAAACCTAACAATTTGGTTGAACAATAATCCGGGAAGATATTAAAATACTTAGAAATAGCTAGAACTATGAAGAAACAATTGCATTTTCAACACACGCGCACTGTCTCACGCGCACACTAAATTTATGAAGAAAATCTTGTTGTCCATACGGGAAAAACTTAGTGAAAAAACCCGTTCGAGAGTCACGGATTTATCCAGTGGTCTACCTGCCTCTGGAAGGATGGGGTGAGGGGAGATTTTGATTTTAAAAGTTGGGATTTACTAGCAATTATTGGTCTAAAGGGAATTTGGAAGAAGAACAAAAAGGGACAAAAGAACAAAAATAATAAAAATGAAACTAATGGGGGAATAGAGTAAAAGGGGGTGAAAATAAAAGGTGGTGAAAGGAAATTGTGGTATAGGAAAGATGTGGATAGGGAGGTTGCCGAAAGATAGGCAACGCCTGGTATGGTAATGGGTGTTTCAGGTTGAAAAGTATGGTGTTATGCTGTCTGATTCGTGTGATGTCTCGGGTTAGCGGACTTTCGCCCAGTTTGAATTGGTAGAATTTTTGGGAAGTTTCCCGGACGAAGTCCGCTAGTGGGGTTATGTCGTGGCAACGTGCATAGAGATCTCTGAGGGAGTCTGAAATGAGGCGCATAAATTTATGTTCTAAAACTCTAAGTTTCCGCATTGTCGTGGCCGGGATGCTGCACCACACCGGCGCCGCGTATGTGATGGCCGGTCTGATCACCATCGTATACAATAATTTTTTATTAGTCCTGTTTAGTCCGTTACCCCGCGCCAGGAGTGGATAGAGACTCCTAGACATGGAGTAGGCCTTACGTACAGTCTCGTTTATGTGCGTGTTGGACGTCAGTCTCCTGTCCAAGTTGACCCCCAGATACTTCACGCACCGTTTGATTGGAATTTCTCTACCCCCGATTGAAAGTGTCTTTAAAATCCGATTTTCAGTAAATCGGCGAGTAAAGAGTATGGACTCCGACTTCTCGGCGTTGATCCGAATCTTCCACTTGTCGTAATACGCCGTGGCACGGGCCATGTGCGCCTTGAGTAGCATGTTCGCCGCTTGTGCGTTATGCGAATGCACGTACATGGCCGTGTCGTCGGCGTACTTGGCAAGATTCGTATTCGGGAACTCCGGGAAGTCGGAGACGTATAGATTGTATAACTTTGGTGACAGACACGACCCCTGGGGGACGCCCGCGCGAATATCCCTTCGAGTTGAAAGTTTATTATTGCAAAGCAAATGCTTTAGCCATTGGGCTATCTCATCTTACCAGAAAACTTGAATGAATATCATTCAAGAATTCTATTTCAACGGATTAGATACATTATTATGAAATATATATACAGCGTGTCGCACTTTTCATGAACCACCCTCATATCTCGCTCATCTGATATCCGAATTTTTTGAAATTTTGGTGGTGAATATATACCTATTAATTGAGACTTTGGACGTAACCACACTTGATTTTAGTCAGAG
Source organism: Rutpela maculata (assembly GCA_936432065.2). Classification (NCBI taxonomy): domain Eukaryota; kingdom Metazoa; phylum Arthropoda; class Insecta; order Coleoptera; family Cerambycidae; genus Rutpela; species Rutpela maculata. Next base: position 246,449,158 of record OW386285.2, read on the forward strand.
GCGTCCGATTCTAGGATTTAGAAAGTGGGTCGATTTTCAAAAAAAAGTATTAGCAATTTTTTTAGAAAAAAACTAGTAAGATATTCTTAATTAGCACCTTTAGAAAGCCATTTGTACAAGATTACATCGTAGTGGGTTCAAAGGTGTTTGAGATAGGGGCCTTCAAAAATGCAATTTTTTCAAGTAAAAATAATTTTTATCTGCAAAACGGATTCTCAAACGAAAGAAAATTATTCTTCATTTTTTGTTCGGAATAATGTATTGTACTAATTTGAATTGATTTTACAACAAAATAATTATTTATTTAAATAAGGCAAAAATTAGAAATTAAAATAAATGAAACTGAAATAAATAAGTAAATAAAACCAATTGACACTAGTAATAATTTTTGCTTTCACGGCTTACTTAGGTCTTTATTGAAGATTGTTCGTTAAAAAAATGGTTAGCATGTATGAATTAGAATTTTTGCCTTATTAAATAAATAATTATTTTATTGCAAAATCAATTCAGACTAGTAAAATACATTATTCTGAACAAAAAATTAAGGACAAATTTTTTCATTTGAGAATCCGTTTTACAGGTAAAAATTATTTTTAGTTGAAAAATTGTTTTTTTGACGGCCCCTATCTCAAACAATTTTGAACCTACTACGATGTAATTTTGTACAAAGAGGTTTCTAAAGGTACTGATTAAGAATATCTCACTAGTTTTTTACTGAAAAAATCGCTAATAGATTTTTTTCGAAAACGACCCCTTTTTCCATTCTAGGTTACGTCTAAAGACTCACTTTATAGGTATATTTTCACCACCAAAATTTCAAAATATTCGGATATCAGATGAGCGAGATATAAGGGTGGCTCCATGAAAAGTGCGACACGCTGTATATTGGTAAAATGTAAAAACAAAAAAAAATTATAGAGAATTACATTTCGAAAGATTTCTATTTAAGTACAAATGACAGAAATTTTGAAGAATTTTTTTTTTTATTTAAATGATTAATAACTTTTTTATTTATTGATTGATTTTTTCAAAAACAATAGGGTTCTTCCTCTAGCTAACGCTAACTTACTTTCCAAATTTCAATACAATCGTACTTTTCTTTCTTAAGTTATCGTGCTTACAAGAAACGTGACGGACGGACAGACAGACGGACATTTTGAAAGTTGTTCAGAATTCGCTCACTAATACAATGATATACATTTTTTTTTCTCTACGAGCGATATTTCCGGTTTTAGAAATGTGCCGATCAAATGCAATATACTCTTCGTTTTTACAATTATCCAATTTTCCCCTTTACAACCCTCCTGGAGGATTGAAATTCCACTTATTCTAAACATTTGAAAAGTAGGTTTCTTGGTGCGCTGAAACTGAATATGCCGATAAAAACTAATTGGAACCACCCAGTCACCCCCTAGCACCCCTTACAAGCCCCAGGCTGGGTTGAAATTCCACTTTTAAAAAGTTTGTTTATTTTTAGGTATTTTGGTGCGCTGAAACCGAATATGATGATAAAAACTGATTTCACCCAATCACCCCCTAGTACCTCCTTACAACCCCCAAAGGGGGTTGTAATGGGAGGGTTAAAATATTACTTCTTATGAAAATTGAAAATGTATGTATATTCTTAAGTATTTTGGTGCGGTGAAACAGAAAATGACGATAACAAATGATTTTAACCACTCAGTCACCCCCTAACACCCCCCCACATTTTTTATCGTCATATTCGGTTTAAGCGCACCAAAAAAACGTAAAAATAAACATACTTTTTAAATGTTTAGAACAAGTGGAATTTCAATTTCCTGGGGCTTGTTTGGGGTAACTGGGTTGTTCAAATCAGTTTTTATCGTCATATTCAGTTTCAGCGCACCAAAACCTGATTTTCAAATTTTTAGAACAATTGGAATTTCAATACCCCAGGAGGGTTGTAAGGGGGTGCTAGGGGAAAACTGGATAATTAAAATCTTTTTTATTGTCATATTCGGTTTCAGCGTCCCAAAATATATAGGGAGAGAGGGTCTACCCTCAGGGTTTCGACTTTTTTTCTTTTTTGTGTGCCTGTGTCTTCATCTACTGGTAATCAATCGCAACTATAAAAATTGGAAATAAGTTCCGACTAAGCTTAATATTTGTGGAATTATAATAAAATGCCAAGGATTTTTAACAGAGAGGTGAAATAATTCATAAAAATAGTAATAAATATTAATCATTATGAAAGTCGCAATCCTTTTACTATATTTAATAAATTAAATATAGCAGCTACTACAAGACGTGTATCATGATAAAGAAGCGGTTAAGCTGATATTGCGATTGATCATCATTAGTCGATTTTTCAAATAAATGAAATTTCTCATGTGGACAGCAAATGAAAACGCAAGGCTTAGATTGAGTTCTATTAAACTGTTATATGATGTATCACATGTTATTTACCTTATATGTCATTAAACGTATTAATCACATTTTATTGAAATAGAACATTCATTTTTAATATAAATACAACCAAATTTTACAGAAGGTAGCACTAATGGTGTCCACCATCTTGATCTGTTTTAACCGAATAAAAAACATTTTGCAGAAGACTGGTATTGATGTTGATTCCTCTGATTTTCTTTGCAAGTTATGTCATTAAAGATTGAAGATGGTCAATGTAAAGCATATAAACTTGGAAGATTATTTTTTTTTAAATAAGCACAAACAATCGTAAGAAATACAGAGCAAGATCCTTGTTAAAGCTGAATTTTGGGTTTGTCTACCAATTTGGGAATGCGAAATCAGGCAAATTGTCGATTTTTTCTAGTAAAAAGTCTAAGTAATTTTAATATTAACATTTTAAATTATCACCAAAATTTTTCCACTATAATCTTTTAACATGGCTTAATCAAATGATATAAGTTGTTGTATTAACATTGCTTCACATAATAGATCAAAACAATTTGTATATTTTTAAAAACTCGCTGGGGGCGAGCGAAGAGGTGTCTTGAGTGTAATTGTATTTCGATACTGCGTTGAAGCAACGTGAAGCGCGGTTAGTACTTGGTTAGGTGAAATCCATCTTGGGAAACACAGCGATCTCGTCCCACCTTCTAGTGGCTTGTATATCAGTGTATACGCGGAAGCTATGTAATTTCAAGACGAAGATTACGTAGTGGATATACCATCCTTCGGAGCGGATGTAAGACAGGCGGTCCCTTGTCTATTAAATGTTAGGCAAGTAAAAGATCCCTACTCTTCTTACGAGAAGAGGCTAGGCCAAATTTCCAGGTTGGGGGTAGCTCGTCTCCTGGCGTCGGTGATAGACTCCGGTAGCGAAAATTGGCCGAGGTTAAATAAAAATATAACAAAAAAATTGCTGAATATATTAGTAGATCGATACAAGTTTTTTGTGATATACAATATTAACAAGTAAAATACGCTTAAAGTGAAAACCTAATCTTTGGAAAACAAAAAATAAACAAGCTAAAAACGTACTCTTTGACAATTTACTGAGCTTTTTATATAATTGTTACATATTCTGTAGGATACTCTTCGCAGCTTTCTTGTAAATAATGTTAGTTTTTGGACATCCTAAATTTTGTAATACCAACTTTGTTGTGAAAAAAATCTGAAAAAAAATTGAAAAAAAGAACATCCAACCTATGTGGAATTCAAACACACGATCTTCGAATTGCAAGAGAAAACTTTAGCCACTGGACCAACACACATTACTACAAAGATTGAATGTCTGTAATATATATCTTTCGAGAATCATATTTTAACTCATTAGATATATTATTGTAAAGTGTATATTAATAAAATGTATAAACAAAAGAAAATATATTATAGAGATAGCATTTCGCAAGATTTCTATTTAAGTACAAGGGACAAAAAACAAGAAAACTTTTTTTTTAATTAAATGATTAATAACTTTCTTATTTACTGATTGATTTTCTTTAAAAGCAATGGATTTCTTCCTCTAGTTAATACTAGCTTACTTCCCAAATTTCAGTACAATCGGACTTTTCTTTCTTAAGTTATCGTGCTTACAAGAAACATGACGGACGGACAGACGGATGCACGGACGGACAGACGGATGCAAAACAAGGTGTCATCACACTTTGTGACCTCAGCAAGGCCTTCGACTGTGTCAACCACACCTTGCTTCTATATAAATTGGAGCGTTACAGCATTAGAGGAATAACTCTTTGTCTTATACAGTCTTATTTAAAAAACAGACAACAATGTGTCATTATTGGCGAAAGTAAATCAGATTTTAAAACTACAGAACATGGTACCCAAGGGTTCGATACTGGGGCCCCTGCTCTTTATCATATACATAAATGATCTTTCATATTATCTAATGCCGGAAAAATGTATCTTGTTTGCGGATGATACAACGTTGGTTCATACTGTCCCAAATATGATTAACCTTATCCAGATAATGAAAATGAAGCTGAAACGTGGTTTACTGCTAACTACTTGAAACTAAATTCAAATAAAACACACAGGTTTTTTTATCTAGTTCTAACAATAATGATAATACCATAAATAATGTTAAGCTTTTGGGGATCACTCTCGATAGTATGCTAAATGGGCTCATTTAGCACTTTTTTTTTATTGGATTATCTGAAAAATCTTATCATTTTAAGACTCTGTGCAAAAAATTAGAATTTTATGATGTGCCGATCAAATACAATATAGAGAGAATAATAATAATTGTTTTGATTTTATTGAAATCATCTGTTTCCAAATTTGCTTATACCGTTTAACTAAGGAATGTTTGAAGTTTGTCGTGGAAACTGTTTAGCCTGGTTGAAGAAAACGTAACGAAAATATGACGTGATAAGTCGAACTATTAAGATATCGTATACACATATACACTACCTTTAAAATGCATCCTACAGAAAGATTTATATTGTTTTTTATTGCACATAAAAACTGAAAAATACGGGTTTTAGCGACCCTTAACAATTTCTGTGTTATATTTGAACAATAGTGTCTTCCATTCTATTTAAGTTCATTTTGCAAAATTTTGTACGTAACAAAAAGTGTCATTTTATTTCCACATCCAGTGGAAGTATAGTAACGACAAAAAAATTTTTATTGTTCATTCTAAGCCTAGAATGTCATGAAACGTCGAGATTTTAAGTTTGAGCGAAAAAAAATTCTGTCTGTCGGTCGGTCGGTCTGTCTGTCTGCAACTTTTTTTTGCGCACGTTTACTCTGGAACCGTTTAAGATATTGACTTGAAATTTGGTACACATACAACGTGATCTACCAAGAAATGCGGAAAATAAAATGGTGTGCTAGTTTTCAATGTGGGAAAGCCCCTGCAAAATTTTAGAGGATTCTGAGGTAATTTAGTATATTAAATTATAAGTCAATTTGCGAAGGTACGCTACTGATGTTGAGTAAGTCCTGACCTAATTCTGAAGAGGTCGACGAACTTACTAGTGAAAGAACGTATTCGAGTTAGCGTTATCGCTATAAATAAAATTTAAATCGAAGTTAATATACGTATATTTGTTTTAAATACATGTTCATATTTTATGTGATTTGAGTATTTTTAAGTATATTGATATTATATTATATATCGAATGTTTTTTATTTTTCTTAGCGACTCCATGGAAACTTCTCCATTATGGATCGAGTTTTCCTTTTTTTTTCTTAGCGACTCCATGGAAACTTCTCGCTTTTGGAACTTCTCGATTTCCAGTGAGTGAGTCGCTATAGTCGCTATATACACCCCCTCGTTAAAAAAGAAAATAGTCAATCAATCAACGTGTCGATTGCAAAACGTACTTTTTTAATCGGGGTAGGCAAAGTGTCACATCTGTCAACTAATACAAAAGCCGGTTTAACCCTATCAATATTGACAGTTATGACTTTGTCTCCTTTCTTAAAGGTAAATAACTTATCTGAACGAGATAAAACTTTAAACGGTCCTTCATATAAAGGAGTAAATGAACGTTTTAAACGTTCAATGCGAACGAAAATAAAATCGCAAGAGGCAAGATCTGAACTAACAAAAGTTTTGTAATTGCCATGCGAAGTTGGAGGAACAAATTTTAAATTATTAAAATAAATGCGTAATTTGTCAATGAAATAAGGAATATCTGGGGAATTATACGATTCAACGAAAAATTCGCCAGGTAAACGAAGGGTTTGACCATATATGAGTTCAGCAGGTGAACATTGCAGATCTTCCTTGGGAGTTGTCCTAAATGCTAATAAAATGATGGGTAATTCATCTGTCCAATGTGATGTATTGGCTCTAGATAACAAGGAAGTTTTAAGTGAGCGATGAAATCTTTCAATTAAAGAGCTGCTCTGGGGGTGATATGCAGTTGTACGTATTCTATGAAAACCTAAAAACTTTGCAAATTCATTAAATAATCTTGACTCGAATTGTACTCCTTGATCAGTCGTTACTAACAAGGGAACACCGAATCGACAAACAAAGTTTTGAAATAAAGTACGCGCAACTGTTTCTGCTGTGATGTCGCGAAGAGGGTACGCTTCCGGCCACCTAGTGAATCGTTCAATCACCGTAAGAATGTAAGAGTTACCTTTGGATGGAGGTAATGGTCCTACCAAATCTATGTGGATGTGGTCGAATCTGATTTTCGGAATGGAAATGTTCCCTAGAGCACTTCGCGTATGTCGACTGACTTTGACAGCTTGACAGTTAATGCACGATTTTGACCATAAATTGCAATCTGTGTTCATTTTCGGCCAAAAATAGTTATTTGAAATCAACAGTCTAGTGGCTTTAATACCAGAATGAGATAAGTTGTGAAAAATATCGAATATCGTTCGCCTGTAAACAAGTGGGACAAAAGGTCTGACTTTTGCACGAGAAACATCACACCAAATAAAATCATTTGAATCTGGAATTTGTATCTTTTTTAAAATGAAATTGGTTTTAGTTAATGATGATTTATCTGACAATAAATAGTTGAGATTTGAATCTTTCTCCTGAGCTTCACTAAGCAACTTTAGGTCAAAGTTAACATTAAGGAAGGGAGAATTTTTAAGTTGAAGTGGTAAAATATCTTGTTTTAAGGAAGAAGTGTCTTAAATACGTGACAAGCTGTCAGCTATTACATTATGTTTTCCTTTAACATGTTGTATTTTACAAGAAAATTGAGCTATGTATTCTAAATGACGTATTTGACGAGGAGATCTTTCTGCTTTTGTGAATAAAGCGTTGATTAAAGGTTTGTGATCTGTAAAACAATTAAACTTTCGACCTTCAAGTATAAACTTAAAATGTTTAATTGCAGTATATAATGCTAAAAGTTCTTTGTCAAAAACCGAATAATTGGTTTGTGCTGTGGTTAATTTACGCGAAAAGAATGCTAAAGGAGCAAGAAATCCCTTATTATCTTTTTGCTCTAAAACTGCACCCATGGCAAGGTTAGAACAATCGACTGAGAGAGATAAGATAGTATCGTCATTATTGCAAGGATGAGCTAAAACTACTGCATTACTTATTGCGTCTTTGGCTTTCGAAAATCCGTCTAAACATTGATCAGGCCAACTATTTATCTTTGTAATTTTATCATGAGATAAACTGTTACAAATAGAATATAGGGGAAGTAATATTTCAGCAAAATGAGGTATGAAACGATGATAAAAATTCACCATACCTATGAAACGTTGTAGTTGTTTGAGAGTTGTCGGTAAAGGGAAATTATTAATGACTTCGACTCTCTCAGTTGATGGTAAAATACCTGATGAAGAGATGTGATGACCTAAAAAGGTTAAATTGTCAACTCCCAAGATACATTTAGATGGTTTAATGTTAATTCCGTATGCGTCTAATCTCTTGAAAACTTTTTCCAAATGTTCCAAATGTTGTACATCTGATTGACTTGCGATTAATATATCATCCAAATAGACGAAAACGAAAGGTAAATTGACAAGTACTTCATTCATAAAACGTTGGAAAGTTTGACCGGCATTGCGTAGACCAAAAGGCATGCGGGAAAATTCAAACAGTCCGAATGGAGTTGTTATAGCTGTCTTATAAACGTCATTTTCAGCGACAGGTATCTGATGGTACGCTCGCACTAAATCAACCTAGGAGAAAATAGTGCAGCCGTGCAACTGAGAACTAAAGTCGTGGATATGAGGTAAAGGATATCTGTCTGGAATGGTAACCGTATTTAGTTGTCGATAATCTCCACAAGGTCTCCAGTCATTCTTATCTTTTTTCGCCACTAGATGGAGTGGAGAGGAAACTTGAGAAGATGATGGTTTGCAGATACCTAATTCTACCATGTTATTAAATTCTGTTTGAGCTATTTTAAATTTAAGACTGTCTAATCTACGAGGTCGTGAAAAAGGTAAATGACCTTCAGTAACTATATGATGTACAATAGAATGTTTAATAGGTTAATTGTAATCTGGTGAACTAATTAGATTAGGAAATTGTAAAAGTAATTTGTTATATTTATCTGTCAAAGGAAATAATTTAAGTGTATCTAATCTACAGTTGTCTAAAGAACTATTTTTAATAAAACAATTAACTGACAAATTAGTCTTGTTATCAATTATTCGAGCTCCTTTAAGATCGACAACTAAACCAAAATGAGACAAGAAATCTGCTCCGACTATCGGTATGTCAATGTCTGCTATATTGAAAACGAAAGGAAATAATCTACGTAAGTTTAGATTGACTTTTAACAATTTCTTACCGTATGTAAAAATGGTTGAACCGTTAGCCGCGGTTAATATCGTATCAAAATTCTTTTTTAAATCTGTGAAAGCATTGCGTGGCACCACAGATAAATCGGCACCAGTGTCAATTAGGAAGTTCAGGTTGTTAGATCTATCGTAAATAAAAAGTCGACGACGTTTGCTGTTAGAAATGTCAAAATGAGACGTCATAGAATTATCAAACTTCAGTCATCTTTGAGAATTATCAGATTTTTTACAATTCTTACTGAATTTGCACCATTCACCTCCACAACGATAGGCATTGGCACCATAAAGTTGATGGTAGTAACAAATAGTATTGTCTGTACGATCAAATTTATTGGAAACATTATTACGGCTGGGTGAACGATTGCGATTAGTGGTACGAGTTTGTGAATTGCTTCGAATTTTGCAATTGTTGCAGCATGAAGTAGAAGGTTGAGGCTCGAAGGATTGATTGGAAAGTCTGGATTCTAAAGAGTTTAATCTAGAATTAAAAATTTCTTGTTTTTGTAATACTTGATTAATTGAATCATGAAAAGTGATTGAAAAATTTTTGATAGTGGTAGTTAAATCTGATAACGGGGTTGACTCAGAGTCAAGAGGATTTTTGGAGTACGATGCAACCATTGAATTTTGACAGGACTCCCAGATCTGATCCGCAATATCTAGAATCTCTTTTGTGTCTGTTTTCCCTGAAGCTGTAATGGCAATATATACTGTTTGAGGTAAACGTCTTTTCCATAGCTTTATCAATAAATCTTGACTAACCATGCTGAATCCTCCAACCATATTCAGCATGGATCTATAGAAATCTGAAGGTTTCAGATCGCCCATTTGGGAACCTGATAACAGATCATTCAGACGTTTTTCCTCACTCGATGATAAACGTGAAATTAAAACTTTCTTTAAATTTATATAGAGATCCGTTTCCGGGGGATTAGATATTATATCGTATATATTATCTATCACATCTAATGGCAAATTAGCTATAACCTGATCATACTTTTTCTTGTCATTGACAATTTTTGCAACAGAAAACTGTGATTCGATCTGGGTAAACCAAATTTCTGGTTTTGATTTCCAGAATGGGGGTAATTTGACAGAGGTGACATAATGGGTTTGAGGAAAATCCTCGTCTGAAGGTTGTCTTTGCATAACTAATCGATTGTGATTGATTGATTGATTGATTGATTACTCTCTTAGATAAAAAAGGGAATGTACTTTAACTCACTCACCGACAGATGACAGTACTTGTAATGTACAACTTCAGTTGATTGAAATAGGAAATTACCATAAATTATAGGAACATCTATTCAAAATTCATCGGGAAAATTCTTCTCTTCATAAAATGGTCAATTTATAAGAGTAGTTGATATATTGAATCTCTTCTTGAAATTATTGATAATAATTGTTCCAAAACAGGAAAATGTTATACTCCGGTAATTATATCTGAGATATTCTTCTATCTTTTGAAGTGGAAATGATTTTATCTCTCCTTCAAATTAATTAAATAACGTAGATTTCATCATGTAAGTTATAGGATAACTTCGGACATATATATCGATCACTTCTGGTATATATTTATCACGTTGGACATGAAATTTTCACTTCTGGCATATATTTATGACATTGGACATAAAATTTTACTTCTGGCATATATTTATCACGTTGGACATAAAATGATCACGTCGGGGTCACCAAATTTATAGCGTTATCGCTATAAATAAAATTTAAATCGAAGTTAATATACGTATATTTGTTTTAAATACATGTTCATATTTTATGTGATTTGAGTATTTTTAAGTATATTGATATTATATTATATATCGAATGTTTTTTATTTTTCTTAGCGACTCCATGGAAACTTCTCCATTATGGATCGAGTTTTCCTTTTTGTTTCTTAGCGACTCCATGGAAACTTCTCGCTTTTGGAACTTCTCGATTTCCAGTGAGTGAGTCGCTATAGTCGCTATAGTACGCTACTGATGTTGAGTAAGTCCTGACCTAATTCTGAAGAGGTCGACGAACTTGCTAGTGAAAGAACGTATTCGAGTTGTTTACATTTCCTTAATTGGCATAAAAAGTGAAACCGGCCGGCGAGATCAAAAAAAGATAGGATAAGATAGGATCCAGCGGCAGGTAGTCAACATTGTTGGTACGCTTTCAAGCTAATTGGAATTCCAGCGGACCAATTCACTTTTACGAATGAGTTCAAAGCATGCCGACAAGGCTGGCTCCGTGCCGCTGGATCGTGTGTAGGCCCCTAGAGAGCCGCGTTTTTTACTTCCGGTCAAACAATAGTTACACGGCCGTGTCATTGACCGGTTTAACTAAATATCTCGTATATCTGCTTGTCATTTCAGCATGAGATTAATGTCTTCGATTTATTTCGGTATTTTTGTAGTGTGATTTGATTAAAATCAAAAAGTCTCTTCTATCTGATCCAGCTTTGCTGTCAGTAGTGTCAATCCCAAGTCTGATAAAGTGATATGGTTGTACCGCGTTACGTTAGATTAGTTAAAGTCATTGGCGGCGCATTCCTACAAAAAATATAAGGTAATTTTTTTGGTCATTTTTAAAAAAAATTTCATTTTTTTTACTCCTTTCGGTGGGGACAACCTACTGTTAAATTTCCCGCATGTCCTGGTAGATCACGTTGTATGTATTTTATCGAGGTCTGGAACTAGATTATATTTTCATCTTGTTCCGTCGAAGAGTTGGGGGGTAAATTGGGGTAAATGGGGTGGTAAATAGGTAAATCAAGCAGGTAACAGTCCATAAAATTGGTATTTAGTATATACAAGAGAAGCTAAGGTCTCAAAAAAATGTTTGGCATTACCACCCCCACCCCATTACTAAAGGAGATGAAAAAAATTATGATTTAGTGTGTGCACAAGAACCAGAAACCTCAAAATATCTGTTTACTTCATCCACCCCCACTACCACCCCCACCCCACTACCGATGTGGGATATCGTTTTATGGGTATTTGAGTAAAGGATTTCAAATATTATATTATCAAAGTTCCATAAACAATTATTTCCACATACAAAATTTTTTCGTTCTGAGTGACTTGGATAGAAAATCTGGATATGGAAGTAGTGATTCCTTGGGCAGCGGTTTTTAATTATTAGAAACGCAAGCAGATTCTAAGATCCGCAGCGCTCAAGCCTTTCGGCACCTTGTGCATTCGCTACATTTAGGATCTCCTAGATCTCCTTGTGTTCCTCGCGAAGGATAGCAGTCTATTTCAGGATAGATCCCCTAGTTCCTCCAGCTGTAAAAATTGCCTTTCGCGATTCCTATGCCTTATCGCTTCTAGTGGTGCGAAATTGCATAAAATATACTTACGCCTAAAATACACTAGGACACCGATGTACGAGCTATTGGTTTGCATTCTTGTACGTCTTGGACTCATCTGTGTGCCATTTCAGACATCCTGAACTCAGAGGATGCCTTTTATCGTATTTCTAGTCAACTCGAGTAGAAAACATGGCTGTATATGAAATAATGAATTTATTATACAGGGGGAGACACTGACCAATATGTGACTGAGCGATGACTTGGATCCTTATAGGAAGAGCTAGAGCATCAGTGCGCCTCGGCCTCTGGCCCGTCGCGTTCCACATTCCATTCTTGAACATTACGTTACCTGTTTTCCTGACTCCCAATTCCACCTGCAAGAGAGTGAGTTCAGGAATGGCAGCTGGCAGCTGTTTTCTCCTCTTAGGACCAAAGGTGCATTTGCACGCCCATAAATATGCTTAGGCTTTCCTTGTTTAAATTTCCATGTTGTCCTTCTACATCAGTTTGGAGTCAGATTATCTTCAGATATCTCAGTGTATGGGAAAGATAAAAACGTGTAAGAGAAGGAAGCCAATTTGGTGAAATTTTTACCGCTCTTCTCGTATAAGGGAATAATATTAGAATGTATTTTTGGTAGTTGATAATTTCTCAGGACATCTGTATTGTTTTTTTTTTCTATTTATTTTGCTGAACCTCTTCTCGTAAGAAGAGTAGGGATCTTTTACTTGCCTAACATTTAATAGACAAGGGACCGCCTGCTTTACATCCTCTTCGAAGGATGGTATATCCACTACGTAATTCTCGTCTTGAAATTACATAGCTTCCACGTATACACTGATATACAAGTCGCTAGAAGGTGGGACGAGATCGCTGTGTTTTCCAAGATGGATTTCACCTATCTAAGTACTAACCGCGCTGCACGTTGCTTCACTGGAGTATCGAGATACATACACCTCTATATTGTTTTTCAATAATTTAAATTTTTTCTTTTTATACAAAAATAAACTGTTAAAAAATAAAATATTGGTATCTATTTACTCTTTGCTTTAACTACCTAATGGATGGCTTTTAAGTAAAAAAAAAGTTACAATATAATTTTCGGGAAATATTTGGTTGTTGATATAAAATGTAGGTGTTTCCATGCGTTAATTTAAATATGTAAAAAACAATCGATTACATTCTTCGTCCAAGTTTAATATTAGACATTGAAGCATTCCACACAAACTTGCAGAATTCTCTTAACGCTAGTATTAATGATTAGTTCCAAATTGAAATTAATGAAAGGCTTACAGCTTATCAATTATTAATCCTTTGCTCTGGCTCAAACTCAATGATTTATATTTCTTATACAACCTATACAACAAAAGCAATGATTTATTTCTCCAATTAGAGGCACAGTCATTAATAAAATGGCAGACAATAATATTTCTCAATAATAGATTTAATGATGTCTAATCTACCACTGTCCAAATCTAGAAACCGCTAGTCACCTAATAGGCTTGCGCTGCCTTTATCTCAATATATAATGCTCCTGCAAGCTATCTGCCTTTTATTGATTGGAAAACGAAATCACGTACCGTATTTATTTAATTGTCCTTAATTAGCAGGAAGGTAGCGATCACGTAAGGATATGTTAACCCTTGTTGGCTTACATTAATGCCTACTCTTAGAACATTAGCTGTAAGTTCTTTTGGGTAAAACAAATTACTTTTACTTTCTTTCCTTTGGCACTTTAATGTACTTTTTGTTCGATTCCTTACACATACTAAATCAGAACACAGCAGGGTTTTCAGTTACTTCGTTATTTTTTACCTGAGGTGACTTCATTCTGACAAAAATAGACTGTTATTGATGTGCGTGCGTTAATTCACTTATGAAATTTTGCAAATATTCTCTCAATGTCATTGCAACTATTTCAAAACAAATTGAATACTTCTAGAATTGAGCAATCAAAAATTGATGATTGGACGTGTTTAGCCGTCAGTGTATCAATTTTTATGATTTTTATTAATTAACTATTTTTTTAATAGAACCAATAATGCCTGAGGTGCTCGATGGAATTTTCTTATATTTCCAACTTTTCATAAAAGATTTCATGATTATAAACATACCTTGAAGGCAAACCAGTAAATAGATTTAAGTATATACTTTCGATTAATGTCACAAAATGGATAGGATACAATTTAAATAAGAAAATTCACTACCAAAACGAGACATCCTCGAGATTATTTAATTTTGGTTGTCCTAAACTAAATTTGAGAGTTTCAAATATAAATAACAATGAAAAGAGGTTTTAGTTAAAATTTTAGAAGTTTAAACGTATAATAATAAATCTTCTCTAATGTGTTGAGGTTACATCAAGATCTAAGAAGTAGTTGTCAAGATATAACTGAACGATATATACGGGAAACTTCTAGATGCCCAAAATTAAACAAGCTAAAAATGTACTCTTCGCCTGTTCACTGAACTTTTTATTTAATTGTTACACATTCTATAGGATCTCGTATAGGATACACTTCGCAGTTTTTTGTAAATAATGTTAGTTTTAGACATTTTTAATTTTATAGTACGAGCTTAGTTGGTAAAAGACTCAGTGTAAAATAAAGTAAAAATAAAAAAAACATACCAAACCCTAGTTGGGTTTCGAACCCGGAACCCTTGGATTCAGAGTCAATTTCAATTAAAAGCGTAAGAACTACACTACCACCTTACACGTAGAAAAATGTAAATTTTTACATTATAAGACACGAGCTAAAATCATATTTTCACGGTTGTATATTACATTATGAAATATGTACTTGTAAAATATATAAATATTTAGATATTAAAATGAAATATCATTCCGCCAGATTTCTATTCAATTACAAAAACATAAAAATCAAAAAATTTTATTTTTCAAATTTAAATCATTAATAACATTTTTATTTACCGATCGATTTTGTTCAAAAACAATAGGGTTCTTCCTCTAGCTAACACTAACTTACTGTCCAAATTTCAATACAATCGGATTTTTCTTTCTTGAGTTATCGTGCTTACAAGAAACGTGACGGACGGACATTTGGAAAGTTGTTCAGAATTCGTTCACTAACACAATGATATGAAAAGTTTTTGTCTGCGAGCGATATTTACGGTTTTAGAAATGTGCCGATTAAATAAAATATACTCTTCGTTATCGTATTTGCGAAGAGTATAATAATAGCATAAATTAATGGGAACAGCTGTCTACAAATGTTTGGTGCGAATAAAAAAGCCGTAAAAACCGGCCAAAAAATATCAGAGTCGGTGCTATTACATGCTGACGAGAGTACTACAGAACAGTATGTGTTTTCTGTAAGAACCTAATGGCCTTTCTGGCCAATTAAAAAATGTTACCCAGTTTTGCTCAAGATAGGAATATCTTATGCATTGGTGGGCGTATTAAACTCCACGCCATTCTAGTCAGGGGTGATTCGCGTAACTATATCACAAGAGTTAGAAATCTTATTTAAAAAGGCGTGTTTCCCTTTATTTCTTATCTCAATCATGCCACAACTTACTTTACATAAGAGTAATTATGTTTTATCTATTAAGTAATAAATTCTATTTATTATTTAATATAGTGTAGAAAAATAAATCATGCCCCGGTCTACCAGCTTTGAGATTTTTATGTGTAGTATAAAAATGGAGTGAACTATATTCCGTGCATTAATAAACAAAGCCTCCAGTAAACAAAAATCGAAGTATTAGACTGGCGGTACATGACCAGTCAGGTGCAACGTTTTTAAAATGCATGTCAACCATATATATGAATGAAATTACCATGAATATGCCAGAAACGCAAATTTTAGGCAGTCAACGCGCGCAGAAGGGTGTTCAAATCGATTTTTTTTGTTTTTTTTTAATTTCAAAAATAGTGCCAAAGAAAAGCCTTTAAAAAATACCCAAAATCAAAATCATCCAAAATCAAGAACACCAAAAAATTTTACGATTTAATGTCTGCATCAAAAGTTGTTTTGCGCGCGGAAACTGCATGCCAATGAATTTCCGCTGGATTCTTTTTCACGGCTTTTCGTTTGGCACTATTGGCACCCATTTTAAAATTAAAAGAAAAACACAAAAAAAAAACAAAAAAAATCGATTTGCACACCCTTCTGCATGCGACGACTGCCTAAAATTTGCATTTCTGGCATATTCATGGTAATTTCATTCATATATGTGATTGGCATGCATTTTAAAAACGTTGCACCTAAGTGGTCATGTACCGCCAGTGTATATATTTGGAAAGCAATCTGTAACATTGACTAGACTCTAAGTAGTAATCTAAGAGCTACTGAACATTTTTCTTTCATTACTCGAAGTAGGCTAAAAATTTGCCAAAGGGTTACAATAGGGGTAATGAGTTGCCATCTCGAACGTTTCGACTTGGCGATGGGCAGCAGGGGGTGTAAAATAGTAGTTGAAGTTTTCATTATTGCAAGTTGGTTGAAACTTCGTATTTTGCTTGAATTAATGTGTATGAATGACCATACAAATTGCCAGACAAAAATTTCAGGCAGCAGGGGGTGTAAGAATACCCTAAAGTCGTAAAATAGGAGTCGAAATTTTGTTGAGAATACGGTTTATTACGTGTTTATGGTCACACGCATATCTGAAACGACCAACTGATCGGCTTCCGGAGCATCATGGTTGGTACCTCAATGATGAGGAAAGTTATGATTTCATCTGGCACGAAGGCGATCCATTGCCAACGACAATCAACGACGCTATTTTAGAGGAACATAGCGACATAATGGACGAAATAATGAACAATGAAAATGACGAAGGTATTTTCTAATTACTATACATTTCTAAACTTAACTAAGAGCAGTATTATAAATTTTCCACTATATTTCAGAGTAACAACTACAAAGCGAAATTTTTCATCAACCTTCTGACGATGAATATAATGACGGAGACATTTCCAATGACCAAATCTGATGATGAGTGTTCTACAGCGACTGAAGATGAAGACAAGCCTGCTTAACGTTTATTTTTTTTTATTTATGTATATGTATTTTTTTTGTCACCGTAAACAATATATTTTTTACGACAAATTTTCTCTAAAAAAAATCTAATAAATCTAATCTTAATCTAATCTAATCTAATCTAAATCTAATCTCTAAGTAAAATCTAATCTTAAAATCTTTAATAATAATCCCTTTTTCTTACGAATAAAATTTACTTTAAAAATCACGGATATGATAATTGCGCTTTGATTGATCCATTATAAAATTTCAGAGTCCGAAAAAATTAAATCGTTTTTTTTTATACTTCAGTTTACATCTCGAGAATCAAGTGAGATAACAAAAGAAGTCATTGAATATCTTATAGAAAATTAAATTACCAACGTAAATGCTCATATGCATTAAATAAATGAAATAGTTAAAGAGATATCATGGATTAATTGTCTAATCGGAGTCTAATGGAGTGTATCTTCAAATTTAATTAATTTTGTTTAAAATCACTTCCAAAATATAAGAAAAAACACAAAATCATTGCGAAGTCTCCTTTGAAATATATGGCGCGCCTGAGGTCACTGGCGGCCGGCCGAGAGGAAAGTTTGCAACGTATTTACAGGGTGTGCTGGCCCGAATTTTTGTCTGACAATTAAATTACATGGTCAAAAATGTTTGAGGTGTTTTTATACCCCCTGCTGCCTGAAATTTTTGTCTGACAATTTGTATGGTTATTCATATACCTTAGTTCAAGCAAAATACGAAATTTCAACCAACTTGCAATAATGAAAATGTCGCCTACTTTTTACGACTTTGAGGTATTCTTACACTCCCTGCTGCCCATCGCCAAGTCGAAACGTTCGAGATGGCAACTCATTGTTGGCAAATTTTTAGCCTACTTCGAGTAATGACGCGAAATGTTCACTATCTCTTAGTCTGTAGCGTCTAGTCAATGTTAGAGATTGCATGCTTAATACGCTGGTGTCTTTATAGACTGGCGGTACATGACCAGTCAGGTGCAAAGTTTTTAAAATGCATGCCAATCATATATATGAATGAAATTACCGTAAATATGCCAGAAACGCAAATTTTAGGCAGTCGTCGCGTGCAGAAGGCTGTGCAAATCGATTTTTTTCGTTTATTTTTTTTGTGTTTTTTTTTTTAATTTAAAGTGGATGCCAATAGTGCCAAACGAAAAGCCGTGAAAAAGAATCCAGCGAAAATTCATTGGCATGCAGTTTACGAGCGCAAAACACACGTTGATGTGCACATTAAATCGTAAAATTTTTTGGTGTTCTTGATTTTGGATGATTCTGATTTTGGATTTTTTTTAAGGCTTTTCGTTTGGCACTCTTGGCATCCCCTTTAAATTTAAAAAAAAAACACAAAAAAAAAATAAACAAAAAAAAACCGATTTGCACAGCCTTCTGCACGCGACGACTGCCTAAAATTTGCGTTTCTGGCATATTCACGGTAATTTCATTCATATATATGATTGGCATGCATTTTAATAACGTTGCACCTGATTGATCATATACTGCCAAGTCTATTATTTATTATTATTTTAGCATAAAATTAGTTTTACAAGATTATTTGAAACGATAAGTGGAGTGTTGTTAATACCCAAGCTAGAGAAATAAGCTGAGAAATAATGTGTTAAATCAGTCTAATAGTTATATAAGCAATAAATCACAAATAGTTAAATATAAGAACTCAGTAGCAAGCAAATTACGGATTCGGTATTCATCAGTATACCATTGGTCCTATTCTACCCACCCTGTTTATAAATACATTATATGCTAGGTTGGAATTGTTCGTCAATTGTTTGCATTTTGCAAGGACTATACGAAAGTCGTTGATAAAAAATATTATTATTGATACTTTTATATCATATTATAATTACTAAATATATTACTTAATGAAAATACTTTGCATTATGTACATAGATATAAAATGTTAGTTGTTGTTTCTCTCAATTTTATAATGGATATACGTTATGTTCTATATTAATTTTTTATGTTAAGTTTTATAATGTGGTATTGGATTGTCTTTGTATAGTAGAAGCTGGTATTTAAAGTCTGTATATAAAAATAATAAATCAAATTTCGAATCATGATATCTGCTGCAAGAGCAGGCTGTTTATAATATAATTTCTGCATATAGGGCACATATTTTTCGTACGATTTTTTTATCTGTTTTGAAACCAGTCAACAAACTGTTGATATCGGAAATAGATAGATTGTAGATAAATTTGCTATTATTGTACACCAAATATGTTTGTTTGTTTGTTATTGTCCATCATCTATGCTTATTTGTGTAGTTGTCAACTAATTTCCGGAGTAAAATAATTGGCTTATGATAAAAGTGTTTCTCAAAATACACAGCAATTGCAAAACAGGTTGACAATGGTTTGTTTTGCATAAAGATTGATTTTAATGAAAGGTTTGTTAATCAAACGTCTTTTTTGCTTTGTTTATTTATTTACAGATCTTTTACCTTTATTTAATTTCTGATGTAAGAAAATACTGCGAAAAAGCTTGTAATCATTAAAAAATTTTATAGACACATTTTATCTCAAACTTTATTAGAACGATTTTTTGAATAATTTGTTATTATTTTCAATACAAGTCTTAAATCTCATAGGCATGTTTGTGTAAGATTTAGATCAGATCATCTGCTAGTTGACTGTTGATATTACTAAACAATTTTCAACAGGTACATCTACTGTAATACACGGCGCGGCTTGCGAAGATAGAAAAATAATGTATGAGAATCGTGTAAGGAACCGCTTCAAGCAAGCAAACTTTCTATTTTATGAATATTTTCTTACTTCTTTTAATATGTAGACTTGCCAGCGAAAAGAAAACAAGTATATTGGGAGTGAACAGTTCTGTGATATTAAATTTTTCTCACCTTTTTTATGCCTTTTTGCTTTTGATCCAAATAATATTTCTGTATCTCGGAGAACACGCGAAAAATATTTCTTTGTTTTAAATAATATTTCCGAAAAAGTTTAAGTGCAAACAAATTTAAATTAAAGACTTTTGAAATTAATGCTGAACTAACTTCGAATTCCGAGGCATATACAAGTACCTTTAGTACCATTCCTCCAATTCTCATATATTCCTACTACCATATATAATTGAAATACTGAATCCTTCTTATATTCAGTCACGCAGACATCAGATGACGGATTAACCTTACAACATATGCTTATAATTGCATTCACTAAAAATACATATATCGCTAAATCGGGCTTTCAGTAGTTGCTTAGACACCCTCCAATATCATAATTGATATGAAATAATCTTCTTCATTAAAAAACAAATTTTATTCATTTTATTAGCATAAAATAAATAAAGAACTCATTAGAGGGACCCGGCCCAAGCCAAGCACTCCTAGCTCCCAGTTCCACAAACCTTAGCTTGTAGTGAATAGTAACTTGGCAAACTGACACATTGAGGAAACGGGGAGTACCAGGACAGGCTAGACAATATATATTGAATATATAACCATTTTTCAATGTAAAATTGACAAAAAATAAAATAATTTCCAATTTTAAACTAATAATAAATTAACTAATCCAATATCATTTACTTTTCAATTCACAAAATACCTATGAAGGAAGTAAAGTATAGTATTACAATTTTAAATTAATACCATTGAGCTCTTTACGTATGTAGGGACTATGTTGAACATTTATTAACAATATAAATAAGTATACCACAATCAAAGAAGAAGAAGAAGAAGAAGAACTTTATTGAATTAGGAAGAGACCTAATATACATATGATAAAAAACCTATACTACAAAAAATACGTTGCAAAAGTAAACATAGGTATTAAAATTAAAAATAAAACATTAATATATTAAAATACCTTAACCTAAATAGATGGTAATTTACAAATTACATAATACTAAGACATTATTTTCTATTCTTATTCAATTTACTTTAAGTACAATCTATTTATTCCTAATAAATTCTTTTATCTTAATTTTGAAACTGTTTAACGTTGTAGCATATTTTACAGATTCGGGTAACTCATTAAATTTTTGAAAACCTTTAAAATATAATGTATTCATAGAGTTACGGCAATTAGTTCTTCCAATATGAATATTGTTTGTACCTCTTGTATTATATGTATAAATATCTTTGTTGAAAATAATGAAATGCTGAAAATATTCTGGAGCCATATGATTTACTATTTTAAATACAAAAATCATGGTAAAATAGTACAGTCTATTTTCAACTGAGAACCAATTAAGAGATGTCAACATTGAATTAATTAGAGTAAGGCGACTTGCCTTTAAAATGACTCTCATTCCACGATTTTGGAGTTTTTGCAGCATGTTCAATTTATTAAGATTGAATAAGAATAATATTGACGCACAATAATCAAAATGCGGCTGAATAATAGTATTATAAACAGTGATTTTAGTTTCAGTTGATAAATGTTGTGCTATTCGACTAAAGAAATAAAGTTTTTTAGAAATTTTCTTGTAAATATAATCAAAGTGATGGTCAAAATTCAAAAAGTTATCAAGTTGAAATCCCAGATATTTAACTGTAGAGACAATTTTAATTTGTTCACCATTAATATTCAAATTTATGTTGTCAATATCAAGAAAACTATACTTATATTTTGTAGTAAATATCAACGCCTTTGTTTTTTCCACATTTAATTTTAATTTATTGATATTTAAATATCTATTCACAGATACTAAGATAGCATTCATTTTTTTGATTGCTCTGTCCAGGTTAACATCGCTATAAGCTATTAAGGTGTCGTCAGCAAAGAGGTTAATAAATTCACATTCTACAAATAGTTCAATATCATTTATGTATAATGAAAACAGAAGGAAGCCTAACACACTACCCTGTGGAATTCCTACATCATTATTTATTTATTTCATTTGATATTTTATCATAAAAGCGGACGCGTTGTTTGCGATTTTTTAAATAGTCACAAATCCAGTCAAGTACCTTACCACCAATACCATATTGTTTTAACTTAGATAACAATATCTATCGGTCGATTGTCTCAAAGGCTCGCTTTAAGTCCAAAAATACAGTAATAACATATTTATTGTTATCTAAGCTAGTTTTGATGTTGCATAGTGTGATTTGTAGTGCTGTTTCACATTAATAATTTTTACGAAAACCAGATTGATTATTTATTAATATTGGGGAAGAGGAGTCCAAGATAGACCTCTACTAGAGACACATCTCTTCCTATCACGTGCAGAGGTTTATTTCATCAACATTTTTAAATATTTTTACGGTGGAAAAATACCCAACAAACATAAGAGACATTTTATGTGTGTTTCTGTCTTTGTCATTTGGCCGCCACCATTTGATATTTAATTAATAAACAACATCCATAGTTTAATTTTGTCTAATAATTTTTATAACCGCAAAACCCCTCACAGGCAAAGTGACCCTCTATTGTGGCCATCATAGAGCTGGCGGTCGTGACAATAGTTTAAATAACCTTATAATAACAAATAAAAACCAAAATTTTGAACAGTATATGGATAGACATTGGGTCGGAATAATATATAAGCCCATAAAGGTCCGGAATTTCAGCTGTGTTCCCGAAGAAAACCTGAAAAGCGGTGCAAATAAAACTACTGTATCAATCAATCCACAAGTGCTGCTAGATGACACAGCTTGTTTACAATATATCTGAAAGAGCAGCGGCTCTAAGTCTACATTGACAGTTTAATGCCTAAAAATAAAATAACTAATTCCAAAACTAGTGGTCCGATTTGAATTCGATTTTCACTAACATGGCATGTATGAAGTGTGAAAGGTAATATAAACGGTGGCGTAACGAAGAGTAAAGTGCAGGAAAGAGGAATACAGATTTTCAGAGTGGTTCTAAGTATCACCGGCTCCTTCGCCATTTATTAGAATATCAAGATGATACAAAAATGTAGTCTTAAAAACTGTTGATGCAACTTTTCCCAAATGAATATTGATGTTCAGATTAAGGTTTGAGATATACTTAAGTCGGTTGCTCTTACAGATCAATCACTGTAAACTTATTTGTGCCTGAACCCGGAAGAAAATTTCAAACAAACTAAATTTAGTAGTTTGTTAATTTAGGTAGTAAATTGATTCTGGAACTGAATATAAATAGATTGCAGAAGTGTCCCGGCTTCAAGTTGCAAGAATAGCGAGGATAATAGCCATAAAAATGTATTTTGCAAATATTTCCGTAAATAAGCAAAATATGGCAAATTACCTGGAGAACAGATTTGTAGAAGATGTAGAAGATATTTTATGCAAAAAAATTCTCAATTTTCTCTGTATATGCAATGGTTCTCACGTGAAATGCACTCTAACAGCTGCGCATCTATACTGGTCGCACGTACAGTACTATGAGTGCAACAGCAGCGCAATATCAAATGCGACCGTCTCCGAAAAAAAGAGCTGATTTTTGATTATGGAGTTTGAGGTTTCGACATAAGTGAATCCTCTACTTTCATATGCAATTTATTGAAGACCAAAATATTCATTGTTGTGAAGATATTGGGTTTGAACACAACGATTTCTTTAACAAAAATTAATAAATGAGAAGTATTGAAGTAATTATTTTCTTATATTGTAATTCTCTCACTACAAAATTAATCTAGTAGCCCAGTAGTATTTCTTATCAAGATATATAATATGTCATACTGCACAAATCATGCCACTTAATTACACAGGGTATTTCACAAGGAAGCGGACATGTTTTAATGGCAGATAGAGGACACCGAGTGTAATCATAATCATCCTTAGTAAATGCCAGTTGGGTCCTCGTTGCTGAAATACAGGATATTTTATGTATTTTTGCCAAAATTTCTTTTGGTTGTTACTTTGTAAAGGAATAGAATAGTAAGTTCATATTTGGCATATGTAATACACTAATGACCCTGAATAAGTGTGACGAAAAAAAAAATCCAGGTCCAGTTTTTGTTACAAAATCACAATATTTCAAATTACTACTTCCAGAAATAGTTAATCTAAATAAAACCTCATAAAAGAAACAAAAAGTTCTAGGTTTATATCCATCAAAAACATTGTGGGCATTGGAACTCAGCTGAAATCGCTTTGTGTTCTTACTGTTGTCTTCATCTTCACTGGATTGCCTCCCCAAAGTTCCCACTAGTTTAATTTTTATTTTTTGCGACAATCTTGAGTCAAATAAAGATAAGGCAACTGTCTCTATTAAAAAAAAAACACAAATTTTGATATGGAGCTAAAGTTGCCAGTGGTGGAGAACCAAGCTTCTCAGTAAACTTTAATAATAAAAATGGAAATATTTGAAATATTTCTTCGTTGTGAAGCCGCTAAATGGAATTCATCCCGAAACGTTTTCTCCGAGAGCTTTTCCAATAGTGAAAATCAGCCTATCGGCATCTCTGTCGCTGATTTTGCACTTATCCAATACTGTCACTATCTTTGCTAGCGTGCTTGCTAAATTCGTGACGGTACAGGTTCCGCCATAGGTTCCTCCCCGGCTTAAGAATACGCAGACCTTCTTGGAACTTTCAGGTCAGGATAATTCAATTCTATAGCGGAAGTTGAAGGGTCTGGCGTGCTATTGCCGCTACTAGACGAACTTTACAGCTCGACCGTTTTTTTTTTAAATAGAAAATGCGATAATTGAATCCCTAATAGTAAAGGTTTTTAATATGATCGTGCAAAAAAACTCACTTTTTTAGAACGCGCTAAATACAGTAACATCATAATCAATTTGTTTACGTAATTTGCGTGGAGGGTGCCGCAAACTAAATTCACTCATTTCAAAGTACAGATAAGGGCCACCCTAATATTATATGTACGTTGGACAATTATAAACAAAATGTCTTGTAATTGATGAACTACTTCAATTATTCTGTTTGTTACAGGTTTCCTGGATCCGTCACAGAGATTTACACTTGCTAACCGTGAATCGATTTACGTATACCTCTGATCAGAGATTTATCAGCATTCACAATCCTATGACAGAGGACTGGACGTTACAAGTTCGATACCCTCAACGACGGGATAGTGGCATCTATGAATGTCAAGTGGGAACCACACCACCTATTGGACATTCCATGATTCTGTCTGTTGTGGGTAAGTTACATAACTCAGAATTAATTTAGATTACATAAAAAAAAATCAGTTAATATGTAGATTGGATTAAGAGCTTTAAATAATTCATTATCAACTTAATGGACTTAAATAGGTGCAACGTATTGTCACTCACATAATTTACATTTTATTCCATTCTAACTGATATCTTTATTTAGGTAAATTTTAGCATCATTTGCGTTAATCAGACAAGCAAAAGCTATAATATGTATATGTACAAGAAATATTTGAAATCCGAAAACGAAACCTCGGACGAATATATGAATATATTTAATTGACTCCTACAGAAATTTTTAGTAAAAAGTTACTAAAAAAAAAAGGCTACCTTGAAATATATGACAACAGAAACTCCAAAAGTGTATGAGAATCGGCAATGACTTTAAGGCGCTAGAAAGGTAAATCAAGAACAGACACTGGCAAGTGCTTTTAAAAGTAATAAAAAATCACTTCAAATAGGCCCAAATTAAAATGACATATAAGAGAATAGCTCTAGTTAAAATAACATTCTCCATGTGGTTCTTTATGTATATCTTTGTGTATATCTCCGTTTTTTCTTATAATATTCATTTACACGCTGATAACATTCAACTTTGCAAATAGTCAGAACCCCAAAAGTCATCAATTAAATTAATTTGAATTTAGAATTCTTGTGGTGGTGCTTCCACAATGCACTTAGAATCTCTCCATACTGTGTCTAGGCTGAGGCTAGTTGATCATTGTTAACAAAGAAATGTAATTTGCCAAAATAAATTAATAATAAATGAGTACCATTACCAGGGTGAAATCGGCAGAGAACTCTCAATTGATTTTAGATAAATCTTTAAATTTTAACCAACATATGAACAATGTTACAAAAACCTCATAATTTAAATTACATGCCGTATAGAAATTATGTATCGCATTATTTAAATAGATTACATATATTTAATGCATCAAATGGAATAAAATATGAATATATTGTATTTCTGTGTACAATAATGCATAGTAATCCTCAGGATCTATTTCATTTGCTTAGTAGAAGATCTAATGTCGCATAGATCCCTTCATTTTCTAAATAAGGTGCATACTAAGTTATATCTGCCTTTAACTAGTTTTAAAAATAATATAAAAGAAATATTATTAATCTAAACCAATTGTAATAATAATAATAATTATTATTAGAATTTCAGTTTTCTATTCTTCTATTTATTTTTTTTTTGTGAAGCCAGTCGCCCTTCTCTCTATCTCCGATGCCAGAGAGGGTACGCTGGTAATACCAGAGACCACTCCCTACGCCGTAGGGTCAGTGGTCACTGGGTCCGCGAATCGTGTGCTCTGAGCAGGCGTAACGAGCCAAGGATAACGGCCTTCTGCATTTTTCCGGCTAAGATTTCTGCCGACTTATTATTATTGTTATTATTATTATTATTATACAGCATATAAATTTTGTCATTATTCGTTGGATGATATCTTGACGTAACATCTGTGTTTATTTGTCATTTATTATGTTTAATCTATG
Organism: Rutpela maculata; assembly: GCA_936432065.2. NCBI lineage: Eukaryota > Metazoa > Arthropoda > Insecta > Coleoptera > Cerambycidae > Rutpela > Rutpela maculata. Next base: position 246,475,736 of record OW386285.2, read on the forward strand.
TAAAATATTTATATGAATAGGTACTCATTATAATCAATACAGAAAGATTGGAAGAACTGCGCTACCCAACTGTCACGTTTTCTGTGTAATTCTTCTTATTTTTCGCTCAATAAACATTCCCTTATTATTATCATTCTATAGAATTCAGAAACGGACATAGTGATTTAACAACAGTCAGAGAAAATAGGAAAATAAGCTAGTCGAACCGAACATACAAAAACTAATGAGGATGTACTTATAGAGATAAAACAAGAACATAGAAAGCCCAGAGTAAGACAACATTACTAATAAATTATTTAAATACTACAGAGAAAGTATAAAACAATAGTTAACTCTAATCCGAAAAATGTTGTCCTAGGAATATTAGATGAATGGCGACAAAGAAATACGACTAAGAAGTACTAGAGAACTGCAGGACAGTACTTCCTTAAAATTAACTATACGTAAATTATTACAAACAAAATAACAGAACTTATTACATTAGCAGACAAACAACAAGGATTTAGGCCAAGAAGAATTTAGATTTAGAAAAAAGGCTTTTTATCGAGTACAATAGGTAGATGTAGTATGTTTCCCCTATGACAAATGTTTACCACCATAATATCAAAACAATCATATGTATTCAGCAAACAAGATCTAAACCAAACTAAACAGTGAATCGTCGAACAAATATTACTAAATAACAACACAGACACTCTCTAGGCGCGTCTCTATTCGACATCATCATAAAAGAAATCTAAAAATGTGTAACTTCTAGGTTACAATATCATTAAAGTTTTCTCCAAGAGTTTCTCCAATGGTGAAAGTCAGCCTAACGACATCTCTCGCTGATTTTGCACTTATCCAAAACTGCCACTAGATTTGGTGTTAAAATTTGCCGGCGTGCTCGCTTATTTCTTGACGGTTCAGGTTCCGCCATAGGTTCCGTCCCGGGTTGGAAATACACAGGCCTCTCTGGAACTGCCAGATCAAGATCATTCAGTTCCATAGCCGAAGGTGAAGGAACTAGCGTGCTTTTACCGCCAGTAGACGAGTTTTGCAGCTCCACCGTTTTTTCTTAAAAATAGAAAATGCGCTAATTAAATTCCTAATAAAAAAGGATTTTTTATATTACCGTCCAAAGAAACTCAGTTTTATAGAACACGATAAATACAGAGAGAGAATTAATTTGGTTACGTAATTTGTAAAAAAGTTAATTTTCACTCTCTCAAAAATAGTTGCATAAATAGTTATTACGTAGTACTTACTGCTTTTTTCTATGTCTGCTTTACTCCGTTCGCTTCTTAACAAAGCTTGCCGTTGTCATTCATTAATTCTAATTTCCTCTTCCGAATTCCCGATCGATGCCATGCAGGTCTACCTTTCTTACGTTGTGAAACTGTTTGTTTTCCTCGATGGCCATCAATTGCAACGATTCTGCATGTGCGATATCAAATAAATTTATCAAATCTTCTGACGGTCTCCCTCTTTCCATTTTTCCGTTTCGGTTCTCCGCTTAGAGCACTTTTACAGTTCCCTCCATTCGCTGTAAAGCTTTTCCAAAACAAAACAAAATAAAAGAACTTATTACTTTAGCAGATGAACAACAAGGATTTAGATTGGGAAGGTCTTACACGAATAACATGAAACAAATAATAATTGAAAAGTCGATCGATACAACCGACCAGTTTTAATATGCTTATTGATTTAGAAAGGCTTTGGATCGAGTACAATAGGTAGATGTAGTACATTTTCTCTATGACAGATACTTACAACCACAATATCAAAACAGTTCGGAATATATATTCAGCAAACAAGATCTAAACCAAACTAAGCGGCGAATCATCGAACAAATATGACTAATAACAACACAGAGAAATTCTCTAAGCGCGCTTCTATTCGACATCATCATGAACGAAATCTAAAAATGTGTGACTTCTAGGTTACATATTAGATGCAAATAGTCGTCGATGAAAAAATTATGTCACAAAAAATGAAATTCAAATATTTCGCTATAGAAATATCTCATAATAAAGATGTTGAGACAAAAGGCACAAGAACATTACCTATACCTAAACTTTACCTAAACGATACCATATGGCGAAACACATAAAAATCGAAGTTAAGTTCAAGATATTCAAGACTTCATTAGACCCATATGTAGCGGAGAAAATAGTTGTGCAGATTGCGAGGAAAACAATAATGGAAGAAACAAGAATAAAAAGCAAGATGAATATGCAAAATAGATAATGTCACTGGCTAGCGCTAATAGAAAAACATGATGAATATATTAATCGCATGGCCGATGAAAGAACTATTGTGAAAATAACGGGGGACAAGTTATCATTAGGAGGAAGAAGCACAGGAAAATCTCGAAACGTTGACTTGACAACAGTGAAGGTAGATAAAGAAGACAAGGGGAAAAGAGGCAATTTTTACCTAAGGAGGAAGAGGAGGATGAAGAAATTATTATGATTTTTGGGAAAGATCTCCTGATCTCTTAATACAGAACTTTGAACTCGACGATTTTTAATGACAAGTGGATTCGTAATCTGCAAATTCCAAATCATAACACTGACCAGGTTATAAATTTAGTATAAAATTTCCCACGGATTAAAAAGAATTCCGCGCAACTATTATTGCTTTTGATAAAGTATATTTGATAAAATGACCTGATGTGACTGATATTTCAGAAAAGATTTCTAATAAAAATATAAAAATATTTTCTTATTTTCATACATATTCTACAAATTAGTCAATTAAATACATTAAGTCAAGTCATTGTGGGAAAAAGTACTATATCAGGACTTGTTAGATTATTAAAAGAAAAAAATCGGCAGCTACTGGAAGCGGCTTGAACCTTCCCACCCTGTGAACCTTTGAAATCGAAAAGAGCACTAAAAAATATGAACGATCTCATTTAATCATATTTCTTAAGTTAAAATATTTTTTTCATATTAAAACAGAAAAAAAGTCTTGCGTTCGGTGGGATTTAAATTTACGAGCTTGAGTGTTAAATCTATAGTCAGCACAACATTACTGTTTTATTCAGTTTTAATGCAAATATATGCCTCATCGGATCCTAGCCCGGAGCCAGCCAGACAACCACGGCGAACACCGCCGAGGCGCGTGTGAGGCTGGACGGGGTAGGTACGGTTTGTCTTGGAGAAAAATAGAAACGTGGGATAGTGGCTGTCTTCTGTAGGCAGGCTTAAAAACTAGGTTAAAATTATAATGTGTCCACATGGACTTAAAATTAATATAAAAATAAACACAACACTATGAAAACTAAGATCGTAGGCAAGAGCACTTAATAATTTTGATTATGAAAAAAAAACCGTTGTTGATGGGTGGTAGGGATGGCCATCTTTGGGAAAAACCATATAACTCTTGGTGGACAGCTTCCCTGCCAGCTACGGTGGCCGGGGTAGTGTTCATGGTGGATCGTTTAAGTTTGAGTTGATATATTTTGTTTTGGCCTCCATCGATTTTTCACTAAATCGGTTGGGGAACTGATAACTGTCAAATTTTTGGTTCCAAAGTTTTCTGTGGAAATTTCCCAGAAAACCAAATTGGTTTTTGACAGTTTTCGAAACAAATTTTTAGGTTGGTACCAATGTCTTAAATTGTTTTTAAATCATGTAGCATTATTTTTAGGTTATGTTGCCGGAAGTAGCGGAAATAGTTTTTAAAATATAATGTCACTATCACTTTTAAGGTTTTATTGGAAAAAACTCACCAAAAGCGTTTCGGTGGGGCAGCCTACACTTGTAGAGCTTGTGAGCGGTTCACGAAGGCCTCTCACACCTTCCGAGGGCTTTATAAACGTCGAATAACTTGTAATCTCTCGATGTACTTGACACGTCAAAAATACTTAGCATACAGTCTGCACGCTTTAACACACTAGTCTACCGAACGTTAGGTTAGACTATAAAATATATCTTACACAAGTACTATACATTGTTATTTTGTTATTTTTTTTTCACGGAAACCAAATCGAAAGAGTGCAAGTGTGATATATCGTTGAAATCGGAATTTTTACTACTTTTCAATGGTTCGATTACAAATTGTAAGTAATCATAAAATAAACTACTTGCCAAAACGGCACTAAACGTAATCTGATCTCAACCAAAACCTTTTCAGATCTCCTGGAGCACTAAAGAAACCCTCATGCAAAGTTTCATCCAAATTCGTTTAGTAGTTTCGCTGGTATCGTGCGGCACACATATACACACACACACAGACATTTTTCAAAAACCACTTTTTTGGGTTTCTGGGATCTCAAAACGTAAAGATTTGATGTTAATTTTCGATTTTGGACTAATTTTAGTATCCTTTCACAATTTTATTGTGGGTAGGTTAAAAAAAACTATTTAATTCAAGATTTTTTGGTTAGAAACCCTTAAATGCAAATGACTCGATATTTTCACATACTGCCATTGCAATAAGCTCAAAAATTATTTTGTCAAACTGGTTGGTAAGTTTAGAAAATAGTTTAATAATAATGTAGTGCAATATTTAGCAAGTTTCTTCACGAGTGAGTTTCACAAATAAGAATTAAACAAAATAAGTAAACACAATAGTATGTTAATATTAGTATTAATTAAAATGTAGTAGTTATTATAAACAGTACAATAGAAAAGTAGAATATGTAAATAGGTATGGTATATGTACATATGAAAGGAAAATGAATGTAAATATTACTTAGCAAAATGCTTGGAAGTTTCTCACGATGCCTCAGGTTTAACTGAAATTGCAACACAATGCTACGTAATAAATCGTAATAAGGCGTAATGACTCACAATCTCGTAATGCAGTGCCTTGAAACGCCACTACAATGCTTGTACATACCATTAACATTAAAATTTCCCTTTGATTTACACCTCGATCAAGACTATGTGAATAGTCGTAATGGATTCATGCACCTCTTGTTTTTCAATTTTCGTTATTAGTCTTAACTCTACACTTTTTACGAAAATATGTTTTAGCAGCGAGACATTATTCACTCAATTTGCACAATCTAAATGCACAATCTAATTTTGTTACTGTAATTAGGAATCTACCAAATTAGTCAGCATAATAAAAATTTTAAGTGTATTCAAGGGCATTTAATACATAGCAATCGTTGTTTCTTTCGCAAAATAAAAATAAAATGTTTCTAAATTTTATGGCAGTCTCAAAGGCGGATTCACATGGGTTAATATAAACACTAACCCACCCCTTGGATGGTTAAAAAGTGAGAAATTATTAAAATAGGAAAATAAAATCAATAAACAAAACGAATTCCTCAAACATAATAATGCATATTTTCAATGGTTCTAAACATCCAGTGACTGTCCCGGAGAAACGGGGGCAGGTGCTTGCTGCGAGGCGGCCGGCATCCGCAGAAAAGTATGAGACAAAGACCGTGATGGACGGTAGACACAACAGGTACTCCTGACTCACAACATGACAAAGGTTAATGCCAGCGACATCATGCCTCGGTTTACAAAGATACGTTAAAATAAAAAACGTATTTACGTGATGTGTTTTTTATACATTTGTTTAAATATTAATTATGAATTCTTATTGTTTTTAGAATTTCATTGTATTTTATATGTACCTGGTACAAGAAGGTATAATTAAGCCATTTTTTAAAAAAGGTGATAAATCATTAGTAATTAATTATAGACCGATATCACACAGAACAAATTTTACTAAAATCTTTGAAAAACTATTGAAAGTTAGGTCAAACGATTATGTAAAAAAGTTTTGGTCTATTATCGCTTATGCAATTTGGATTTAAAGAACAAAAATTATATAAGACGCTATTGCACAGGTAATTATAAACATATGTAATGGTTTCGATGAAAGTAAGCCTGCCTTATGTATTTTTCTTGACCTCACAAAGGTTTTTGATACTGTGAGTCATCCGCAACTATTAGATGCATTGGAGGACATGGATATTCGAGGAAAGTTTTTACTCCTGTTCAAAAGTTACTTAAGCGAAAGAAAACAATATTGTCAAATAACTTCTGTTAGAAGTAATGAGCGTATCATTGAGTGCAAAGCACCTCAAGGTACGGTACTTGGACCATTACTTTTTAGTATACGCATTAACAATTTGTTCGAATTGAATTCCAGTGGTAACATTGCAGATGACACAGTCTTTTTTACAAACATAATATATCGGCAGAATTAAAAAGGGAGGTTGAAAATGATTTAGTAAATATAAAAAAGTGGTCTGATTATAAAGTGCTTACAATTAATTGTGAAAAAACTCAATACTTACTGTTCTCCTGCTAAAAAATTGGTGTGCCGGATATTGTCTCCTTCATGTACGACAACGTAAACTGTATTATAGAACAAACCAACAAAATAAAATATTTCGGAGTCACTATAGATAATTATCTTACAAGGAATTACCATATATATGACGTGGAACAAAATTTACGATAAATTATCTTTAAGTTTAAAAATTGTCGAAGTATATTATATAAAAACAATTTAAAACGCTCTATTACGCTTTGGTGAAATAAAGTTTGTCACAGGGTATTATCGAATGGGGTGGTGCGGTTGTACATTACGCGAAAAAATTAGAAGTCCTAAAACTAATATATTGCAAAGCCAGTCAGTCAGTACATACTCATTTGATAACTTATATAAAGACGCACAAGTACTTGAAATAAGGTAATTATATATTTTTAATGCAATTATTTATCAATATAAACATAAATACGCTATGGCTAATATAGACCACAAATATCAAAGCAGGCACAAAAACACAATTACCGAACACCAACTTCACAAAAATCAATTGGTTGAAGATGCACTTGTATCTTGCCCCAAGGATTTATAATATACTACCTATTGAAATAAAAATTACTTATACACTGTCTATATTTAAAAAAGTCCAGTGAACATTTGCTGTCTATAAACAGAAGTAACATACATAGATATATTGAAATGAAAAACTGATACATCTATATAAACTAATCCTTAACAAAATGATAAATTTTTCAAATGGTTAACCCTTTCACTGCAGAAACCGGCTAATTACGCGAGGATGGAGGCATACTTAAATGCGGAAACCGACCGAATCTGTATGTGAATATGTTTGTTTTCTATTTTATGTTTTTATAATAAATACTTCATTCTAAAACAAAATGTATTTAGAAATCTGTAAAATGTGACATTTTACAATATTTATAAGTAACATTTTGAATACAATTAAGCGCACCAATGCGGGAAACGTACACATCCGCGAACGTGATCCATCTGTAATTGCGGGAGACGTACAAATCCGCAAAGCCTTGCGGCAGCCGCAGTGAAAATTTACTTATCTTTTCTACATAGCCGTGTAAATATATATTTTCTTTTTAAATAAATAAGTCAGTTAATTTACAACTATTCCTTCTTTGTTTCATTGTTTTTCTTTGTTTTTGTTTAACCATTTTTTTTATCTTGTGCTGATTTATATTACCATTTATATTATTTATATTATTTATGCATTGCACTAAGCACTTTGTTTATTTGCAAATTATTATTTTTATATATAAGCATATACAAATTTATATTAAATTTTGATGCATATTATTTGTATTAATTAATTAAGAGTGTATTGTATTAAGTATGCAAATAAATAAACCAACTTAATATATATTTTTACTCTTTTTGTTTCATTCGACTAAAACTGTACGTGTATTTTTTTTTCTAAGGAATTTTATAAATAAGGACCGTATAAGATTTATTGTAGCTGGATGGAATATATTTGAAGGAAAGACGTGCAGAGAATAAATCAGTGACTCATTATTCTTTTCTTACCAATAGAATTAATTTGGAAATGGAAATAAGTTATTAATATAGATGATTCCATGGTAAATCCAAAGAATTAATTGCATTGGATTAAAATACACTATGTAAGAGGACCTCTAGATTAAATATGGCCTGGGTTGTGAAACATAATGTTTATTTTCTGTTGAATAAATGAAATCGTTTCCAGATTCAAGCCTGTTGACTCGACCTTCATCGAGAGTTTGTACAGGGCAATCGGTAAATAGGATATAACTCCAACGGAAAAAGAATCGTATATTGTAACCGTATACACGTAACAATTCTTTAGCTGCTCAATTTATTAAATTATACTCAGGACTGCGCATATGCGGATCCATAAGACCACCCGAGTCTATTTCAAATGACAAAAAATACTTAAAATTATAAGATTTAACAACAGCTTGCATCGGATTCTAGGGACATTCTTCAGCTGTTATCAGTTGTAACTGCCTGTGTCATTGTGCTATCACAGGCAGTATAATAATACACAGTTCTGTAACTGTGTATTATACTTGGTGAGAAACAATCATATTTTGCACTTTTTCACTTTATGTCAGAGATTTTCTTGATCACCCTGTCTGTATACCTGAACTTTATTACATTTCATAGCTTGTAGAATGTGGAACTTGTACGTTGCTCTGAGTCGAGCATTACAAATGATGTGGTTATGTTTGTCTAAAGAGTAATTTTTTACATTGCCCTTGTAATTTATATTAGGTGTTTTGAGGATCTCCCAGCTTATTTTATAGTTGCCAATAAAAAAATGTTAATATGGTGCGTTTAAATTCTGCTCTTTGGAATAGAGCAATAGGCATATTATAAGGCGGTGTTTCACAATAAGGAACTGCCCACTTACCCAATGCATCAATCAGTCAAACTAATAGAGTATGGTAGAGGTCAACCAATTCTTCTGATTACTGGCACAGTGGCTGAAGCAAAAGTGTTACTGCAGCAACTGACGATAGCCATCATAAGGAGACTCTTAAGAGAAAAAACATAAATGCCACCATGATGCGATGTTAACTTCCTTTGAACATCTCTAGTTAGAAATAGACTTATCGAAGCAGATCTCAGAAGTAAACGACCTTCTAGACAACCCAAAAGAACCAGTGGACACCGAAGAAATCATCTTAGATTCGAACTGGGATACCGAAATTGAAATTTTCGTGGGATCATTGTTTGCTCAGCGATGCATTGATATTTTCTTTTTATCTCTATAGTAACAGGATTGAAGTATGGCAGAGGCACGGAGAAAGATATCATGTCGAAACATTGATGGAACGTGATAATTTTGTTGAGCCTTCTCTCATGATTTGAGAAGGCATCGGAACCAATGTTCGACCACTGCTCATAATTCTAGAAAGAGTACCGATGAGCATGCTCTATTTGGAAAACATTTTAGAATGAATTATTTTACCTGTATTTCAACTACGATCCTATTTTTGTTTTATGGACGGTAACGCTAGAGGCCACAAAGCGAATGTCATCATTGAATTTTTTGAAACCGTTGAAATCGATAGGATAATATGGTCAACCCCATTCCCGGAATTAAATCCTATTGAGCACCGTTGAAATGTGCTCTAAATAAAGCTGCTCCTATTGCAGTTTAATAAAGATGCAGGAGAAAACGCCTAAAAACTGTTAAGAAGTCAAGTTACTCAAGTCAACTGTTAAGAAGTCCAATTAGTACAGTAACTAGAAGTTTTAACTTCGGAACAATGTGATATGAATTCGATTTCGCTCATTTTTGGTAGTTTAATAGTAAATGCATAAAGGAAAAGTTTCTGTATTGTGCGAAGGCTTGCTAATTTATAGGGGGTGGGTGTCACCCTTTTATAAGGTGAGAGGGGTTGTATTACAAAAAAACAAAAACATTGGAGCTGAAAGAAAATAAAATTTTAAGAAGAAAAGGTTCTACGCATATTTTTATATAAATTGATAGTTATAACAACTTGAAAATTGAAGAGTACTTAGTTCAAAGCGATTTTCGTCAAATAACTCGAAAAGTATTACACTGAGATTAAACATGCCAGAGACAAATAAGAAAGCTACTAAATTAAGGATGAATTTAGTTTTTATTTTAATTTCTGTAAAATTAATGGTTTCGGAGATCTGGAAGTATAAAGATGGCGCCCGAACCTTGATAAAACGTAGTACCTAATTTAAATGTTATCATCTCAAAAACTATGGCACTTACGTGAATAATGCTAAGAACAGAAATTAAAGACTATTAATTAGGCTTTCAAATGATGTTTTGTTTATTTCTATAATATAAAAGGCAAAGAAGTTATGCCAGAAAAAATGTGCATCTTCACATTTATTTATTCTCATCCTCATTCTCATGTACTGCATTTCGTTAACATGTAGCGTAACCTATACGCTAAATTTTATCGTCTGTTTACAGTGCTTGTTTTTGAAAAAAATTTAAAAAACGTAAAGTTTTTGTTTCTTTGCAAATATCTCAGTAAATATTAGTTTTAGTGAAAAAATAATGGAGATCAAAAATAAAACTTATAAACTGAGAATAAACTTGTTTTCTTTAGTATATTTAAATACAGGTAATAGTTTCAGAGCTTTTAAATTTATAGATGGTATCTGAACGTTTCTAGAATGAAATATTTAGTTTAAATGTTGAATATCTCAGAAACTATGACACTTCCATAAAAAATTCTAAGGAACAGAATTAAAGATATCTTGGTGTTAAGGCTTTCCCGGAACCGGTGATCTGGCTGCTGGTTTTCGGGTCTTCGTCCGCGCAGACTTTGTTGAGTGCTTGGCATTTCGACCATCTTGTCATGGTCTTCTTCTGCAGCGAAGTGAGATCTACTGGACTGAGTTCCTCTATTTATACAGTTTATCAGGAGGCATCTTGCGGATCATTGCTCAAGCGGAACATTGACTTCCACGTTATTATACTCTTCGCAAAAACGAAGAGTATATTGTATTTGATCGGCACATTTCTAAAATCGTAAATATCGCTCGTAGAGAAAAACTTTTCATATCATTGTGTTAGTGAACGAATTCTGAACAACTTTTAAAATGTCCGTCTGTCCGTCCGTCACGTTTCTTGTAAGCACGATAACTTAAGAAAGAAAAATCCGATTGTACTGAAATTTGGACAATAAGTTAGTGTTAGCTAGGGGAAGAACCCTATTGTTTTTGAACAAAATCGATCAGTAAATAAAAATGTTATTAATGGTTTAAATTTGAGAATTTTTTTTTTTTGATTTTTATGTTTTTATAAAAATTTACGCTTTTTACATTTGTTTGGTGGTTCTTACGTTTTTGACTCAGAATCGAAACCCACATGGGGTATGCCATGTTTTTTTTGTTTTTACTGAGTCTTTCACCAAATAAGTGTGTTCTATAAAATTAAAAATGTTTAAAACTAACATTATTTAGAAAAAACAGCGAAGAGTATCCTATAGAATGTGTAACAATTATATAAAAAGTTTAGTAAACCGGCGAAGAGTACGTTTTTAGCTTGTTGGTAATTGTAGTCCGGTGTCACTATTAGAGATATTCGGATAATTTATTTTAATGGTCTCTCTGTATTTTCTTGGCCAATAATTCTTGGTGTTAGCTAATTTCTTTGTTTTTTCGTATTTTATCAAATGGCCAGTTTCTTCTGAGTGTTCGGCAACTGCTGATTTTGTAGAATTTCCCTTCTTTGTATGGCTAACGTGTTCTCCAAGTCTGATGTTTATATGGCGTTTGGTCTCTCCGATGTCAACTTGTTCGGAGTGGTTTTCACACCCTGAGGGTAAGTGTCCGGACCATATACAAACTGAAGAACTTTTACTACCATAAAGAAAAATTATCATTACATATTATGAGATTATTCCCAAATTTTATATATTTTTTACCTCTAGATAGTACTGTACTAGTGTGTTATTTAATTTGGTAGCTCCTGTTTGTATCATTTGTTCCTAAAATGAAATATTCGCTCTGCTTTTTCCAAGAATCATTTAATTCAGACACAAAAATCACTTACTGATGTAGAGCAAGAAACTAAAAACTTACAAATTACACGTGCTACCTGTGAATTGCACTAAAATTCAAATATACAGGGTGATCAGGAATGTCCCAGACCTAAAGTGAAAAAGAATAAAATTGCACGACTTTTTCCTCACCACGTATAATACACAGACCTGACATAATGGCACATGCAGTTAGAACTGATGATAGATAAAGAATTTCCACAGAATCTGATGCAAGCTGTTCTTATTTCTGATAGTTTTTAAGTGTTTTACACTCATTCAAAGGGGAATTATTTTATAGGGTGTCCTATCTTAAATTTTGACCAGTCAATATACTGCACGACTTTTTTCTCACCACGTATAATACACAGACCTGGCATAATGGCACATGCGCAGTTAGAACTGATGACAGATAAAGAATTTCCACAGAATCTGATGCAAGTTGTTCTTATTTCTGATAGTTTTTAAGTATTTTACACTCATTTAAAAGAGAACCATTTTATCTTAAATTTTGACCAGTATATTGATTTATTTTTCTAAATTTTATTGTGTTATTGGTTTATTGCATTGTGTTGTGTTGTTGTGTTAGTGGCAAATATCTTGGAAATAAATGAACTATCTACCTTGTAAATTAAGAGAAGTCAAACTCAATATCATGTATATTTTAATTAAGTAATTATGTTTTAGATACATTTAATTAAAATAACAAAGCAAGTAATATATGCGGTATTATATTGCATACTACACCTGATATGCAAATTAAATTCAAATTATGGGAGGTTAAGTTAATAGCTCCCGAACAACAAGTTTCTGTAAAGATATAGAGCACAATTTTAAATGTAATATCTCTCAAAATAAATTGAGAAAGTAATAAATACAGTTTATTTATTACCTTAAATCGTGTGACAAATCTGAATGAATTGGCTAGATACCAGGAAATTTATCAGTTCTTGGTTATATTTCCTTCCAATTGTTGATTTTCTTGAAACAAGAGCTTGAAAACTACACAGTGTAATCCCAAATATAAAATAATGTAATAGGAAATTATCGTGTTCTTCGTGATTTTAGTCCGGTGGATCAACAGGTATTATATAGAGATGAGTAAGTAAACATTTATTTACATCTTTCAATAATGGGACACGTACTGGTAATAACGAGAGGTTTTATAGGGTTCATTCCATATTAAGTCGACTTTTCTACATACTTTTTGACAACTTCTTACTTTTGCATTATAGTTCAGTAACCAAAGGTTTTAACTTCGGAATAATGTCATATGAGTTAAATTTAGTTTCTGGTTACAAGTTAATAGTAAATGTATCAAAGAAAAGTTTCTGTATTTTGAGGGGGCCTGTTAATATGTAAGTGGTGGATGACACCCTATTCCGTCTATGTTATAACAACTTGAAAATTGCGATTTGAATATGAAAAGAGATATATTTTAAAACGGTTTTTATTACATTTAGAGGAACTACACTACAGGCAAACAAGAAAGCTACCAAACTCAGGATAAAACTCGTTATTTTTCTAACTTGTCTGGAATTAATGATTTTGGACACCTGAAAGTATAAAAATGGGCTTGGAATGTTTATAAGACCAAGATGCTAAATAACTATTTCTTACTTACTTAAGAAATGCTAATGACTAAAATAAATAGTATATATTGTTTTATTAGGAGTAAAAGTGATGCTTTTATGACGAGTCTGCAGGTTTGTCGGACTCCGTTCGTCCTGCAATTACAGACGAGCCACAACAAGTGGCTTTTACTCCGAATAAAACATGCCATTTTTTCTTCAAACGTCGATTAGCTATAAAAAAAAATAAAAATAAAGAATCTAAAATTTCACCACCAAAAACGCAATGCGTTAATATCGCATAGCCGACGTATTAAATAAAATATGCGTTGCTATGGATATTAGTTTTTCTGCCGCTCACAGCGTCAGAAAAAGAACTTTTACCTCCGTTGATAATGACAACGCACAGCTGTCTACAAATTCAAACTTTAATATCATGAAGTGAATTAAGAAATGTCATGTTTTCTGACGTTTCAAGAAAATAGTTCTTAATTATATAAGGAGATTAACAAGCCTTCCGAGTAGATTGAAAGGCTGTTAATCCTCGAATGTAATTCAACGTTTTATCCACGACCAAGGCCAAATTAGGAGCGTGAAAGCCGTATGAGAGCAGGTGAAAAAATCTTATTTTGAAAAACGTCAGATTTGACAAGTTTATTTTGACTAAGAATCTTTTGATTTTGAGCAAAAAGATAAAAGGTCTTCGAATCGTTTCTATGACATGAGTTTGTTAATACCGATCAAAATGACAAGAATATCGTTCTTGATATAAATGTTAATATTAATATTAATAATAATTCTAAATAAAATTCTATAAAACCGGAGCGTGGTATTATGAATTCTAATTCACTAGTGTATTAAAGGGCCTTTAATTCACGGAAAATATACGTATTATACCTTCCTAATATAGTGGTCGTAGAAAAAGGTTATTAATTATTCTTTCAGATTATTTTGGTTGACTGTTTCTATAGAAAAATAAATGAAGGATATGACAGAAACAATGTGCTTCTTCACATTTCTTTAATAAAAGCGGTACAATCTTGTTACTGTAAGTAGCTAATAATGAAAAAAATTATTAATTCTCCAATACTGGTATTCGTTAACATATAGCTAGAACTAGACACACAAATTCCTTCGTCCGTTTACAGTACTTGCTTCAGGAAATAATTACATTTTAAACTATACAGGAATTATCGAAAGAACGTAAAATTTTTGCTTCTTTGAAAACATCTCGATAAATATTAGTTTTAGCGAAAAAATGGTGGATAAAAACTAAGCATATAAACTAAGAAGTAATTGGATTTTTAAAATTTATGTAGTATTAATAGCATCGGAGGTATTTAAGTTTAAAGTTGGCATCCGAACGTTGATAGCATGAAGTATTTAGTTTAAATGTCAAATATCTTAGAAACTACGACAACCGCTTTAAAAATTCTAGGGATTAGAATTAAAGATAATTAAAACCTTAAAATGATTCTTTGTTTGTTTCTATATTATAAAAACCAAAGAAGTTTCTTATATTTATTTTAACAAAATGCCGCCATTTTGTTACCGTAATTATCCAGTAATAAAATAAATGTCCAAATACATTTGTTAACATAATAGCATCACCTAGATACTAATTTTTTTTGTCTGTTTAAAACATTTGCTTTAGTCTTCCATTTTGGAGCCGCCATTTTGAATTTTTAATTTTGACTTCATATTCGTAATCAGCGATCTCAAAAACATAAATATTTCACGTTTGAAAAATAAATTAGCAGTACTTCTTCAACTATTAAATATCTAAATTTAGGACTTAACTCGTAGGAGGTATATAATTGCCAGAACCATATGGAAAATCAAATAGTTGAGGATCTGCGGTCTTGAAATCGACATGGGGGTCGATTAGATGGTATAGGAAAACGAAAACCAGATTCTTATATAAAATTTCCTGCTGAATTCGAACTCAGGTTATAATTATTCGATTCAACTAATAAATACTAGCTTTTTTATATTTTTTTTATTAATCATCACTACTATCATGTTTTATTACAATAGACTGTTCCAGTGAGATATCTAGCATGAGATAAATAATATATCACGGCTGCCACATATGAAAAATAGCCCACAGTTCTATTGCAATTAAGGACAGTCACAGGTGTACATCTTACCATGGGAAACATAACCAACGTAATAAGAATTATAAGTACTACAGTTTTTGTATCGTGATTTAACTTCAACTTTAACAGAGCTGGGCAAAGTACTCATTTAAATTACTTCAAGTATCAAGTACTTGAAGTAGTTTTGTGTGCAAAGTATATGGTTAAACTACTTCAAGTATAAGTACTTGAAGTAGTTTAAATGAGTACTTTGCCCAGCTCTGAACTTTAAGTATTTATATTTGGAGATTATTTCACATATTGCAGTTCAGAACTGTTTTGTTCGGCGATCAATTCAGCCAAATATTGAACAGTCTGATATAATTGGTTTTAGATTTTCCTGAACTTATTGAATGTTAGTTGAAAATATTATATACGAATTATATCATACTGTTCAGTATTTGGCTGAATTAATCGCTGAACAAAATAGTCTGGAAATACAATATGTGAAATAATCTCCAAGTACATTTAATATAGAAGTTAAATTACGACACAAAAAACTGTAAGGCTTATCGTTCTGATTATGTTGATTATGTTTCCCGGGGTAAGAGCAACACTAACATCAAGTGCTATACTTGTGATTGTCCTTATTTGCAATGGAGCTGTGGGCTGCTCTTCACATGTGGCAACCATGATATGTTATTTATCTCATGCTGAAATGAAATTTTGTCAAAAATATTCGAAACAGCCAGTGTATCTGTCGCAATAAATTGATGATGATTAAAACAAAATATGAAAAGCTGGTATTTATTATTTGAATCGAATAATTATAACCTGTAGAGTGAGTGAAACAGCAGACCAACTGGACGTTTATTTAATTTTTTCACTATATCTGATCTTGGTGAATCTTCTACCAGTTTATCTACATATGTACAACTATATTTAAGGATTTTTCTATGGTGGTCACTCTGATGGAACTCTATCTTCATCATAATACTCGCTACAATAACGTTTTTGGTTCATTACTCTATCTTTACTAAATTCAGAGAAAAAAGTTTAAAGAATACATTTTAAAATACATACTTTTCAATGTTACTTAATAATGTGAGGGTAGTAAAAACTATACCGGGTGTAGCAGGAACATGGTACACCTCCCCTTTTCTCCTTTAGTTTTGAAGATAAATAATTGATTAAAATTTGGGATATCCTATATACATAACAAGCGGCACTTTTTGACATACAAGTGATTTATTTTTCACTTCCGGTTTCGCCGGAAGTGACACTAACTTTCGATTTTTAAATCGAACACCCCGTATATTATTGCATTTTTGAATTCTGCATAATTATCTGAATCCAACAATACCAAATAAGTGACAGTTCAAACGTCAATATATCTTTTATAATATAATTTTTAGTTTTCCATTTAAGTGTGTCATGAAGTGCATTGACGTTAATGGATAGCATTTTGAACAATTGTAATGGTTCTTGTTCACTTTTTATATTCCAAAGCCACCTTATGTGTAACAAGGTAATTAGAACAAAATTGTATTTTTTTATTTTCTTTTAGCTGTAATTTTGTTTGTATTTATCGCACATTTTAATACGACATATGAATAAATTCCTTATTAATAGTACTAATAAATGGTACCACGGTACCAACATGGTTCCATTTGAAAAAATTTAGTTTTGCCAAAAAACCATTTTGATAAACTTTATTTGCTCATAAATCACGAATTGTAGTATTTTTGACGGGATTTCGATTTTTCTAGCATTACACAGGTCATTTAGACTAAATGGCACACTTAAATGGAAAACTAAAAATATTGACATTTGAAATGTCACTTATTTGGTATCGTTGGATTCAGAAAATTATGCAGAATTCAATAATGCAATAATATAGAGGCTATTCTATTTAAAAATCGAAAGTTAGTGTCACTTCCAGCGAAACCGGATGCGAAAAAAAAATCGCTTTTATGTCAGAAAGTTATTATATGTACAGGATATACCAAATTTCAATCAATTATCTTCAAAACTAAAGGAGAAGAGGGGGTGCACCATGATCCTGTTACACCCGGTATAAATAACATGAATAAGCTATTAAATAAAATAGTAGTTTTCATATTCGGTTCTGGGAGTACAATTCATATGGTTAACCATGCTAGGACCTTTTAAGGAATAATGAAGTGTTGGTGTACTTCCGGGTGTTTTCCCACGTAGTTGATAGGCTCCTGCTGGAGCCATTGTTGTCTAAACGACGTTTCAGCAGAATCCCATCTGCCATCTTCAGGTTCTCGCTGAAAGCCGCCTACTGCTGCTCCTCGTTGCTCGAACTGGACTGACGTTCTCCGCGTTGTGCGGTTCCTTATATATGCTTGGGACTAGAGCGCGCATGCGTGACTGCCTACGTATTATTGGTCCTCGACTGTATGTGGGAGGCGTAGCGGGCGCCTGAGCTAACCCGGCCAGTGGCCTCGCTGAAATGTCACGTTTCACGTGACCTCTCGTTGATGGTCGTGCATCCTTGTGTCTATTGGTTGGGGGTTGTCGTGTTCCTGTTTGATTGCGCGACTGGCTACGTGTTATTGGCCCTCTACTGTGTGTGGGGGGCGTAGCGGGCGCCTAAGCTAACCCGACAAGTGGCCTCGCATATATATATATATATATATATATATATATATATATATATATATATATATATATATATATATATATATATATATATATATATACATATATATATATATACATAATATTATGATATCCATAATATTGTATTTATTTACTTATAATAACCAGAAAACGTATTTACATCAAATGAACTTTGCATTGTTTGCCAACCAGATAAATCAAATAAATTTAAATGTATAGTACCAAATAAGTATTCTGATTCGATAAAAGGTTAACTATCAGAACATTCTTAGAAAGAACTAAAAGTGAAACGAAGCCATAGAATCAAATCTGAAGATTTTCGTAAAGTAAAACCAAGCAACTTAAAACATTTTTAATTAAGTAAACTAGTGCTTCGCTAAAAGGTTTTCTTAATCATTCAAAGACATTTCGGTAAAGATATAGACTTTTGAGCCGAAATATGCAAATCGGGTTTGCAAATTTTAGCTGTGAATAAAGTAATTATACAATTTGAACTGTATACAGTAAAGAATTTACAGCAGAGGTTTTATTTACAATGAAAGACAGTTATAAACTGAAGTATAATCTTCTTAAAAGAAATTATTGTAAAAATGATATAAATAGAATTATTTTCGATAATGTAATAGTTAGTATATAATTGTTTAACTTTTATCATAACCTGCTTTAGGAAACTTTATGTAATTAAGTAATTTTAAGAATCTTTGTTGAATTGAACATTTTATTATCAGTTTAAAATATTTTAAATCATTTAGGGCAAGACCTATATCAAAAGATAGATAATGAAACATAGAATTTTATTATAATAAATCTTGTAATTGAAAAGTATTCCTCAAGAGAATTATTTGCTTTTCAATTTTAAAAAGTCACTTAAATGTCAATTTAAGTAGGCATAATATTCCAATTAACGTCAAATTTTGATATTTTATTCAAAATGGATGAAATCAGGACAGTCTATTTCCAATCGTCAAACAAGGTGGTCGATGACATATGACCAAATAACCTAAAATATATTCAAGACGTATATGTCAAAAATGGTAAATTGTCAAATTTAATCATAAAATCGAAATATAAAATCAGATGATAAGAAGCTCAATAATTATTCATATATACAATAATTAGACGGAAATACAAAGGTCAATTTAACAAATTAGCACCATAAATTAGAAGAAATAAATTTCACTAATCAAATTAACAAATATTAATCAAGAAAAAATTTCACGAAGGAACACTCAATTTACTGATGTCAGAGATTAATCACAAGAAAGAAATATAGAAGAGGAAATATTAAAGACGTTAACCATAGTTTATTAATAAAGACAAGTAAGCTTACTTAATTTCACAAAAGTCTCGAGCATTTTCTAAAAATAAATAAATTTCAATTCTTAAGATAAGTTATACTTTTGTAAAATTTCATTTTTAATTTTTTAATATATTGTTATACTACAAGTATTTCTACATTTTCTTTATTTATTTGAACCCTGAACTAAACTAAATCGAATTTAACTGAAACTGCTCCTGAGATTTGAGTAACTGAATGCAGGCAATGCACAGTTCATTTATGCTCTTAATTTAGGTATACCGAAAGGTATTAGCGCTCTGGGCTAGTCATTTAAAGAAGGTAGAGTATGAAATAAATTTACAAATTCAATTTATATTTTATTTTAAATTAAATAGATACAATAAAAAGCATATCAGAATAAAGTTAAACCAAAATATTATATTATTGATACAGTAATTTTAACATTCAACTTTTAACTTTCATTATATATCTTAACAAATATCAATAACAAAATATATATATATATATATATATATATATATATATATATATATATATATATATATATATATATATATATATATATATATATATATATATATATATATATATATATATATATATATATATATATATATATATATATATATATATATATATATATATATATATATATATATATATATATATATATATATATATATATATATTACGGGATGATAGATCCTCTAATAATCATGTCGCTGTCTAATAGTTAAACCAGAATGGCGAAATTTGGTATCGTTGGATTCAGAAAATTATGCAGAATTCAATAATGCAATAATATAGAGGCTATTCTATTTAAAAATCGAAAGTTAGTGTCACTTCCAGCGAAACCGGATGCGAAAAAAAAATCGCTTTTATGTCAGAAAGTTATTATATGTACAGGATATACCAAATTTCAATCAATTATCTTCAAAACTAAAGGAGAAGAGGGGGTGCACCATGATCCTGTTACACCCGGTATAAATAACATGAATAAGCTATTAAATAAAATAGTAGTTTTCATATTCGGTTCTGGGAGTACAATTCATATGGTTAACCATGCTAGGACCTTTTAAGGAATAATGAAGTGTTGGTGTACTTCCGGGTGTTTTCCCACGTAGTTGATAGGCTCCTGCTGGAGCCATTGTTGTCTAAACGACGTTTCAGCAGAATCCCATCTGCCATCTTCAGGTTCTCGCTGAAAGCCGCCTACTGCTGCTCCTCGTTGCTCGAACTGGACTGACGTTCTCCGCGTTGTGCGGTTCCTTATATATGCTTGGGACTAGAGCGCGCATGCGTGACTGCCTACGTATTATTGGTCCTCGACTGTATGTGGGAGGCGTAGCGGGCGCCTGAGCTAACCCGGCCAGTGGCCTCGCTGAAATGTCACGTTTCACGTGACCTCTCGTTGATGGTCGTGCATCCTTGTGTCTATTGGTTGGGGGTTGTCGTGTTCCTGTTTGATTGCGCGACTGGCTACGTGTTATTGGCCCTCTACTGTGTGTGGGGGGCGTAGCGGGCGCCTAAGCTAACCCGACAAGTGGCCTCGCATATATATATATATATATATATATATATATATATATATATATATATATATATATATATATATACATATATATATATATACATAATATTATGATATCCATAATATTGTATTTATTTACTTATAATAACCAGAAAACGTATTTACATCAAATGAACTTTGCATTGTTTGCCAACCAGATAAATCAAATAAATTTAAATGTATAGTACCAAATAAGTATTCTGATTCGATAAAAGGTTAACTATCAGAACATTCTTAGAAAGAACTAAAAGTGAAACGAAGCCATAGAATCAAATCTGAAGATTTTCGTAAAGTAAAACCAAGCAACTTAAAACATTTTTAATTAAGTAAACTAGTGCTTCGCTAAAAGGTTTTCTTAATCATTCAAAGACATTTCGGTAAAGATATAGACTTTTGAGCCGAAATATGCAAATCGGGTTTGCAAATTTTAGCTGTGAATAAAGTAATTATACAATTTGAACTGTATACAGTAAAGAATTTACAGCAGAGGTTTTATTTACAATGAAAGACAGTTATAAACTGAAGTATAATCTTCTTAAAAGAAATTATTGTAAAAATGATATAAATAGAATTATTTTCGATAATGTAATAGTTAGTATATAATTGTTTAACTTTTATCATAACCTGCTTTAGGAAACTTTATGTAATTAAGTAATTTTAAGAATCTTTGTTGAATTGAACATTTTATTATCAGTTTAAAATATTTTAAATCATTTAGGGCAAGACCTATATCAAAAGATAGATAATGAAACATAGAATTTTATTATAATAAATCTTGTAATTGAAAAGTATTCCTCAAGAGAATTATTTGCTTTTCAATTTTAAAAAGTCACTTAAATGTCAATTTAAGTAGGCATAATATTCCAATTAACGTCAAATTTTGATATTTTATTCAAAATGGATGAAATCAGGACAGTCTATTTCCAATCGTCAAACAAGGTGGTCGATGACATATGACCAAATAACCTAAAATATATTCAAGACGTATATGTCAAAAATGGTAAATTGTCAAATTTAATCATAAAATCGAAATATAAAATCAGATGATAAGAAGCTCAATAATTATTCATATATACAATAATTAGACGGAAATACAAAGGTCAATTTAACAAATTAGCACCATAAATTAGAAGAAATAAATTTCACTAATCAAATTAACAAATATTAATCAAGAAAAAATTTCACGAAGGAACACTCAATTTACTGATGTCAGAGATTAATCACAAGAAAGAAATATAGAAGAGGAAATATTAAAGACGTTAACCATAGTTTATTAATAAAGACAAGTAAGCTTACTTAATTTCACAAAAGTCTCGAGCATTTTCTAAAAATAAATAAATTTCAATTCTTAAGATAAGTTATACTTTTGTAAAATTTCATTTTTAATTTTTTAATATATTGTTATACTACAAGTATTTCTACATTTTCTTTATTTATTTGAACCCTGAACTAAACTAAATCGAATTTAACTGAAACTGCTCCTGAGATTTGAGTAACTGAATGCAGGCAATGCACAGTTCATTTATGCTCTTAATTTAGGTATACCGAAAGGTATTAGCGCTCTGGGCTAGTCATTTAAAGAAGGTAGAGTATGAAATAAATTTACAAATTCAATTTATATTTTATTTTAAATTAAATAGATACAATAAAAAGCATATCAGAATAAAGTTAAACCAAAATATTATATTATTGATACAGTAATTTTAACATTCAACTTTTAACTTTCATTATATATCTTAACAAATATCAATAACAAAATATATATATATATATATATATATATATATATATATATATATATATATATATATATATATATATATATATATATATATATATATATATATATATATATATATATATATATATATATATATATATATATATATATATATATATATATATATATATATATATATATATATATATATATATATATATATATATATATATATATATATATATTACGGGATGATAGATCCTCTAATAATCATGTCGCTGTCTAATAGTTAAACCAGAATGGCGAAATTTGTGGGCAAAACCGCAAAATAAACGAAAACCTAAATAACTCCTAAACTAACAAATTTCGCATAACATGCGTGGGAGTTAAATCTATGCGTATTGAGATCCTCTATTTTGCACTGGCTGACCTGTCCTCGATGAAACACCCCTGTCTATATTCTCTAGAAGCTAGATTTAATAGAGATAAAATAAAATGATCTACTGCCTATGCAAACACTCAATCTATATACATGCATATGTTAATATTTCTCCACATTATATTATCTGAAACAATCCACTTTAGTAATAACTGTATTATTTCATTATCGAAATAGGTCATATATTTTGTATATTTAGTTTTTCCCTAAGGCACAATTACCTACCTATGCCCTGAAGATGGAAGGATAAATAGAAATATAAATAAACTGAAGTAATTGTGAGGAGTAGTCCCATTAATTAAACTTAATATGGCTAAAATTTAAACAGTACCAAATTACGTACCTAATTTAACAAAAACACTTCGGAGAAATCACAAAGGACCTTTTAATAGATTTGGTCATGCATGCTTGGAAACATTTAAATGGGGAAGCTGACACATTTGGTTCATTTGCATGGTTACAGCCTATTAGTCAGGAAGCACACTTTTATGCTTTGCATCATTACCCTAAAGTGCCAAGCTACCCCTTGAACGACGACTCTCTCAGTGCCGCAACTACAGTATGGGATGCTGAAAAATATTCAAATTCTTCCCAAAACATGCAAATGTGAAATCGTTCTCCAAACAAATGGTTATTTCACAAAACTCTGTAAATACATGAATGACAATTGAAATGACACCGCATGTAAATAGCATGTAAATATTTGATTACTCTGTTGGCCGCTTTTGCTTCATATTTAATAATATCTACAATG
The DNA here is from genome assembly GCA_936432065.2 of Rutpela maculata. Taxonomy (NCBI): domain Eukaryota; kingdom Metazoa; phylum Arthropoda; class Insecta; order Coleoptera; family Cerambycidae; genus Rutpela; species Rutpela maculata. The sequence continues at coordinate 246,499,588 of OW386285.2, forward strand.
AGAAGAAAAAACCATGCTTGAGTTTTAACGAATATTGCCGTAGTCAGTTACTGCTGTACCAGAGTTAAATTCTAAAAGTTCATTATTTACAGCAATCTCAAGAATAAAAAATTATCCTCACAACTGAGGAGCGCTTCTTAAAAATTAAGTTAAAGTAAATTAAATATGAAATAATTAAATATGTCTATTTTTACTTCCCATTTTTTTTCTTTCTTTTTTTTTATCGCCTTATTTATATTAATGTCCTGGCGGAGTTTAGCCATAGGCTATTCTACCCTTAACCAGGACGGGCACACGCACATAGACAACATCACATTGACATTGTCAACTGCCGCAGCTGAGACTCAAACTCAGGAGAGGAGAGCGACTAGACCGAGCTGTCTTCCACACAACCGCAGTCTAGCCCACTGCTACCGTCTCGGCAACACGTGAAAAACGCCACTACATATCTATACCCTAGCCAGTATTCGAACCCGGGACTCCGTGGTCACAAGCCTAACACCTTAAGCACTGTGCCACTGAGCCGGCATTTTCAACTTCAGATTTGCAGGTGATGCCTTTTGTAAGCACCCTGTATCATGGACTCGGAAATTATAACACTAGGGTAACACTAAACACCTAATTTATTAACTTACGTACTAATTACAACAATTAATTGCTTTACTAATATTACACTGTATACTATAATTCACTACTTCAGTCTCTTTATCACTTTGTTACTCCTGTATCTGTTCTCACTGATTGAAATGAACTGTTTACCTTCAAACTGTACTCAAAATTGTCCTCTCTCGGCTTCTCCATGCCTCTTTATACCCAAAGATGATGGGTCCAGATTATTCTCGATCAATCTGTCACTTTCTAGTAGGCTCTTCTCAACTTCCAGGCTCTGACATCGCGCGCCATCTCTGGGCCGATTTCCAAACTAACTAGTAACTAACTTAACTGTTCACTCATCCATATTACTTGTAGGAAACTCACACGTTCGAATAATAAACGATTTTAAAACATCGTGGTCGTTGATTAGACGAATTTTCAACGTTACATTTGGGTACAAATTTCAAGGTATAAATAAGACGTTTAAAATACGTTATTCCTACACGCATTTTTAACCACTAGTAGAATAAAATACTAAAATTGAACGTTTTAGTAAGTACGTTTTTTCACAAATATATAATAACGTGTAAAACAGGTTTAAAATGTAATGAGTTTTAACGACTCGGTAAAAGTAACGTTTGTGAAACGAAAAAGTTTAACGTCTTTTATTACATATATTTAATACGGTGATACGAACGTTTTATTTAAAGAAAAATAAAATTTATTTTTACAACGTTGTTTCCACCTTACTAAATGCAAGGGAATATTAAATCCACGGATTAAATAGATGGTAGGATATTATGTTTTTTAAACGTTTTTCTAAGAATCTATATCAGCGTGTAAAATTCGGTTGTAAAATTTTATATTTAAATAAAACCAATAAAAACCGTTACTCCTACACACATTCCCAACCAGTAGTGGAAGGGATTACTGAAATAAAACGTTTGGTCAGAACGTTTTCCTTACTGATATATTAACGTATAATACACGTTCTTAATACGAAAAGTTGTAACAACCCGCTAAATGTAACGTTTGTTAAACGAGAAAATTAAACGTTTTTTATTGCTTTAATCTAATATAGCCATTGAAATATGTTTTATTTGAAGGGAAAAACGTTTCGATACAACGTTAAAATAACTGATGCTTCTAATTACTTATTAAAATGCACTGACATTTTAAATCTACAGCCAGGTGAAATAAATGGTATATGATAACGTTTCTTTAATGTTTTTCTACTCATAATTCTTAATTAAAAGCTTTTATTTAACTTGCAATGTTTGTATGTATGTATGTATGTGTGTTAGTTTGTTTGTTTAGGTGAAATCTTGCAAGCTGAATTTTGACTAGTTCTAATTAAGCTAGAGCTTTGAAATTTGGCACACGTGTATAGATCCGGTGACAATGCAACAATATATAGCCATTATCGGTCTAAATCCAATATAGCGGACGTCCCAAGATGGCGGATCGGTTTTTTAGTCACAACCCCCTTGATATGGGTATCAAATGAAAAGGTTTGACGAGTAAAATACGAAAACTATGTGACGTCATTCTAAATTCAATATGGCGGACGTGGGAGAGGTGAGAAGATAGGGAGAGGTGGGGAAGGAATGGGAAGAGTTGGGAAGATATGGAGAAGGGGTGGGAAGAGGTGGGAATGGGGTGGGATGGGGTGGGATGGGGTGGGATGGGGTGGGATGGGGTGGGATGGGGTGGGATGGGGTGGGATGAGGTGGGAGGGGGAAGGGACGGAGTGGGAAGAGGTGGGAAAGGGGAGGGGAATGGGGGGAGAGGTGGGGAAAGGGGGGGAGAGGTGGGGAAAGGGGGGAAGAGATGGGAAAGGGGATAGGAGGGGTAACAGGAGATGGGAAAGGGGTGGGAAGAAGTGGGAAGCAGTGTGAGAAGACGGGAGAGGGAAGTGGTGGATGGCGGTGGCAAATAAAGTGTTTTGTCTGTCTGTCTGTAAAATAAGTAGACTAAAAAGTAAAAAATAAATTTATATAAAAAAAATATTTTTAAGATAAAGCTTTTATTTGAAAAAACTACTAAAAAGTAAAAATTTCTTTTTTTTTAAATTCATACACCTGGAAACCAAAAGCTTGAGGGGCGGTCAATTGAGCAAAGTAACTATTCAATAGCGCTATATGACTATCCCCAAAGTTTTTGGTTGCCAGGTGTACGAATTTAAAAAAAATATTTTTACTTTTTAGTAGTTTTTTCAAATAAAAGCTTTTTCTTAAAAATATTTTTTTTATATAAATTTATTTTGCTCTACTGTCAAAACTTTACGCGACTAGTATAGTCACTTGTGCAAAATACAAAAAATAGGATGAGTATTGATATTATATTATGGATAGTAGATTGCTACATTTAAATTTTAACCCAATGAATTTAATTGAGAGATTATCTGAGCCGACTAGCTACAGTCACGGTAGCACAATCGGCTAAAGCATATCGCCCTTAAGAAAGGCAGGTTATATGCTAGTCGCACTGTCTATCGTGAGCTAGGTTCGAGCTTCAGACGAGGACTGACAATGTCGGTGGATATGAATGTATGTCTGCGTTTTTCCAAATAATGTATAACCACTTTCCAGACAGCCCCGGCTTTGAATCTGGTGATATTCTACTAGTGTATGGAGTGTGTTCTCTATCTGAAACTGTAATAGTAGCCAACTAGTTCATAGTCTGTCATTAATATTTGCATGACGTGTTGTGTAATCGTTTATGAAATCTCTCAATTATCTAACACAAATAATAAGTTAATCCTTTTCTGTTCCTAAAAAAATAACTTTGTACGGAAGCGAGCTGTGTATGTATGTCTTCTAAATGCATGGATTAAATTACATGGTCTTTGCGGAACGCATGCAAATAAGTTTTGTAGACTCAGTACAGGAAGTTTAACAAGGAGGATGGTTTAATTTAAATTTTCCTCTTAACATTTGCTTAATTATTTCTTTAAAAAAGGCGCTGTGTTAAGAAATAACATGTATATATGTAAATGTGCAAATTCAAGTTAGCTAGGTGATTTAGACACAGAGTGCAGTTTAAAATATATAATAATAATAATAATAATAATAATAATAATAATAATAATAATAATAATAATAATAATAATAATAATAATAATAAAATAACACAGGTCGTGGAGAGTGGCTGTAATTAATTAGCCGGCGCGGCTACCGTGTGGTGTCGGAGGCCACGGAAGCCCTGTCCGGCAACGGGAAACCGAAAATAATAAAAAAGTAGGAGGGGCAAACCGTCATCCATCTAGCCTTTGGTGAGTAGCGCCACCACTTACTCCAGCTGGGGATGCAAAATCGAACCGGCAGCCCTAGCGCATCCGGGAGGGGAAAGAATCTTCCCCTCCGGTGTCGGTCGTGGGCTTGCTGGGCTGACCACCCACAAGCTCAATCTTCCGGTTCCTGTTGGCCGAAGACGGGGCCCCCACGATCGACCCCGTGCGGATAGGGGTCAAGGGCAAGGTGGTGGGGCCCAACAAAATGCCACAAAATCTGCGTGATTATGTATCCCACCTTCGTCGCAGGGGCTACGTGAGAGCTGCTCCTCAGCCGGTGAATGAGGTGGCCGAAGGTCCACCGAATGAACTGGTTGAGGATGCAGTCCCTGCCGTTCCATCAATACCAGAGGGCCTCAGTACCATGCGGGGGCTACGCCACATAAAAGCCCCCAGGCCACAAGATCTGGCCAGAGTGGATGAAGAACTTCGTGAAGCGCTACCAGAACGGGCTGACATCTGGCACATAAACTGTGCCGTGTATGCCGCTGCTCAACGCTTTTCTCGGTTGGAGAGGCGTAATACTGCCTCCCCACAGGAGAGGGCGGAGCGGCGCATACAAAAGATGGAAGCCAAGATCCGGTCGACAAGGCAACACGCATCCCGTATCCAATGTGTGATGGACTATATGGCGGCCAATAGGCCGTTCACGCCTAAAGTGCGTCGAATAGCCGCCAACTTAAGACGCGTCCATCACACACTCAATGAGGCAGTGCTGCGAACCACCAAACAGCACTGTCTCGACAGGATACGGATGCTAGTGGTTTGTAAAAAATCACTAGTGAGGCGGGCGAGGGGGCTGGCGGAAAATAAACTCTTCCGCCAAAAGCCCTCGCGCCTTTTCGAACCGCCTCCGCGTGTTGCAGAGAATCCGCCGACTGTAGATCAGGTGGAAAATTTCTGGAAAACGCTTTACGAGGAGAAGCTTCCACTCAACCGAGACTCTCCAGCCCTGGCACACTTTGAAGCCTCCTGTCAAAGGCTTCAACAACCAAACGAGGTGTGACAACCGATAACTCCAGAAGAGGTTCGAAGAGCTCTTGAAGGCTCTAAGAACTTTGCTGCTCCAGGTCCCGACGGGATCAATAACTTTTGGTGGAAAAAGTTATCTGGTACCCACCACCATTTGGCCAGAATTTTCAATTCATGGCTAAATGGGGAGCAGCAAATTCCTTCTTGGGTTGTCGAGGGGCGGACAGTGCTGATCCCGAAGAACGGAGATTTGTCTGACCCAAAGAACTACCGGCCGATAACCTGCCTAAACGCATGTTACAAGGTGTTTACACGCATCTTGTACATGCGAGTGCTCCACGCAGTTGAACCGGTTTACGAACGGATATATGAGCAACGAGGGTCGAAGAGGGGTGTCGCTGGCTGCAAGGAGAACCTGCTGATTGACAGATGTGTCACGCAGGACTTCGTGCAGTATAAGCGGAACCTCTCCATGGCCTGGATCGACTACCGCAAGGCATTTGATTGACATCGCATGAGCTCATTGTTCACTTGCTCCGATGTCTTGCGGTACCCGGTCCCGTAGTGAGATGCATCGAAGAACTGATGCCGCTCTGGAGGACTCGCTTTACCATTACATCGGGTAACGATAGAGTCCAGACGGAGTCGGTAACATTCAGAAGGGGAGTATTTCAGGGAGACTCCCTCAGCCCCCTTCTGTTCTGCATCTCACTACTGCCATTATCCGTTTCGCTCCGGAAAACCCGTGGATACAACTGCGGTACCCCCGGCGATAGGAGGCATAAGGTCACCCATCTGTTTTACATGGATGACCTTAAATTTTATGCCTCCGGGAGAGGGACCTACACCAGTCCCTCAGGGTGGTACAGGAGTACACGCAGGCTGTCGGTATGGAGTTCGGGTTGGACAAATGTGCACTGGTCCATCTCAAGAGAGGACGATGCGGGAACTACGGAGAGGACGCGCAGCTCGTGGACGGAAGCATCTTACATCATCTAGATGCCGGAGAGTCGTACACTTACTTGGGTGTCGAGCAACGCTCCACCCAAGAAGTGAGTGTAGTGAAAAACGCTCTCCGCGGCAAGTATCAGCACCGACTCCGACAGATCTGGTCTTCAGAACTGTCGGGGAAGAACAAGGTGTCTGCTACCAACATGCTTGCCGTTCCGATCCTACTCTACTCCTTTGGTGTAGTGAAATGGACTCGAGAGGAGTTGCGTCAACTCGATGTAGGAACCCGCAAGAAGATGCATCTCAATAGAAGTTTGCATCCTAAATCGTCCGTTCCACGGCTATACCTCCCACGACATCGGGGAGGCCGTGGACTCTTGAGTTTGGAGAGTCTCCATAATAGTATGGTTCTGGATGGAGCCTGTAAGGTCATCAGGAGTTCGGATCCCCTCCTCTGCATGGTCCGGGACCATGAAAGTGCAGGAATAGGAGACTTTTTGTTTAAGGCAGCACAAAGAGCAGCCGATGAACTTGGTCTCTCCTTCGACGTCGAGCGGGTAAATCCCGACTCTGTCACCGAGTTGGAACCTGCTCGACGAAAAGCCCAAATTAAAGCTGCAGAACACAACATCTTTCTGCAGCTTCACACGGATAAGCCAATGCATGGAGTTTTCTATAAAAATATAGAAAACCTTGGCTTATCCGAAAGGCTGACCTTTGCCTTCTTAAGGTCAGCCGGGCTGAAGTCTGAGACCGAGGGATTCATAATGGCTTGCCAGGATGGTGTATTTAATACCCTCGTCTATCGTAGTCGTGTCATGGGTATAGACGTCCCTGATGTCAGCTGCAGGGCCTGCCGCAGGGCGCCAGAGACTTTAATGCATCTGTTGTCGGCTTGTCCGACATATGCAGTCTCGGCCTATATCCAGAGGCACGACGGAGCATTACGAGTGCTTTATTATCACCTAAGGCACTCGTATGGGATAGACGAGACACCAGTGCTGCCTTACGCTCCGGGGGATATTGAGTCCGTTGTGGGAAATGAGAAGTGTCTAATTTATTGGAACTACTCTTTTCCCACCGTCAGGCAAATACAAGCCAACAAGCCTGACGTAGTACTCCTCGACCATCAATTCAAGACAATGTTTGTCGTGGAGTTCTCGGCTCCCGCGGAGAACAACATTCTCTTGAAGGAGGAGGAAAAACGGACAAAATATCGAGATCTGCTCTTCGAACTCCGCAGACTGTATCCAGACCATACTGTTAAGATAGTGGCACTGATTATAGGAGCCCTCGGTGGAACGAGACACACACTGCTTTCGGAACTTAAGATCATACCGGCATGCCGAAATTCGGCAGAGGTCTTAGCCGGCAGAATGCAGAAGGCCGTCATCCTCGGTTCATTACGTCTGCTCAGGGCACACGATTCCCGGACCCAGTAGTCACTTACCCCACGGGTGTGGGGAGTGGCTGCCGGTACTATCAGCTCCCCTCTGTGAGTGTCGGAGCCACAGAGAAGGGTGACTGGTGCCGTATATACTGGAACTACTCGTTTCCGACGGTCAGGCAGATTCAAGCAAACAAGCCTGACATAGTCCTCCTCGACCACCAAACCAAGATGATGTATGTCATCGAGTTCTCGGCACCTGCCGAGACAAACATCATCTTGAAGGAGGGAGAAAAACGGACTAAATACCGAGATCTCCGGTATGAGCTCCGAGTGCTATACCCAGACTACTCGGTCAAGATGGTCGTCCTGATAATCGGTGTACTTGGTGGAATGAGGCCTACGCTGCTCTCGGAATTAAAGGCCATACCAGCCTGCCAAAAGTCAGCCGAGTGGTTGGCAGGCCAAATGCAGAAGGCAGTTATCCTGGGGTCCCTTCGTCTTCTTAGGGCACACGAATCTGCCATCTACAGTCACTAACCCTGCGGGATGCGGGGAGTGGCTGTGGATAATTCGCTGGCGCTTCTCCCGTGAGAATGTCGGAGACACGGGAGAACTGTCCAGCATCGCGCACGCGAAAAAAAAATAATAATAATAATAATAATAACCGTCAGGCTAATTCAAGCCAACAAGCCTGACATAGTCCTCCTCGACCATCAGAACAAAGTGATGTTTGTAATCGAATTCTCAGCACCTGCTGAGACAAACATCGCTTTGAAGGAGGGGGAAAAACGGACCAAATATCGTGATCTCCGGTATGAGCTCCAAGTGCTGTACTAAGACTACTCTGTCAAGATGGTCGTCCTAATAATCGGCGTACTCGGAGGGATGAAGCCTTCGCTGCTCTCAGAATTGAAGATCATACCGGCCTGTCACAATTCGGCAGAATGGTTGGCAGGCCAGATGCAGAAGGCGGTTATCTTGGGGTCCCTTCGTCTACTTGGGGCACACGATTTAGGTATTTGCAGTCATTAACTCCACAGGTCGTGGAGAGCGGCTGCAAGGAATTCGCCGGCGCGGCTACCGTGAGGTGTCGGAGGTCACGGAAGTCCTGTCCGGCAGCGGGCAACCCGAAAAAAAAAATAATAATAATAATAATAATAATAATAATAATAATAATAATAATAATAATGCAGAATAATGCAGAAAGCCGTCATTCTCAACACTAGACGTATCACCCGCAAATTTTTAGATGTGTGAAGATGTCTTGGCTCTAGCCCGCACTTCCGCCTAACACCAGTCTAAAATACTGAGAGAAAAGAAAAAAAAAATAATAATAATAAGTTGCTACGAGGAACTACCTTAAGTACATCATGAAGGATGCGAATGTAACTGACGACAGATGCAGGAAATGCCTCCGCGCCTCCGAGACCATCCAACACATTACCGCCGGGTGTACAATTCTTGCGCCCACAGAGTACCTGCACCGCCACAACTGTGTAGGAAAAATTTTACATTTAAAACTTGCGCAACTTCACCACCTTACAGAAAATACCAGCCCATATTACCATTACACACCCGAGAGCATCCTAGAGAATGAGAACTACCGGCTTTATTGGGACAGAACGGTACTTACAGACAGAACCCTGCCATCAAACCGACCAGATATTATCTTGGTCAATAAGCTCCAGAAAAAGACCTTTCTGATTGACATTGCTATCCCGAATTCCAATAACATCCAGGAAACTGCACAAAACAAGTTAGCGAAGTATGCTGACTTAGCTTATGAGATCAGGCAGCAACGGGAGCAAGATAGTGTTGTCATCCTCCCAATAATAATATCCACTACCGGCATTGTACCTCGATCTCTCGTCAGAAACTTAGTCACCCTGGGCCTTCCCCCTTTCTTAGTTAGTGATATGCAGAAATCGGTTGTCCTTAATACGTGTATGGAGTATGGAATTAGCAGGAGGGTGGTCAAAAACCACAGCACTTAGGCCCCATTGGACCCCTTGTACATCCTCCCTCTAGGCAGACATTCGCCTAGGCCTCCAGCCAACCTATTCTTTCGAAGTAGGTGGTGATGTTGCCTAGGGGCATCTCCCTTACATTGGCCAAGGTAGGCCAACGCTCTCCCAAGATGGATTCTCTAATTGATGAGACGGCTGAACAGTCACAGAGTATGTGTTGAACCGTCTCATCTTCTTGTTCACAACCTCTGCAAAGAGGTGTTTCGCTTAATCTCATATTGTATAGATGTTTCCTTAGCGGACAGTGTCCAGTCTGGATTCCTGTTATAAAACGTAGATTCCTTCTGGTCATTGCCAGGTAGTCCATTGCTGTTTTCTTGTTGGGATACGTGAGTAGTTCCCTAGCAAGCTGACAGCTGCTTGTTTCATCCCACAGCTTCTTAAATTCGTTGTGGGTGTTCTCCTTAATTAATTGTATTATCGCCGTAATCGGTAACAGACTGGCCGGGCCTGGTCCAAAAATACGTGTCACACTGTGCGCAAATTTTTGAGCCTACAATAGTTCGTTTTCATCTTGCCTCGGCCGATGAATACCGATAATACCGCACTAAACGAAAAACAACAAAACATAATAATAATAATAATAATAATAATAATAATAATAATAATAATAATAATAATAATAATAATAATAATAATAATAATAATAATAATAATAATAATAATAATAATAATAATAATAATAATAATAATAATAATAATAATAATAATAATAATAATAATAATAATAATAATATTTGGTCACAGCCACGGGTGCATAACGATGAGGCATACTGGATACAGAGGGAAACCGATAGGATGAACAACTTGCGTCAAATGGACCCGGCAGAGATTAACACCGAGGATGTGCTGGTCTCGGTTAAGAAATTAGGAAACTGGAAGGCACCAGGAGTAGACGGAATACAGGCGTACTGGTGGAAGAATTTCACAGCCGCTCACAACACACTCTCATGGCAATTGGCGGAAGCTATCCAAGATCCATCAAAGGTACCGCCTTACTTTACTCAGGGAATCACTCACTTGCTCCCAAAAAACAACGATGTGCAGGATCCAAAGAACTATAGACCAATCACGTGTTTACCCGTTATTTATAAAATCCTCACTTCCATTCTGGCTCAAAAAATTACTAACCACCTGTCCACCAATGATGTATTAGCTCTTGAACAAAATGGGTGTCGAAAAGGCTCTCAAGGCAGTAAAGAATGGCTTATCATCGATTCAGTTGTAACGAAACACTCTGTCAAACAACGACGAAATATATCAGTAGCATGGATCGACTATAAGAAAGCATTCGACTCTGTACCCCATTCTTGGATCAAAGAACTAATGAAAATATACAAGATACATCCTCAAATCATAGAGTGCATCAAGTCCATGATGACGACTTGGAGAACCGCCCTCAGTGTTGATATCAATTCCGTGAAGTATAAAACATCTAATATCAGTATTCAAAGAGGCATCTACCAAGGAGATAGTCTTAGCCCGATTTTATTCTGCATGGCCCTCAACCCACTCAGCTTCATGCTTGAATCTAGCGGATATGGTTACACACTTACCAAGCACCCGAAGACCAAAATCTGTCACCTACTTTATATGGATGATATTAAACTATATGCTGCAAATAAACAAGAACTTCAAAGTGAACTAGAACTAGTATCCACCTTCAGCAGAGATATCCATATGGAGTTTGGCATGGATAAGTGTGCATTTATTCACGTGAGGAAAGGAAAAATAGAGGAAAGTGAAAACATGATCTTAATGGATGAGTCGCAATTCTCTCCCTTGCCAATAGGAGAAAGATACAAATACCTGGGAATTAAGCAAGCCCTTACCAATGACCAAGTCAGTATGAAGACGAGCGTGGAAGAGAAGTTCATGGAGAGATTAAAACTGATTTTAAAAACGGAAATCTATGCCAGGGCCCAAATAACAGCAATTAACACCTGGGCAATTCCAGTATTATCACACACATTTGGTATTCTACAATGGACACACTCAGATTTGCAAGCACTGGACACAAGAATTAGAACGACATTAACCAAATTCAGAAGGCATCATCCAAATTCGTCATGCAATAGGCTTTACATACCTCGAAAAAATGGTGGAAGGGGACTTATGAACCTGGAGATGATGCATGGAAACCAGGTCAAAAAACTTTTTAATTTTTTCAAGAACGCTAGAAATCCCCTTCATGAGGCAATTGTAAAAATCGACAACATCTCCCCATTGAAGCTCTCCCATGAGCAGGCACCAGAATTCAATAAAACAACCGAACAGCTATTGAACGAATGGAAGAATAAGTCCCTACATGGAAAATACGCGGCAGCACTTGAGGGACCGGAAGTTAACTACTGCCTCTCAACAAAATACCTAACAGAGGGATATCTTAGGACTGAAACGGAGGGTTTCATAGGAGCCATCCAGGATCAAGTAATAGCTACTAGAAACTACAGAAAGTATATTGTAAAGCAAAACATACCAGACGACAGGTGCAGAATGTGCTCCACAACTGCGGAGTCCATTCAGCATCTGTCGTCGGGTTGTACATATCTTGCACCAAGAGACTACCTGGATCGCCACAATAAAGTCGCTGGAATCATTCATCAGGAACTCTGCAATACATATGGGCTAATTAACAGCAAGACCCCATACTATAAATACGTACCTGAGACCGTAATGGAGAATGATGACGTAAAAATTTACTGGGATATGGATATAATAACGGATAGAATGGTGAGGCACAACAGACCTGATATAACGGTTCTCAAGAAAAAAGACAAGGAAGCGTACATAGCTGACATAACAATACCTCCGGATGAAAATATCCGAAATGCCAGAACAGAAAAAATTGCGAAATACCAAGATCTTGCTAACGAACTGCGTGATATATATGAGCTCCGAAACGTCTTCATTATCCCAATAATAATTACTTCTAACGGTCTGATAGAGAAGAACATCGTGGTCAATCTGGAAAAAATGGGACTTGTTGAGCCAATCCATATTGTCAGTTTAGCTCAAAAAGCTGCGATTTTAGCTACTTGCAGCACAATCCGCCGGGTTCTAGCTCACCCGTGAGAAGTTGGCAAGATTGCCCCTTCCCACGAGTTCACAAACCAGCTATTGCTGTGATGGGAAAAAAAAAAAAAAATAATAATAATAATAATAATTACGGACCGACAGCCTCCACGCGGTGCTCCCCGGGCAACAGGTAGAGGTGACTCTGCCTGGCAGATGTCGGACGTGGGCCCTCAGGGCTAACCACCCTGAGGACTCAAATCTCTGGTTCACGACCACGACAGAGAACGGGCCCCTCACAATAGACCCCAGTCGGATGGGGGTCGGAGACACGTGGGAGGGGCCATACCGGACGGTCTTAATGATGACGACAATGCTACTGTACATGGACGCTTTAGGTGGACGAGGGGACTACGGGATGACCTGCTTATCTGCTATGAGAGCAGCGAACCCGGACGCAGGGGGTACATGGCGCGGTTACACCGGTTGTGGTGCGATATGCACCCGGAGTACCGCGCCTTCTCTCAACAACACATAAGAGATCAGGTATCTTTCCTGCGTCGAACGGGCTACGAAAGGGCACCCCGTCAGCAGGAACAAGGGCCAGCCGCATCACCACCGCGGCAACTACCTGCTGAACGACAACATCACCTAAAGTACACCGATGATACCCTCAGGACGAGGGTTAGCCTTAACACCAGGGTTAACCCAAAGCCACAAGACCTGGCAAGAATGGATTCGTTACTCGATGATGAACTTCCAGAAGATGCCAACATATGGCAGATCAACAGTGCCGTGTACGCAGCCGCTAGACAACTCGTTCCCCAGCAACGCCTGGCAAGCGTGTTGGGTAAGGTCGAGAAGACTAAGCGGCGCGTACAAAAAATTGAGGCAAAAATCAAATCGGCGAGACAACACGCGTCTCGAATCCAGAGTGTGGTGGAGTATATAATGGCAGCTAAGCCATTCACGCCGAAAATTCGGCGTACAGTTGCCGGTATAAGACGACAACACCACACTCTAAATCGGACAGTGCTGCAAACCATCAAACAGCACTGTCTAGATAGGATTCGAGCACTTATGGCCATTAAAAAATCTTTGGTCAGACGAGCACGGGCAATGGAACAAAACCATCTGTTCCAAACAAGTCCCTCTCGTCTGCTCCAAGAGCCACCGCGTGTTGTGGAAAATCCGCCGTCTGTTGAGACTGTCGAAGCCTTCTGGAAGGGAATATATGAGACCACGACTCCATTCGACAGCGACACTCCAGCGATGGCACGCTTCGAGGAGCTCTGCACCACATTGTTGGGAGAGCAAGACGAAGTGTGCCCGGCGATCAGTACCGAGGAAGTCCAACAAGCACTTGTTGGTACTAAGAACTTTGCTGCCCCGGGTCCAGATGGCATAAACAACTGTGGTGGAAGAAATTCCCTTCCATCCACCGCCATCTGGCCCGAGTTTTCAACTCATGGTTGAACGAGAGGCAGCCGATTCCGGACTGGTTTGCCGAGGGGCGTACTGTACTGATCCCCAAAAAGGGAAATCTGTCCGACCCGAAGAATTATAGACCGATCACATGCCTCAATTCCTGCTAATTCCTGCTAGATATTTACTCGTATCTTGTATGCCAGGACATTGAGGTCAGTTGAGCCGGTCTACCGACAGATACACGAACAGCGTGGTGGCAAGAAAGGTGTGGCAGGCTGCAAAGAGAACCTATTGATAGACCGCTGTATTACACAGGATTCTGTACAATACAAGCGTAATCTATCAATGGCGTGGATCGATTACCGCAAGGCATTTGATACAACATCTCATGCACTATTATTACACTTGCTGCAATGCCTTGTGGTACCTGCCCCACTAGTGAGATGCATTGAACAACTGTTGCCACTCTGGAGAACCCGCTTCACCATAACATCTGGTGCTCAGCAGGTATCGACAGAGTTGGTAACTTTTAGGAGAGGAGTTTTCCAGGGTGACTCTCTGAGTCCTCTCCTATTTTGCATCTCACTGCTTCCGTTATCTGTCAGGCTCCGCCAAACCCGCGGATACCAATGTGGTCCACCCAGCAATTGGAGGCATAAGGTCACCCATCTACTTTATATGGATGACCTAAAACATTATGCCTCCGGAGAGTGCGAACTCCAAAACTCTCTAACGGTGGTCCAAGAGTATACGCGGGCCATTGGCATGGAATTCGGGCTGGACAAGTGTGCAGTCGTCCACCTCAAGAGAGGACGAAGCGGGATATTCCTTGAGATGCGCAGCTCGCAGACGGAAGCATCCTACGACATCTGGATGCCGGAGAGACCTACACGTACCTGGGTGTGGAACAACATCACATCCAGGACGTGAAACAAGTTAAGGATACTCTCCGCGGCAAGTACAGACACCGGCTCCGAAAGATTTGGTCCTCTGAACTTTCGGGGAAGACCAAGGTGTCTGCAACTAATATGCTTGCCATTCCGATTCTGCTCTACTCCTTCGGAGTAGTTAAGTGGACGCCAATTGGATAGGGATACCCGCAAGATGATGCATGTTCACAGGAGCATCCATCCTAGGTCGTCCGTTCCTCGAGTGTACCTCCCACGCCAACGGGGGGGCCGAGGACTCTTGAGTCTGGAGTGTGCGCATGGCAGAGTAGCGCTGAGTGTGGCATGCAACGTCCTCAGGAGCTCGGACCCACTCCTGCGGTTTGTGAGAGATCATGAAACTGCAGGAGTTGGCGCATTTTTATTCAAGGCAGCACGTAAGGCCGCAGATGATCTCGGTCTCGTATTCGACTTCAGGCGAGGAGGCCGGCGAGGTGCTGAACTAGAATCAGTAACTGAGCTTGCGCCAAATCGTCTGATAGCCCAAATTAAAGCTGCCGAGCAGAGAAATCTGCTCAGGCAGCACGTCGATAAACCCATGCACGGCGTATTCTATAACAACATAGAGACGCTGGGTTTATCGACAAAGCTGACCTTCGCTTTCTTACGGTCAGCAGGGCTAAAGTCGGAGACCGAAGGATTCATTGTGGCCTGCCAAGATGGTGTTATTAACACCTTGGTCTACCGCAGTCGCGTTATGGGTGTGGAGGTCCCTGACATTAATTGTAGGACCTGCCGTCAGGCGCCGGAGTCGCTCATGCACTTACTATCTGCATGTACGGTATATGCGACTTCGGCCTACATCCATAGACATAACGCGGCCCTACGAGTGCTGTACTACCACCTTCGGCACTCGTACGAAGTAGACCAAACACCAGTGCTGCCTTACGTCCCCGGAGAGATCGAGTCCGTTGTCGAGAACGAGAAGTGCCGAATATATTGGAACTACTCGTTTCCGACGGTCAGGCAAATTCAGGCAAACAAGCCTGACATAGTCCTCCTAGACCACCAAACCAAGATGATGTATGTCATCGAGTTCTCGGCACCTGCCGAGACAAACATCATCTTGAAGGAGGAAATACCGAGATCTCCGGTATGAGCTCCGAGTGCTATACCCAGACTACTCGGTCAAGATGGTCGTCCTGATAATCGGTGTACTTGGTGGAATGAGGCCTACGCTGCTCTCGGAATTAAAGGCCATACCAGCCTGCCAAAAGTCAGCCGAGTGGTTGGCAGGCCAAATGCAGAAGGCAGTTATCCTGGGGTCCCTTCGTCTTCTTAGGGCACACGAATCTGGTATCTACAGTCACTAACCCTGCGGGACGCGGGGAGTAGCTGTGGATAATCCGCTGGCGCTTCTCCCGTGAGAATGTCGGAGACACGGGAGAACTGTCCAGCATCGCACACGCGGAAAAAAAAAATAATAACATACAGAAAAAGGCATACTCACAACCATGCAAAAGTCAGTGATTTTAGAAACGTGTAGGATAGTGAGGAAGACACTAAACTTGCCAGAACATATCTCAGCCTAAACACCAAAGTGGAATCCGCGGATGTTAACTGTCGAATCAACACCACAATTTAGTGATTGGTAAACTCAACCCCACTAAGTTGATAACCCATTTAGAGAAGGAAAAAATAATAATAATAATAATAATAATATCGGTACACTTGCTCCGATGTCTTGCGGTACCTGGTCCCGTAGTGAGATGCGTCGAAGAACTGATGCCGCTCTGGAGGACTCGCTTTACCATTTACATCGGGTAATGATAGAGTCCAGACGGAGTCGGTAACATTCAGAAGGGGAGTATTTCAGGGAGACTCCCTCAGCCCCCTTCTATTTTGCATCTCATTACTGCCATTATCCGTTTCGCTCCGGAAAACCCGTGGATGCAACTGCGGTACCCCTGGCGATAGGAGGCATAAGGTCACCCATCTGTTTTATATGGATGACCTTAAACTTTATGCCTCCGGAGAGAGGGACCTACACCAGTCCCTCAGGGTGGTACAGGAGCACACGCAGGCTGTCGGCATGGAGTTCGGATTAGACAAATGTGCACTGGTCCATCTCAAGAGAGGACGATGCGGGAACTACGGAGAGGACGCGCAGCTCGTGGACGGAAGCATCTTACATCATCTAGATGCCGGAGAGTCGTAAACTTACTTGGGTGTCGAGCAACGCTCCACCCAAGAAGTAAGTGTAGTGAAAAACGCTCTCCGCGGCAAGTATCAGCAGCGACTCCGACAGATCTGGTCTTCAGAGCTGTCGGGGAAGAACAAGGTGTCTGCTACCAACATGCTTGCCGTTCCGATCCTTCTCTACCCCTTTGGAGTAGTGAAATGGACTCAAGAAGAGTTGCGTCAACTCGACGTAGGAACCCGCAAGAAGATGCATCTCAATAGGAGTTTGCATCCTAAATCGTCTGTTCCACGGCTATACCTCCCACGACATCGGGGAGGCCGTGGACTCTTGAGTTTGGAGAGTCTCCATAATAGGATGGTTCTGGATGGAGCCTGTAAGGTCATCAAGAGTTCGGATCCCCTCCTCTGCATGGTCCGAGACCATGAAAATGCAGGGGTAGGAGTCTTTCTGTTTAAGGCAGCACAGAGACCAGCCGATGAACTTGGTCTCTCTTTCGACGTCGAGCGGGTAAATCGCAACTCTGTCACCGAGTTGGAACCTGCTCGGCGAAAAGCCCAAATTAAAGCCGCAGAACACAACAACTTTCTGCAGCTTCACACGGATAAGCCAATGCATGGAGTTTTCTATAAAAATATAGAGAACCTTGGCTTATCCGAAAGGCTGACCTTTGCCTTCTTAAGGTCAGCCTGGCTGAAGTCTGAGACCGAGGGATTCATAATGGCTTGCCAGGATGGTGTATTTAACACCCTCGTCTATCGTAGTCGGGTCATGGGTATAGAGGTCCCTGATGTCAGCTGCAGAGCCTGCCGCAGGGCGCCAGAGACTCTTATGCACTTGCTGTCGGCTTGCCCGACATATGCAGTCTCGGCCTATATCCAAAGGCACGACGGAGCATTACGAGTGCTTTACTACCATTTAAGGCACTCGTATGGGATAAACGAAACACCAGTGCTGCCCTACGCTACGGGGGATATTGAGTCCGTTGTGGGAAATGAGAAGTGTCTAATTTATTGGAACTACTCTTTTCCCACCGTCAGGCAAATACAAGCCAACAAGCCTGACGTAGTACTCCTCGACCATCAACTCAAGACAATGTTCGTCGTGGAGTTCTCGGCTCCCGCGGAGAACAACATTGTCTTGAAGGAGGAGGAAAAACGGACAAAATATCGAGATCTGCTCTCCGAACTCCGCAGAATGTATCCAGACCATACTGTTAAGATAGTGGTACTGATTATAGGAGCCCTCGGTGGAACGAGACACACACTGCTTTCGGAACTTAAGATCATACCGGCATGCCGAAACTCGGCAGAGGTCTTAGCCGGCAGAATGCAGAAGGCCGTCATTCTCGGTTCATTACGTCTGCTCAGGGCACACGATTCCCGGACCCAGTAGTCACTCACCCCACGGGCGTGGGGAGTGGCTACCGGTACTACCAGCTCCCCTCTGTGAGGGTCGGAGCCACAGAGAAGGGTGACTGGTTTTTAGCTAGCTAAAAAAAAAAAATAACAATAATAATAATAAAGCAGGAGGGGCTCCCTTACATCCAACTAGCCTTTGGTGAGTAGCGACACCACTTACTCCAGCCACGGGTGCAAAATCCGGACCGACAGTGCTAGCGCACCCGGGAGGGGAAATAGACTTCCCCTCTGGTGTCGGCCGTGGGCTTGTTAGGCTAACCACCTAACAAGCTGAAATCTTCTGGTTCCAGGCAACAGAAGACAGAGCCCCCACAATAGACCCCATCCGGATGGGGGTCACAGGCAAGGTGGTGGGGCTCAACCGGACGGATTGCCTGACAAAGACGACCGCGAGACACATGGACGCTTTGAGTGACAGATGAGCTGAGGAATTATCTTCTGCTGTGCACGAAGGAGGTACATGACGCGAATGCATGCTCTGTGGTGTGAAAGACACACGGAGCATAGCGCCTTCACGCCGCAAAATCTGCGTGATTATGTATCCCACCTTCGTAGCAGGGGCTACGTGAGAGCTGTTCCTCAGCCGGTAAATGAGGCGGTTGAAGAGCCGCTGAATGAACTGGTTGAGGAGGCAGTTCTAGACGTTCCACCAATACCAGAGGGCCTCAACACAAGAAGGGGGTTACACTACATCAGACCCAGATCAGAAGACCTAGCCAGAGTGGATGCTGAACTTCGTGAAGCGATACCAGAAGGGGCTGACATGTGGCGCATAAATTGTGCCGTATACGCTGCTGCACAACGCTTAACCCCGGGGGAGAGGCGGAACACTGCCTCCCCACAGGAGAGAGCGGAGCGGCGTATACATAAGATGGAATCCAAGATCCGGTCGGCGAGGCAACATGCATCCCGTATCCAATGTTTGATGGACTATATGGCGGCCAATAAGACATTCACGCATAAAGTTAGGCGCATAACCGCCAATTTAAGACGTGTCCATCACATACTGAATGGGGCAGTGCTGTGAACCACCAAACAGCACTGCCTTGATCGGATAGGGATGCTAGTGACCTGTAAAAAGTCACTAGTGAGGCGGGCGAGGGGGCTGGCGGAAAACAATCTATTCCGCAAAAAGCCCTCGCGCCCTTTCGAACCGCCTCAGCGTGTTGTAGAGAATCCGCCGATTGTAGATCAGGTGGAAAACTTCTGGAAAACGCTCTACGGGCAGAAGCTCCCACTCCATAGAGATACTCCAGCCCTGGCACACTTTGAAGCCTTTTTCCAAAGGTTTCAATAACCAAACGATGGTGTGCCAACCGATAACCCCAGAAGAGGTTCAAAGAGCTCTTGAGAGCTCTAAGAACTTTGCTGCTCCAGGTCCCGATGGGATAAATAACTTTTGGTGGAAAAAGTTTTCCAGTACCCACCACCATTTGGCCAGAATTTTTAATTCATGGCTAAATGGGGAGCAGCAAATTCCTTCTTGGATTGTCGAGGGGCGGACAGTGCTGATCCCGAAGAATGGAGATTTGTCTAACCCAACCGGCCGATAATTTGCTTAAACGCATGCTACAAGTTGTTTACACGCATCTTGTACATGCGGGTGCTCCAAGCAGTTGAACGGGTTTACGAACGGATATATGAGCAAAGAGGGTCAAAGAGAGGTGTCGCTGGCTGCAAGGAGAACCTGCTGATCGACAAATGTATCACGCAGGACTCCGTGCAGTATAAGCGTAACCTCTCTATGGCCTGGATCGACTACCGCAAGGCATTTGATATGACATCCCATGAGCTTATTGTCCACTTGCTCAGATGTCTTGCGGTGCCCGGTCCCGTAGTGAGATGTATCGAAGAACTCATGCCGCTCTGGAGGACTCGCTTTACGATAACATCAGGTAAGAGCAGAGACCAGACAGAGCCGATATTGTTCAGAAGGGGAGTATTTCAGGGAGATTCCCTAAGCCCCCTTCTGTTTTGCATCTCACTATTACCATTATCCGTTTCGCTTCGAAATACCCGTGGATACAACTGCGGTACCCCCGGCGACAGGAGGCATAAGGTCACCCATCTGTTTTACATGGATGACTTTAAACTTTATGCCTCCGGAGAGAGGGATTTACGCCAGTCCCTCAGGGTGGTACAGGAATACACGCAAGCTGTCGGCATGGAATTTGGGTTGGACAAGTGTGCACTAGTCCACCTAAGAGAGGACGATGTGGTGACTACCGAGAGTATGCGCAGCTTGTTTACGGAAGCATCTTACATCATTTAGATGCCGGAGAATCGTACACTTACTTGGGTGTCGAGCAACGCTCCACCCAAGAAGTGAGTGTAGTAAAAAACGCTCTCCGCGGCAAGTATCAGCACCGACTCCGACAGATCTGGTTTTCAGAACTGTCGGGGAAGAACAAGGTGTCTGCTACCAATATGCTTGCCGTTCCGATCCTCCTCTACTCCTTTGAAGTAATTAAATGGAATCAAGAGGAGCTGCGACAACTCGATGTAGGAACCCGATAAAAGATGCATCTCTATTATAGGAGTTTGCACCCTAAATCGTCCGTTCCACGGTTATATCTCCCACGACATCGGGGAGGCCGTGGACTCTTGAGTTTGGAGAGTCTCCATAAAAGAATGATTCTGGATGGAGCCTGTAAGGTCATAAGGAGTTCGGATCCCCTCCTCTGCATGGTCCGAGACCATGAAAGTGCAGGAGTAGGAGCCTTTTTGTTTAAGGCAGCACGCAGAGCCGCCGATGAACTCGGTCTGGTCTTCGACGCTGAGCGGGTTAACCAAGACTCTGTCACCGAATTGGAACTTGCTCGGCAAAAATCCCAAGTCAAAGCTGCTGAAATTGATCTATTTCTGCAGCGACACTCGGATGAGCCATTACACGGCGTCTTTTATAAAAATATAGAAGACCGTGGCTTATCCGAAAAGCTGACCTTTGCTTTCTTAAGGTCAGCCGGGCTGAAGTCTGAGACCGAGGGATTCATAATGGCGTGCCAGGATGGTGTATTTAACACATTCGTCTATCGTTGTGTCATGGGTATAGAGGTCCCTGATGTCAGCTGCAGGACCTGCCACAGGGCGCCGGAGACATTAATGCATTTGCTGTCGGCTTGTCCAGTATATGCAGTCTCGGCCTATATCCAGAAGCACGACGCAGCATTACGAGTGCTTTATTATCACTTAAGGCACTCGTATGGGATAGACGAGACACCAGTTCTGCCTTACGCTCCGGGGGATATTGAGTCCGTTGTGGGAAATGAGAAGTGTCTAATTTATTGGAACTACTCGTTTCCCACCGTCAGACAAATACAAGCTAATAAGCCTGACGTGGTCCTCCTCGACCACCATCTCAAGACAATGTTTGTCGTGGAGTTCTCGGCTCCCGCGGAGAATAACATTGTCTTGAAGGAGGAGGAAAAACGGACGAAATATCGAGATTTGCTCTTCGAGCTCCGCAGGCTTTACCCTGACCATACTGTTAAGCTAGTGGTCCTGATCATAGGAGCCCTCGGTGGAACGAGACACACACTGCTTTCAGAACTAAAGATCATACCGGCATGCCGAAATTCGGCAGAGATCTTAGCCGGCAGGATGCAGAAGGCCATTATCCTCGGCTCATTACGTCTACTCAGGGCACACGATTCTCGGACCCAGTAGTCACTCACCCCACGGATGTGGGGAGTGGCTGCCGGTACTACTAGCTCCCCTCTGTGAGTGTCGGAGCTACAGAGTATAAAGGGTGACTGGCTTTTATAAACTAAAATAATAATAATAATAATAATAATAATAATAATAATAATAATAATAATAATAATAATATTTAATGCACTTGTTGTCGGCTTGTCCGACATATGCATTCTCGACCTATATCCAGAGGCACGATGGAGTATTACGAGTGCCTTATTATCACCTAAGGCACTCGTATGGGATAGACGAGACACCAGTGCTGCCTTTTGCTCCGGGGATATTGAGTTCGTTGTGGGAAATGAGAAGTGTCTAATTTATTGGAACTACTCGTTTCCCACCGTCAGGCAAATACAAGCCAACAAGCCTGACGTAGTCCTCCTCGACCATCAACTCAAGACAATATTTGTCGTGGAGTTCTCGGCTCCCGCGGAAAACAACATTGTCTTGAAGGAGAAACAAAAACGGACAAAATATCGATATTTGCTCTTCGAACTCCGCAGACTCTATCCAGACCATACTGTTAAGATAGTGGTACTGATTATAGGAGCCCTCGGTGGAACGAGACACACACTGCTTTCAGAACTTATCATACCGGCATGCCAAAATTCGGCAGAGGTCTTAGCCGGCAGAATGCAGAAGGCCGTCATCCTCGGTTCATTACGTCTGCTCAGGGCACACGATTCTCGGACCCAGTAGTCACTTACCCCACGGGTGTGGGGATTGGCTGCCGGTACTACCAGCTCCCCTCTGTGAGGGTCGGAGCCACAGAGAAAGGTGACTGGTTTTTAGCTAAAAAAATAATAATAATAATAATAATAATAAAAATACTATACCCAGACTACTCGGTCAAGATGGTCGTCCTGATAATCGGTGTACTCGGTGGAATAAGGCCTAAGCTGCTCTCGGAATTAAAGGCCATACCATCCTGCCAAAAGTCAGTCGAATGGTTGGCAGGCCAAATGCAGAAGGCAGTTATCCTGGGGTCCCTCCGTTTGCTTAGGACACATGAGTCTGGAATTTACAGTCACTGACCCTGCGGGATGCGGGGAGCGGCTGTGAATAATTCGCTGGCGCTTCTCTCGTGAGAATGTCGGGGACACGGGAGAACTGTCCAGAATCGCGTGCGCGAAAAAATAATAATAATAATAATAATAATAATAAGAGCCGCAGATGAACTTGGTCTCGTATTCGACGTCAGACGAGGTGGCCGGCACGGTGCTTATCCAGAGTCAGTCACCGAGCTTCAGCCAAATCGTCTGAAAGCCCAAATAAAAGCTGCCGAACAGGAGAATCTGTTCAGGCAACATGTCGATAAACCCATGCACGGTGTGTACTATAAGAACATAGACACACTGGGTTTATCGACTAGGCTGACATTCGCCTTTTTAAGGTCAGCTGGGCTTAAGTCGGAGACCAAGGGATTCATTGTGGCCTGTCAGGATGGTGTAATAAACACCTTGGTCTAACGAAGCCGCGTAATGGGTGTAGAGGTCCCTGATATCAACTGCAGGACCTGCCGTCAGGCGCCGGAATCGCTGATGCATTTGCTTTCAGCATGCTCGATATACGCGATTTCGGCCTACATCCACCGCCATAACGCGAATTTACGAGTGCTATACTACCATCTAAGGCACTCGTACGGGGTAGATCAAACACCAGTGCTGCCTTACATCCTCAGAGATATTGAGTCCGTTGTCGAGAACGAGAGGTGCCGAATTTATTGGAACTACTCGTTTCCGACCGTCAGGCTAATTCAAGCCAACAACCCTGACATAGTCCTCCTCGACCATCAGAACAAAGTGATGTTTGTCATAGAATTCTCAGTACCTGCTGAGACAAACATCGCTTTGAAGGAGGGGGAAAAACGGATCAAATATCGTGATCTCCGGTATGAGCTCCAAGTGCTGTACCCAGACTACTCGGTCAAGATGGTCGTCCTAATAATCGGCGTACTCGGAGGGATGAAGCCTTCGCTGCTCTCAGAATTAAAGATCATACCGGCCTGTCAGAATTCGGCGGAATGGTTGGCAGGTCAGATGCAGAAGGCGGTTATCTTGGTCCCTTCGTCTGCTTAGGGCACATGATTCAGGTGTTTACAGTCACTAACTCCACAGGTCGTGGAGAGTGGCTGTAATGAATTAGCCGGCGCGGCTACCGTGTGGTGTCGGAGGACACGGAAGCCCTGTACGGCAACGGGAAACCGAAAAAAATAATAATAATAATGATAATAATAATAATAATAATAATAATATGGCCTTATTTTATCCTCGGCGAAGTTTAGCTAATAGCTATTCTGATTCAACCGAGCTTAACGAATACATTCTATTAATAACAACAAAAAAATGTTATCTAGAGCTAATTGAAAACACTAAATGTATTCATTAAATTGCAAAAATTATATCTAGATTAATTGACCAATTTCTATAAAATAAAACTAATATAAGTGAAATAAAAAGCTGAATACTAATGCATTGTAATATATGTATATACACGAAAACAAAAAGAAGTACGTACAGAGAGAAAAGGAAATAATTACCTCGTTTAATATTTTTGCAACAGATAGTCAAATAGTTTAACTTTAAAAGTTTCTATAGATAATAGATTATTTTTTAGGGTGATTGTAACATTATTAAAAACATTGGCTGCAGAATATGAGAAAGATCGTCTATAAAGTGATGTTCTGTGTTTTGGTATATTTAAATTGTAATTGATTCTTAAATTGGTATTATGAAGTGTATGTCTAAATTAAATTTTCTCTTTAAGATAACATGGAATATTGGCCTTTAATGTTTTAAATAAAAACATTCCAAAGTAATGTATTTATCTGTTTTTATATTTAACACTTTTAACTCTTTCAGTTTATGCTATATATGGTCAAAGCAGCGTAGATTGTAAATAAACCTAATGCAGGAGTTTTAAATTTTTTGCAATTTATATTGGTTTATTTGATCCAAAGTAAAACCATATACTATATCTCCGTAATTCACATATAAAGTTGATAATACTTCTATTGCAAAATAAATGCCTTAAAGACATATAACATCTCTGTATAATTTGGACAATATGTGCGCTAAATCTAAGCTCATTATCGTAAATGATGTCTAGGTTTTTAACTGCTTGACCAGGAATATGCTCAAAGTTTGACATGCGCAATTTAAAATGTGGTTAAAATGTCAATCAAAATAGATTTTATTGAAATAAAATATTTTGATTACTGGGTATGTTAGACATTAAGTTACTGCGCTAACGTTAATTTAAAGAAAAGTGGGCACAAACTTTCCTCTATCAAACTATAATTTTAAAAAATGTTGACATGAAAACTTTCCCACTTCACCTTAGTAATTTTGGTCATTAACGTTTTTAAGGCAAGGGTCATAGTTTTTGAGATATTTAACATTTAAGCTAAATATTTGTACTTCCAGATCTCCGAAACCATTAATTCTACATAAATTAGGAAAAAAAGAAATTCATCATTAATTTAGTACCTTTCCTATTTGCCTCTAGCATGTTTCACTTTTCGAGTTTTTTAACGAAAGTCGTTTTGAAATACCTCTATTTTCGAGCTAAAATCTAAAATTTTGAAATAGAATAACTTTAAGATTCTCAATTTATATTAAAAATTGCATAAAGCATTTTTATCTCAAAATTTGAGTCTCTTTCAACTTCAATGTTTTTATTTTCTTTTAGATTCCACTCCCTGGAAAGTGGCACCCACCCCTTAAAAATTAGCAAACCCTAGCATAATATAGAAAGTTTTCTGTGATGCATTTACTATTAAATTGCCAAAAATGAGCTAAATCTGATTCATAGGACATTATTCCAAAGTTAAAACCTCTAGTTATTGTACTAATGTAGTTTTTTACAATTTCATATTTGCTTGTGCATGATAATAGTATATTATTCAACGAG
The DNA here is from genome assembly GCA_936432065.2 of Rutpela maculata. Lineage (NCBI taxonomy): Eukaryota > Metazoa > Arthropoda > Insecta > Coleoptera > Cerambycidae > Rutpela > Rutpela maculata. The sequence goes on from OW386285.2 coordinate 246,525,370, forward strand.
AGGGTAACGAGAATGGCACAAGCCAAAGGGAAGTGTTGTAATTCATTCGAGTTAACAGCTATTATACGCTAGTAGAATACTATACTCTTTCTAGGAATACTAATGGCTTGAAAAATTCTTTCACAACAAACTTTGCAAATTAGTAAGAAAAACCTGATAGAAATTTTGAAATTTTTAAAAATCTAGATGTCCATGACATAAATTAATATTTTCATGACAGATTGAATTGAGTCATGACATACGCGATATTTTTGAACTCTAAATCGTCTTTTGCTCCACAACTGTTGAAAAATTAAAATGAACTCTTGTGAATAGTCCTACCCCATTGAGTAATGGATCATTACCCACGGCTGTGAGTAATGAGCCCCATTATATGTCCAAAAAACGTATCTATAATAAATGAATTATTTAAAAAAATATGTTACTTCATGTCCATTAGTCCAAATACTTTACAATAATAATATTACATATTTAATTTTCTTTTATAAAATACCATATTATGGTACATGTATTTTGAAAACAAATGCCACCGTGTAGTAAATTATAAATAAAATTATCCCAATATGAAAGAAAATACATAATAAAAAATATCCAACGTCAACGTAAAGCCTAAAGGTGATAAAACGTTTTACTTTTATCCGTTTAGAATAAAAGAATATAGAAAAATCCATTATCGGTAATGACGGTTATAGAAGGAAAGTAAGTATCATCCGGAACAAGATACAAAGAACAATAAGAGCCATATATAAAGTAAAAAAAATAAGAGCAAATGCATGAAGGGCTTTTTATTCAGCGAGTCCTTTATAGCACATTTGTAAAAAGCTTTTTCAACCTTTTGAAAATGTCTATACTAATCCAACATTCAGCTCAGAAATCAAATATATTAAATTCGTCGAATTCTGTGGAGGCACGATTTGAAATATTTCAATAAAACAATAATATAAGACATCATATTACGTATTGTATATTGAATTACAATTACTTCTACTGTCCATCCTTCTTTACGCCTCTGAGACATGGAACGTCAGGGAGGTAGACACACAAAATATTGATGCTTTCAAGATGTGGATCTGGAGAAATTTTTTAGGAATTCCCTGGACAGCCTGTTGTAACAACACCTCAATTCTCCAAGCAATACGTCTCTCATAGCGAATCTCCAGCATCTCTCATAGCGAATCTCCAGCATTGAATTCTCCCATTTTTTGGTCACATCATCCAATACAGAACGGATGGTAGTTCAGAGAAAACCAGATGGAAGAGGACTTCATTCTAAATGTTGAACTGATATCATCAAGAAGCTGATAAGGCGAAGTGAAGCGAAATTGTGCGCCTAATAGGTACCCGTGGCAGATGGCGTGATGCTGTCAGATGTGCCATACAGCAACGACAGGCCTACTAGAATAATTAATAAATAATAAGCATCTATCTAGAAGTTGTGAACATGAAAAAGAAGAAAAAAACAAAATCGTGCTAAAGTTATGAAACCTACCCCTTCCCGCTTTCGAGGGTGCTGAATACAACTAATAGGGTGAAAAAGTTTTTAGTCATGCGCACACCCTGAAACGGCCAAAAACCACCACTTTTTGCCTATTTCTCATCTGACTATTTTTGGATTTGAGATTCTTTGTTTTTTCATACGATGGTGAAAGGTGATGTCACGTAGTAGACCACAACCTTGGGGGTGAAATATACCCTGTCAGGGGTTGTAAAATTGTTTCTATTTTTTTCTTGTTAAAGACTTTTACCTCCCGTTTTTGAGGATGCTGATCAATTTACGCTGTAAAATTCGACCCTTCCTTCATCTTAAACTGCCGAAAACCACCCCTTTTACAATAATAATAAAAATAATAATAGGTAGTGACTAGGTTGATATTAGGGACTCGTACTATCATTTTATTTGTTTTTGCCGCATTTACTGTTTTCTGTATAAATCTTGTGTCCTCGGAGTGAATGAATATATCAAATAACGGTTGCTTAGAAAAAAAAAATTCAGAAGATTAATTGGTTTCTGACTTCTTTTTTTTTAAGATTATAATTGTAATTCTAAGGGCGGACGTGCGAAACGATACGGATATATAAAATAAGGTTTACGATGTAACGTTTTTTATAAGACCTGTCAAGGTAAATTTTATGAGAATTTTACGCCAGAGGATGAAGATGATGCGCCAAGCACAGAAACAAACGAATCCAATGATAAGAGATGTAATAATGCTGTAAACTTCCTAAACATTATATCTTAAGTGTATACTTCCGATCATGAATCGGAAACGAATGATACGTGCCATGAAGAGGGAGGCAATAGCATTGAATGTGATGTTCATTTCGAGGAATATGAACCATGTAATTCTCTTTATAAGCGCCATAGGTTATATTAATGTCTTGTAAAAAATATTATATTAAATTCAAAATCCTGCCCTATATATATTATGATTTATTAAGAACAGAAAATTTTACCGATAGTATTCTCTTCCTTATATCGTTTTAAGGAACATCAATTTCAAATCCTTGCGAAGATAGGTTCATTTTTGATGAGGATATAAAATGGACAAATGGTGATTTTGAAACCACTCCCACTCAATATACAAATTAGAAAATAAAAGAAATCAATTTTTCACTCCCTGTCACTCCTACCATTATCCTTGATCAGCATCCTCCAAGACGGGGGTAAACGTCTTTAACAAGAAAAACGGTTCCACCCCCGAGGTCTACTTAACATCACCTTTCACCATCTCTTATATTCCCATGAAAGAACAAATAATCCCTGAAAAAATAGTCAATGCCAAGCTGTCATATGAGAAATAAGCAAAAAGAGGTGGTTTTTGACCGTTAAAGGGGGTGCGCATGACCAAAAACTTTTTATTATTCATATTCAGCGCTCCTCATAACTTTAGCATGATTTTGCATACTTTCCGACTCCTTACTTCCACTATAATAGCAAAGCACACTTTCAGTGGGATTCAACTATAACATCTACCTTTTAAACGTTGACCATGACAATTCAAAATTACTTTGACAGTTCGTGAAAAAGTGGAGGTAATTCGTATAGTATGTGAAAATACACCATTCACTGAGGCTATAAGAATTTTTAATGCACGGCATCCAGAGCGACCAAGTATCCACATTAAATAGCCACAATAATGCGTTTAATACCTCTGGAAACGTTCGAAAACCTAGACCTAGAAAATATGTTATAAACGAATAGTGTCAGATATCCCGATGACAAACGAATAATTGCAGCTTAGGTAAGATCTTCATGGCAGTATTAGAAATGTAGCACGCCATTTAAACATTGACAAAACTAAAGTATAGAGATGCCTAAAAAGAAACAAAGTAAAAGCGTTCAAATCGAAGTACAGTACTACATACTTCGTTCGAGGGTAACAATTTGAGAAGATTAGATTACTGTTTCTGGACAAAAGGAAATTTTCTCAACGGCAGAGGTTTTCTCAAGAATATACTGTATGCCGATGAAGCTACATTAAATACAAATAGTGTAATCTGTAATCAACATATCCGATACTGGGCTGCTGAAAATTCCAATTGGATGAAAAATTTTAAAAGTCAACGCTCGTAAAAAGTTAATGTTTGGTGCGTGATTATAGAACCTTTTTTTTGAATCATTAAACGCTGAAATATTTTTAAACTTTCTTGAAGGATATTTTACTGATATTTTGGATAGTATGCCTCTTCAAACAACGCAGACTTTAATACTACAACTAGACGGAGCACCAGCTCATAATGCGAACGTTGTTCGTAACTGGCTTAATACATATTTTCCCCTGGAATGGATAGGTCCAAAAAGTCCTCTTCAAGAATGGCCACCTCAGTCTCCAGATCTCACACCAAAAAACTTTTACTTCTGTGGGCGTACTCAAAATTTAGTGTACAAAGAGAGACCGACTGACGTCACGTGATTAATTCTAAGTGGAAAGCCTGTCTTCCTTCAGCTTAATTAACTCTTAATTACGTACGAGAATAAAGTTATGACTGTAAGGGCCAGTTGTACGAACTAAGTTGAGCAAAGTTCAGCTTGATCCGAGATCAAAAGCCAAGATTACGATTGTTACAATAATTGTAACCATGGCTTTTGATCTTGGTTCAAGCTGAACTTGGCTCAATTTAGTTCGTACAACTGGCCCTTATAATTGTAATAATTATTTTCTTATTACCTGAACACCAACTACACTATCTTATTGAAATTCTGTATTAGTGAGTTTTCTATAACAACGATTAAAATTATGAGATTGTTTTATAGTTAAAACTTTGGCTAATACCTTTTTTTTTGAAAATTAAGTTCATTTTTCTTCATAACGACGTACGCCACTGGTGGATTTTTAAATATTTTACCGTGAGACAATCTCCTGACCTTCCACAACATTTTAAAAATATTGCATTGCACAAGGGAGCTGTGATATAGTCATGAAAAGTACATTTACATAGTGTACAGAAAGTAAAGGGACCCAGCTTAATCGTAGCTTCCTGAGATCAAGTAGGGCCGATTGAACCAAACATACCTCCAGTCCATAGTCCAGAAGTGCAATATTTAAATGCGATTTTATTGAAAACAATTCATTTTATCGACATGAAACAAGTAGACCTTATTCTTGCCAAATTAGTTTCATAATGGTTAGTCATACGATCTCAAAATAATAATAATAAAAAGTATGATGAGAAATATGACAAAAAGTATGCCGACAGGGCCATCTATGATATGCGAAAATACTTATATCCTCATAATGTTCGGATTCCCTAAAATACATATCTACCAATTTTCAGCTTGATTGGTCGTTTTGTTTCTGAAATATGCCCATTACAAAATTTAAAAATAATTGTTTTAAAGCCCTATAACTTCTTAAGAAAGCACTTCTGGACTAGAGTATGTTTGGTTCAATCGGCCCTACTTGACCTCAGGAAGCTACGGTTACGCTGGGTCCCTTTACTTTCAGGACTGTATTTTTTGTAAAAATACTGTCGCTGTACTATCTTAAATTAGACCTCCAAATCCAAAGCTTAAACAAATTTTTGTGCAGCCGTACGTGAAATTAGTATTTCGCGTTTTCAAAACAGTCCGAGAAATTCAAATTCACGGGCGTTACCTTTAGTAACGGCCGAAAAACTAAAAGTCACTTTCATAATAATTGACGTTTAAGTCACTTCAAAATTGACATTTCTAAAATATGACAAACAAAAATTATTCTCTGTAACATTTTCGTATATCCGTTTGGATTTTTCTGGTATTAAATCGGCAAGCGCCGAATTCATAATAATTTTTAACTCTGGAGGAGTACAAAAAATTGAAATCTCATTATCGCTCTCAGACATTTTTACGATTATTCGAGAACTGTCAATCAAGAATACATTCAAAATACATCGTTTCCATAGAAACGCTCTGACGTTAAGGCCACCGCGTTTATTTAGCAAAATATAGCATAAACGATGGGTCATTTTTACCATCTATACTAACTATAATTTACGGTTGCACAAAAAATAGTGTTTATACCATGGCCGCGAAATTTTTTAGCGCTCTCGAGATTATCTTGCCTCGGCCGCAAGCGGCCTCGGCGATAATTTTTCTCTCGGTACGTAAAAATGAATTTCGCGGCCTTGGTATAAAAATAACTATTATGGACCAAGCGATTACTGCTGAAAGTCTACAGTACCTCCCACCGGGTTGCTGTTATGTGAAATTTTATATAGCGAAATATTGGTAAGATTTTCTTACATAACTGCCATCTCTGATTCTTGTTTTCACTTTAGTAGTAACACAAAGCATTTATTTATATCTGTGATAACAATGAAACTTTTATTAAGATTAATTTGAGAATCCAACACTTAATTTTATTTCAAATTAGAAGTTATTACCGTCTCGTAAGCTAGTGCAGATATATTTTATTAGATTTAATTCCAACAAGCTTAACTGGCGCCCTTACCAACATTGAATGCTGGAAGATATTTTATAATATAAGAATTCTTATCCACTCTCAAAACCTCCCAGGCGAGAGCTGCTACGTAGCACTCTATAATTGTCTCCAGGGAGGATACATAATATATTGTTAAGGACTTTAAAATAACAACACAAGAAATTCACAAAGTTTGACAACATCCGGATTTATTACAAAGAAAAAAGCATCTAGCACCCGACCTATTAGGTATGATCCAATTTCAATGGAGTTTAATGTGCACTAACAACTGAACTTAACACACCACCCAAAATTTACTGTGATTTTGAAGTTGACTTTTCTTAAATCGTTTGAGGTTTTAATTAAGTACTTCTTTTTTGTCTTATTAATTTGGTTTTCAAGTATGTAAAGCCATGCTGATTTTAGCTTAGTTTTAATCATCTCCAGATGATGCCAACATAGTTGGCGAAACGCACTCGATTAATGATATTCAAATGTTTTGGTGTTTCTGGAAATTATTTCAGAGGCTGCTGTGATGTGCATAATTTTGTATCTTCTTGTTCTTATTTACAATGTCATGCTAGAGGTTCTGGTTCTAGTTGACCTTTGTTTGCTGTATAGGACGTCTAATGCATTGCGTCATTTGTCGCGGTTGTCTGTTAAATGCACAACCCCACTAAAGATCTTTTTTACATCAGCTTTTGGTGATGTTAGTCAACCAAAGCATACGTAATTATTGGTCTTCGGTTTTCAGTTGTTTGGTGGCCTGCTGTAAACAGGTTATACAGTCAACAAAAGCTGACACAACTCCAGAGGCTAGCTTGTTTGGGAGCTACGGGAGCAATACGCACACGACTCCCATCGCAGCCGTGGAGGTCCTTCTGGACTTTGTGCATTTTCACCTGGTGATTGAGGCCAAGGCTCGGAAAGCAACCTGTAGGCTGAGGTCTGTGGGTCAGTGGAAAGTTGGAGGAGAACCACTAGATCACCCAAGGGCTTTATCCAACGCGATAGGGTCTTACTCATTTCTGGAGCCCAGGAGTGATGATATGGTGCTTGTTTTCTCTTTCTCAGAATCCTTTGAGATTGTCATGCCTAAGAGAGATGGTTGAAACCCACTTGAGGATATACTCAGGTCTGCTGATATCGTCTGGTTTACGGATGGATCGAGGTTTGAGGAAGGAGCCGGAGCGGGACCTACGATATAAGATCTTTTAAACTTTCTCATGCCCTCGGTAGCCACTTGTAGCAGCTCACTTACCTAAATCCAGATTCGATCATATACACATAGTTTAATTTAATTTAATAATAAATTTTGAAAGAATTGTATTCCATTTAAAATATAATATAATTTGTTGTTAATTCATTTTTTTTTTGTTATTATTACCATAGTTATGAAATATATATCTTAAATGCAATATGTACCCTACATTACTCCCCTCCTACAACGAAGAAACCAACTTACCAAGGTATCAATATTAAAAATCTGATTTAAAATAAAAGTTAGATTTGATGGATAAATGACATTAGTAAAAAGAAAAGTCAGATTGAGCGATAAATGACAAAATAACGTAACACAAGGAAATTTATTTTTGTAATAACATTATTCTTAATGTGAGTATGTTATATGCCATTGATGAATTGAAATAAAATAGCATGTATATGACTGATGCTAAGTGAATAAAAGGTTGCAATCATAATTGGATTGAGCTTCTTTAATAGGCAATTGATAAAAATAGCAAGCATGTGCTAAGTGAATATGAGTTCGCAATCATAATTGGATTGAGCTTCTCTAATAGGTAATTGATAAAAATAGCAAGCATATGCTAAGTGAATATGAGTTCGCAATCATAATTGGATTGAGCTTCTCTAATAAGTAATTGATAAAAATAGCAAGCGTGTGCTAAGTGAATGAAAGTTTGCAATTATAATTGGATTGAGCGTCTTTCAAAGATGTCGCACCAGCTATAGCAGCTTTGGCTAAAGAAAAGCTGGCGAGACCATTAAAATAGTGCATAATTTATACATTGATACACTTGATAAGCTGGTTTTAAAAAAATGTAGGGAGCAATATAAATAGAGTACCTACATACATGTACATAAACAAATATGTAATAAAAAGTCTTCTGAAAATCTAGCTAGCAGCACAAGTAATTTCGTTCGGCCCCATACTCTTGATACAGCTGTCTAGAATATCCATCATGGTATGGGAAATAATTTTCGGCTTAACTATATAACAACTGCCAAAAGCTATTAAACTTCAGTTTTCTGTCTTCAATCTTCACAGTCTGAATTCTCGAGAGAATTAAATCCTCATGGACTCTTAGGAGGTGCGTTAAGACGTACGGGGTCACCAATATAGCCAATAGGGCTATTAAATAAATTTAATAATAAGTTTTGAAAGAATTGTATTCAATTTAAAATATAATATAATTTGTTGTTAATTCATTTTTTTTGTTATTTTTAATAACCATAGTTATGAAATATATATCTTAAATGCAGTATGTCTCCTACACCATTACCTCCTTCCAAAGGTTGTTCTTACTTTCGAACAGTGATCGAACATTTTACCAGATGGCCAAAAGCTTATCCTCTGCCTGATATAACTGCAGAAACTATGGTACGTACATTATTTGCCATTTAGGTGTACCTTTGACCGCACAACTGACCAAGGCGTTCAATTTGAATCAACATTGTTTGGCGAATTTGCAAAATTTGTAGGTTTTCATAGAATTCGTACAACCACGTACCATCCTCAAAGTAATGAGATTATTGAACGTTTTCACAGAATTCTTAAAACTGCCATTACTGCTAGAGCTAACACGCCTCATTGGATAGATGAACTCTCTGTAATTTTGCTAGCCTTCAGGACGATTCCCAAAGAAGATTTACAATGTTCTTCTGCCGATCTAATTTACGGTCAAACTACGGTTACCTGGCGAATTATTCATTTCATATAATACTCCTGACATGCCTCTTTTTATCGACAAGTTACGCAATTATTTTAACAATTTAAAATTTATTTCTCCAATTTCTCATGTTAATTATAAAATGTTTTTCAATTCTGAGATTTTCAGATGTGACTGATATTTGTTCGTAAAGAACGTGTTAAACATAGGTACCTTTTCTCCTTTATACGAGGGTCCATTTAATGTTTTATCCCGTACAAATAAATTAATTACTTTTAGTAAAAGAAATAAAGTAGTAACTGTCAATATTGACAGAGTCAAACCTGCTTTTTTGTTGGTTGACATATGTGATGTTCCGCCAATCCATGTTAAGAAGATGCGCTCTGCCATCGATACGTTAATACGTTAGTTAATTGATTGATTGATTGGGGTCAACAATTTATATTAGATGTTTACTATATTTACTATAATAAATAATAATTCATTTCGAATATTGTATATTGGTTACAATGTTAATATTTTGAGGAGGAAATATAATTCATTTCAAAAAGTAAAAATGTTTCCTGATTCCTGTTTATATAAAAATTGATGTTCTTCCATCTTTTCCATGGTTACAGAATCTTATTGAGGTGAGTGAGCTGCTACACCACTGTTTCCAGACTGAAATATTTGCTATTTTTGCCTATGCATAGGAGAATATCCGAAGGAAATACTCCAACAAACATATATACATATGTAACGATAGTCTGCGGCCCTCAAGGCACTTGCATCAGGACCAAGTCAATACTGGTTCAAAACTGTAAACAGGCTCTCTGTGAACTTGGCTCATCCAACTGGGTCAAACTTTTCTGAGTGTCTGGGCACAGCAACATTGAGGGTAACGAGCGAGCAGATGCTCTGATCATGGGGGGCTTTCAGCGGTCCCTACTGGGTCCAGAGCCGGACTTCGGCTACCCAAGATCAACTGCCAAGAAGTCAATAGAGAACTGGTCTCGTTTCCAGTTCTCTGACTTCTGGGCCTCCTACCCAGGGCCTCTGCCGATGTGAGCAGAACAAATCCTGTGACTCAGCAGGAAACAAGTTAGAATCGTAATAATTCTTTTGACTGGACACGGTTCTTTCAGAAAGCAGCTGCACACTATAGAGGTGGTCGACAACCTCAACTGCAGGTTCTTCGTGGACGAGGAAGAAACTTCCCTCCACGTTCTAACTTCCTGTCCTAGTCTTATGAACTTGAAGCACAAACACTTCGGTGTTGGTTATCCGGTGCTGGGGAAATAAGGAGTGCCCCTGTAGGAAGGATTTTGACCTAGGCCTCGGTGCGGCGACCTTTCGTCGCCCCGCTAAAAGAAGAAGAAGAAGAAGAAGACATTAGTTAAATATTCTGGAGTGTCCTCCTGGCCTCCTGCCATCTAATTTTCCCTAAATTATCAACCATTATATGCTCTCCTCTCTCCGGTTCATGTGGTTAAAGGATTAATGAATTTGGGAGAATACGATGCAAGAGATTCGCTATTCGGGGACTTATTTCTTTGAGAATATAACTATTAGTGCGATAACGGGGGGTTGTCCAGAGAATTTATATCAAATGTCTCCAGGCTCACATCTCGAAAGCTTCAATAAACCATATGTTTGTTTACCTAACGGTCCATCTCTCAAAAGCGTAAAGAAAGATGGATACAATTAGGGAGTTAGCAAGCCTGATCTTTATGCGTTTCGTGATATTTTTGTCACGCTTAATCTACCCAGTCGGCAAATCACCGAATCTCACATTGGCAGTTACCAGTATTATCCACAAGGATTTCAACCTCGTTTAATACCTCACAGTCACCTATCCTTAATGTGTCTGGATGGTTATCATTTGCTCGATCTATAACCATAATTTTTCGTTATATTCCAATTTACATTAAAGCCATAATCAGAGCTTATTGTCTGATGCCTTTTCATCTAGTGTATGAACTCATTCTCTCTTGCTGCAACTATGTAATTTGAAAATCTCAAGTTAAAAATTCGGGTTCCGTCTATAGCTATGTCAGTGCTCCAACACGTCGCATCATATAGTCGCTGCGCATGTTAAAGAGGGCTGGTGGCAAAACACAGCCCCACCTGACATCTTTGCCAACTTTACAACGGAATCAGGGTTGTCTACTATCACCAGTTTTATATATTTTCTTATAAATATGCCTTAAGTGTATGAGGTACGTTTAATTACTTTGGTATATAAGTACAATTAAATATTTAACTGTTAAAGCAAGTAATGCTATTTTAAATTAATTTAGTTACTTTATGATATAGTACCCTTTATTATTTTATCTACTCTTATTAGGTTGTATACTAATTAATGAACTGCTCTTGAAAATTAATAGAATCCATAAACAAACAGCGTGAGTTATAATGAGTGAGTTATTATAACTCACCTTTATCTTCGTGCCTAGCATGTCCAATCGACGTAACGCGCGATACACGAAGGTAGTAGCCAGGAAGGTAGCGACAGATTTTTCGCGTTAATATCTATAAAGCTAGATTTTTTCTCATGATAGCTTAGACAGTATCGATGAGGAAAGTGCAAGTCTACCAAACGTTTCGTCTTGCAAAAATGAGTAAAAAATTAAACAACATGTTACAAAAAGAGATCGATTATCTGAAATGTCACAAAATGCTACTTTTGATTCGTTCGTGCCGAGCCGAATTTTCGAATTTCGCCATGCAATTTACGATCAGTTTTATATCTGGAAGACTTCCTCTTTACGTCGAGACATCGTACGGTAGTTCCAATTGTGTTTTTCAAAAAATATGAACGTGTCAAGATTGCATGTTTCTGCAATTTTTTCGACTCCGAAATGTAAGCTGTTTTTTTGTTATTTTTCGTAGATATCTCCGAAACGGTGAGAGTAGCTCGAAATAAAAAAAAAGGTCAAACGAGTATTTTTCACTACGAATCTTTCGCTACCGTCAGAATTTTGATTTTTTTTTTTTTTTCGGAGATAACTACTGAAATGTTGGCCATGTACGGCAAAAATCGCAAATTTTGAGCTTCTACAGTTGGCAACTTTTTAATCTTGGCTCCTACGCCAAAAGACTACTCTAGGTTGATTTAGATAGAATTAAATATGCTAAAACTCCTTTTTTATTTTTTGAATTTCGACAAAAATGAAGGAATTAGAGAGGGCGGGATTTTTTTCGGTGAAATTTCTCTGTCTCATATCCGATGTTCCCTTAATATCATGTACTACTTTGACGCTGCGTTAATCTAGGCCCTTCGAAACAAAGGTTTCTGAGAAAAATTATTTTTTTAAGATTTACGTACACTCTATAGGAAAACGTGTAATTTTCTACATTTCCTCGAATATCTGGATAATTATAGTTTTTTTCGAAAAATTTGTAGATAGCTTATGTAAAGAGAATTGATTGAGCTTTCCGACGCTTTTCTTATTTTTTCTCTAACATAAAAAACAAAACTTTTGACCGAATATGTTCCGGGCTATTGCAGTTCGCGGAGAAGTTTTGCATTCTCCGCAGCGGAATATTAATCTACAAAGCTGATTTTTTTGTCTACAAGCAGTTTATGCACTTTTTCGATTAAAAATCACATTCTACCTCCACTTAAAGGTGGCTAAATCTTTGAAGACAACAAACATAAAAGGGTGTACAAAAATTAAATTTTACAGTTAATTTTATTAATGAACAAACTGAGTAATTTAAACAAAGTTTTCTCAATTTAATATCTATTGTTATAATCGTAGATAAAGTGTAATATTCAACTTGCGGTAATGGTAATAACTCACTTGATGAATTACAGCACTCGCCTTCGGCTCGTGCTGTAAACTTCATCTGCGTGATTTATTACCTTCATTACCGCTCGTTGAATAATATACTATTCATTTAGGTTCGTCTCGCTTTAAAGCAATCAGAATTGAAATAATACGCTACAGTGCATTTGCGTAAATTACCCTGTGCAGGAATTAAATTGTTTTTAAAATATTTTATCTACTGTTATTAGGTTATATACTAATTAATGAACTGCTTTTGAATAATTAATAGTATCCATAAACAAATAGCGTGAGCTATAATGAATAGTTATTATAAATCACTAGGTACAGAGCTTCATGCCTAGCGCTAGCCTGTCCAATCGACGTAACGCGCGACACGAAGAAGGTGGCTCTGTCCGAAAGAAATTCTTTTCCAATACGGTGAAATCGAACGGTCCATTATTATTGAGAGGAGGAAGGTGATTTATCATATTTGAATAGTTTCGACGTTTTCAAATCAAGTTAAGTAATAGTTGTGCCAAAAATGATGAATTCGGTTAGTGAAGATGAATATGTAGGTACACCACCAAAATGAAGAAAAGTAGCTACAATACATAAATTATTACCCGAAAAATCGCAGAATAAATATAAGTGTGTACAAAAATTAAATTTTACAATTAAGTTTATTAATAAACAAATTGAGTAATTTAAACAAAATTTTCTCAATTTAATATTTATTGTTATAATCCTAGATAAAGTATAGTATTCAACTTGCGGTAATGGTAATAACTCACTTGATGAATTACAGCACTCATCTGCGGCAGTTATTACCTACATTACCTCTCGTTGAATAATATACTATTATTCCTTGTTAGGAGTATTTTTAAGAATTTACGAGTATTTTTCTACTTTACACCTCCTGTAAGCTAACCCCTATCCGGTTTACATTTTTTAAACATTTTGCACTGGCGGCTATGATTATTTATAAACTTTTCATCCCTAAACTGCCCCTTATGCAGAATATTTTTTTTTTAATATTTTTTACTAGCAACTATGATTATTTTCAAGCGATTCACACATTCTCAAAATATTTACCAAAATTTAATAAACCTGGATCATAAATAAAGTAAGTACCTCAATTAATCGCTCGGGTTGCCTAAGTGAATTCACATTAAAATCAAAATGAGGCCCCTATGTCGGATCGGTAATTAAGCTGTTCGATTAAAAATAATAACCATTAATATTCCAACAGTTATTCATATTTGCCTCAATTAAATTTTAAGGAAGCCCTGGCCGTAGTACATCGAGTTTAATTTCCATTAAATTTATGCAAGAAATTGAGAAAAACACTCCACTAGCAGAAAGGACTGTAATTGTCAAGATATTGAAGTAATCAATTTTTTAAATCTGACAGTTTTAAATTATGAATGGAAGAAAATTCCGATGGCGTTAAAGAGATGGCAGGGAGCACCCTAAAATAAGAGACCCAATTATCTGACAAAGTCTTGTTTATTAACGAGCCGGCTTTCACTTCACCACTAATTCATTACTGCCTTTTAGACCGTTCTTTAATTTTATTTCCTTTTATTTCGCCGTTACCACTTTTATCATTTGTGTTTTAATTAAAAGTGTGCAAATTGTAGTTTTATTTCAGCAAATTTACATCATTAAATAAAAGCTCACCGGCGCTGATTTTTCTCTTCTTCGAAGTTTATTCTGTGGATATTTTCGTGAAGCTGAATAATGGGATGTGCTTAAAAGGTAAAATTTTGTCCCTGTGGAGTGTTTTGTAGGTATAGTGGCTGGCTTATAAGTTTATTAAAAAGGTGTTAATAACTTTTTAAAATATTTTACTAAATAAAAAATGCTATAATGTGATCTTACTAATTATCTATTATTTGTAAGTGTAAAATGATAATTCTTATGAAACCTATTAGTTTAGCGCAATTAGACAGGAAAAATAAATTTTTAGGGAATCGATTGGACTTGAATGGATTTACCTACTTTACCTTTTTTTTTTTAAATCGGTTATTTTGATCTGAAAATATTTGCCTTATTTACGGAATAATGCTGTGGTTTCACCGTCGATGTTGGCAAGGTAGAAAGAATAGGAAATCAAGGATGTGAATGATATTTAAATTAACTAACTAAACTACTAAAGACTATATAAAATTGTATTTCACTTTTCTAGTACGTTTGATAACTATAATCAAAACTATATACATACGCATGAATCCGCGTGCTATTCTATCTATTGTCTATCAACGTCTCTCTCGCCCGGTGCTATCTGTCTTTACGCACCTTTTTTTGCTAGTGTTAAGACCTTGAAATTTTTATTAAGTATACCAAACATATAGAAAAACTGATTAAATCTGTCAGCGTTTCGTATAATAACGGAAGGAATATTTGTCATTTTCATAGACTACTTTAATAATTGTAATTTCCCTTCGTATAATAAATAGCTTAAATACGGTTTTCAATGTTCAATAACTCAAAAACAATTAAAGATAGGACTATCATATGTCATATTTTTGAAATCAGAAAAAAAAAGAATAATTTAAAAATTCAACAATATACAGGGCGTTCCGTTTAAAAAAATATTATTGCTTCTTGTACCCCTCAATTTCTACACGCCACTGTGCTTCCATTAACTTATTGAAGGGGTTCAGTTATAGCCCTACAACTTTCGTCTGAAACTTTTTTTCTATCTCCAATAATAAAGGGTGGCCTAAATATAATGAATAACGCTGTACATACCTGTTCTTAAGTTATTATAAAATCTTTTTGCATTTTCTGATATAAGTCTATGTCTCGACCAGTTAATTTTGTTTGCTGTTTGATGAAAATATTTTATTGAAATTAATTCATTGAATCATAACAACTCATATATTTACCTGTGGTGTCTATTTTTCTGTTCTTAATGAATTTCTCCAAATTTTTTATGAAATCATAATTTTCCTCTTAATTTTCTACTCAGTACACGCAGAGTTTATTTTTATTCATACAGTATTTCATTACGTTCATATACTCCTTCAGTATATGCATATACGTTGCTGATATTTTATAGCCTTCTCAATATCCGCAAAATATTAATAATTATTAATAATTAGACAAAAATTAATGACCAGACACAGGAATATTGAGGCTAGTCTTTTTCAGTGAACAGTGGCTTTGTAGAATTGACTGTAGCATTAGAACCTTCAAATAAAATTTTTAGAATAAACACCGTATATGGAAATAAAATATAAAATATTACCAGCTTTCTATTTCTATTTTTACCACCACACTAGTCAGATCACAGTCGCAGTTCTTCAAATACAGTTTTTATATTTCCTTAAACGAGATCCTACTTCCTGCGCATCTCTACCAGTTTCACCTTCAACCCGTACCATACAGTCGCGTTTTTTTTTCATTACCAGAGTGAACACCAAAATTATAAACTGTCTCTTATAAGAAATATATTAGTGATTATTTCCCTCATAAATTATAGACCAATTATATTTCGCGAATTTTTAAATTTCAACCAATGATACTTTTACACTAAATAAACGCAAGCTAGATTTTTTAAATTTAGCAGGGCATAAATTACGTCTAGCTTTTAAATGCACATAATTGATTTAATTTACAATTGATTTGATTTAACAAAATATAACATATTACACATTCAAGAATTATTATTTTATTTATAATTATTATTATGTACCAA
This sequence comes from Rutpela maculata, assembly GCA_936432065.2. Taxonomy (NCBI): domain Eukaryota; kingdom Metazoa; phylum Arthropoda; class Insecta; order Coleoptera; family Cerambycidae; genus Rutpela; species Rutpela maculata. Next base: position 246,541,634 of record OW386285.2, read on the forward strand.
CGATGTATTTATGCAATTTTACAAAAGTATTTTTAATATCAAACTGACACAAACTGTCATATTTTCAATCACGGTCGCGTAACAAAAGTCAAATAAGCGTCTACTAAATCCGTTTCCATGGCTACGAGACAAAAGTAGTTTCGCATCGCCGACAATTAATATAATAAAATAATAATAATCATTACTTAACTTATATAAAAAAAGTGTATGTATCTATAAATAAAAACTTGAGTATAAAAGTACGTAAGGAATTTGTTCATTTGGGAAATAATCTTGACTTATACCCCTCAAGTTCTAAATCTTATTACACAATATGTGGGTAGCTAATTCTTTTTGCAAAATTTTGCTTTTAAGCAAATATTCTCGACTTAATAACACAGCCACACAAAAAAAATAAAGTGTCTTGACTCCAGAGACTGACTAGGTAGACTTTATGTTTTTCGGGTCGCTGAATCCGAATCCGTGGTCCACTTGATCCCATGTCATCAGGTTTAAGGTCAATTGAAGGTCAAATTGATATATGACCGTGAAAAATTCCGTAAAAAATTTATGTTTATGTTTTTGAAGTTGCTGAATCCGAACCCGAGGATTATTTGATCCCATGTCATCAGGTTTAAGGTCATTTGAAGGTCAAATTGAGATATGACCGTGAAAAATTCCGTAAAAAATGTATGTCTATGTTTTTGAGGTTGCTGAATCCGAATCCGGGATTTATTTGATACCATCATGTCATAATCAAGGTCAAATGAAGGACCAACACGTGAAATTCAATAATACAATCTTTTTTGACCCCGGATTCTGAAAAAGCAGAAAATTTTACGTCCAAATACATCCTGAACGGTTTATGGAACCGATTTCTTTGGTCATTTGTTGGTTATCAACCTGTCAAATGCTTATTTTCCATTTCTTAGCTGATATATCGATTGTAAATCGAAAACTTGCGTCTATGACTAGTGACCTTTAAGTTTTTGTGGTCGCTTATCACGATACCGGTATCCATTTGATACCATGATGTATAAACTGAGGTCAAACGCTATAATTCGAATGATATAATTTTTTGGACCCTGAAAGATCATCTACAGAAATACAGATTTCTTTTGAATTTTTCAACTGAATTGTGAAAGCATTAGCGTTACCCGATGTACACCACGAGGAGGTTGCATGAACGGATTTTGTACATCATAACAGGCTTACTCCGTTGCCCGCCGTCACCGCGAGGAGGTGCCCTGGATGCAGATACAAGTGCTATGCTGATTTGGGTGTAAAGGTTGTTCCATGCAAAGAAATTTCATGATAAGTTGCAGAGCGAGAAAATGAGTTCCATAATTACAGTGGCATGGTTTGGAGTTGTGAAGCTCAACAACTTTAATTATAAAGAACAGAATTTTTGTTATGAGAGACTAAGTAATAAAATTATGGGGTTACTCGGTTATGAGATTATTGAGCAATGTGGTCATTCGAGTAAACGGATTCATCAGCTTTCATCATCTGTAATCCCCATTTTATAGCTACGGGATCAGGTTTTTAGAGCTATTAGGTTATTGGGTTATTGAATTTTGAGGCTATTGAATTCAGCAGATTTGGATTTAGGTCTTTGGACTTAAAAATATAGTTTAAAACATCTCAAAATAGTTTAATACCTCCATATGAGATCAGATCAAGATGTATTTGGACGTAAGATTTTTTGTTCTTTGAGAATACGGGGTTAAAAAATTTATATCATTCGAATTATGGCGTTTGACCTTCGATTGACCTTGGTTTATACGTCATGGTATCAAATGGATACCGGGATCGTGATAAGCGACCACAAAAACTTGAAGGTCACTAGTCATGGACGCAAGTTTTCGATTTACAATCGATATATCAGCTAAGAAATGGAAAATAAGCATTTGACCGCTTTATAACCAACAAATGACCTAAGAAATCGGTCCCATGGACCATTCAGGATGTATTTGGACGTAAAATTTTCTGCTTTTTCAGAATCCGGGGTCAAAAAAGATTGTATTATTGAATTTCATGTATTTGACCTTCATTTGACCTTGATTCTGACACGATGGTATCAAATAAACCCCGGATTCCGATTCAGCAACCTCAAAAACAAACATAATTTTTTACGGAATTTTTCAAGGTCATATCTCAATTTGACTTTCAAATGACCTTAAACCTGATGACATGGGATCAAATAAACCCCGAATTCGGATTCAGCAACCTCAAAAACATAAACATACATTTTTTACGGAATTCCTCACGGTCATATCTCAATTTGACCTTCAAATGACCTTAAACCTGATGACATGGGATCAAATGGACCCCGGATTCGGATTCAGCGACCCGAAAAACATAAAGTCTACCTAGTCAGTCTCTGGGGTCAAGACACTTTATTTTTTTTGTGTGGCTGTGTAATTTACACAAAAAGGTTTTAAGGTGAATTATTAAGTCTCGAATATTTTCTACGCAAAATTTTACAAAAAAAAAGCTATCCGCAGTTTATCCGATAAAATTCAGAGCTCTTGAGATATAACCTGTGAGTATTCTAGGTAACGTAGGTTCTGGATCAAATGTTAAGGTCTCAAGGGAGTCGTTATTTTATGCCTCATTTACAACATTTTTCATCTGCAGCCTGGATTCGATCGCTATATTTTGATGATTTTCCAATTATTTGTTCAATTCATTTGTCGTTTTTTCTTGCTTCTCATTTTGTAGTTTAAGATTAATAATTTCACACAAGATACATGTCTTGTTTCAGTGATTTAAGATGAATTTTGAAATTATTATATTAGTTTATTTTATACTTTGCCAAAGAAATATTTTAGTTTATATGTTCTGCTTTGTATAGATCTTATATCTTTCTTAAATTTAAATTTGACGACAAGTACTGTCTATTTCCTTTCACAGATTTCCTACAGTAGTGTGATTTGTATTTTGGGAAACTCCCTTCCCTGGTATGCTTTTGAAAGTTTAGGAACTGCGAAAAATGCTAAAATTGTATGAATAATGACAAAGGGCCTATCCCCGGTAGCCCGTTTTATTGGTTCAGGGTTCCTCGAAGTGAGACGGAGTATTGGTAGGGATGACAGGATTGACTGAATATGTTCCATCATATTTTTATAATATAAATATAGGATCATTTTTACTTCAGTTGCAATCATCTCTAGATAATGACAACTGGGTCAGCGAGACATACGTCGAGTGCTAGTATTCGAGTATGTTATTCAAGTATTTTGATATTTGTAAAAACTGCTTCGGATACAGCGAATTAAACTATACTACTACTTTCTTGTAAGATAAATATTAAATTAAAGGTAATTGTGGCAAATTAAGAACACAATTTCCTAAATATGATTTTTGTCACGAATGTAATCCTCCTTTCAACAGCTCTTAAAAATGTAATTTCCAATTAAAGACCCATAATATTCCTTCGCACAATAAGAAAAGGCCAAGGGTCGTTATTCTGTTTCTTCCATGATGCTCATTCATTCGCTATATATTTAAATCCAAATTAGACAGTACAAGCTCTTTAATCGTTCTCACCCTTATAATTTAATTAAAGGGAATTAACATGTGACCCTCGATCAGAGGTTTCTTGTTCTGTTACCGCGCTTAGAGTTTATGTAAAGTTTCTTAACAAGAATTTCGGTCATTGCATAAGGAATTGGAATCTTAGGAACACAAGGATCATGATAACTGTTTTATTTCCTCGAGAATAACATATAGGTACGTAAATAAATGCAAAATGTACAAATGATAAAGAAAAGCCATTTACATAGCGAATAGTAAGAGCTGTTTTGCAATTTAGATTAAACGTCAACAAAAAATGGATTACGTAAGGTTGCTGAACAAAATGCAATATCTAAACTAAGAATGGGACAGATGATTATTTTGTTTTTTGAACTTTATAGCTCAGGTAATTTTGATATTTCACATCCACTAATTAGAAAAGTTTGAATTTTCGTTCAAGTGCGCATTGCACAACATACCAGAAGTCTGTGTGTGTGTGTGTAGTCTGTAAGCTGCATCATAAATAAAGTCTAAGTTAATGTAGATGTTCAACTTTTGACTAATTTAAAGTAAAATTCAGAATCCAGTGAAGATAATTCTAATAAATATTTTACTATAGCTATAATTGTTTTTCTTTGAATTTTGAGCACATTGGGAAAAGAATAGTGTTCTATCTTAGACTAGCCAATCGTCAAAAATTGACATCGGAGCGCTATTTCTCTTGCTGGCGGCCCACCGGGCAATTGTTCGGTGTCCCGCAGACCCAATCCACCACCCCCTGCCATCTGATTTTATCTCAACTACCATTCGTTCTATATTGCTCTCTCTTTGGTTGGTGTGGCCAAAAGATTATTAGAATCGGAAGAATCCAATGCTTGAGAATAGCGCTTGGGACGTCTTCTACGTGACTCCTCTGACAAGTTCACATTTGTCGGAAGTTCTATTATCTATCTATCTATTTTCACCAAAGCTGAGTTCTCTTCATAGGGTCAGTGAATAATAAAGTCCAGATATTTGGATATCCCCATTTCCAATAATACAACACACAGTTTGTCGCCTGTAGGCTATTAAGTTATCGCCAATTCAGCATTTTCTCGCTAATACCACGTCCTTTAACAAACTCTGCTTTTTGATGAGGTACGTAGACTGAGGTTCTCCGTCATCGGGCTATATTCCCGTCTCCCATATTGTTTGGTATACTCTTTGAGAGATTTTCGTTCGATCTTCAACAACTAATCGACATGATGGACATAAACAAAAATCCAGCTTTTGCCTAATTAGTTCAGTTCGACGTTTTTTTTTATTACATCGATTAAGCTTGTTGGATTTGCAACACCATTTCCTATTTTTACTTCCACATCCAGTGGAAGCATAGTAACGTAAAATAAAATGGACAATTTTCTTTTTTCAAATAGGCTTAGGATATTACGAAATGTTGAGATTTTAAATTTGTGCAAAAAAAATTCTGTCTGGCGGTCTGTTTATGTTTCTGTCGGTCTGTCGGTCTGTCGGTCTGTCGTTCTTTCTAACTTTTTTCGTGCGCACGATTACTCTGAAACCATTTTAGATATTGATTTTCAATTTGGTATACGTATGTATTTTAACGAGATCTGGTACCAGATTATATTTTGCTCATGTTCCTTTGAAAGGTTGGGGGGAAAATGGTGGTAAATAGGTAAATAAAGCAAGTAAGAGTCCATAAAGATGGTATTTAGTATATATAAGAGAAGCTAAAGTCTCAAAAAAAATTTTAGCATTGGCATTAGATTTACTATGTTTACAAGAACCAAAGGTCTCACATTTTTTTATTTACCTCCCCCCTTGTTTTCGTTGTGAGAGGATTGGATAGAAAATCTGGATGTGGAAGGGCAACGGTTTTATTTGTATTTATATGTTAGCGATAGTGATGGATCGTTCTCGCGCAGCATCAGGAAACATAGCTGTGAGTAGTGCAAAGTATTAACCCAAGAGAGAACATTTGATTGCGATATATTACGTATAGAAGAAGTTAAAGACAGTTGCATTATTACACTATTAAAATAAACATGTCTTGTAGCCTGGATTATTCCTCAATAGAAAAACCACAGTCCATAATATATTGAATTTATAGTGTTTAAGCAGAGCTACTAGTAATGGTCAACAAGAGGAAATATAGATTTTACAATACCTTTACAAATACTAGCATACCAGCAGCTACACCTTTTACAGGTCCTTGTTGCCTACTAAACTAACATTACCTTCTCATTCTAGAAACCCTACCCTAGGTAAACTTATGTTGGAATTTCTCACAAGATAACAGAATTTAGATGATGTAGACAAACGAGCTATATTACAAAAATCAATCATGTGTACAAAAATGTAACACGGAGTGATCGAATAAACAATTCAAATTGTGATTAGTATGTAATATAAATCAATGAGTGACAGCAAAAGAAGGGTCAAATTTTTTCCAAGGACAATTTTGTTCTTTTATTAAAAAGTTTTTGATTAGTTATTGTTTTAATGGAGTCAGGAGGTATACTAAGAACATTCGGAACATAGGATGGCATGTGGCATATCCCTGAACATTATCAATTATGTAATAGTATAACCACTATAGTAACTAATCTATATAGGTGGTCATGATCTGACATGCCGAAAAAATAGTGTTGCTTAAATACTTTACTTGAACATGAATGAATGTATATAGTTCCAATATATTTTTTTCTTTCTTATAAAATATATTGTACATAGTGTATTAATAGTAGCTTAAATGCGAGTGGATTGTTTTCATTGAGCAACTGCGTGGATGCAGTTCTGCTAATTTTTAGTTTAAGTTGGGTTATGGGTATGGAAAAATTTTTAGAAAATAAACGAACTGCACCAAATTAACTAGGCATTTATTAAATCTCGAAAACTCGTAAGAAATATATATACAATATCACATTTATATAACAATTGAAGACACGAGTGGATGAAGGATCTATGTGACATTTTCGAAAAAAACGAGTTTTTTATATGAATGAAGGCTCTAAGTACACAAAATTGTCCCAGGTACATTACATTTGTTTCTCATGCAAAAATATCTGATTTACTATAAAGGATCTATGTACTGTTGAAGTTGGTAAGTTGTTAAAAACTTTGAGATCAATTATCGCAAAATCACCTTGTTGAAAAAAATGCTTTTTTTATATGAGTGAAGGCTATAAATACACAAAATTCCCCCAGATATATTACATTTGATTCTAATTCAAAAATATCTGATTTATAAAGGATCTAGGTATGTACTGTTGAAGTTGGCAGGTTGTTAAAAACTTTGAGATCAATTATCTCAAAATCATTTCGTTGCTACATAGACCCTTCATCCACTTGTGTCTTCAATTCTATCTAAATATCAGTACTCTTTTTTGTAATGTATTTAGGTTATATAGTTGCAGATACCATCCCAAGCTTCAAGCAGTATTATAGAACAAATGTGATTAAAGAATAGTTAGTATAAATATGTAACTGCAAATGACGCAACATTTTTTATTAATAAAATTTATGAAAAACTTTCTGATTTTCTTGTTACATAATTACAATATTCATTATATCTCAAATATTGATCGGTCATTGTACTGAGATACATGATATTGTCTACTCTGTTTATTTCCGGACAGTTATGTATTAACTTGTTATTTGCTCATTCATAAATGTGTTTACCTACGATCACTACTGTAAATAGTAAAAAACACACTACCTACCATCTATGTAAGTTGAACTTTACATATTGCACGGTAAACAAAACGCACGGGACACGCAATTTTAGGTGGCTTATATCGCTGACTCGGGGTTTAAAAAAACAAATGCGCCTACGTAATTTTCGAACGCTGTCAAAACTGACATAATATTTGTTGAATAATATTGTTGACAAGTAAACTAAATCCAGATTTTACTAAATAAATAAATAAATGTGATCGTAGGTAAAGTATAGTACATAATTCGAGTTGTAAAGCAATTACGCACTCATGGAAATACGCACTCGCCGCTACGCGGCATCGTGCGTAACTTTTCCATTCGTGCGTAATATGCTTCTTACAACACTCATTACGTAATATACTATTACCTACGATCACTACTGTAAATAGTAAAAAACACACTACCTGCCATTCATGTAAGTTGAACTTTACGTATTGTAAACAAAACGCACTGTAAACAAATCGCACGGTAAACAAAACGCACGGGAAACCCAATTATAGGTGGCTTTTATCGCTGACGCGGGGTTTAAAAAAACAAATGCACCTACGTAATTTTCAAACGCTGTCAAAACTGACATAATATTTGTTGAATGGCATTGTTGACAAGTAAACTAAATCCAGATTTTACTAAATAAATAAATAAATGTGATCGTAGGTAAAGTATAGTACATAATTCGAGTTGTAAAGCAATTACGCACTCATGGAAATACGCACTCGCCGCTACGCGGCATCGTGCGTAACTTTTCCATTCGTGCGTAATATGCTTCTTACAACACTCATTACGTAATATACTATTACCTACGATCACTACTGTAAATAGTAAAAAACACACTACCTGCCATTCATGTAAGTTGAACTTTACGTATTGTAAACAAAACGCACTGTAAACAAATCGCACGGTAAACAAAACGCACGGGAAACCCAATTATAGGTGGCTTTTATCGCTGACGCAGGGTTTAAAAAAAACAAATGCACCTACGTAATTTTCAAACGCTGTCAAAACTGACATAATATTTGTTGAATGGCATTGTTGACAAGTAAACTAAATCCAGATTTTACTAAATAAATAAACAAATATGATCGTAGGTAAAGTATAGTACATAATTCGAGTTGTAAAGCAATTACGCACTCATGGAAATACGCACTCGCCGCTACGCGGCATCGTGCGTAGCTTTTCCATTCGTGCGTAATATGCTCCTTACAATTCTCATTACGTAATATACTATTACCTACGATTACTACTGTAAATAGTAAAAAACACACTACCCGCCATCTATGTAAGTTGAACTTTACATATTGTAAACAAATCGCACTGTAAACAAATCGCACGGTAAACAAAACGCACCAGACACGCAATTATAGGTGGCTTATATCGCTGATGCGGAGTTTAAAAAAACAAATGCGCGTACGTAATATTTAAACGCTGTCAAAACTGACATAATATTTGTTGAATAATATTGTTGACAAGTAAACTAAATCCAGATTTTACTAAATAAATAAATAAATATGATCGTAAGTAAAGTATAGTACATAATTAGAGTTGTAAAGCAATTATGCTTCTTACAACACTCATTACGTAATATACTATTATTTAACTGATCAGCGTTTGATATTGAAAAAATTATAAACTTGGTATGACTCGTATTTAGACGTAGATAATTCGAAATTGAGTTGAGACTCATTACATGCTCTGTTCCAACTATCACATATAAGCAGTATGGTGCCCCATCTGCATAAGAGACGAGGATTACAGTAATATTTAAGTTTTCCGATTCGTTTAAACATGAAAAAACTAAAGGCTACAGAACTGTTCCTTGAGGTGCCCTTGTTGTAATTACTTGATAATTGTCAGTTACTCTTGAGTTTTTCATACAAAATAGCTTGTCACACAGTATCGAACGCCTTAGCCAAATCTAGAATGATTTTAAGGTATTATTTATTTGTACTTATATTATGAATTATTTCGTTACATAATTCTAAAACGGCATCTTCTGTATTTTTTTATTTCTAAAACGAAACTGCTTGTCATAACATATTTTCATTTTATAAAAATTCAATAAGCCTTGTTTCGGCATTTTATAAATATCTTACCGTGGTTATTGATTACAGATGCTTGCCTATAATTTTCAATTTTTTGAAGATTTCCTAATTTATATATGGGTGTCACTATATGGATATTTTCTAGTGCTAGTGGGACTTAAATATATATGTATAAAAAGTAAGTTTGACGGCTTTATTAAGAAATGATGCATCCTCACCAGAAAAGGAGAAGTTTTCTAATTTTTTAAAGATATCATTTTCTGATATCGGTCTTAAAAGCATTGAGTTTACATTTGGTTTTTGCAATTCAAAGTTTAAATTTCTCTGTTTTATATTTTTTTATGTTTTTCCAACGTTAATGAAAGAAATGTTAAAATCTGAAATTTTTTTGTTATCATTGATTATTAAATCGTTGATGATTTCATTTGATTTTTTTTTCACTGTATTAGATGCTTCTTTAATATTATTCTAGATTTCCTGGAAATTTTGATTTGCTTTCTGAATTTTCATTTTATAATATTCGTTTATTGCTTATTATGTTATTATCAATATTATTTTTATACTGTTTATAATCTAGAGATGCATGTTCGATATAATTTCAATTTATTGTTAAAGTTCTAATATCGTCGGTGATCTACACTTTTAAATTTTTAAGTTTGTTATTATCATTTTTCCTTTTTATAGTGGTAGATCTTATATGTTTGGTATTCTTCAGTAAGAAAATTATAAGCTTCTTGAAGCTTGTTAATAATTAGAACGCTATTTCATTCTTCATTTCCCAAAAGTTGATAAAGTGTGTTTAATGTGTTCTGTTAATAAAGTTTACAGTATATCCATAGTTTTTAAAGATATTTATTGCAAATGAAGCCAAAAGTAAGTAATGGTGAGTTAAAGCTGATATACATTAGGGATTGCAATTTACCGGAAGTTTTAATAACCGGTAAATCGGTAAATAAAAATGTAAATAACCGGTTAACCGGTATTTACCGGTAATTTTTTGAATTAATGATTAAGGTGGCGAAAATGGCAATTACAAAATTATCTAAATTTAACAAAAAACATTTTTATATACGTATAATTAATATAATTAGGCTTTGAGAAACATATTTTTTCCAAATTGAAATTCGCTTACAGTCGATTGAAAAAATTATAGTTTTGCGAAAGACATATCTAGAGAGTGTAAATCAAAATTTTGAGATTCACTCGTATTATCTTTAGTTGAATATGGTGATGTTGTAAATGGAAAGTTATTATCGGCGACAGCAAGAAAATTCATGTAAGCGTTATATTTACAGTATCCCATATAGACAACATATATCACCACATCTAAATAAACATAGCATATTAAACATGGAAAACCGCAGACGTTTACACATGCTCACACTTATTCATAATGACGAACCTCAGTACTTAAGAAATAAGTTAATTTCACGAGACCACTTGCATACAAGATACATACAAAATTTTTTGGTGCCTCAGCATGAAACTGCGATTTTTTAAAGATCATTTACGTATTTTGCATCTCATCTTTGGAATGAACTTCCAAATGAATATAAACAATATAAATCATAATATTTTTTTATTAAAGTTGTCAAAAATTACATTTTGGCTGATCAAAAGCAGGAGACTTGATGCTGCGTTGTGAATGCGGGTATATTTCTTTTTCTTATTCCGATATAATTTTATTTACTTTTAACCTTTTTGCCCATTCCCCTTGTCTGCTCGCATGTCTGAGTGCTGCTGTTGTTATTATTGTTATATTATTATTATAAAATATAACATTTGTTATATTATTACAATTCATTACTGAATATTAACAAATAAAATAATAATTATTTTTTTCTTGAAATTTTAGATTTATATGTATTAATATTTTTTTATAACCTTTTTATAATCTTAGATTTAGGTTAATTGTATTTGGGCAAATGGAAGAAGAGCTCTACAGTTCAATTTGTACCATTTTTACTTTGAGTAAAATAAATGTATTATTATTATTATTATTATTATAATGGACAAACAAAAGGAAAAAATATAAATATAAATGAAATAAATTTAAATAAATAATTATTCTGTAAATAACAAAAATTACAAACATAAACTCAAATAGGGCATTTACTGAATACCTAATCTAAAAATACAATATTTTTTAAAAATAACCCGTTAAAAGGGCTAGTTTTCAAAGCTGTATCTGTTAGTCGTCTGATATTTGTACATAGAATACCACCAACTGAAAATGCCTTTCCTCTATCGATATTTGTAGGTCGATAAGTTAATAAGAATTGGTAATAACATTCTTCTAAATGTTTTCCATGGATATTTGAGGCAGTGAAATATTCAATTTCCAGTCGCAAGATATTGTCAATGTCTCTCTTACTTGTATTTCTTGGGGCTTGGTGTTTGGGTTTTACTTATTATAATATTATTTATTTATTGCTAAAAGTGCTCAGTGTTGGGACAGTTAGTCTATATTTACTGAATACTAGTCACTGAGAAAAATAGAAACGTTGAATACGTGACATATCGTAAGTTCAGAATTTACCAAAATAACCGGTAATTATCGTCATGTGTTTTTTGTCCTGTTTACCGGTTAACCGGTTAACCGGTAATGCAATCCCTAATATACATAATATTTCTTTTGGATAATTCGGTTTTTACAAATATGTAACTTATTGCTGTAAACGTTATTTATTTCATTTTATCTCGTTGGCTTATTTATTAATGAAAATATCCGCCAAAATTAGTGAATAATGAATTTGCATGTTTACGTTTCTAATAAACGTGGTTTACATATTAATTTTTGTATTTGCAGGTTTTATTACACTCGCATGCAATGAACATATTTATTACACTCAAATGCAACAAAGACGTATTTTTGTCACTAAATATAAATATTAAACATGTTACTTTTTGCACGATGATAAAAAAGTATTTCGTTTTGGAAATATAGAATCCCGCTGTAATGGAGCAAAATGACTAGATTCAAATGTTCCCAAGTAACCCAATGGAACTCTGTATCTAATTTAAACAGATTATTATCAAAAAAAGCAGTTGTGCTCAGAGTTGTTCGATGCTTGTTATTTCCCCAATATATATCTCGTTAGTTCGTTAGTGCACGTGAGGTTGTTGTGAAGAGGGAAGGCTATTATATAATCGGTGAAATAGCCGAAGGAGAAAGGTACCACTCAGGAAATATTTCGTATTTTTCCTGTAAACGGAGTCGACAAATGTTTTCCTTCTAATTTTTTTCATGTCGAATTAAATTATTATTTTTTTAACTAAACGAAACACTTTTCAGCTAGATATGTGTATGTTTAATAACTAGTGACTTATAAAACTATATTTGTTTATAAATTAAGTCGCGCAGTATAACCTTTTATATTAAATGCTTATTGTATTTTAAGGAATTGAAACGTCTCTAGAAAACTGTGTATAGTTCATTTCAGTTTTAAATTATAAATTGTTCAGATAGCACGAGCAAGAGACACATTCAGGGCTTGGTAGAAATTAATAGTGTCGGTATTATTTTATTATACAGAACAAAAATCTAAACGAGCGCGGTTAGTACTTGGATGGGTGACCCACCTTGGGAAATACAGCTTTCTCGTCCCACCTTCTAGCGACTCGTATATCAGTGTATACGCGGAAGTTACGTAATTTCAGACGAGGATTACGTAGTGGATATACCACCCTTTGGAAGGGATGTAAAGCAGGCGGTCCTTGTCTATTAAATGTTAGGCAAGTAAAAGATCCCTACTCTTCTTAAGGGAAGAGGTTCGGGAAAATTTCCAGGTTGGGGGTAGCTCGTCTCCTGGCGTCGGTGATAGGCCCTGGTAGCGGAAATAGGCCAACGTTAAATAGTTAAAAAAAAAACAAAAATCTGAGAAAGTGTAGACCATTATCATTCGAAGCTGGAAAACATTTACCGATGCCTCCCATGCGCCCTTGGAATTAGTCTCGGTATATAGGAATAAAACTCATATCATATAATACAGCGATGAGAGCATAAAATATGGGGTTTAGTCCGAATAAGTGCGGGAGTTTTGAAACTTTGGGAATTTGTAGATTTCGATGCCCTGAATGAAATAAGAAAAAATACAAAATGAGATCTCAGCCGCCGGCACCGCCATATTGAAAAAATGCCACGCAAAATCAATTTCTTTAAAATATCTCGCTTCGGGTGCCTCATACGGCCAAAAATATTCTTATGAAAATAAAAGAGCATTCAATTTTCTACAAAATATGTTCTATATATTTTTTCACAAAATTGAATTGTTTCGGTGGAGCAGCCGATCGAAGTCAAGCATTCTTGACAAAATTATGATATTTTGTAATTTCTCGATTAAGTGCGTCTTATGAATAATAATGATTATATTAATTTTGGGTCGCTTGTGATTAGTTTAAAGGTTCTTAATCGTGATTATATCATTCACAGAACGGAGGTCAAAAGTTGTAACGGTTTAAAAACAATACCGTTGAGCGGTCGATTTTAAATTTATTTGCGGGGAAATATTTTACTCCGCAAGCTAATTGAGTTATTAGAAGACGATATCAGCAACGTTAATTTAACCTAGGTGTATATCTGGTTGCGCATCATGCCGGAGTCGAGCGGTCTCAGTTTCCGAGGAACTTGTTTTTTCCTGGGACTGATAACGTTTTTGTTGGGCATAAAAGTATTATGGTGACAAGTGCTGGGTTCGTATTGAATTTGTTTATATTTATAAACATCCGTGAGGGAATTTATAATACGAACCTAAAAGTTAATAATTTTCAATTGGTGTATTGGTGTCTCTGGATTGGAGAAGATATTTATTTGTTGGAAGATTGAAAATTTCCGCTTTCGGGATTTATTGTCACCATAGCTCTGGGTTAAGTTATCTAGCCCTTTCAACTGTCTGGAAATTAAACCCTCTTGTCTAAGAGGTAAAGTATCCAGGTATGTTATTTACCATCATCTCTAATTTTCTCGTATTATTGTAGGGTTTTCGTACCGGCTTTCATTGCTAGTTATATTTTAAATTAGTTCGTAGTTTAAATTTTACTACACGGAAAATACGTCTGCTTGTTGTAACTAGGACTAGATCGTATCCTGCTGGTGTATATGGTCAGATATAGTTGCAAATTCAGTAGAAGAAAATATATTTTCCAAGGAGGAGATTCAGGCCTCAAATGGAAATCTAATTTGGCAGTTCAAGGAGCCCCACCAAACAGATAAGCCTTACAAGTTATTCTAGTTTTACGTTTCATTGGTTTTGGTATTTGTTATCTTAAATATTTAAGAATAATCGAGATAAATTGCATTTAATGTCACCTGAAATTTAATGTGCTGAGTTCCAGAATTTACATATATTATCAAATTGTGTTTGTTTATATAGAAGTGCTGCCTTGAAAATATACAGTTCGTATTCGCTCTATATTATTAGCACAGATTCTTAAGTATAGCTATAGCTCGCAAGAGTGCATCTGGTGCGTTGCAAAATCATATGTAATATATCACTTATATTATTGTCATTATAATTAACTAATTTGTTAACCGTACGTGATCACGTTTGGGTATAATTCATACGTATTATACATAACATTAGTTATTTTGAATTATTGTGCATTTTGATATTAGTTTTCATATACACTGCTCGCACAAATTAATGATACATTTTCTCGATTCGTTTTGTAAGTAAACTTTTCTATTAAATTAAGTATTAGATTTTACTTGCCGTTATTATTTGGTGTGGCATGAATGCTCCCTGGCTTTCCTAATTTTTTTACAGGTTTACTCCTACAATAATTAATCATTCAGGTATTATTTACTTTATTGCATTTTCGTAGTTTCGTGATTTCAGGAGAATACATTATAGATAGTGGTATATTATACAGCCAGATTAAATTACGTGGCGCCTACACTTTTTATTATTACTTAACCGTTTACCTAAGTATAGCTGAGGCACTGGCACGCATATATACTTATTAGTCACCAAATTATTGTAGGGAGAGATTCCCCCTTTTTTAGTCTGGGCATTTATATGGCGATTTTCGAAGCGAACTTGGTATAAAAGTAAGTTACCAAACGACCCTGAGATATAATTCCAAGAAATCGTCACAAAGTGCGTTCAACTAATATATGAGTTTACAACTTTCCATCAGTCTCACGACGTACCGGTCCTCATATAAGTTCAATTAAAGAGATATGACACGATTTCGCTTTCGAACGACTTTTTTGCAAAACTGTTTTTTGTCATTTTATGCACAAGGAGATTTTCTCTATAACTTTATAATTTGGAAAGACCTGAATTTGGTGTTCCTATTATCGTTTTCTACTGATTATCCAATTTACGAGCCGCTGGATGAATCTAAATTTATTTTATTTGAGAATCCGGTCTTGTCCATTTTTACTCATTTTTGACACGTAATTGTTTATAGACGCTACGCGCCTTCGCCACATGTGTCGGTTTCGCCCTTTTGGTACGTCGCATCGTCAAAATTATATATTAATTTTTTGGATAATATTTACAATGACTGTATCTCCACTTTTATTGTTTTTCGTGAAGCGATTAAAAAGTTATAAATATTTTTGGCGTATTTAGTAAAAAGTATATTGTTTCTTTTTCCTTGTCCATAAATTATACTTTTATTTTTGTTACACTTTTCCATGACAAAAACATACTTTCATTCCTATGGTCTAGACAAAAACATATTTCTCTAAGTGAAAATTCGGTGTTTCTTCGAACTTCCACCTGGTTGTGCCTTACGTTTTAACGAACATATACAAGTCCTTTTGTGCTAGTTATCGTATCCGATATCTTCCAAATATTTATGTTACGCTCAAAAATGCTTTAAATGAACTTTGACCTAAGTCGAAAGGGTTTAGCCGGATAAGCATGACGAGTCGGCCCCCAAATGACAACCTATATCGAAACTTATGTTTTAATATCGACTTGATATATGAACACGATTTGTATGTGTTTTGCCGCCGTACTCCGCTTTGACCTTAAGATATGGGAAAAAAATGAGCGCATGCATGACTATCGTTCAAAGAGACATATCTCGAAAACTAATTGAGCTAGAGAGGTAAAACCAACGGGAGGTTCCAGGTAACCTTTTTTGGGATTTTTAAAATAATTACGCACATCATTAAAAAATAAATAAATAATATAATAATTAATATTTCCGTGTTCTCTGTGACCTACATGAAATAATATATGTTGTAATACTTTATATGCACTATTACTCATACAATCATATAAGAATACAAACTTGACATGGGACACATATAAATATTTTATCAATATGAATTATTGTTAGAAGAGAAATTGAATGAAAATATGAATAATTATCACCTAAATGTCTATTTCATACTGCACACAGTGGCACGAATCGTAATTTCTTCGTTCAAAATTATTTAGAGCACTTTGCAACCGATTGGGATAATATTTTTTAAATACTCGTTAATTAATTTCAAAAAAACGTAAGAGAGTCGATTTTTTTAATTATGCTAACCAAAAGTATTGAGCTTCGCCAAAATGTCCATTTTTTATTTAAATCTTAATAAAACTCACAAAAAAAAAATTTTTGTTCTTATCCAATTTACATAAATCTTGTTACTCAAGGGGTTTTTGAGGTCGCTGATTACGAATCTGATACTCAAATTGTCATAAACCAACATGAAAAATTAAACATTTTTGTTAAAGTTTATGCCGAGAAGTTTTGAATATTTCTGATAAGTACTTTTAAATTAAAATAGACTAAATTTTAAGTTCCAGGAAGAAATTCAAGATGGAGGATCCAATATGGCGGCAATAAGATGATAAAACTAACTTAAACATAAATTAAATGCATTAAACTAATAGGTTATTCCTAAGAATTATTAAAAAATTTAAAAAGGATTAAATTTTCTGAAATTTTCAAATATATCCAATATGGCTGTCATACATTAATTATCAAATATAAATATGCGATTCAGTCCTCTATTTATATAAATAATATATTTAATTTTTAAATGGTATTTAATATACTATATATTTAATATATTTTAAAATTATAAAGGACTTTATTATTTAAATGTATTTAGGATAATCAACAATTAAAAAAATTATCAACTCAATTGGAGTATTAATATTATTTAAACAACACAGATTAAACAGAGAAATTTAAAATTTAAATAACGACGAAACCATTTTGCATTAAGTTTGGTTTAAAGTTGATGGTGTAAAACTCTTGCCTTAGGTTATGTTAAGTATAGAGTTCTTGGTTTAAGATTGTATTAGGCTTAGGTTATGTTAGGTTTAATATTCCTGTTTTAAAGTTCTTGGTGTTAGGTGTTTATTATATTATTAGCAGATAAAAAAAAAATAAATATTAATATCACCTACTTAAGGTTATGTTCAAAATTAATGGAAGACTGAATCGCATATTTATGATTGATAATTAATGTATGGCAGCCATATTGGATATATTTGAAAATTTCAGAAAATTTGTTCCTTCTTAAATTTTTTAATAATTCTTAGGAATAGCCTTTTTATTTAAATGTGATTAATTTAGTTTTAAGTTAGTTTTATCATCCTATTGCCACCATACTGGATCCGCCATCTTGAATTTCCTCCTGGAACTTGTACTTATCAGAAATATTCAAAACTTCTCAGCATAAACTTTAACGAAAATATATAATTTTTTGGCACTTTATAGCCGCCATTGATTCCGCCATCTTGTAGGTTGGTCTATGACAATTTGGATATCAGATTTGTAATCAGCGACCTCAAAAGCCCCCCCCCCCCCCCCCGAGTAACAAGATTTATATAAATTGGATTAGAAAAAAAAATTTTTTTTATAAGTTTTATTAAGATTTAAATAAAAACTAGAGATTTTGGTTAGCATAAATTAAATAACGAGTATTTTAAAAAAAATTATCCCAATCGGTTGCGAAGTGCTCTAGATAATTTTGAACGAAAAAAAATTACAATTCGTGCCACTGTGCGCCGCATGAAATTAGATATTTATGTGACAATTATTTATAGTTTCATTCAATTTCTCTTCTAACAATAATTCCAATTCATAAAATATTTATATGTGTGTCCCATGTCAAGTTTGTATCCTTATATGATGTAGTGCGCGTCGAGTTTTATTTTTTTTCGACGTGTTGCACCAACTTTTTTCTAACGCAACTTTTATGAGTAATAGTGCATATAGAATATTAGAACATATATTATTTCAGTGATTGTAAGTCACAGAGAATACGGAAATATTAATTATTATATTCTTTATTTATTTTTTAAAGATGTGCGTAATTATTCTAAAAATTCAAAAAAATATAAAATATACTCTTTAAGGTTACCTGAAACCTCCCGTTGGATTTACCTCTCTAGCTCAATTAGTTTTCTAGATATGTCTCTTTGAACGATAGTCATGCATGCGCTCATTTTTTTCCATACCTCAAGGTCAAAGTGGAGTACGGCGGCAAAACACATATAAATGGCTTTCATACATCAAGTCGATATTAAAACATAAGTTTCGATATAGGTTGCCATTTGGGGGCCGACTCGTCATGCCTATCCGGCTAAACCCTTTTATTTACTCTTCGACTTAGGTCAATTCTGGGAGGTTCTATAACATTACCAAGTCATGCACACGCCAAGTTAAAATTTGCTTAAATATATAAGTATCACATTGTCTTTAATTCCATTTCATTTGAGCTCGATTTACGATATAATATAATTAATTTTAAATAATTTATTTTCTCTGTAAATGCTCCAAATGCAAATGTTAATATCTGTTTCTGTTTTCCCACGTTTTTATACTTGCTAATATATTTTATAATTTGTTATATTATTATTCTACTTTTATGAGTCGAATACCTTAGTGTATCTTGATCTGATAACTAATAAATATATTATTAAGCAAGTTGGAAATGCTGCTTCCTGTGTGATATCGAAAATATGCCAGAACAAAGCCCAAATAAAAATTTAAAGTAGTATTAATAATAACAACACACAACACGTATCTACATATACCAGGAAAAGTCAACTCGACGATAAAATTTTATAAAGCTACTGGAATTTTCAGTTTCGAATCGGATACGTAATATATCAATGTCGACCTGTCTATGACGACAATTTTAATATGAGGTTTGATATATTGATTCCTGTTTCAGAAGACAAAGCGGTAAAATATAAATATTTTCGGATTGATAAGTGACAAGTCACTTTTGCTATAATTGTTTTTATACAGATAGTTTAAAAACGAAATTTGTAAATTAAGTGAATTAAAAGAAAAATTTGTATAACTAATCTGTTTAATTTTCTTACTCCAACGTTAAATTCTTTTCCATTTGTGGTTTTCCTTACGAGGAATCCTAATTTTCAAACATAAAACGACGTTATACAGAGTTCCGCATAAGAGTCCACTTAGCAATTTATTCGAAGTAATGATAAGATTTGATCGAAATGCTTCGTCTAAAAATAAAGAAAAATGGCAATTTCTTGAAAAGCCACGATAAATCTGGAAATAGTGTCTACGAAGAGGTGAACCTTTCAATAAAATGAATTGCAATTCAAGCGAGGTACAATCAAATGGCAATTATGTAATACTGACGTCGATCGATTCAGAAGGCGTTCAAAGTTTCAGTTAGATTAGATGTAACGTAAGATTGAGTACTTTTTAAATTTGTTTACCATGTTTAAATGACGAAAGCTATTTACGAGAATTGATGGAAAGTTGCATACTCAATGTAAATAAGTAAGTACGTAAGTAAGTAAGTAAGTAAGTAAGTAAGGAAGTAGCATCTATTTCCCAATATTATTACAACTAAAGTAAATGATGAGAATAATCTGTAATCTTTAGTTTTTAATATACCAATAAATAAACCTACTTAAAGGTGTAGGGAAAAGTAGAATTTTTTGACAACAGGTCATTTTTAAAAAATTCATACTGGGTGTTCCTTAACGACGTTCTAATATTTCAGAGTGCGATTTCTTAGGTCATTTTATGAAGAAAAGTTCATATGAACATATGTCCGCGACGGCTTAAATTTTTTGCTACAAGGTGTTGAATTTTTTTTCAAATCGTTATTTTTTAATATCTCAGAAAGTACTTTAGATATTATTTTCAATATTGGTACGTGTTAATAGGATATAAAACCACATATTTTAGTTAGAAAAGTTATTTTATCGTTCCACCAATGGCGTTCCTGCAAACATGTCCTCTGATATTGGCACATGTCGAAAATTAATAACTATTTTTCTATGCAAATTTGGCAAACTATCTTATTAGCATATTCCCTATAAATAAATTCAAAAATAAAAAACCTAAATTAAAGAATTTCCAAATTTAAATCTATAATAAATAAACTAAATACAATATCATTTATTTTCCAACCTATAAAACATACAGTATTAAAGAATTTCTAACATAATAAAGGATGTAGAGTATAAGATTACAATCACCAATTAATAACATCAAGCAAGTTTCCGAGCGCTCTACGTATGTAGGGAATATGCTGATCAAAAATTTATCAAACATATAAATAGCCCAGAATGAATGGACAATCACAGTTCATTCTGGGGACCCATCGCCTCCCAACATGTGTTTGTGGTAAGAAAACTTTATTTTTTGTTTAATTTATATTCTGTGTATTTCTGACTTTGTTGTTTGGCTGCAACCATTTATTATTTGATTAATATATATTATTCACTATTTAATTGTGTTTGATAATGCTCGGTCAGGAAAACCTCTCGCAGGCCAAGAGGCCCCTTGTTGTGTCTGTCATAGATTAGCGGTCGTGACAATATTTTTTATCAAAAAAGTGGTACGGCACTTACATTTTTACATGTGGATATTTTTTCTGATTAGTCTGGTCAATTCTACATGAGAACGGTCTCTTGCTTTTTTCTCTTCGGACGCACAGTTTTTGTTTAAACAATTAAATTCAAATTGAAACTA
Organism: Rutpela maculata; assembly: GCA_936432065.2. Taxonomy (NCBI): domain Eukaryota; kingdom Metazoa; phylum Arthropoda; class Insecta; order Coleoptera; family Cerambycidae; genus Rutpela; species Rutpela maculata. The sequence goes on from OW386285.2 coordinate 246,562,813, forward strand.
ATTATTATTAACATTGATAATGATCAATTTTGTTTTATAAAAATTGTTGGCATGCTTCCGCCCATCTTCGCATCGAGTTGCGTACTCGGTCAAATATTTCCGGCGTATTCCGTATTGCTTTACGTGAGGCAACTATTCGCTCTCTTAAATCTTCTAAAGTGTTAATGGGAGTTTTAAGGATGATAATGTTCTCTTTTTAGGATTCTCCATACTCGCCAATGAGGGATATCAGTTGCCGATCTGATTTGTCGAGTGCTAATTTTTCGGTTTTATTGAATTATGTTTAATATATTGTTTTGTTCCTGCATGCCTTGTTGTAAAACACGCTCCACAACTGCAGAAGTAGGAAACTTTACGTGTGGCCTTGAATACTGGAATACCGTACTAATGGATCTGTGATCAGGGTGCCGACAATCAGGAAAACGTATCCGATATTCTCTTTTCGCCGACCTACCATTTCCATTACAGAAACCAGTATGTCAGCATATTCCACGTTTGTAAATTTTAGTGGCATAGTTAAAATATTTTACACTTTTCACGATATAATGTATTTACTTCACATACTAAATGCGGATTATTGACACATTAAATTACAAACAATTAATTATTTAACTGTTTAGGAGATTTCTTTTTATTATCTGACACTTTGAATAAGTCTACTATGATTGATCAAATATCTTGTTAATTTACCCGATTACTTGTTAGAGCTGCATTTTTTTAATCAAAATTGATCTTAAAAACGTGTCGGAATAAGAATTCACTCAGACCACCTAGCCTCAATAGAATTTTTGCAAATTTTACTTACAAAATTATTTATCTCACGTGACTTTCATTTAATATCGTTCTGAAATACATATCCTTGTACATTTAACACCGTATTTAAATTACCACGAAGGTGTAACAAAAAAGTGAAATAGATCATTTTGCTTACTTTTTTGTGTTCTTTTCGAATATCGTATAGAAATTTCAAAAAATATATACAGGGTCATGTTTTTTAGAGGTAAAGAAGAAACATAAATTTTAGTGACTCCGGACCTGGTATTTTTTATGTCTTACATGGACTTAATGCGCTCGTGTCCCGCGGCAGCTATGGAGGCAATGCTGGACTTACTACCTCTGCATTTGCATGTAAGGAAGAAGGCAGCACTTCGTGCCTTAAGGCTGCATCAGGCACTTAAATTCAGACCAGGCGACCTGGTTGGTCACTTAAGGATTCTGGAGCCAATCCAATTCGAATCCTGACTCAATGCCAATCAAGCATGACTTTGATTGCCCGTTTGATGTGCTGCTTGAAATCCGTCAGGCGAGCAGGGTCGAACTACTGGGGTTGGAGAAAGAGTCACGCATCTAGTATACAGACGAATCCAAGGTGGACGAAGGAGTTGGTGTGGGCGTAGCAGGGCCTAAATGCAGGCTGTCTAAAGCCCTTGATAACACCTCAACCATCTTCCAGGAAGAAATCTATGCCCAGGAATGCCTAAATATAGACACTCTAAGGGAAAATATCTGTATACTTTCAGATAGCGAGGCAGCATTAAAGGCTCTCAGGTCCTATACCATCGAATAAAAAATTGACTGGGAATACAGACAATCCCTCAAGCAACTGGCAAAAAACAACAAGGTTACCTTGATGTGGGTGCCAGGGCATAAGGGAATACAAGGCAACGAATTCGCTGATAGTCTCGCAAGAAAAGGGGCTGAAGCCCCATTTTTGGACCTGAACCGTTCTGAGGCCTATCCAAGGGACACATGACGAAGGAGGTCCTAAAATTGGAAAAGGAACAAAAGAAGTCCTACTGGAGGAATGCTCCAGGCCAAAGACAAGCGAAAAGGCTTATAACCTATTCAACAAAGACTGCCACAAGGCTTCTCCAACTTGAAAAGTTCGACCTAAGGCTGATCACAGGCCTTTTAACTGGCCATTGCCCCTTAAGATATCATCTCAAGGACATGGGCATTACAGAAGATGACAACACAGATACTGTGAAGCTATAACTGAAATTCGTGAATGCAAGGTACTAACCCGTATTAGGCTAAGGTACCTAGAACAGGCGGAATTAACACCTGAAGACATAAGGAAATTAGCTCCTAGGACAATCGCAAGCTTTGCAAAAAATCTTAGAATCCTGGGCAACAACTAGTTGCAGGGTAATTCACAAAAGACCTTTTTAGGTCGAGGTGAAGAAAGGCCAACCCAGGGCCAAGCGACCCCTTAAACAATCTACAATCTACATGCACTTCTGAAAGATAGTTACTGTATTAGCTGTACCAAATATGAATCCATTATTCCATTCCCTGTCAAAGTAATGACAAAAAGTAGTTTTTGCCAAAAATTATAAAACATTCTGTGGGAGGTTCTGACTACCACTGATGTTTTCGATCTCCGACGCGTCACCCTGTATATATGTTGTTTAAATTATTCAATTATTTTCAGTTTTTAATATCACCTCAGTGGAACGACGGTTATGATGTTTGTGAATACTTTTTAGGCAGGTACACCAGAGGAATCAAATATATAGTTCAGCGCAGAAGAGACAAGGACAGTTCGCTTTGTATCGAGTTTTTAAAATACAAGCAGGTAGTAATTTACACAAAAGTTACCATGTTACGGGTATTTCACGTGATTTTTTCTTAAAATACAGATAACGATAAAATCTAAAGGAATATTTAAAATTTATTTATTATGGCACCCTGACCACATTTTTAGAGATTTTGCACCTATTATAAGCTTTTAATATTCTCTGTCTTTACCAATTGGAGTATAGCTGTTAATATTATTAAAAATGTGTTAAAACGCTGGATACATGCTTTAGGTACATTATTTTTTAACATTTCATATATTTTTTAACATTGCACATAGGGAAAGCCACTTTAGAAACTTGATCGTGTATTTTTTAATATAACATTAAGAACAACATAGTAAGTTGCGTAGACTTGATCTGAACCCTACTAGTGGATATTCAATATATTTTAAATTTCGTAAAGTAAATGTTTATTCTTCGGACACGAGTCCCAGAATACATTAACCCTTTTCAGAATGAACATATCAGCATGCATAATATAGCCTGAAATTCTGCGCATTCAGCTTGGCTCACCACATCATCAAAAACTTTTCAACTTTCTTACAAGGCGCGGGGTGTTAATATTTTTTTTGCTAAATTTTGAGGACACTTCCAACTGTTAGCAGAAAATTACGGAAAATAATTTTCTTATACAAGAAGTGCGTACAGTATCATTTGAGCTAAATTTATTGATCCAGAAAACGGAGAATGTAGGTACCTTCTACTACCTATGACACCCAGGCTTTTTTTAATTGTGAACCTGTTTTTGTACTTTCCTGATTAATTCTAAATGGAATAAAATATTATCCTTTCATCTTCTAACCATTATTTTCCCTACTTATTTATTGAGTGTATGAATTATACCGGACGGTCCTCAAATAAGTTTAGCAATTGACGTGATTTCTTGGAATGTTTTACGAATAAAAGTTGACATGAACTTTTATTCTAATTTTTGCATTAGTTTACAATATTTTTAAATTTGCTTTTGCAGTACTTCAGTACCTAATTTTTGCCTATAATTAAGAATTTTTAGTTACACCAGGGACGTTTGTGTGGATATCGATCTCAGGTTTATAGAAGAAAAACTGATACGTCACTGGTATGTGTATTTCGATATTTCATTACGAATAGCTCTTTTCGTGTAAAATTCAAAGATACAACCATAGGAAAACAATTGTGAATACAGATTGTGTTACGGTTTTGTGGCAAAAGATGAAAATCACAGAAGTCAGGAGAAATGCAGTTTGATGTTTTTTTGACGTCATCATGGTTTTCAAATTAGTGTTTCTGTCGATTTCCTTTTCTAAAGAAATCGTTAAAATTAATTATTTGGAAAACTGGGCAAGTACACAATTTTTTTTTAATAATTTTAATAACATCTGCACATAAAAACAGTTGACCCGTATTTTTATTTTATTTCTTTAATAATGCCTTATAGTAAAAAAAAATCATGAAGTTTAAACTGCAATTAAGCAGTTAGATATTGCCTCCAATTTTCGAGCTATTCTATAGGCTATGACGTAACAGCGTAATCAGCAGATTCTAATTTGTGCTTGAAGAGAGAAACGAGTGCTCCGTTGCCATGTGTCGATAAATAATGTAAGATATTCTGTACTGCTATACGGAATCCTCTGTAATAATATAATTCTGTATTAGTAAGTTATCAATCTGCCTTAAAAATATATAAAATATTTACTTGCTGGGTATTTGAAATAGTGTTAAAAATTAATATTAAAATGTATTTCAGACAATGCAGTAGTGCACATTCTTTTTTAGAAATGTGGCAACGTTTATGGTTACTGTCAAATGTAAAGTGCATCTGTTTTATAGGTTATTACGCTATTACGTCACGAGATATCCGGCAAACTGCCTTATTTTAAATCCACTCTGATTTTAAGCATATTCATTTTACAATAAAACCAACAATAGTCGGTAAAATTACCTTGAAATTATATTTATAAAATATTGGAGAGTCCTACTATAATGCTATATTATTAATATTGTCGTTTTCGTTATTGTCTACCAGCCCATAGCTGATTTTACATAAATGAGGTAATTTCCGAGATTCAAGTTGTTCACGATTGCTGATAGTACATCAGAGAAAGGCGTATTTTCTTCGAAAAGTACTCTTAACGGCGAACATCTCGTACAAAAACTTTCATAAATATTCATCATCAGCTTCATGAAACAGAATTTGCAATTGGACATGATCGTTTGCGTCTAATTATTTGATTAAGATTTTCCTTAGATGCGGCACAATTTACTTTCAAATTTGACTACACAATTCTTATGCGTGTAAAAAATGTCGGCGTCTTTGACGCACCACCAAAGGCGCCGACATTTTTTACATGCAAAAGAATTGTGTAGTCAACTTTACGTGGTACCACTGAGATTAAAGGAAATATCTGTTAGCTTTGTATTAACTTTCATGTTTATCATTTATAGGAATATTAGAGACTCACCATTAAATCTCATCTCGTCACAATTTCTCATTCATTTACTGTTCCATCCTCACTTTACTTTGCAAAAATATCAATGGGCAATACCGACTAAAGTAAAGTCCAAGAGAAATTCAAACAAAACGCAGTGATGAGCGCTAACGGCTAGCTGATCTCGTACGGCGCTGAGTCGTGGGTTCTATTTTTAATATGAGCCAGAGAGAGAATAAGTTCACAGGTAATCGCCCAGCTAGCTTGTTTCGTGACCAAGAACGGAGTTATATAAGATATTAATGAACCGGGCGCCATCCACAGAAAAATTGACATTACACTACACTCCTTATATCACAAAACCGGCTGCTGTGGAATAGCCTGATGTTGGAACAGACACAAAACATATAAAATGAAAAATGTAAATTTTAAGATAAAATATGATATTTATTAATCAATTTAAAATTGTGAAAATGCAATGACATAAAAATAGAATTAAATAAGTAATTGAGTCAAAAAGAGTAAATTTATATATACATGTAGCATAAAATGTGACCACATGGTCTCAAAAGGGTATCAAAAAAATATTTAATAAAATTTAGATTACTAATAAAGTTCCTGGTAAACACACCCTATTACTATTACTTATTAATCTAGTAAACAAGCTACGATAAATATTTAAGATATTATAAATAAATCGTGATCAGATGTTTAAAAATATATATAAATTACGTTTGAAAGACCCCTGGGCGTGAAGAGTGTGTCCTTGTTTATTCCATGCGTTGCCTTTCTTTTTCTTTCTCTTCTTTGACTAGGCTAGAATAGATATAATGACTTTCGTAATACAAACACTTCATCGTGGCCATACGGGCCACGTTCCCAAAGCCGTTTCCTTGGGGAAAAAATATAAATTACCTGATGATTGATAACAAAGAATAATAATTCACTTTAATTCTTGATGTCATGATAATCGATGCACAAAATTGAACAATAAAGAAAATAAGCACTTTTCTCACCAATCCAGCATTACAAAATGGACACTGGGTGACAATCCCTGATGGACCCTGGCAGTTTCTACATATATACTCATTAACCACATATGACAGGACCTCTGGATGGTGCTATGATGTAATCTGGATTACCTGAATGACGATAGAGTTTTGCTATGTGTTGTTATATAATTTACTAAAGTTGACTACTTTTTGACTGGACTATGCATAACTGGATCTGACCATGAAGTTATGAATTTATGAATCTCATAAGCATTTAACCAAATACTAAAATATTATGGATCTCCGGATCGTTGCAATTTACATCTTCTTATTTGAATAATCGATGAATTAATAAGCATCAAAGCAGCTAACTGGATAGCACGAAATTGCAAGTAGGTAAATTAATCTGATTTATTTAGACAAATCAAGACATATTAATTAATTTTGTTTAAACAAATTAAAACAAATTTTATTTTGATTGACTTTGACAGCAAAACTCCTTATACTTGAATGATCACTAAAGTAAAAGTTGATAATGGCAAAAGTGACACCACGTGTGTCTAATTAATTATCAAACTTATGGAGTGACTGTAGTTGCTGTGCCAGAACTCGAAAAATCAGATTTCCTTCGTAGGTTGTGCAGATGCTCGAGACTTTTCATCTATCTTGATGCTTATCTCGGTCTGTTGTATGTATTCTTAAATGACTTGCTCTGAGGCAGATAACGTTGTTGGTTGGTTTAAGTTTTTGTTTAGAGTTAAAATGTTAGTTGGATGTTAATAACCGGCCCGGTGGCGCAGTGCTTAAGGTATTAGGCTTGCGACCACGGGGTCCCGGGTTCGAATCCTGGCTAGGGTATGGATGTGTGGTGGCGTTTTTCACGTGTTGCCGAGACGGTAGCAGTGGGCTAGACTGCGGTTGTGTGAGAGACAACACGGTCTAGTCGCTCTCCTCTCCTGAGTTCGAGTCTCAGCTGCGACAGATGGCAATGGCGCAGGGAATGGGTGTTGTGATGTTGTCTATGTGTGTGTGTCCGTTCTGGTTGAGTGGCAGAATAGCCTACGGCTAAACTCCGCCAGGACATAAATATAAATAAGGCGATTAAAAAAAAAAAAATTACAAATTTGTTTTGGGTGATACAATTGTGGTTTATCTTATACTAGAGTGTGCTGTGCACATGTGATGGCTCTTTTGTTTTGGTATTTATGGTGTGTATAGCTCTTCTTATGCTCTGGTCTTCATTTTATTATTAATATTATTATTATTTTTGGTAATAGTATCTTAGAATGTTATTTTTGTTTTATTTTCCAAGTCAACATTTTACAATATTTGTCAGGGAGTGAATATATAATTAAGGGAGGGGTGTTTGGGAGCTGTGGCAAATTTGGATGTGAGTGGGTTGGAAAGTACGGGATTTTTGGAGGATACAAGGGTGTTTGCGAAGTTAGGTAGAAGTCTATTTAGGATAAAGTTAGAAATGGTGGCGGTGCCGGATATGTCGTGTAGGAATTTAATGGGGATGTTTGCTCTGCGCCATTCAACATACCAACCACAAAGTACTCTAAACTATACTAAACAAAAATTACTAGTTTTTAAATTTAGTTGGCACATTGCATTGTGCTATATATTGTTTAAGATAACAAGAGGTATGCAAAACTGAAATTAGAATTTAATCAGAAATACGAAGCGGTCATAAGCTTTGCGTTTAACGAGTGTATTCGTAAAAAACTGTAACAAGAAATAAATAGACGGTTTAAGTATAAAGAATGCAAAAAGGTGTAACTTATATCTAAACAACAATGCTATTATGAAATAATTAGATGTCCAGGGGTAACTAATATATAGTTGGTAAACATAATGTACAGTATGTACCAAAATAAAGTGTGTTTTATTAGATTTTAATTAAAAATGCATAAAAACCTAAGTGGAATGCTACATTACGCATGCGCGGATAGTTGAGTTGCGAAGTGAGATGGTCTGGTCGTTTGTGCTTATTTTCTGGAAAACCTTTTGTTAAAAATAAATTCATTCCTTTGTCATCAGATAAGAAGTTATCTTAATTTGTCAAAAAATTATATCGATCTTAAAGTAACCACTAAATAATATGTTACCAGATTCTTAATAAATATTTCTATGAAAGTTTTTTAGGTTATAGCTAAGGATTTAACAACTTTAATTATTGTTTTATAATTAAAATATACAAAAGCTCTTATCTTAAAATCGTTTTTTGTTTGTATTTTCTAGATAAACTCTTGTTTGAAAATCATTAAAATCATTCCATTTTCATTGTATATAAAGTTACTTTAATTTATCAAGAAATTATGACAAACTTTAAATAACCACCAAACAATATGTTACTTACATGATTTTTAGTAAATATTTCTATGAATATTTTTTTAACCTACGGCTATGCTCCTACACCAGAAGTAGGGTATTTAACAACTATAATTATTGGTTTATAATTAAAATAGTTATTAACATAACCTAATCCATTCTATCAACAATCAACAACAGTTCCCTCCGGCATTCCTATTGACGATGCGCATTAATTTTAAGGAATTGTGACGGGACACTGAACAACCTGAAGTGTAACCCGCATTGGCGGGAGGAGTTCGCGCATCCAAGTTGGCGCACGTGAAATATCCATTTTCTTGGGTACGATTGTAGACTTGCCGAGTTTTATTTTCAGTCGCAGTTGCCAAGTCGTGCGAAGAGAGTTTCTACGATTTCTTATATCTTATATTTCTAATTAGGATGACTGGTGCTGGAATGGTTATTTTTCATGTTTTGTCCTTAGTGGTATTGTTCGTGTGTATTTAATATTATTTCTTCCTTCATTTAATTATTACACTTGTAAATTGCAACAAAATAACAACTAATAAAATGGCCGAAGGTCGCCTAAGTTTGCTACGCCTTTTTAACGTAATTTTACGAGAATTGCACTTAAGGTTGTTCAGTGGGCGGAATAAGGTTTAACGGCGAGTATATTAGAGCAGCTTGTCAATCAGTCAACAGCTTATGGTAAAGAGCTATAATCCTGCTCGACCCTAGTCACCCGAAACCGTCATCATTGCCATAATATATTGGCGTAGTCACCAATTTGTTAACACCAAACTATTTCAAAACGATTATCTATAAATTTATGTACAATTACCCGAAAACGTAATTAGTCATCAAATAATTAGATTTATTCAAAGAATGACAAATCTGTCACCAACTTGTTAACACCAAACTATTTCAAAACGATTATCTATAAATTTATGTATAATCACCCGAAAACATAATTAGTCATCAAATAGTTACATTCGTTCAAAGAATGATAGATCTGTCATCAACTTGTTAACACCAAAATATTTCAAAACGATTATCTGTAAATTTATGGCAATCAGATGATGATCTGTAATTGCTGTGATAAGCAGGTATGTCTGTCCTAATAGGAAGTTAAATAAATATTGTTTAGGCCATTTCAAATATTTCAAAAATTTGTATTTTGTGTTGCCGCTTGCTGTAACGATAATCTAAAGAGCGAGTAGCGGCCTCTAGTTAGAATTTTTAATTGTAAGAAAACCACGTGTTGAGCAGGAACTTTTTTCGCGCTGTCGAGCAAGTGAAGTTGCCGTAGATTAATACCCATTTCCAATTAATGAAAATTTTAATAACTAGTGTCGAATAGTATTTTAAATTTTAATAATAATTTTGAGTCGGCGCTGAATTTTGTTCTTAAGGTGCCCCTTCCATAATCCTTGCATTTTTTTCCTTTTCCTTCCTAAGGGTGGAGCAACAGAAGCGACAAAGGCAGCAAAAAGGTAGGACTCAATTATTAAATTAGCACCAAATTACAGTCTACTTAAAGCCACAACATTCTTTGTTCCTTATCAGAGCTGGATTAAATCATTTTTAGTAGTAGTTTTCCGATTCAAGTCCATATCCAATATAAAATTTTGATTAGTTGAGTTACTGGAAACTTAGTTGGTAATAGGAAATTGCATCCTATCGCGTACATAACTTATTGCCGTACCTTTTAGTTAGTATAATAATTTGTTTGCCATAATTATTTAAAATTCATGAATAAATAAAATTACTCAGTTAAAATAAAATAATAAATCTCTGGCATATTAACGTGCTAGAGAGAAACGACGAGTTTTTTGTCAGTTGGCAGTTTTTGCAGTAAATCACTAATAAATGCCTCCGCTCTTTTTGTGAAGTTATAGTAGATATAGTCGGTTTCAATAAGGTTGAAACTTATATTTTGGTATTCTAGATTGAATACATTTTAATTTCTATATTATTTATCTATATTTAACAAACGGTATTACCGAGTCTCACCATCCAGCCGATTTTACCGCTGTAGTTTGGTTACCGATTTTAAACTCAATTATCGCTTGTTTAACCCTCTGATATTATATGATATGATTCGTATTTGATTGATCAGTTATTTCTTTGCCATAAGTATTTAATATTGAAAAAAAAAATGCGTTAAAGTTAAATAGTAAAACGAGAAAACATTTTTATACGTGTTCAGCGTGTTATGAAGCTGGTGAGGAATTAAAACAAAATAGGGAAAATCCTGCCAAACTAGAGAATTTTAAAATTCGTTATGGTACACTAGCCAAGACACAGTTAGATTATCAAGAGGTCATCCAACAAATAATTATCGTGAAACAGGAGATTAATCCTGAAGAACCTCCGAATTATAGTATTATGGATGCCTTTGAAGATTTGTGTGATCATATTAAATATATGGCCAACCAATTACCGGAGAATATAAATAATACCGCGTCCGGTAATAATAATAATAATGTTGATGGGAGCCATAATGGCAGACCTCGGATTCACATATCTAAAATTGAATTAATCAAATTTGATGGTAGTGACTTGACGCAATGGCCATTATTTCACGAAAATTTTAAACAGTTCATATAAAACCAGAATTTTCTAAAGCCGAAAAGTTACAATATTTATTAGGTAGCTTAACTGGCAAAGCCTTGAAAACTTGTAATGCAGTCGCAGCGATCCCCAATAATTATGAAATCATTTGGAAATTGTTAGAAGAAACGTATCATGATAAGAAATTTTTATCTAGTGTATATTTAGATCAAGTGTTAAATTTTAAAACCGTTCCTAATAATAACACTAGTAATCTACAAATATTTCTGGAAAAATTTGATACTGATATTGTTGCTTTGAAACGCTTAGATTTGAAAAATTTAGGTGATTTTATTTTGACTTACATTGCCATGACCAAATTATCACAGGAAACCTTGAACGCCTTTGAATTAGTTCGTGCTAGCCCAGAATTACCGACCTATGATGAATTAATTAAATTTGTTCGCCAGCAAAGTAAAATCATAGTTAAAAGTGAAAAACCTCGTACAAATCCGTGGAATCATAATTTTAGTCAAAATAATCCTAAAACTACCAAAATTTTTGTGTCTAATTTGAGCAATACTGAGGGAAGAAATTGTATTTTTTGCAATTGTGTCCTTTTGTTAAAAGATTGCAAACATTTTAAGGATAGTTCCCACGAACAAAAATTTAAATTAGTGAAAGAGAAAGGTATATGTCTTAATTGCTTCTCGTCAAAGCATAAAGTAGCTTTGTGTCCGTCTAAATTTAGCTGTCAAATAGGTAAGGCGAAACGTCACACTTTATTGCATAGAGGTAAGCTATGTGATAATGATAATCGAAATAATATTTCCCCAAATTCCACTGTTATATCAACTCCTAGTACGAGTCGAGAAAATAATAACCCAGTAAATGAAAATAGTCTTAGCTTATGCACTAAAATTAATGCTGCCGGAGCTCCAGCTGGAGATAATAAACAAGTTATATTGTTAAGTACAGCCCTGGTAAAAATCGTAGATAAATGGAATCGAGAACAAAACGTTAGGTTCTTAATTGATAGTGGTTCAATGTCCAATCTATTAACTCTTGATTGTTGCGACAAAATAGTTTTTTTTTATTCGAAATTAACATCGAATATCATTGGTATAGGGGGAGCGCAAAAACCGATAATCGGCTGAACGAATTTAACAATTTGTTCCCATATAAATCTAAATATTAAATATCCGATTGAAGTGTTACTTGTAGACAAAATAACTAGTTTCTTACCAGATGTAGCTATAGACACTAACTCGTTTAACCATTTAGAAAATTTGCCTTTAGCCGAGCCTAATTTTCACACTCCTGGTGTAATAGACGGAATTTTAGAAGCGTCTATATTTGCTGAAATAGTGAGTTCTCAACGCGTGACTGGATTACCCGGTACTCCCACTGCTATCTAAACCGCGCTCGGGTTTATAGTGTTAGGTTCGGCGCCTCCTAAGGAAAATAATTTTTTTATTAAAACCTATTGTACATTTTTTAGTTTAGATTCTCTTCTAGAAAAAATTGTGAGAACTAGAAAATTACACACCTACTAGTGTGGATGCCCTTTGTGAAAATTTATTTGTAGAAACGGTCGATAGAGATCCTTATGGCCGGTACACAGTGGCGTTACCTTTTAAAGATGACCTCTCCAAATACGAATTACCAAATTAGGTAATTCGTATTTTTTAGCAGAAGAACAATTGCTATATTTGGAAAAACGATTAGATAAATCTCCCGTTCTTCGAAAAATGTATAGCTCCATACTCCAAGACTGTTTGGACCAGAGACATATGTCTATAGTTCCAAAAGAACAACTTGCCATTCCGTCATATTACATTCCCCACCGCTGTATATTTAAACCGGATAGCGTTTCTACTCCATGCCGTATTGTTTTTGACGCCAGTATGAAAACGGAAAATGGAATTTCATTAAACGATATTTTATATACCGGGCCTAAATTGCAAAATAATGTATTTGCCATTTTATTAAATTTTCGTTTGCACGCCATTGCCATGACATCTGATGTTAGGCAAATGTATAGACAAATTAATATTTCTAAAGCCCATAATATACCCTATCAAAGATTATTGTGGCGTTTTAATATAGACGAACCCATTTCCACTTTTGAATTAAATACCGTCACTTTCGGTGTTACGCCTTCTCCGTTTTTAAGCCTCCGTACTGTGAAACAATTAGCTCTTGATGAATCGAAACTATATCCCCAAGCCATTGTATATATCGATCGAGATATGTATATGGATGATTTAATTTGTAGTTTACCTTGTATACAAAAGGCATTTCAAGTTCATTCCCAGTTAGGTAATTCATTCCAATCGGGTGGATTTCAAATGGTTAAATGGATGTCAAATTGTCCCAACCTACCGAAAAAAATTCCTGATTGTTTAAAATTAACTCAACTTGTTGAATTTGACAAAGGTAACCTGAAAGTTCTCGGTTTACTGATAAATTCAACTTCAAGCTTAATCTCGATGTATCACCATGTACCAAGTGGAATATGTTATCTTTGGTAGCTCGCACCTTTGACCCTTTAGGTTTTTTATCCCCAGTCACCTTATAAGTTACTGATTAAGCGGGCTTGGGAGTTATATTTAGAATGGAATCAACCCGCTCCTAGTGAAATATAAACATTGTGGTTCAAATTTCAAAATGAGTTGGATACATTATATAGTTTAGAAATTCCTCGTCATGTGTTGGTTTTCGAAAATACCTCCTTGATTATTGTGTGTTTTGCCGACGCTAGCCCATCTGCATATGCTTCAGTAATTTATACTATAACAGTAAACTCTTCTGGTCAAATGTTACTTTCCTGTGCGCTCAGTCCATGTCAAAGGTTATCCTTCCTCGCTTAGAACTTTGTGCTGCAGTACTATTAGCCAAACTTATAGCACATTTAAAGATACTTATTCTCCTAGACAAGATATCTGTGAAATTTTTGCCTTCTCTGATTCTATGATTACACTAAATTGGATACACTCATCCCCTAATAAATGGAAGCCATTTATTTTCCATAGAGTTTCGAAAATTCAAGACTACTTACCATCACCCCCCATTGGTATTTTGTACCTGGCAAGCAGAATGTTTCGGACTGTGCTTCCAGAGGCCTTATCCCCTGTGCCTTAAACAATAATCCCTCCTAGTTATCTGGTCCCTTATGGCTATTACAGCGGAGTGGCCAATCAAATCTTTCAATGAAAGTGGCGTTGAACATGCAACAGATGAAATGCTGGTACATGTTATTTCCAGAGAAATAAATTCCCCCTTGTATTCCTTGATAAAATATTTCTCGCTCTGGTCCAAATTACTTAACGCCACCATTTACGTTTTAAGATTTGTTAAAATTTTACCGTACCATAATAAAATATTGAAATCTGATTTAAACAAGGCCGAATTAGTGTTAATTTGCACTGTACAGCAGCCTCATTTCCACGTAGAATATAAAACTATTTCGTAAAATAAAATTTTAAGATCTAATTTACGCCGCCGCCTGAATTCATTTATTAGTGATGGAATTATTAGAGTAGGTGGAAGACTATCGAACTCCACAATTAGTTTTGGCCAAAAACATCCGATCTTGTTACCAAAATCCGATCCGTTTGTGAATCTGCTTATAGACTATAACCATAGAAAATACTGCCATATAGGTGCGCATTTATTACAATCGTTATTGCGTCAAAATTATTGGATTCTCTCTAGTCGAGACATTATTCGTCAACGCGTCTGGAAATGTAATCATTGTTTTAAATTAAATCCAAAACCTCGTCACCCTATAATGGCAGACTTACCATTTGAGAGAGTAAACCAAGCTAAAGCCTTTGTGTCAACCGGAGTTGATTTTACGGGAGCTTTCCGTATAACCCTAGGTCGACGTAGAGGTGCAAAAAGCCAAAAGGCTTATGTTTGTTTCTTTATTTGCCTAGCGACAAAAGCAGTTCATTTGGAACTAGCTTCAGAATTGCGCCACTTTATTCTCGGATTGCGGCACTAATTTTTTAGGCGCACGTTCAAAATTAAGCGATATCTATCAACTTACGCAATCCCTTGAGTATAAGGACGCTTTTCAGCGTGAGCTAAATATTCACAAGATTAACTGGAAGTTCAACTCCCCTTCATCCCCCCATTTTGGCGGGATTTGGGAATCCAATATAAAAAGTGTTAAGTCTCATCTATTTAAAGTTATTGGAAATCAAGTACTAACATATGAAGAATTCAGTACCGTACTTACACAAATCGAGGCACTACTGAATTCAAGACCATTATGTTGGATTGGAAACAATCCTAACGACCCAGTTGCATTAACCCCCGCACACA
The DNA here is from genome assembly GCA_936432065.2 of Rutpela maculata. Lineage (NCBI taxonomy): Eukaryota > Metazoa > Arthropoda > Insecta > Coleoptera > Cerambycidae > Rutpela > Rutpela maculata. Next base: position 246,577,993 of record OW386285.2, read on the forward strand.
GAGGCTTCACGGGAAGTATTCGGTGACGACACTTCTTGAGCTTTTCAGCAGTAAGGATAATCATCAGAAACTGTATGAGAATTTTATATTACATTTCTTCTTCGCCATCTGACTTTTTTAAAGAATTTCTGCGGCGTTCACTACAGGTATACAGGCAGACATTTTTGCATTATCAATTTTCTGTTTTTACATTAATTTACTTTTAACTTGAAGTATACGGTCTTGTAGTGCAACTCTAATTGTGCCTCTTCCGTGCAATAGCTACTTAAGATTTTTACTGACTTGTTAATGTTTTTGTGCAGAAATAATTTTATGCCAACATGCCTCAGTAATGGAGTGTGTTGGCACAATGATAGGGGAATATTGGCGTGGTGATATTGGCGTGTTGGCATAAATTTATTAAGGCAATTATACAGAGAGGGGAAACCATAATTTAACATTTTGCTTCTTCGCTATCTCAGTAAACAAAAGTTGACGCTATAAAAGCTAAAAATCAATATAGAATGATTTACCACAACACGCGGAAAATAAAATGGTGTACTAGTCTTCTATGTGGGAAAGCCCCTGCAAAATTTTGAAGTGATTCGAGTCAATTTAGTTTATTTTCTTGCATTAATACTTGCAAAGTCACGCTACTGTTATTTGTCTCTGGTTAGTGAAAAGGCAATGAACTACGCACCTTGAACGGATCCTCAAATAATCGGAAAATCGAATGTGACCAACACGCAATCGTGACTGGTATCTGCCTCTTTCTATCTTATTACGAACTTCGACAAAAATGGGAGTCCTTTGCAGGTACGTAGCAAATATTAGAGAATTAATTCTCTAACCTTTGTACGTAGTACTGGCACAGTGTTTTTATTGTTTTCCCAACTTCCAGTTAGAGCGTACCGTTAAATTCTAAATTGTATTCGTAGATCGATACCGTTCAATATGCCATTCTGCGCTTAGAACAGTGCATTGAATGTAATACATTCGAACATTTTCTTTGAGTTTTCATTACTTTTAACTTTTGTGCTGTGCTGTGTTTTTTTAACTCCTTTCGGTGGGGACAACCTACTGATAAATTTTCCGCATGTTGTGCTAAATCACCCCAGTGTCTGAGGAAGAATTTTTTTCGCTGAACTGTGAAGTCATAAAGAATTATGACTATAAACAACTGAAATCACAAAACATCACTTTTTCTATTTTTTTCTTGCAAATATGTCCGGTTGTATTGTAAAAATAAAAAAATTCTCCCTAAGGAATCATTACTTCCATATCCAGATTTCCTATCCAAGTCTCTTACAATGAAAACAACTTTGATACTATATTTGTGCGCCACTTTGTTTAAATAATTACTCATAGAACTTTAATAATAATACAATACATTTGAAATCGACTACCCCAAAAACACATAAAACGATATGCCGTAGTAGAGGTGGTTGATTTCAAAAAAATTTTGAATCCATTCTCGTACATACACTAAATCTCAATTTTATGGACTCTTACTTTATTTCTTTACCTATTTACCTCCACTTACCTCCCAACTCCTTCAACGGATTAAGATCAAAATATAATCTAGATCTTATTATAATACATATGTGTAGCAAAGGCCGGTTTTCGGCCTAACTTATTTTTGGATAATAATAACTGACTTATTTGCTATCAATATCGAATCGATTCCACCCCAAGAGGAACTTTCCTCCAAACTATTAAATAACCAGCATGCATTAACAGACCTGCCAAGATGTTTTTGCAGGTTATTGAAACGTTTTAGCATGACTCTTGCTGAATAAGAATTTTCTACGTGTATTTTCGTTGTTTAGGAAGAGGTGGGAGGATGGGAGGAAAGGAGGAGGTGAGGGGGTGAAGATAAAAGATATCTTGTTTTTAATGGAAATAACGAGTTCTCGTTACACGTTCTCGTTACTTGATAGAAGTTTATAGAGGATAGGTGGGAAGGTGCGGGTAAGGTGCATTGTTTATAAAAGGGTACTTTACATTTTTTAAGTACAAAAACATCTTAGCAGGTCTGTTTCTGAATGCTGGTTATTTAATTGTTTAGGGGGGGGGGGGGGGGTAGGGTTGCGTAGGTGGTGGAAAGTTCCGTATGGGGTGGAATCGATTCGATATGGATAGTAAATAATAAAAAAATGTTTTTCAGTTATTATTGTCCAAAAATAAATTATGGCGAAAACCGGACTTACGGGCTCCTCCTCCTCCAAGTCAATATCGTAAATGGTTCCAGAGTAATCGTGCGTAAAAAAAAGTTACAGACAGACCAACAGACAAAATTTTCTATTGCTGAAACTTAAAATATCCACATATTATGAAAATCTAAGCCTATTTGAACAAAGAAATATCTATTTTTTTTGAAATTGCAATAAATTTTCGAATAGTATAGACTAATGAGACCTGTATTAAATACGTACTTTACCTCAAAAAAAAGAAAATACAGTGTGTCCCACTTTTCACGAAAACACGTTCGTAACTCAATTATTATTAGTCATTTCAACCAAATATGGATCGTAATCAAAGACCATTGCTATATATTTTTTGAGTGAAAGAAAACTTATATGTCATTGGCGTACATTTTTATTAAGAAAAAAGGACGTCGACTTTTCGAGAAGTCATATTAGACATTTTTTACTGAAAAACGAATGCAATATCATTAATCAGCATGCTTAACCACTAAATCCAAATTTACCAACATTTTGATTTATAATTTTCGAATTATGTGCCCCGTAAAATTACATTTTTCAAATATTAAATAGTTAATAACTTGGAAACGAATTATTTTTCAAAAAAGTTATTATTCATTTCACAGTTAAATTCACTCGTTCTACCACTCAGTGTCATCTATACTGTCAAGTTTCGATGCCAAGAATTTTTATTGAAAATTTACTAAAAATTTTGAACCGCCGGCCGCGGCCCTCTGAACTATTCGGGCATTACGGATTGCCGGATCTGAAAGAATCGGTGACAGATACAAAAAGTGATTTTAAATAGAAAGCGAGAAATGACTTGTCTTCTTTTCAAACACAATTCGTTTCCTTGTTATTAATTATTTAATATTTGAAAAATGTAATTTTTAAGGGGGCCGTAATTCGAAAATCATTAATCAAAATGTCGTTACATTTTGGATATAGCATACTGATTAATAATATTGCATTAATTTTTCAGTAAAAAATTGACTAACATGTGTTCTTGATAAATCGATCCTTTTTTCTTAATAAAAATGCACGCCAATAACTGAAATAAGTCTTGTTTTACACAAAAAGATATAATAAAGCTGTTTGATACCGATCCAAATTTGGTTGAAATCGAACGACTAATAACTTAGTTACAAAGGTGTTACCGTGAAAAGTGGAACGCACTGCAGGTATATAACTTTTTAATAATATGCTCCTTATGGAGGTTAGCAAACATAGAAAATTTCGAATCAAAATTTTATTTAAACGACCAAAAAACCATAAATTGTTTAATATTTTACAGCCTCTTAAAATTACGCCAACAAACAGTAGAAAAACCTTTTTTTTAAATTCTAGGTTTTTATAAGTACTTTTGGTAAGTCTCAAAGGAATATAGTCCAGTCAACGGGGGTTTCATCTCTAACTTGAGTGCTACTGAATGGATTTTGATAAAACTTTCTGCAATGTGTTTGCAATGACATTAATAAAAATTCTGAAAAAAAGATTAGAGTAGGAAATGATCGAAAGGGGTAGAAAACACGCCTTTTATCACGGGTTCCGTAACTTGTAGAATTAGGTAAAAATGGAAAAAAAACAATATATTAACCTTTTTTGGCCCAAAATAAGATGTTTTTACTTTTGTGAATTTTTTCGAAAAATACTTATTTTTCGAGATATGGCAACTCGAATATTTCTAAAAATGGGGGAGGGGAAATGTAAAAGTTGAAAAAAAATCTGAAAAAATTCAGGTGAATGTATCATCGAAATGCAAGACTTTTTTTTCAACTTTTCTGTAAAGTGCGTTTTCACAGAGTTTTTCCGGAAAAACATGAAGAACTACCCTTATCTTTGACATTGTAGCGCTTTAAAAATATATAATTTAAAAATTTTAAAAAATTCAGACGTAAGCATTTTTTGTCTCTTGGAATTTTTTTGTAACTTGCTGATTTTCCGAGTTACAAACAGTTTTTCACGATATATAATGTACTACATTTTTCGCACATTTTCGATTTAAAAATTATATTGAACCTTTAAAAACAGTATAACTATACAGGGTGTCTCACCGGGAACTGAATCGATCGATATAGAGAAAAGTACGCATCAGAAATTTTTAAAAATTTTGGGAGTTACTAAAGTCAGTGTGGCCAATCCAACTAAAACAATTACAAGCAGCTGGCACTTCCGCTTATACCGGAAGTCGATACCAACTTGCTTATTTTAAATGGAACACCCTATATATTTCACGGTATTCGAAAAGAGCGTAAAATTCTGAGTCAAAAACATGTAGGATACCCTATGCCTAAATCCATCCGTTTCAGAGATATTTGACCGTTATAACTTTCTTCGTGTAAAAGATCCTCATTTGCTTCTTGGCACATAAAAAGAACACAAGGAGAACTACGTTCTACAACTGAAATAAATTCAATAATGTCATATCAAGTGTTCCGTTTTTCGCGTTACATTTTGTCAACTTCAAACCGCGAAAACTTGTTTAGGTCAAACGGAACACCCTGTATTTTTTTACGTCAAGTTGTGTAAAACTGAATTCTCTTTTTTTCTGATATTAGCATTGTGGGGTTAAAGTTTTCAACTTTTTGAAATATTTGCGATTTTATTAGAAATTCATGAATTGTTGTAATCATTTTATCAAAATAGCCATGATTAGAAAAAATCAGTCATTATCTTATGTCAAAAAATGCCAGCACGTTTAAATTACACCCACGAAGACTTTTTAAATTTGTTCATTATTTATGGAGAATGTGATAAGGTAATATCAAGAACTTGCAGCACATTTGCTAATCGATATCCAGAAAATCGGAAAATAACACTAACACTGTAACATGCGTATTAATCGAATTGAAGATACAGTATGAACTAAAATAGCAGAGATAAGATCAATTTAAAACATGATTCCATTTTAATTTAATAATTTCTCAAAATTCCGCCCTCGAACCTCGACACATTTTTCGCGCCTTCGGATTAGTTCCTCATGGGTAGCTCTTCTAATTGAATCCTGTGATATGTTTTGAAATGCATTTCTTACTCTCTGCATACAATCTTCAATGGTTGTTAATGGGCTCTCATAAACTTTATTTTTAATAGTTCCCCAAATAAAATAATCCAGAACTGATAAGTCGGGCGAGCGAGGAGGCCATAAGAAAGGTCCATTATTGGCAATCCATTGATCATAAAAAGTTTCTTGTAAATAATTATTAATTAAATATGCGTTATGTGGGGGGGCACCGACGTGCTGATAAAAAATGTTTCTATGTTCGGCGAGAGGTAAATTTTCTAAATAGTCATTATTCAAATTTTGTAAGATATTCAGATATCTTTCACCTAAAAAAAAAAACAAAAATTTACCTATACATATTAGTAGAAGAGTAAATTTAATTTACCGTTTAAATTTTCCTGATAAAATTGTAATGCCACCACTCTATCATTTCTTATGGCACAGTAAACATTGAACTGCCAACTTTCCTGAAAGTTTCGCTCTCTGAACATATGAGGATTTGAGTCACTCCAATAATGCGAATTGTGTCTATTAAAGAGCCCATTTTTAGTAAATTTTGCTTCATCTGTCTATATAATATTTCCCAAATAAGAATCGTCACCCTCAGACCTTATTAGAATAAACTCACAAAAATTCTGTCTTCTTAGGAAATCTGTTTCTTTTAATCCTTGAACCATATGGAATGAAAACGGGTGAAACTTATGTTTTAATAAGATTCTGTGAATTGAATCCTTGCATAGTCCCGATTCCAGAGCAGCTTGTCTTAATGATATCCTTGGAAATGCATGAAAATATCCCAGAATGTCTATTTCAATGTTTTCGTCAACAACAATAGGCTTTCTTCTTTGCATTTTTGCCTTGACAGAGCCATAATTTTTAAAATTTTCCAGTATGCGTTTTACAGTGTTTGGTGACGGTTTCCGTTTTTCTGGATATCGATTAGCAAATGTGCTGCGAGTTCTTGATATTACCTTATCACATTCTCCATAAATAATAAACAAATTTAAAAAGTCTTCGTGGGTGTAATTTAAACGTGCTGGCATTTTTTGACATAAGATAATGACTGATTGTTTCTAATCATGGCTATTTTGATGAAATGATTACAACAATTCATGAATTTCTAATAAAATCGCAAATATTTTAAAAAGTTGAAAACTTTAACCCCACAATGCTAATATCAGAAAAAAGGGAATTCAATTTTACACAACTTGACGTAAAAAAATACAGGGTCTTCCATTTGACCTAAAAAAGTTTTCGCGGTTTGAAGTTGACAAAATGTAACGCGAAAAACGGAACACTTGGTATGATATTATTGAATTTATTTCAGTTGTAGAACGTAGTTCTCCTTGTGTTCTTTTTATGTGCCAAGAAGCAAATGAGGATCTTTTACACGAAGAAAGTTATAACGGTTCTTGCAAATCGTTGCACCTGTCAAATTTTCTATAAAATGTCAAATATCTCTGAAACGGATGGATTTAGGCATAGGATATTCTACATGTTTTTGACTCAGAATTTGACGCTCTTTTCGAAAACCCTGAAATATATAGGGTGTTCCATTTAAAATAAGCAAGTTGGTATCGACTTCCAGTATAAGCGGAAGTGCCAGCTGCTTGTAATTATTTTAGTTGGTTTGGCCACACTGACTTTAGTAACTTACAAAATTTTCAAAAATTTATGATGCCTACTTTTCTCTATATCGATCGAGTCAGTTCCCGGTGGGACACCCTGTATAGGTTTCATATTTTTTTACAATATATATAAGTCACGCTCATTTTTCGAATTTTCATGTATTTTTTAATGTTCAAATGTAGTACATTATGTCTCGTGAAAAACTGCATGTTACTCGGAAAATTAGCAAGTTACAAAAAAATTCGAAGGGAAAAAAATCTTTAGAAGGACTCAATGCATACGTCTGAATTTTTTCAAATTTTTAAATTATATATTTTTAAAGCGCTACAATGTCAAAGAGTAGTTTTTCATGTTTTTCCGGAAAATATCGGTGAAAACGCACTTTACAGAAAAGTTGCAAATACAAAAGTCTTGCATTTCGATGATACATTCACCTGAATTTTGTCAGATTTTTTTTCAACTTTTACATTTCCCCTCCAGTGGCCATATCTCGAAAAATAAGCATTTTTCGAAAAAATTCACAAGAATAATAACATCTTGTTTTGGGCCAAAAAAGGTAAATATATTATTTTTGACCTAATTCTACAAGATACGGAACCCGAGATAAAAAGGGTGTTTTCTACCCCTTCCGAACATTTCCTACTCTAATACTTTTTCAACTTTTTTATTAACGTCATTACAAACACATCGCACAAGGTTTCATCAAAATCTATTCAGTAGCATTTAAGTTAGAGATTTTGGTCATTTTAGCGCTCCGTTGACTGGACTAATATTCTATTTAATTTATTTTAACAAATTTTTGCAAGCTACAAAAAATAGACCCACCAATAGTACTTTAAAAACTTAGTAAATAAAAATTAACTAGCGTCTATTTATCTTCAGTAGTTTTTGAGTTATATTTCAACTTCTACTTCTGTTATACTATTTAAAGCGATAACCTTGAAGCTTTATGCAATTTATTTAGTTGTAAAAGCAAGCAATAAACGCTCTTATAATATAAATCTCCTTGTTTTCCGGGATATTTTTTATACGACAGATAAATAATAATATTCTGAAAGAGGATAAGATACGATCTATTCATATTTTTTATTTCATTGGTCTAGTAATTCATGATATCTATAATCTCAATGGAGCAAGTTCTGACCATTAGTTTCCTGTGTCCTTTTATTCGTTATTGGAAAACATTTTCAAAAGTTTCCTAAATATATTTATTAAGTACCTACAAGTTCTCCAAATGTCGTTTATCAGATAGTTAAGTCCTTTGTTTTGCACAAAGTTGGCCATACATAGATTGGAGTTAAAAACTTGTGCAGTTTTTCATAAATGTATTCTCTTAATGTGAGATTATCACAGTTAGTTGGAATCATTTTTTTTAACTGGCGGCCTCCGCAAAAGAATGAGGCCGGTGTATTTTTTAACCACCGACCAAATAAAAGGTGTGTTGTACACACAACCTGTGTGTGTGATTGTGTGTATCTCTCCCTTTAGCCCAGTCGATGAAGGTATTTACCTACAAAAATTTGCAAACTGAATATATTTTTTTAATAAGTTCATGAAAGTGTATAGAATAATATCCTGAAAAGTTTACATTTCGCTCGGATACAGAACATAAAAAAAGAAGTAAAAAAAATTTTTTTTTCATCCATTTTGAAATTTTGAAATTAAGTCAAGTTAGGAAAAAATAAAAAATACAGATGGAAAAAATGTCCTAACAAAATTTACCGCTAAAGCCACGGTTTTCCAGGAAAAGAATAAGTGTAACGTGTAACGTTATAACTTGGAGCGAGATAAATAAACCAGGCTAGATAAGGGTTGGACAAAAACATAATTCGTTACAGCAAACTGATAGTGGAATATTGTAGAACATATCATAACTAATGAAGAAGAAATAATCCGAACCAACTGCGATTATCTGGGGGGAAATGGGGTGGGCTTTTAGGGGGGGGAAATGGTTTTTTGTGATTTCTGGCTTAATTACGCATTCTATCGAAAAAAGTTAAATACAAAAGTGGTAAGTAATAAAGAGATCTACAACTTTTGTGTAGAGCATTTTTATCCTAACCTCAAAATTTTTCGAGATACACGCAAAAAACCCTTTCTTCGGTGTTTTATTTTTTTCTTCCACAAAAATAATTCTATTTAGCTCAAACTTGGTGAAAGTATGCCTTTTGATGTTCCACATAAGCACTATTTTTTTGGAGCAGAATATTTAGCAGTTGTTGTTTAATTCAATTAAAAAAAAAACAGTGAAATTTTCAACTGCGATTCCTCATAAAAGTACTTGTCCGAAGGGGTTCGGACAGGCCTCATTTTTTTATTTCTACTTCTACTTTCAATGAATAAAAATATGTATATACTACAATGGAAAAAATTGCCGGAAAATCGAAAATTCCGAAAAAATGCCTTCCGTTGTATGTTTTATAATTATTGTCAAAAATTTGTTATTATTTATTAAAATTGATATAATTTTGTAATATCGATGTATGCTACAAACAATAAGTAAAATAATTAAAAATTAATTACATTCCTAAACAACGTTTGAATTATTAAACAAACAAAAAAGTATGATTTTGATTTCTATGCCTTCTATAGTAACGGTATTGGAAAGGCGTATAAATGACCGCATTTTTATTTATTTGATAATCTAAATATATTTACTTTTAATTTTGATTGTTAATAACTTTTAAATTGTAAAAATTGGTAAAAATTGCTTTGTTAATTTTAATTATTAAACATAATATAAATAATTTTTTGTAAAAATAATAAATGTACTTTTTAATACATGATTTTAATATATTTACATTTTGTAGTAAACATACAAATTATAATAATAATAATAATAATAATAATAATAATAATAATAATAATAATAATAATAATAATAATAATAATAATAATAATAATAATAATAATAATAATAATAATAATAATAATAATAATAATAATAATAATAATAATAATAATAATAATAATAATGAAAATAATGATAATAACAAGAAAAGGACTTTATTTAGGAATAAAATTACAGCATATTCCTAAACTAAGGCGAAGTCTAGCTTAATAGCTACTCAACTTAATCTTTTACATTATGATAATTTAAGTATGTAGATTTATGTCGATTAATAAATGTGTATATTATTAAGAAAAACGTCAAATAACATTTATATATTTAAATTTTAATTATTTGGGAGATAATTTTAGAACGGCAACATCTTTCCATTGTTTTTATTAGCTGTCAAATATTTGCACCATCACATCAGGTGTGCCGCAAGGATCGGTTTCAGGACCCGTTTTGTTCTTAATCTATACTGCCGATATTGTCCAACATATCAATTATGGTAAAGTCCAATGCTATGCTGATGATACTCAATTGTTTTATAAATTTCCTTCTGAAAACACAATAAATATTTGTGATTTAATTAATTCAGACTTAGACTCTATTCATAATTATGCTAATCAACAGTCTTAAACTAAATGCCACCAAAAGTGCAGTGAAGCAAAAAATTTAGGTCTTATTTTTGACTATAAGATACGTTTTACGGAGCATGTGGCAGTTTTATAAAAAAAAGCATATTACGCATCGAAAATGTTATATTCTAATATAAGTATTTTAAATTTCGCAAAACGATAAAACCTAATTTCCTCTCTCTCCAAATTTTATAAGACAGCAATTGGTTTAATATGTGCAAATGTATGTGTATGTGTGTGTATATATACACATATTTGCCTTTTATTAGTCTTTAGTTTTATGTTTAATTCTATACTATATGTTTAGTTTTGTTTTACTTAAAGTTAGATTAGACTTAAATTAGATTTAAATTATTATAATATAAAAGGTTAAGTTGAGTAGCTATTAAGCTAGACTTAGTTTAGGAATATGCTGTAAATTTATTCCTAAATAAAGCCATTTTATTATTATTATTGTTATTATTGTTATTATTATTATTATTATTATTATTAATTGTTTACTACAAAATGTAATCGCAGTTGAAAATTTCACTTTTTATTTTTTTTAAATGGAATTAAACAACAACCGCTAAATATTCTGCTCCAAAAAAATAGTGCTTATGTGAGACACCAAAAGGTATATTTTCGCCAAGTTTGAGCTAAATCGGATTATTTTTGTGGAAGAAAAAATAAAAAACCGAAAAAAGGGTTTTTTGCGTGTATCTCGAAAAATTTTGAGGTTAGGAAAAAATGCTCTCCACAAAAGTTGTAGACCTCTTTATTGCTTACAGCTTTTATATTTAACTTTTTTCGATAGGATGCGTAGTTAAGCCAGAAATCGCAAAAAACCGTTTTCCCCCCCTAAAAGCCCACCCCATTTCCCCCCAGATAATCGCAGGTGGTTCGGATTATTTTTCCTTCATTAGTTATGATATGTTCTACAATATTCCACTATCAGTTTGCTGTAATGACTTATGTTTTTTTTTTTAATTCTGATACTTATCTAGCCTGGCATAAAATGCGTGCGCGCGCTTGAATACGCATGGCTGTGACACCGACGCACTGAATTACATGCCATTAAATCAGAATTTGTTCAATCTTTATGAGTGTTGGTTCATTTAAAAGATGGAAATTGTAACTTACAACAATACAAACAAAGGATGGATAGGAAAAATATATTTATGTATATATTATCATGGCTAAACTCAATCATCGCAATAAAAAAATATAGAAAAGAATAAAAGTCCTTCAAAAAAATTACTCCTTCACTGAGAACTGTTAAAAACTGCATGATTATTATGGTTTATCAAGTTGTAGGAACGTGGATTAAAAAAAAGTACATCTCAAATCATTTTAATTTCCTTACTTGATGATTTTTTTGATAAATATATATATATTGGAAGCTATAACTTGCCGAGAAATTGACCCATTGGAAAAAATAAAATATCACTATTTCGGAAAAAATATATACTTTTCGAATGTTCAAACACAAATTCGTTTACTTTGTAGCATGTATATTGCTCCATGTTTTACTAAAGTATATTTAGGAGTATGTTGACCTATATTTCCTAATAAATCTAATTTTTTTTTGTTAGAATAAAACACTAAAAATACAAATGAAATTTTGTTTAACAGGTCCATCATTTTAAATTTCTATAAAGAGCGGAACATCATACGCTAATATGTATAACTGGTCATCTACCTATCAGGTTTACTTGTTAATATATTCATTCACTCAAAGGCATAAATGACCATAAATAAATAAACAACAACCATCGAAGTAAATAACTTAATAATCTAATAAATTAAAGTATTGGTATATTTAACATTAATAGTTCACGTTTGTAACAATTTATTGCTTGAATAAATTAAATACAAGGAAAGTTTTGTCGTTCTATTGACTAGTTTCCGCTGTATGAGTTTCCTTTGTAATTTCTTAAAATTTGTTCTTCACTGATTCGAGTCTAACCCAAGCTGAAAGGTGTGTTGACCTTTCGTCGTCACCCCAGTACCTTTTATTTTACTAATAAAGATCGGTATTTCGTCTCATTATTAATGTGAGGAAACTCCATTTGTTTATTCTTATTATCTATATTTATGGTCGAGCCAAAGAAATGTTTCGTTAAGTGTTAGCCTCATGGCTATATATTTCAAGATGGCCGGATTTGCTTCCGTAAGTACTAAAAATCATCTTTTTGTTTCAAAGTTTCATTCGTAAAATATAGTTTATTATATTGTTTTTTCGACTTGTAGTGTCTTCTTTTTTCTGGAGTATGATCTTATCCTTGGACCATGATTTTAATTTTGAATCTCATTAAGCATCTTTACCTTAATTAAAATTTCACTTTGTCAATGGTTTTTGGTCAAAGATAAACTTTGCTTAATAGTCATATCCACTCAATGGTCATTATATAATTTACCCTCAACTTTAAAAGAAGTTCTACCTTTTTCTGAAATGGAGATGTTCGTTTATATTTAGCAGCCCATTTTTTGAACTTGATGCTTCTAGCTGTAATGGTTTCCTGTATGGAGAAGAGCCAAGCCTAATATTTTCGTCATCGATTGTACCTACGTTCTTCAAAGAAAACTACAGATTTTTCAATTTAAGTAATATTTTCACAATTTAACTATCATTTCAAACATTTTGAAATTTTACATCTTTATCATTATGGATGAAATATTATCACTTAACATATCGAAATAACATTTGTTTCTCTTAAATATGAAAGCTTTCGAACTTCACATGTTCGTGTCATAATTAAATAATTTTTCTTCAGAGTTTTATAGTGAAATATTAATTATTGAGGTACAACTGTACAAGGTTTGGTGATCACCAAATTTTATTACCGCTTCGCTTTAATATATATGTTGTAATACATTTGGGTAAATTATTAAAAACTTTCGCTATAATATATAAGTTTCTTCAAACATACAGTTTAGATGGTACAACTTGTAAAGTTTAATTTATTATTTTTTGTTAATATTTGATTAAGTAAAACTTATTTTGAACAGATTATAATAAAAGAAAATTCCTATTTAAATATTTTTATATAAATTTTGGGTAGACTAATTATAGTAATTTTATATAAACAATTTTTTAGAGTAACTTGTAAATACTCTCCATATTTGATTGTAAATGTTAATCTTAAATGTTATTTTGGCTCGATACCAACCCAGTTTTGATCAGTTTCTAATGAAACTTATAATTTTAATAAGACTTTTATTCACAAACTTGTTTCTTGCTACTTCAACGAGCTGCATTTTACTCTATAAAAAATACGTAAAACAAATATTTAGATCTTGGTAATTGAATATTATTTACTATTCTTGGTATTCATCAACATTTTGAATAAGGAATGGTTGGCGTCTATAACATAACACCAATTTAGCTCATCATACATATTTGTAGGTAAGTCTTCTCTCAACTATAACATCTTAATAATAAATAAACTTGCATAACTCATGACCCAAACGCTTCCGAGCTAATGAGCTAGCGGCAGTGTACTTTTCCTGATCTGTTATCAATAAATTCGACTCTAAAAATATTTTATATTATTACCTTGCAGGTAAATAGTTAACATTCAATAAAAAATAAAATTATTGATAATCGGCCAAGGTAGTGCTACAACTTATATGCATTTTTTTCGAAAATATGATTAATCAGAACATGATAAGAAATTGCGATTTTCACGATCTTATCCTTATAACTATGAAAATATATTTGATTGTTTTGAATATAAATTCTGGAACTTTTAAAATACATCAACAAATATATAAGGAATCCATTGGATATAGCTGAAATGTGGATAGGTGTACCTGTAATAAATACAATACAGTAAAGACACGTAAAAATTCATGCCAGAGATTCAGCGGCTATGTATGGTGTCTGTGTATGCGTTCATAATTATATATTTCCCTCCAGATTCACTATTTATCCTCTTATTCACTAAGAAAAATGTTAAAAATGTGTAATCCGAAAGAGAAAAAAGCTTCATTTTACTCATAAGAACTGCCAAGAATTTTTAGAGGTTTCGTAGTATGCATTTAATTGTGGGCTTGGCCGCGTAGTGTCGATACCGTGGCTTGAGCGATACATGTTATTGGAACGTTTTTTGTTCAGAAACACGTGGTCTATCCACCTGTATTTTTTGTTTTTTTTCTAATTTGACTTAATAAAAAAATTTTGAAAAAATTGATGAAAAAAAAATTTTTTTTCACTTTTTTTTATGTGTATCCGAGCGGAATGTAAACTTTTCAGGATATTATTCTATACACTTTCACGAACCCATTAAAAAAATACATTCAGTTTGCAAGTTCTTGTGGGTTTCACTATAAAATGTTGTCTGTCGTCTGGGCTACTTTGTAAATGAAAAACGGCGACATTGGTTTTAGTTCAGCTTTCTTTAGTAAATACAGTAATTTGTGAAGCTAGTTATGTGCTGTATAGTATCGCTCTTGCATTTCAGAGAGCTGATAGACTAGGCACGTTTTCAAAAAGAACAATGCAAGAAGCATTTCATGTAACAATTGGGGAAACATTTTTAGGGTATTTCGACCCCGCTGAATACGAATCTGCCTGTTGCCAAAGCGAAATTTGGACCGGAAGTCCGGTATCCAAGATGGCGACTAAAACTCTGTTGCCCTAATTTGTTCGTTAGCTTAAAATAATGATCTAAACGTCTGATTGGGGACTTTCTCGGATGCCAAACACATTGCAATGCTCAAAATTTACTTGCCTTAAGTTTGGAGTGCAAGATGGCCGCCGAAACTTTGTTGCTCGTAAGTAAGCAAGGAAGCAAGGAAGATAAGAAAACGACCATTTCAAAATTCAAACATTGTTTACTGCAAGATTGCAAAGAGGATGGAACAATCATTCAAGTGTTTTTAGCTTATGGCAAGGTTGCAAGGAAGATAAGAAATCAACCATTTAAAGAGTTCAAACATTGTCGAGAGCGGTAGCACAACTTGGTGCAAGTCAGTCTATTCTTCTTGCACATGCTCACTATACTCAGGCACTGGGATGAACAATTAATTACAGGCTTTGGAGACGGGCTCAAAGGTCATAAGGATGGGAATGTACTGGTCTTGGTGAAGCCTCCACACATATGACTCAGGAAAATACACTTGTTAATGTCCACACAGTCAGTCTGAACCCTGGTGACGTATCGAGATGACGACGGTTCTGTAGCAGCACATCCATCCTCTTGAGAAGGCGCTGATTTGTTCCTCAACCTTTCCAATCTGCCAGAATTGGCAAAGTTTGAGTAGCATCCGCGGCGGTACTTAAATTTCTCTTCACTATTTGTCAACGTTTGTTCGATCCTAATAATTGTGGCAGCAAAATCAGCATCATCAAGTTCTTTCCTCAAGCCAGCGTACTTCAGAAGAGTCTCTTTGCCGGTATCCGTCAGATGTGATAATTTGTCCTTCGAATATTTTCTCTTCTGGCAGATTATGCATATAGGCCATTCATATTAGCTTAAAAATAGCCCAACAGAAAAAAAATTATAAAGTTTTGCCACTTGGGGATTTAACTTTTCAAGGGATGTACTTTCAAAATAAAAAAAGTTCTCAAGCAACAAG
This sequence comes from Rutpela maculata, assembly GCA_936432065.2. Taxonomy (NCBI): domain Eukaryota; kingdom Metazoa; phylum Arthropoda; class Insecta; order Coleoptera; family Cerambycidae; genus Rutpela; species Rutpela maculata. The sequence goes on from OW386285.2 coordinate 246,593,839, forward strand.
TGGGAGCTTCATCCCTAAAACCCACCCTCAAAGAGCAATTCGGAAGTTTTTGCGTTTTTCTGGAAAACCGTTTGTCCTACAAAAAAAATTATACTTACAAAAAATGTTCCCAGTAAAATTCTGCATAAAAAAGTGTTTATTACCTAAATTGTTTAGAACAGAGGTTTTTGAGAAATGAGCTATTGAAGTTGGTTGCATTAACAGAGATTCACGAACATGGTATTTAATGTATCATTTATAATTCTAGGCGGCCGGTATCAAACAGGACAAACAACAGTTTGTACATATATTTAATCGCAGAAAGGACCTCGATAGTGTAATTCAGATTTCTAATAATGCTAAGTCAACTCCAACAGAAATTCAGCAGGCATATATTATGCACAATAGGTTGTGGTTGAACGTTCCAGCCGTAGCAACTAAGGAGCACACCGTTGACGCCATATTCTGCAAAAAACGGCAGTATATTACAAAAATGACTAGAAATACTAAAAGTTACTACAATTATAAAGCTGCCAATTTTGATGTCCCCGTTAATTAAACATACCTTGGTTTAATACCTAATTGACTTCCAGCACATATTTTTTTTGTAATCGTAATTATGGACTTCGAAGACACGAACTTAACACTTCAATTTATATGTAAAGCATTTTTCAAATTATGCTATTTATAAAAATAAATTCACTTACCGGCTTAGCACTGCTTGCATATCATAAATGGAAGGTTAAAGTTTGACTCACACTTCGTTCACTAGATGTAAAATATTACTTAAAAACACATAATACACACAGAGTAGTACACATTCAACCACTAAAAACTATATATCTGACAGATTTTACACTCCAAATACAACAAGACGCACGGAGCGCATGTAAACACAACAAAGTTTCGGCGGCCATCTTGGGCGCCATCTTGGAACCCATGCACTCCAAACTTATGGTAAGTAAATTTTGAGCAGTGCAATGTGTTTGGCATCCGAGAAAACCTCTAAGCAGACGTTTAGATCATTATTCTAAACCAACAGACAAGGGAGATATAGGGCAACAGAGTTTTGGTCGCCATCTTCGATATCGAATTTCCGGTCCAAATTTTGCTTTGGCAACAGGCAGATTTGTATTCAGCGGGGTCGAAATACCCTAAAAACGTTGTTTCCCCAATTGTTACATGCAATGTTTCTTGCACTTTATAGAGATGGATTTACTACTTATGGGCCTAGTCTATGAATGGTAACAATTAATGTCGCGTGGTCGCGGATTCAGAGGTGCTGTTCCTCTGTTGCAGCTCTCTAAAGCATCGACCGATTTCGATGCAGTTTCCATTATGTGAAAGTAGACTTCCTCGTGATGATTATAGGATATCTTAATTTTTTAAATTTGGCAGCGATCTTCAATAATATTGTCCCATTAAAGTAAATTTAGGTATGTGTAGATAAGTTTGATAGCCAAATATGATATTGGTCTCCATTTGGATCCGTCATCTTAGGCCATATTGAACTTCGCGTATGACCTCAGTTCAGTTTACATAGGTTACATAATTTAAAATGCGTAATCAAAATATTAATTAGTAATTTAATTTACTGTCCAGACGGGTGTTTTAAAGCCTTGCTTGAAAAGCCGAAACCCATATAGAAAGACAAAATAGTCAACTAGTTCCCATCCTCATTGTCGAAATGGTCAACTGATTCTCGCTTTAAAATATGTTCGAGGGCGTTGAAGTATTAAAAAATAGTTAAAATGGACCCCGCATAAAATTAATGAGATTTCACTTTTTGTTGAAATTTTTTGCAACTTTGGAGATAAGTAGTTTTAAGTTGTAATGAACGCAGTACATGAAAAGCCATAGTTTTTGTTCCAGGGGATTCCGATAGGGTGAAAATGTGATATTAGCTTATACAAGGTATTTCTCGAGAAAACGGACATGGCTTATTGATAGATAGGGCACACCAAGAGTAATCAGAATCACCCATTCAAAAAGCTAGTTGGGCCCTCGTTGCTGAAATACAGGGTATTTTATGTATTCTTGCCAAAATGTCTTTTGGTTATTACTTTGTTATGGAATGGAATAATAAGTTCATATTTATCACATTAAGAACTTGGGACTGTGGATAAATGTTAATAATCTTGGATTCTCTAAACATGTCAATTATCTTGTTCAAAAATCTTATGCTAAGCTTAAACTGTTATATATTCATAAAAAAATCCTTAGTATCGATGTAAAATTGAAGTTATGCGATTCTCTCATATTATCATCCTTGACCTACTGTGACATTGTGTATTGGCCCGCCTTACTATGTAAAGATAAAGAAAGTTTGCAGAGGATTCAGAATGCGTGTTTGAGGTTTAGTTATAATTTGCGAAAATTTGATCACATTTTTACCAGTTTCTTGGCATCCAGATGGCTCAACTTTAGCGAAAGATTTAGTCTACATTTATCTTGAATGATATATAAAATTCTGAAAGATCACAAACCTGAATATTTGGAAGCAAAATTAGTAAAAAAATAGTGATTTGCATACTTGTTCTACTCGTCAACCTGATCAATTCAGTGTTCCTAAACATAGAACAGCCCTGTTCTTTTAGTTATAATGTTGTAAAAATGTTTAATGCGTTACCCAATGGTGTCAAGCCCCTCTCTTCTGTCAACTCTTTCAAAAAACGTACAAAAGATCTAATAGTTACTATGAGAGAATAATTGTGTATAACCTATTATGGTATGATCTATGAATGTTATTTTTTACATTTATGTTATGTATTTATCGTATAGTTTAGTTATTTTGCGTATGATCTGATGATTCTTATTTAATATTTTTGTATTTGTATTTTATTTTAAGTTATTCTATTGAAATATTTTCTGTAAGCAAATGGTTGTATGGAAGAGCATATAACATATGAATACCGCCATCTTTCTCTAATTTGTATTTTTCTCTTATGTATCTTTCATCGCAATAAAGACATATTATTATTATTATTATTAATATACTATGAATCCTAAATAAGTACATGGCACACGCAAGAAATCCAGGTCCGGATTTAGAAAAAAAAATTATTGTTATTAGACCAAACAATACCCTGAACACGTGTACTTTAAATTTCAATATTAAATTCGAAAAGTACGTAGAAAACTAAACAACATGGATGGCTTCATTAATTTTTTGACACACTTTTACCGCCTTCAAAATAAATTCCACTAAATAATGCACCTTTCAAAAAAATATCAATAAATGATATACGCAAAAAAAACTTTCACTATTAAATTAGGTGTTTTATTAGGTACTCCTTAAAACAATGGAGAAAATACTAGATCAACAGATTAGAAGCGAAATCATTACAGTGAAACCGCTTCACTCGAAACAATTTGCCTATCAACCTGGCAAATCAACGATAAATGCTCTACATGGCCTGGTCAAAGGCATCGAAAAGACATTTACAGCAAAGGAACTGGCTCTGTGTGCTTTCATAGATATAGAGGGTGCTTTCGACAACACCTCCTATGAATCCATACAAAGAGCCGCGGAAAAAAGGGGAATACAGTTCCCAACAATCAGATGGATACAATCCATGCTAAGAAGCAGAATAATTACCACAAATGTGGGGAACGAGTCGGCCACCGTGACTGCAGTTAGAGGTTGTCCACAAGGTGGAGTCTTATCGCCTTTGCTGTGGTCAATGGTGCTCGACAATCTTCTCCATAAGCTGAGTAATTATGGCTTCAACGTTCAGGGCTACGCTGATGACCTCGTCGTTACTGTGAGAGGCAGGCATGAGGTTATGATCTCAAACCACATGCAAATTGCCTTAAACATAATATCTAAATGGTGTTTGTCAGAGGGTCTTAGTGTCAATCCGAGCAAAACAGTTATTGTTCCATTCACCAAAAGGAGAAAACTCAATTTGAGAGCTCCTATGTTAAATGGAACAGTACTGAATTTTTCCAGTGAAGTCAAGTATCTAGGAGTAATCCTAGACCAAAAACTTACCTGGAACTCACACTTAGAAAGGACACTTACCAAAGCAACGACGGCTATTTGGACGTGCCATAGGCTGTTTGGTAAGACTTGGGGTCTGAAGCCGAAAATGATACACTGGTCCTACCTATCGGTTGCGAGACCTATGGTTACCTATGCATCATGCATATGGTGGCCAAAAACAGAAGAAAAAGTAGCACAAGGAAAGTTGCAGAAATTGCAACGCCTTGCCTGTCTAGAGACTACAGGAGCAATGCGCTCATGTCCCACAGCAGCTATGGAGGCAATACTGGACTTACTTCCTCTGCATTTGCATGTGAGGAAGGAGGCAGCACTTAGTGCCTTAAGGCTGCATCAGGCACTTAAATTCAGACCAGGCGACCTGGTTGGTCACTTAAGGATTCTGTATTTAATCCAATTCGAATCTGTGACCAAACCTACTGACTCAATGCCAATCAAGCATGACTTTGACTGCCCGTTTGATGTGCTGATTGAAAGCCGTCAGGCGGGCAGGGTCGGAGCATTGCGGTTGGAGAAAGAGTCACACATCTGGTACACAGATGGATCCAAGATGGATGAAGGGGTTGGTGTGGGCGTAGAAGGGCCTAAATGCAGGCTATCTAAAGCCCTTGGTAACACCCCAACCATCTTCCAAGCAGAAATTTATGCTATAGATCTATGTGCCCAGGAATGCCTAAATAGAGGCACTCGAAGGGCAAAGATCTATATACTTTCAGATAGTCAGGCAGCATTAAAGGCTCTCAGGTCATATACCTTCGAGTCAAAAATTGCCTGGGAATGCAGACAATCCCTGAAGCAACTGGCAAAAAACAACAAGGTTACCTTGATGTGGGTGCCAGGGCATGAGGGGATAGAAGGCAATGAATTGGCTGATAGCCTCGCAAGAAAAGGGGCTGAAGCCCCGTTTTTTGGACCCGAACCGTTCTGTGGCCTATCCAAGGGACACATAACGGAGGAGGTCCTAAAATGGGAAAAGGAACAAAAAGAGTCCTACTGGAGGAACACTCCAGGCCAAAGACAAGCAAAAAGGTTTATAACCCATTCAACAAAGAATGCCACAAGGCTTCTCGAACTGGAAAAGTCCGATCTAAGGCTGATCACAGGCCTTCTAACATGGGCATGGCAGAAGATGACAAATGCAGATACTGTGAAGCTGCAACTGAAACTGAGGCACATATACTTTGTGAATGCGGGGTGCTAATCCGCATTAGGCTAAAGTACCTAGAACAGGCGGAATTAACGCCTGAAGACATAGGGAAATTAGCTCCCAGGAAAATCGCAAGCTTTGCAACAACTAGATGCAGGGTAATTCACAAAAGACCTTTTAGGTCGAGGTGAAGAAAGGCCAACCCAGGGCCCCAGTAAACAATCTACAATCTACAATCTAGGTACTTTTTTTTTCAATAATAATTATTGTTTGATTTACTAATTTTTTAGGAAGGGATAAAATAAACAAAAAAGATAAATGTTATAAAACATTAAAACAAGACTCTATTCCATTCCTCTCATATATTAAAGACTAGTAAAACAGCAACATAACATCTATATTAACAACAACGGTAGCAACAAAGTTGCATCTCAATAATTATGCATTATGCTTCACGAAAAAGAAAAACGATTTGGCTCAGCTCCGACAAAATTGTCACAAGATAATATTTTCTGAAATTTATTATTTCTTAAGCACAGATTATGTGCGAAGGATTCTTGATACGTTAGTAGAAAACATGACTATATAAAAAATTGTTACCTTCTCAGGTATGTTCGTCCATGTCCTTTCTCGTTCTGGATCTACCTATTAAAATAAATGAAAATTAATAAAAATTACTTTTAATCGTTTATATATTTAATCACGGCATACCCTTATTCTCCTGTCTCTAAAGCAAGACTTGCTTTAGATATTAAAAATGATCGAATTTCTGCGCCTCTGATAAAAGTAAATCGATAGCATAAAATAGTTGTTGTGGTCCCAAAATAACACTTATTTAGGGGAAGCGGTCGGGAACATTTTTAAAATGCGCTGTTACGTATATAAATATAACATTATTACAACTGTTCTTATAAACTATATCTACTTGACATTTATTCCATTTAATTTTAGGTAAATAAAAAAAATTGTTAATAAGTTTTAGAACATTGTAAAAGATTTTTACGCAAAACTTTTCTCAATACACCGAATTTTATAAAAATTATATGTTACTATAATTTTATAGAAAACTGTTACTAAGGTTTTGCAGATTTGATCGAACTTATGTCAATATTGTTTAAGGTACTTTTAATTACGACTATTACGAAACGTATTTGGTCCTTGTCGACTGCGATACCAATTTATACAATATAGTGGAGTCATAGACGCTGAAAACGTGCACTATTTCGGAATAATTACGGGAAGCTTCGATTTTCCTAAAACATTTTGATATCACTTTTCCATAGCTTAAAATAAAAAGTTATAAACACATAATCGTGAGGAAATGGTGTATTAATTATTTAAACAAAAAGAAACTTTTTTTTAACAAAATTATTATAAGTTGAAAAATTTTAAAGCAATCTAATTCAAATTGACATATAAGGGGGTTTTCCAGGTTGCTGAAACAGATTATGATGTCAGAAAAAGGTAATTAAAAATGGCTGATCCAATATGGCCGACTTTCATCAAGCAATAAAATAATTCAAAACACTATTTAATTAAAATATTCGCCTAAAAACTTAAAAGAAGCTGAGAAAACGTGATATTGTATATATCATTACAAGATAATCTGTGAAAAATTGCCCAAACTACTCTTACAATGCTCTGTGGACACACATACAGCGCAGCGGGCGGGTCAGGTGATGCGTACTCCTTGCCGCGAAGATGTTTTACTTTCAATCTCTTTCTACTATTCAAGCGTTATAATTTGACTCATGGCCCTGTACCACGTGAATGTTTTTAATATGTTTTCGATATTTTAAACAGGATAAAAATTGTAGAAACAATCAACATTGGGTCGATTTACTGAAAAAACTTGATTTTTTTCAATATTTCGTGAAAAGTATAAGTTTATATATATTTCAAAATTTTTCATTATCAGATCTACTTATTTTGACGTCCTACTATAAACGTATGCTGCATAGGTAGGCTAAATAAATTTTTTTATGAAAATTATAAACGCTTACCCAATTTCTCGAATATTAGAGCAAAGAATTTTTTTTTATTTTCGTAACAGAGGGGATTAATTTAATTTTTAAGGTAAATTCTCTTAAAGCATCTTAAAGTACACATTTTAAGCTTTAAAAATCGCACAACAGAGAATTAATAACGCGATTAAAACCAGAGAAATAGGTGGCTAAAGTTAGTTATATACCGGGTGTAAACGAATAGTAGGCCACCCGTCTAACTTCCTTGTTTTTAAAGATATCGGGATGAAATTTTGTATTGTGAAATTAAAGATTTCCAACTTTTTGAGACCTATCCGCTATATTTATCACTTCCGGTTTCACCGTAAATGGCCCCAATGGTCTTTTCTAAATGGACCACCCTGTATGTTTTTACTTTTTTGAAATAAAGATTACATTTTGGATAAATTTATGCTATTTTAAACAATTTATACAGTGTTGCACGAAAAATAATTCGAATTTTAGTTATCAATCTAGATCTAGAAATTAATTTTGTTCCAATGTACTTCATATAAAAATACGAAAACGTCAATATGTCCAATAATACATCATACAGGGTGCTGTAAACTCATTAAAATCACATTTTTCAAAATGACTCATTTGTTTTAAACATTATGATATGGGCCACCCGGATATTCAGAAAGCTCTATTTAGTAGGGGTTAAACGGTACCAAAAGTTCCGTAATATGTAATCGTTACCGGCAGGAATGACAATTTTTCTTAAGAAATTTATGATTTATATCTAACTTCATTTAATTTGATCAACCCTGTATATTTTAATATTTTATGATATGCCACCCTCCACAGGAGACAAAATGGGCCTCTGGCTCATTCTTGTTGCATATCATAAAATATTAATACAAATATACAGGGTTGATAACAATTTGATTAAAGTTAGATATAAATCATAAATTTCTTAAGAAAAATTGCCATTCCTGCCGGTAACGATTACACATTACGGAACTTTCGGTACCGTTTAACCCCTACTAAATAGAGCTTTCTGATTATCCGGGTGGCCCATATCATAATATTTAAAACAAATGAGTAATTTTGTAAAATGTGATTTTAATGAGTTTACAGCACCCTGTATGATGTATTATTGGACATATTGGCGTTTTCGTATTTTTTATATGAAGTACATTGGAACAAAATTAATTTTAACAGTGATAAATATAGCGGATAGGTTTCAAAAAGTTGGAAATCTTAGCTAATTTCACCATACAAAATTTCATCCCGATATCTTCAAAAACAAGGAAGTTACACTATTCGTTTACACCCGGTATATCAAATTTTATCATTTTCTCAAAATGTCGAAATTTTGGAAGTGTACATTTTCAAAAATAAATGTTTGCGATTTTTTTCACTCATCGGATCTTTTTATACATTACTTCAAGAGTAAAATGTGAAATACCTAAGTTTTTATCTTTAAATTTTTAGAAATGGTAGAAATTTTACCTATTTCATCGCAAATCCCTTTATGTTCCGACTTCATATATGTACTATTCCTACATACATTCATCTTTATATTCTAAAATATAACAGTTTAATAGCTACATGTTTCTTCTGTCATTTAAGATTTGTGAGGTCAATTTCATTAATTAGTTCAAAAGTTACAAGTTTAGTGTAGCGCTCCCGAGGCCGCGCGCGCTTCGCTCGCCGTACTTACGTGTCTCTGAATTACATTTTCGTGCGTTAAACAAAAAATAATCTGGAGCCTACATTTTTGATCGTACAAAAACTTCATACATATTTTTCATGTGAAATTTCCCGTACTTTCTAACGGCGCAATTACTTTTTGAAAAAAAATATTTTACGATATATTTGACAAAGACTGGTATTTTGCAACTAATTTGTTTAATAACAAATTACGCTCAAGGACTATTGTTGGTAACTTTTGGTATGTTGTTCTTGACATGTTCAGAGATGTATTCTCAAAAGTTATCGCTTCCCGGAATTTTTCCGAAGTGAAAATCTCTATTAACTCGACTAATAAAAATAAAAATGATATTGGCTCGGTACTTAGTCCAAGTGTTAAAGTGGAATAAATTAAAAGTGAATTGTGTCGTATTCGAACAACTTGTTAATCAGTAGGTATTCGTAATCGGCTACGTCCGACTGCAACTTCAGCACGTTTTACCTAATTTAGCTGGACTATATGTACACCAAATTTTCTTTCTATTTAACACCAGATGAAACAGCTGTGTTGATTATTCTATATTTACCTATGTACAATATTTGTGTTGTAATTTTCTGCACTAATATACAGAATAAACCTCTTAACAGTCGAATCAAATGATCTGTATTGAAATTGGAACTATTCGCAAAGTTAATTGGAAATTTCTCCAGCATTACCGGATTGAATAGATCTCATAGCGAAATGACGTTGTTTGTTAGCCAACCAGAGAAAGGGTTGGGAATTAATCACCCTTTGACACTATCTTGAAACAAACAATAAGGAAGGTTGAATGGAATGCTGACCCAAAATTTGAAATAAATTGCCTGGGAGAATTTAGACTTGTATAGCGAGGCGGATTACGAAGAAAGCAAAAAACGTTTCTGTGATTAATATTCAATATATTTATAAAAGATTCAAGATTGTTTTTCTTAAAATAAAATGTTATTCAACTAAATATTAAATAATTTCTTTATATAAAGCACTGTTTATCTTAAATATTTGTTGACGATATAATTTACATTACAGTTGTAAAGATGCATAATAAGGGACATTTTCAGCAGGTATCACGTACACAATTTTAAATGGCTCTATATTTTATTGTATCGTTGATAACTGAAATCGGAAAAAAATGACTCATTTGAAATGAAATGTAGATTATCAGTCAATGTTTAGATTTTTTATAAGTTCCAAATGTAACTTTTGTAAATAAACACCAAATAAAATTAACAAAATCATATTCTTAGTTTATACAAAATTGGGCATCTATTTGACTTCTGCATATCATGTAAAATGTGTTATTAGATATACTTCTAGTTCGAACGGAGAAATACATGGCATGATCATCCAAAAGAAAATACAAGAATGTAAAAGATATTAAAACTACAATATACACAAGATTACAACGAACTTTACATATATTCGGTCATATACCAATATTTATTTAAAATATTGTTGTTACTTATTCGAGCAATAAAAAATATTGTCTGTGTACTTAATCTCATTGGCACCACGTAAATCTGAATTGAGACGTATTCAAATGTTATTTAAATATATATTCGCAGTTGGCCACACCCCGCTGCAACTCTCATTCGTTTTGTACATTTGTTGTCCATTTGTTTTAATACTTAGTTTTTTTTTGCATACACTTCAAAACGTACACTTCTGACTTTATTTGTGCCCTCCCTTCGCGGCAAGTGACGTATGAATTGGAGGTGATAAATATTATATTATTCAACTAGCGGTAATGTAGGTAATAACTCACGCAGATGAAAGTTTACAGCACTCGCCTACGGCTCGTGCTGTAATTCATCAAGTGAGTTATTACCATTACCGCAAATTGAATACTATGCTTTATCTACGATTATAACAATAAATATTAAATTGAGAAAATTTTGTTTAAATTGCTCAGATTGTTTACTAATAAAATTAACTGTAAAATTTAATTTTTGTTCACCCTTTTATATTTGTTGTCTTCAAAGATTTAGCCACCTTTAAGCGGAGGTAGAATGTGATTTTTAATCGAAATAGGGCATAAACTGCTTATGGACAAAAAATCGGTTTTATAGATTAATTTTACGAGGCGGAAAATGCAAAACTTCTCCGCGAACTGCAATAGCCCGGAGCGCATATTCGGTCAAAAGTCTTGTTTTTTTATGTTAGAGAAAAAATTAAAAGAGCGTCGGAAAGCTCAATCAATTCTCTTTACATAAGCTGTCTACAAATTTTTTGAAAAAAAACGATAATTATCGAGATATTCGAGGAAATGTAAGAAATTACACGTTTTCCTATAGAGTGCATCTAAATTTTAAAAAAATATTTTTTCTCAGAAACCTTTGTTTCGAAGGGCCAATATTAACGGAGCGCCAAAGAAGTACATGATATTAAGTGAACATCGTATATGAGATCGATTTCAGTTAATTACCGATTAATTACGGTGACAAAATGGAGAAATTTTACCGAAGAAAAAAAAAAGTCCCAAATCCTGCCCCTCTAATTCCTTCATTTTTGTCGGAATTCAAAAAATAAAAAAAGGAGTTTTAGCAAATTTAATTCCATTTAAGTTAACTAGAGTAGTTTTTTGGCGTAGGAGCCAAGTTTAATAAGTTGACAACTGTAAAAACTCAAAATTTGCGATTTTTTGCCGTACATGGCCAACATGCCAGTAGTTATCTACGAAACGAAAAAAAAAAAAATCAAAACTCTGATAGTAGCAAAAGATTTATAATGGAAAATACTCGTTTGTCTTGTTTTTTATTTCGAGCTAAGTCCCACCGTTTCGGAGATATCTGCGAAAAATAACAAAAAACAGCTAATATTTCGGAGTCGAAAAAATTTCAAAAACATGCAATCTTGACATGTTCATATTTTTCGAAAAACACCATTGGGATGGCCGTACGATGTCGCGACGTAAATAACAAGTCTTCCAGATAAACCTGATAGTAAATTGCATGGCGAAATTCGAAAATTCGGCTCGGCACGAACGAATCAAAAGTGGCATTTTGTGACATTTCAGAAAATCTTTATATTATATTAACGCTAATAATCTGTCACTATCCTGGCTCCACCTTCGTGTGTTGCGCATTACGTCGATTGGACAGGCTAGGCATAAAGGTGATTGGCTCTGTACCTAGTGAGTTATAATAACTCACGCATTATAACTCACGCTGTTTGTTTATGTTTACTATTAATTGATCAAAAGCAATTCATTAATTAGTATATAACCTAATAAGAGTAGACAATAGTATACTATTCAACGAGCGGTAATGCAGGTAATAACTTACGCAGATGAAAGTTTACAGCACGAGCCGTAGGCAAGTGCTGTAATTCATCAAGTGAGTTATTACCATTACCGCAAGTTGAATACTATACTTTATCTACGATTATAACAATAAATATTAAATTGAGAAAATTTTGTTTAAATTACTCAGTTTGTTTATCAATAAAATTAACTGCAAAATTCAATTTTTGTTCACCCTTTTATATTTGTTGTCTTCAAAGATTTAGCCACCTTTAAGCGGAGGTAGAATGTGATTTTTAATCGAAATAGTGCATAAACTGCTTGTAGACAAAAAATCAGCTTTGTAGATTAATATTACGCGACGGAAAATGCAAAACTTCTCCGCGAACTGCAATAACCCGCAGCGCATTTTCGGTCAAAAGTCTTTTGTTTTTTATGTAAAAGGCGTCGGAAAGCTCAATCAATTCTCTTTACATAAGCTGTCTACAAATTTTTCGAAAAATACGATAATTACCGAGATATTCGAGGAAATATAAGAAATTACACGTTTTCCTATAGTGTACGTAATCCTTAAAAAAAATTTTTCTCAGAAACCTTTGTTTCTAAGATTAACGGAGCGTCAAAGTAGTGCATGATATTAAGTGAACATCGTATATGAGATCGATTTCGGTTAATTACCGATTAATTACGATGGCAAAATGGAGAAATTTTACCGAAAAAAAAGACCCAAATCCCGTCCCCTCTAATTTCTTCATTTTTGTCGGAATTCAAAAAATAAAAAAGGGAATTTTAGCAAATTTAATTCTATTTGAGTTAACTAGAGTAGTCTTTCGGCGTAGGAGCCAAGATTAAAAAGTTGCCAACTGTAGAAGCTCAAAATTTGCGATTTTTTGCCGTACATGGCCAACATTTCAGTAGTTATCTCCGAAACGAAAAAAAAATCAAAATTCTGATAGTAGCAGAAGATTCGTAATGCAAATACTCGTTTGACGCTGTTTTTTTATTTCGAGCTAACTCTCACCGTTTCGGAGATATCTGCAAAAAATAAAAAAAAAACAGCTTACATTTCGAAGTCGAAAAAATTTCAAAAACATGCAATCTTGACACGTTCATATTTTTCGAAAAACACCATTGGGATGGCCGTTCGATGTCGTGACGTAAAGAGGAAGTCTTTCAGATAAACCTGATCGTAAATTGCACGGCGAAATTCGAAAATTCGGCTCGGCACGAACGAATCAAAAGTAGCATTTTGTGACATTTCAGAAAATCTTTATAGATATTAACGCGAATAATCTGTCACTACCTTCCTGGCTCCACCTTCCTGTGTTGCGCGTTACGTCGATTGGACAGGCTAGGCATGAAGATAAAGGTGATTGGCTCTGTACCTAGTGAGTTATAATAACTCACGCATTATAACTCACGCTGTTTGTTTATGGATACTATTAATTGATCAAAAGCAATTCATTAATTAGTATATAACCTAATAAGAGTAGATAAACACCTTTTTATACTACTTGATGGTTTTCCACACGCTTTCTGTTACACTAAGCATCATATCCGATTTATCCACGGCACCCATATTTTTATTATAATCTATGACGCATTTAGGCTTAGATATATCTTCACCACTCCTCCAATTAATTTTTAATTTATAAAATAGCGGTAACGTTCAAATCCCGCAGTCAGTGTATTCTAAGTATTAAAAATTCTTTGTTGTAATGAAAGAAAGGTGTTTACCGAAACCAAATTGCAGGGCCAAATATTTTATACATAGATAATTATATACAATAATTATATCAGATTATGATAGGGATATTTTACAGTTACGTGATTTTCTAGATACTTTTCACAGAATACGGAACGCGGAATACGGAATTTTCACGGAATACATTGTATAATTCCTAATAAAAAAGCATGCATACGGGTCGATTTGTTAATATTCTATAAAATCGGTCGAAAATAAAAGCACTGCCTTGCTAAATTTAAATTTAAATGTTTATGGTATAGTGATATATGGAACAGGGGATTAATTGTACGTAAGTTACACGAGTTTTTTTGTGTATTTGGAAACTAATCAATATGTAGGATAAGTAGCATAATGTAATTACCACATATGTATTTATCATCCTCCGATATCATACTGCCGCTTTACTTTTGGAAGAGACAGATTCCTTTGTGTTGCGCCTCTCATATGTGATGACCATTGATAAGTCACGGGGGTAAACTTTAGATAGAGTTGACTAGCAATATATTTCAATCAATCATTATTTAACTATTATCAAGTTTTATATGATAGAAGTGTTAAAGATTATATACGTGTAGGTAATCTGTAGCAGTCACATGAGCGTAATTTTGAAAATTAAAAACACATACCACGCCTAAACATTACAATGAAGTTTAAAACGTTGCAAAGTCTTTTGCAAATTCTGCCTTTAGCGTATCTTTAAAATAAACCTCGTTACCAAAGACCTTTATTTATAATCGCATTTTATATTCAATTTAATATACATATTCGCATATTATCCCGATTTCCAAAAAATGGTGAAAAATGTAACATAGAAAACTATCGGCCTATCACCATAATTTGCAACTTTGCTTAAGTTCTTGAATTCGCTTTACATAAGACATTGTATACTCATATTGAGGGACAGATTACGATGTATCAGCGTTGCTTTGTACGCAGTAAATCTATTTTAACCAATCTGTTCCACATAACACAATTCATTTCGGAAATCTTAGATGTTAACGTAAAAGTTGATGTAATCTATACCGATTTTTCCAAAGTCTTCGATAGACTTGACCACAGGATTTTACTTTGCAGGTCTATCTCCCTTATTACTTACTTCTTTCCAGTGTTACTTAAGCTATAGAGTCAATACGTAGAATGCCTTGGTTTTAAATCTGTCCAAATTTAGGTAATTTCTGGGGTTCTACGAGGTTCCATTCTGGGCCCCCTCCTGTTCGTCTTATTTATCAATGATATAGTGGATGATTTGGATGTTGACATCTTACTGTATGATGATGATGATGCAAAATTTTTTCAATTAATTCAGTTACTGAATGTAAAAAGTTACAGCATCAAAAAATAAAAATTGGTGTGATGCAAATAGTCTCCCCTTAATGTAGAGAAATGTAATGTAATGTCATACAATAGAAAAAAAATCCCATCCTCTATGAATATAATTTGTATGATGTTGCGCTAACCCATCCCGAATTTATCAAAGACCTCGACGGTATTTTCGATAAAAAACTGATATTTATCAAACATATTGAGCAAATTGTGCAGTCTTCATACAAAAATCTGGGTTCTATAGGAACTATAAAGGTTTTACAGATGTTAATGTATTTTTTATGCTTTTTAACACCTTCGTAAGGTCAAAGGTCAAAATTGGAATATGCATCATGGTTATATAATTTATATAGAAGGAAGATATTCAAAGGCGTTGGGTAGGGCTTCCACAACAAGATCTTCTTACTAGATTTAAACATAATAAACAGAAAGTCTTGAAGTGCGTAGAGATAAACAAGCTTTGCTGTTTTTACTCAAATTAATTAATAATATGTTAGATTATCCTCCAATTTTAGAAAAACTAACATTTTTCTGTACCACGTATTAATTCTAGGCACACCAATTCTTTCCACTCCACGAACAGATCTCCTAAAATTTTTCCCCCTTTATTTTATTTGTAACACCTACAATTACCTGCAGGACAGATTTAATGTTTTTCATACACAATTAAAAACAATAAGAAACTTGAAACTGTAATATCTTATACAGGGTATTTCATTAATAATTGGCCGTGAGCTATCTGAAGAATCCTTAGCCGAAAATATGAAGATTTAACCAAAAACGCTTACATAAAATGAGATATGTTGAATTTAAAAATTAAAAAATTATTTTCACATATCATTTTAAAATTACTTAATAATATTTCTTTACCATATTTGGTAGATAGTGTTAGTGATCCAAGACGCATAACATCAACAACAAACTGATTACTCACTGTCGCCAGGGTAAAGGAGTTTCATATGCCCTCAAAACAGAGCTAGGCAGTATTTTCAATACATGTATTAGAAATACGTATTTTCGATACAATTTGTATTTTGTATTTTGTATCGAAAATACCCGCCTAAAATATATTTTGTATTTTGTATCGAAAATAAATTTTTTTCACAAATATGTATTTTCAAAATAGGTACTCTTCAAAATACAAAATACATATGCAAAAAGTTAGCAATTATACCTAAAATATTGACATATTTTAAAAAAACTGCGATAATGCTAGATACTAAGACGCTATGCAAAATGTTTAGCAGTTAAATAAAAACTTCAATAAACATACGAAGAGTCTGTAGAATGTTTATGTCTCGACATTCAGTTTATACTATACGTTACGTATTACGTATAAAAACACAACTTCACTCGTGACAATTTACTTTGTATCACTCTCTCCTACTCTCCTCACAGGTTTCATACCAACAACGACGGCACGATGCACATTGGGGCTTTTCCATGGCCGGGAAACTTATATGGTCAAGGTCAAGAAATCAGCAATAGTTGACACACCAGACGCGAGATGCCGCTAGTGTCGTTTCCTTTGCGCTGCGCATGCCTGTAATTTTAGAACACTCACAGAATAATTTATTTTTTTGTTTTGTTTGTTTGTGTGCTGTCAATTATCATGGTTTTTTTAGTGTTGTGTTCCATTGTGTAAAAACACTTCAAGTAATTCTAAAATGCATCGGTTTCCTAGTGACCAAAAGGTAAATTCTTACATTTTTTATCAGTATTTATACAAATAACTACTAGGAAATATTTGGAATGAAGGTTAGGTTATAAAATTTATAATTTTTACTGAAATATTTAAATAGAAATGTAGGTAGGTATCTACATAAGACTCATTTATGCATTATCATAAAAAACACAGAGCTGCTAATAAAAAAGACATACTATTTATTGGACAAATATTACTTAGATTATTTTAATTTTATTCACTCATCATGGGATTGCCGCACTTGCCTACGAGTTGTGCAGTCCAACTTCCCATTTGTGACAGAAATTTTACTTTATGCACCTTTTGCATAAATTACTATTTTATTTTAATTATTATGAGCTTTCAAATGAATTTAATACCTATTTAATTTTTTGTTATAGCTATTCAGTGAGTGGTTAACACGAATTAAAAATAGCAAATTAGAAGGCAAGGAAATGAATAATATCAGAGCTGGCTACAGAATTCGTGATATCCATTTTGCAAATGATTGTCGAATTTATGGCCGATGGGGAGCGAATTTGAAAGCTGACAGCATTCCTTCCATGCATTTACCTTACTACGCACCAGGTAAATTTTTCTTTGCTAACATACTAAAATAACAGTTACTTTGAAAGTTACTTTGAGAGGTTATAATTAAATAAATCAGTATCTTATATTAGATGTTGATGTCTCGGAATCTTAAAGACTGTTGAGGCTATGCAGACGCATTATTTTTGTTTACTTTTAAATTTGGCCTAAACCAGAAATGGCTGTCAGGACTACTGTCTGGCCTGAAATTTGTGAATCTCTTACCAGACGAGGTTGGGCAGTAGGTAGACAGGATGTCATAGGATAAGGGTAGTTTTTAAGTCTTATACAAGCTTTAGAATATAGCAGTTTACCATTTATCAATATACAAGTCGAAGCTTACAGTAAAGTACTCTAAAATTACTGGTTTATTATATCAATCCTTTCCCGTAATTAAAATCTAAAATAATACATTCCAAGTGGTTCTTCGAATAAAACAGGCCCAACAAAGTCTTTAAATGATTCTTTACACTTTCTGGCTATTAGTGGTATAAAAGGAAAATTAATGTTAACCTCTTTGCTGGTTTGGACGAATTCTGCTTGAAACTCAATCGCAACCATACTTCGTCTCTAGTACCAAAAACATGCTTTGTAATGATAATAACGAATTTAGCTTGATTTTCTCTTGAAATATGTCCGTGTTATTTTGGTGTAAACAAGCTGCAGTCTTTCAAACTGCGCCTAAATTCATGTAGTAATAATAACCTGAATTCATTTGCGTTTTTTTTTCCTAAACTTCTTTGTTATTAGGAACACCACCAGAAGTGGAAGGGCCAATTGATATAAGTGCTCCGTCAACATCAGCATTTCGTGCACAAGAATGTTCCACTCTTACCAACCTGCCTCAGCATGAATACGCCATGGAAAACTTACTGAAGTAGCAAATACATATACCTAACATTTTTTTCTCATCTTAAAATATAAAGTTTTGGCCTAGAACAAATTACCTTTCAATATTTCATCACTAGTTTTTATGTTATTATATTTTGACAACTCTGTATAATGTACTGACAAAAATATAAATACATTTATATATGATACAACAATTGTTACTTATTTATTTGAGTTTTTTCTTATGCCACAATCAGATTGCAAAGTAAGTCATTTTATAAAAAGACACTATTTGGGTAGTCTTTTTATGAAATGACTAATTTTGCTATCTGGCTGCGGCATATATGCAAGTAATGTAAAACCCAAGTAATATGAATATATTTAAAAGAGCCGCCGTAACCACTTAGTACACACACCAGACGCGAGATGGCGCATTTCGTGGCGTTTGCAGTGAGAGTTGCCTATCTATATCATATATATAAATCTTTTATCTATGGGGCTTTTCGTAGTTAGTAGTCCCAAAAATGCCTAGAGCCTATCAGAATTGAACAATACAAATATATTTTTTTTTATTTTCCTTAGAATATTTCTAAACGATCCCGCTTTTTTGAAAAAAAGTTACTCTGCATTCAATTCAATTCAGTTCAATTTATTCACCTTTAAATGCCATAATGGTACAATTACAATTGTTGTACAATGGATAAGGTATGTCAGTTTGTACAAAAATTCATAAGAATCATTCAAGAAAATATATAAATATAAAAAAACAATATATAAATTAATTATATATAAGGTTCTATATACCAGTAGGTATACTTCGTTATAAAAAGTAGATAAACATAAAAGGCAAGTAACAAACGAGAAATATGATACAGACATTACGATTAACTATGACTGGGCATTATAATAACACTGAAAGATTGTTAATGCTGTAAGAAATCAAAAAATCTCATTTTCCTGCAATTTAATATGTTGTTCAAATTCATTGATATTGTAAAAGACATTATCTGTTAACATGTTTTTAAATTGTTTTGGTTATTTCAAATTTTTTGTTTCGTGTGGTAACATATTATAATAGTAGCAACATGTATAATATGGTGATTTTTTGTAGGCTTCACTGCTGCATTTTTTTATGTAAAAATTATTATTATTTCTTGTGTTGTACTTGTGAATGTCAGTGCATGTTTTCAATTTATCTTTGTTGCTATGAATGTGCTGTAATAATTTATATATATTTAAGCTACGGTTAATATTTTTTTCTGTTTAAAAATGACTCTACAGGAGTCCATACGCTTTAAGCCAAATATAAGGTGTATTATTCTTTGTTGTAGAATAAATACCCTTACATTAGAAGTTGCTTGTCCCCAGCCAATAATATTAATTATGCGTAATACACGTTAATTTAAGCCTTCTCATCAAGTGTACTTTTTAGAGAGAATATGGCATAGTAGGCCTTGTTAGGTTTACTACAGACATGTTCAATTTGCTCATTCCATGATAGCTTGGAGTCGATGTAGGATCCCAGGAATTTTACTGTACTTTGGTTTTCTACCGCCTGATTCTCTATTTTCAAATTAAAAGTAGATGGTGTCTTATTTTTATTTAAAAATTCTGTAGCCACAGTTTTTTCCGCATTGACGACAAGATGATTGTTTTGACACCACTCATAAAATTCTTTTATGGCATGTTGGGCTTTTTTTATCGCCGCATCGCCATTAGCATCTGAGACCGCCACCGTTGTATCATCGGCATATATAAATTCTTTCCCATCGGTGATATGATTCGGCAAGTCATTAATATACAAAAGAAACAGCAATGGTCCCAGAATTCCCCCTTGAGGAGTTCTAAGCTCAACATCATAAATATCGGAGGTACTCTGTTCCACCTTCTACTGGTCATGTATGAAATGATCCAATTATTAATGGAGCCTCTTATACCTACTGCATCCAATTTCTGGGCTAAATATGTAGGGTCAAGAGTATCAAAAGCTCGTGACAAGTCAAAAAATATGCCTATTACATACTCCTTTTGTTTAATTTGTCATGAGCATACTGCACTAATTCAACTGCAGCAGTTTCAGTTGAAAGCCCTTTTCGAAACCCGTGTTGACTGTCGGTAAGTAATTTATGTTTATTAATAAAGTTAACTAAACGTTCATAAACAGCCTTTTCTAATATTTAACTTAACGTCGTGACAGACCTGTAGTTTTCAATTTGTTGGGGATCGCCCCTCTTAAAAATTGGAGTAACTTTTGATATTTTTAACCGGTTAGGAAAAGTTCCAGCTAGTACGGAATTGTTTATTATTATTGCTAAATAGCAAGCTAATTCGTTGCAACATTCTTTAATAAGTCTTACTGGGACTTCGTCAATTCCGACTGACTGTTTATTTTTTAAATTCATTATGATTTGGATAACTTCGCCTTCCGTGTAGGGCACAAAGCCCATTGAGTAACTATTTACTTCACATGTTGTACACGTATTGACATTTGGAGGAAGTTGTCCAACAATGTTTTTTACAGATATTGCGAAGTGCAGACCAAAAGCATCTGCAATCATTTTTCTCTCAGTAATTATTTCATCCTGTAAATTAATGTTTATGATTTTAGAATAAGTATTTCTGTTTAGTTTTTTATTTACTAATTCCCACAGTGTCTTAGGTTTGTTATCAGAATTACTTATTATATTCGAGTAGAATTCTCTCTTTTCAGTTTCGATTTTTTTTGTTAATTCTTTTTTCTTTAATATATAATTATTGTGACTTACTTTATCACCGGGTACTAATTTTCGCAACCAATTCAATTCTCTAAGCTTATTCGATTCAATCCTTAGACCCTGGGAGTATCTAAAGTTATATTTATTATTTTGATAGTTTCTCAATATTTTCTTTTTTGGATGAGAGATTAAAAAACACCAATGAAAATGCGACCAAAACAAATCGAATGCTGTATTTATATCATCGAATGGAACGAGGTCTATATGCTCAGCATTGAATAACGTACGGAACTCCCAGACTGTGGTTTGGTTTATGATTCTCCGATGTGTATATTCTTTTACGTTTTTTGTGTCAATCATACTAGACCAGTAGAAAAATTGAGCTGAGTGATCAGAAACCCCGACATCAATAGTTTCTGCATAAATGTTTTCTTTAATATTTGTTACAATATAGTCTATTAATGACGAGCTTACACCAGACTGAGTATTGGCGATTCGCGTTGGTTGATTTATTAGCGACGATAAATTAAATGAAGATAGGAGGTCATTTAGGTTTTTTGTTTGAGAATCAAAAGTATTAAACTGATCTATGTTTAGGTCTCCACTTAGAATCAAATTTTTAAATTTTTTGATATCATAGGATATAATTTTTTCTAAAGTTCTAAAAAAAGGTTTGAACTCACCTGAGGGAGGTCTGTATATTGTGACAATACACACATTATTATTTACTGCTATTCCCGTAGCCTCAATAAGTTTTTCAATTGATAATGCTTTTATATATTTTATTTCTTTACATTCTAGAGCCATATGTTCTCGAACAAAAGTTGCTACACCACCATGAAGACTTTTTTCTCTACAAAAATTTGATATCATTTTATATCCTTGTATATTAATATACTCTATGTTACAGGGCTTTTGCCAATGTTCTGTAAAACATAGAAAATGAGCTTTTTTTTTCTTTTGTTAATAAATTAATTTGGTCAGTTTTGTTTGAAATGCACTGCACGTTTAGATGCATTAGGTTAAAATTATAGTTATTTATATTAAACTGAGAAGGGACAGTCTTGGGTACAAAAAATCCTGTTCACTACTGCTGGTAGAATCCCTAATGGGTTGCGTCGAAAGCACACTTTCTTCTAACTGACTGTCTATCACATTGATTGTTTCCTCCCCATTAAGTGTATTTTGATTATGGGACAAAGTTATGTGAGTGTTATTCCTATTACTGATGAGGTTCATATACATTTCATCGGTTTCCTTAGTTATTTTTACCTCAGCTAGGTTTGAATATCCATTGGCTTGGTTCTTCTTGCTGAGTATAAAATATGCACTTCCAAAAAGTATCTGTTTGGCTCTATAAGTTAGCTCGCTCCTCTTGTTTGGGTAATTTTCATAATGGAAAATATTATTAGTGTCTATATAATTCACGTTGTCGAATTTGAGGGTTACATTAAATAAGATGCTATTAAATTTATAAGTTATATTATTTATAATGTCCCTATTATTAACATATGTCGCCCCTATTACAACTACGTTCGTGGAATTTAGTTTTGCCCAGAGGTTTTTCAGAAATTTGAAGCTTAGGCTTCGGTCACGCCTAATGTTGTTCGTTCCTGCAAATATAATTACGTGATCTTCTTTACCAAAGAACTTTGCAAGTTTAGCACAATCCGTTACTACGTCTTCTAATAAAGCATTAGGTTTATAGAAACACGCAATTGATAGAAGTTGGTTTACATTTTGATTATTGATGTAAGAAATTGCTTTTTTTCTTAAACCTCAGTGAAATCAATATTACAAGTAATAAGAAATAAAATAAAGTTATAAAAATAAGTTTAGTGTAAATTTTACATATCAATGAATTATTTATAGCTTTATTTTGATTCCTTATTGCTTATAATAGATTTCACTAAGGTTTAAGAAAAAAAAGCAATTTCTTACATCAAAAGTCAAAATATAAACTAACTTCAATTAATGCAGAGTAACTTTTTTTCAAAAAAACTCGTAAACTCTGATAAACTCTAGGCGTTTTTGGGACAGTATTTTAAAAAATTAGTGCTTATGAGAGCGAATAGACATATTTTGTAAAATTTTGAATGAGATAATTTTAATGTAATCACTTAAAAAATAAATATAATTTTTTTCAACCTTACCAATGTGTTTTGTATTTTGAAAATGTATTTGCAAAATACACGTATTTTGTATTTTCGATAGATCAGATCTTCATGTATTTTGTATTTTGTATCGAAAATACTCGTTTTAAACGTATTTTGTATTTTGTATCGAAAACACATTTTTCCATGTATTTTGCCCAGCTCTGCCCCAAAAGCAGAAATCTAACAGGTTTAAGTCTGGGCAACGAGGTGGCCATTGAAATTCGCTTCCTCCAATCCATCGATGGAGAAACTGTTAATTTAAGTAATTGCGGACTGCAATTAATGAGACGGGGCCCCATATTGCATGAGCGAGGTATTCCTCCTTAAATTTAATGACAAAGTTTCCAACTCATGAAAAAGACCAGTTTGAAGAAATTCTGAATATACCGTTCAAAGTTGGTAGTTCATGTGGACCCAACAGACGATCTCCTAAAAGGCCACATCACACATTAATTTTGAATTCATGCTGTAAATGTAATTCTCTGGGTAAATGTGGATCAATATCCTAGATATAAGCATTTCTCCAATTAAAAACTCCTCTGCGACTGAATATGGCTTCGCCGGTAAAAGCAATATTTTTAATAAAAAACCGCTGCCCAAGGAATCACTACTTCCACATCCAGATTCTCTATCCAAGTCACTCACAACGAAAAAAACTTTGTATGTGAAAATAATTGTTTATGGAACTTTAATAATATAATATTTGAAATCCTCTACCCTAAAAACCCATAAAACGATACCCCACATCGGTAGTGGGGTGGGGGTGGTGATAGGGGGGTGGTAGTGGGGGTGGATGAAGTAAAAAAATATTTTGAGGTTTCTGGTTCCTGTACATAGGTACACTAAATCACAATATTTTTTCATCCTTTTTGATAAGGGGGTGGGGGGTGGTAATGGGGGTGGCTAATGCCAAAAATTTTTTCGAGACCTTAGCTTCTCTTGTATATACTAAATACCAATTTTATGGACTCTTACCTGCTTGATTGACCTATTTATCCCAAATTTACCCCCATTTACCTCCCGACCCTTCGACGGAACAAGATGAAATATAATCTAGTTCTAGATCTCGTTAAAGTACATATGTGTACCAAATTTCAAGTCAATATCTTAAACGGTTCCAGAGTAAACGTGCGCACAAAAAAAGTTACAGACAGACAGACAGAAATTTTTTTTTCGCTCAAACTTGGACAATAAAAATTTTTTTAAATTTTTTTGTCGTTACTATACTTCCACTGGACGTGGAAGTAATTAAAGTGTTCACTTTGTTTACCTCGAATAAACTGTGAACACGCTGAGAAAGATCTCTAGGTAACAAATTCTAAACCGGCGTGAAAGGATATGGTCGCAATTTTTCTTCCTTGAGTATTCTAAAAACTGAAGCATTGGTTATTCCAACAATTGCCGATAAACGTCTTGTACACAGATGGGGATCTTAAGAAATTCTTACTAAAACGTCATCTCTTAATCGACACTAATTATTTTTGGGCGGCCTTCGGTCGAAATTTGCAGTTCCCCTAACATTTCTAAAAGAAGTGTTTCTTGGTTAAATCTTCATATTTTGGGCTAAGGATTCTTCAGTTAGCGTATAACCAATTATTAGTGAAATGCCCTGTATGTAACGTAATCTCCTTTTATATTGTGATTTTACTGTTAGGTATTTTTGTATATGTAGTACTTATTCTATTTGTTATTTCCCATCCTGTAATTATTACTTCTACTGTTGGGTGGTGTACTTCTAAAATAAAATAAAGTAAAATATAGTGCAGGATGAAATTTGATTTGCAATTGAATAATAATACCCACGCTTCTCCTTTCTATTACTTAGTTGAAGCTTTTTTTTTTCATAAATCAAGTAGAATTAAGAATATGTGGAATAATATCAGCTTTACCTTCGTCTACCATTAATGAACTGATGACCAATTGTTATTTGTCTACTGATCATATAACAAATACAATGAAATATTGTCCACTTGGATGGATTATAGAGCCCAAGAAGTTTTATTGATGTGGCATCTGTTTGACATTTCCGCTTGGTTGTTCTAGAGTAAACGATAAGAACAATCTATTCAGTATATAACTTCAACAAACAAAATGAAAGACGTCATATATAAAAAAGCTTCAGCTCATTTTTTTATATCGATAAAGCCACTTTTGACTGCTTCTCGAAAGGTGGAGAATTCGTGCGGTGAACGGATATTTTTCATAGTAATACAATAAAAGGTTTCATCATTCTCCAAATTCTTATCACAAATTACATTTCTTATAGAAAATAAAATAACGTGTTCAACAAAGGAAAGTAATTACTGCAGAGCATTATATCCTACAATTCGAGCAACAAGGCAAAATTAATTATAGCATATCCGATCTAGTATTTTATTAAACGTATTTGTACAGCTCTTTTAAAAGTATGCATTAGCTAGCGATTAACAAATTTATTAAAATGTAATAAAACTGTTAAAACTTACTTTGAGTACAAATTAAATTCATCTAGTTCAAGTATTTGTGTTAGAAATATGATTAAATATATTTTTATAATATTAGTGGAGTAAAACTAAGAGCCTAAATCACCTAAAAGGAATTGCCTTACAATAGCAATGGTTTTACAGGCTCTTTAAATATAGAAATAGAAATAGTTTATTGATGTTACAAACTCAAAAAAGTTTTACACAAGTCAAATTAGTTAAGTTCTAATAATACAAAAATATTGATAATAATCGAAGATATTCAATTAATAAACACAAATAAATCACGCACATAGTATGACAAACAGGAATTAAAATAATAATAATAATAATAAATCGCTTTTATTGATATTTAAGTCCTGGTGGAGTTTAGCATAGCTATTCCACCACTCAACCAGGGTTGAGTTTTACACTTTAAAATATTTTTAAAATTAGTAATAGACATTTCATATATAGTCGAAAAAAAAATCTTGAAAATTATAGAAAGCTCCGTTTATAAGTAAACTTTTAACATGGCCACAAAATTGTTGGTATGGCAAAGAAGTAATATGAAATGGAAGTTTGTTAAAAAAGGAGGGACCAAAGGGAAGTATCCAGAAATTTTACATTATCTAGGTTTTCATACTTTTCAATATAACGAGTAGAATAGTATATTGTGTATTTAGGTGTGAAAGCAATACAATACTTCGATGCTTGTTGGCCTCGGCTAGCGCCTCGGCCAACAATTTGCATCGTCGTCCGGGAATGTGCTTTCACACCGAAGTACACATACTATTTTTCCTGAAATCACAATCAATATTATTATAAATTAAGGAATTTGTATTAATGCATAACATTTCTTAATTACAATCTAACTGCTTACTAATAAACGCAATTTTATTGTGAGTTGATTTGTCTAGATGTATTTATTTACTCTCTAAAATATATTCATAAAAAACCGTACGGGAATGTTACTTTGCCGGCCTAGGCCGGGAAAGTAACATTCCCGTACGGTTTTGTTGATCGTTACTTGGCAACGGATCTTTTCCAGTCTGTTTTCTGATAGTTTCTTAGCAACGGACTAAAATACCGGAATTGTGCACTTTTCGATCTGAAATCGCGCCGAAAATGTAGATATTGCCTATCGATTTCAGAGAAAATACCATACTTGCTATTTTGGTATTATTTAAGCATAAGACATTGGCTTGGAATCACTCGGAAGTAGTCGACTGTGTTTGCATATTACAAGGAGTGTAGCAAAAAGTTTAAATCCTAGTCCCGCAAGTCATTTGTTTAAACAAAATAATGCTCAAAATTGTGTTTTTATGGTTTTTTCTTAAATATCCCTGGTTGTGTAGCTCGTATCGCAATGAACAAACAAATAAATTATTCACAATGAAATTGCGAAAAAACGAGACCTGTCCGAAATATCTTGATCAATTACTTCCACATCCAGTGGAAGTATAGTAACGACAAAAAAATTTTTAAAAATTTTTATTGTTCAAATAGGCTTAGAATGTCATGAAACGTCGAGATTTTAAGTTTGAGCGAAAAAAATTTCTGTCTGTCTGTCTGTCGGTCTGTCAATCTGTCGGTCTGTCGGTCTGTCGGTCTGTCGGTCTGTCGGTCTGTCGGTCTGTAACTTTTTTTTGTGCGCACGTTTACTCTGGAACCGTTTAAGATATTGACTTAAAATTTGGTACACGTATGTATTTTAACGTGATCTGGAATTAGATTATATTTTCATCTTGTTCCATCGAAGAGTTGGGGGTAAATTGGGGTAAATTTGGGGCAAATAGGTAAATTAAGCAGGTAAGAGTCCAGAAAATTGGTATTTAGTATATTAAAGAGAAGCTAAGGTCTTAAAAAAATTTTTGGCATTAGCCACCCCCATTACCACCCCCACCCCATTATTAAAGGGGATGAAAAAAAATTGTGATTTAGTGTGTGTACAAGAACCAGAAACCTCAAAATATTTTTTTACTTCATCCACCCCCACTACCACCCCCTAGCACCACCCCCACCCCACTACCGATGTGGGGTATCGTTTTATAGGTTTTTGGGGTAGAGGATTTCAAATATTATATTAAGCAATTACTTCCACATACAAAATTTTTTCGTTGTGAGTGACTTGGATAGAAAATCTGGATGTGGAAGTAGTGATTCCTTGGGCAGCGGTTTTTTTAAAGTTGCAACAAATAAAAACAATTGAGAGAGGGAATTTTTAAACAGTTGATGATAAACAATAATGCATATACTTTAATGGCATTTTAGGAGAATATGCCTATAATGGAGTTAAATTGTTATGCCAAATTTCAAGATGACAACAATGCCTAGAAAACAAGAACAAAGTCGAAAATTGAATCGTCGATTATTTAAATGCATCAAGCCGTGCAACATTTTTTTTCAGATTGTAGTTTCTTACGTTTTTTTGATACTAACA
This sequence comes from Rutpela maculata, assembly GCA_936432065.2. Lineage (NCBI taxonomy): Eukaryota > Metazoa > Arthropoda > Insecta > Coleoptera > Cerambycidae > Rutpela > Rutpela maculata. Next base: position 246,621,811 of record OW386285.2, read on the forward strand.
TTTCTTTTTTAATTTATAAACCATTTTTATCAAATTTGTTTTTTTTTTACAAATAACTGCATTTTACTTCTCAATATTTTGCTGGAAAATAAAAATTACTAGCATAAGTATGTCAAAAGTCTAAACAAAAAAAAGTTTTATCTGCACCAATTGAGATCCGAGATATGACATTGTTTGTGTTATAGCTATTTATGAACAAAATAAATAAAAAAATGATTTGAAATTTGTACTGAATATGTTCTAAAGTTTAAACTCTTCACTGAGTATATTACATTTTTTTGAACCAAATAAATTATTGGAACATTATGGAGTTGAATTTGCCCAGTAGCAACTGTAATGAATATAACAACAGCCAAAAAGGATATAGCATTAAGGTTTCTAACAGAGTGTAACAATGCTCTTTTTATTTTTATTGTTACCTATATTTAACGGTGAATTGTTTGTTTTACTTTCCGATCAGCTAGGAACTTGAAATTTTCCAAGAAGGTGGTGTACTGTCGTGAGCAAAAAAAAAAAAATAGGACAACTATTTTTTTCTAACGTAAATCTGTCTTTATTTGCACACTTGCAATGAATTTTGACAAATAACTGACAAAATCACAAAAATTAAAGTTAGATGTACACAACTAGATTTTAGCAAAAATACGTTATAAGACTTGTCCCATTTTTTTGCGCACTACAGTACCTCCCCCATTTCCAGAAAATTCAAAACTTTGTAAAATTCAGAATGGTAGCTGGGATTTAATCCTTTTTGCTAGACTCCTCGTAATGTTTACGACAAGTTTCAGTAGAAAAATTGCTGTTGTAAGACAATTCTCTACAAATTTTAGTTTTACTCCACTGTGTGTTAAATATTTAATTTCTTTTGAAGTTTTGAAGTGGCAAATAGATAGAGTATGCAATATATCAATTTCCATATGTTGTTAAATTCACAAATATGGAAGTCCAAATGCATTTATTTTATTCCTCAAAGTGAATTACTGTTTTCCTATGGCTATAGCAAAAATATTTTTAACAGGTTTGCGCAAACAGCAAAAAAAGCATGTGAACAACCAAAAAAAGATAATATCTTTATGAAAATATTAATTTTTAAATTTTTCGTCCTTGTGATAACATATGTTCTAGTTATACCAGAAATTAAAAAGCATGAAAAAAATTAATCTTTGTAATTCTCTAATAACCTGCAAGTCGTCCTAGAAAACGAAGAGCTCAAAATAAATTTATTCACAAAAACCTCTCTTAAACTTGTATCCTCACCTTGAAGTTAATCTGCCATTCTATCTCTTAAAAATTACTTAGCCTTTGAAAGGTTTTTCGCACTTTTTTAGTATTTACGTATTTAAAAAATATACCATATCCGATTATTATTGTTTCGATACAGAATACTTTAAAATTTTCTTTATGGATATACTATATGATAAGTCTTAAACCTAGCATAAACTATTCAAATTGACAATAAAATAATTTTAAACCGTGGTTATTAGTCTTTTCCTTGAAAAGGTTTTTATTGACCCATGGAGTATAGAGAGTTTACCTTAAGAACCTTAATTGAGGGCATAGATTGGTCAGGACCCCCGCACAGTGGGCCAGAATCCGAAAAAGCTGGCCAAAAATCCAAAATTCGAAAGAGGTTTAATTGTATTCAAAGCAAAATTTTTGTAGTCAGAAATGTTCAGTTCATTACGTACTGCAAATTCCAACCGTATTGTTGCCCATTTTTACCTGATACACCCTAAGAAACACAACGTTCTGTTAGCGTACAGTTGTGAATAGTTACTTGCCACATTCGAACGTACTATTCGATATTCCTGTAATTTGTGTAATTTCAACAGAAACATAGTAAAATTTTAGGAAGATAATCTATAAAGTAAGTATTTTACTTTGCATACATTTATTGTTTGTGAAATGTGATACATTCGATCATAAAATTGTGTTAAACGGGGTTCTACAAAGATAAAGAAATAAAAATTAACGGGTACCTTTTGTTTGAGTTACAAAAAAAGCGCAACATGTTCCAAGCATGATTCTTTTACTGGTCGATTTCTTATAGTTTTTTCAAATTATAGTACAAAATTTAGAACCCGGTTCATTCCGGTTAGGAAGTAATGAGTAATAATTTGGTCAAGAACGAGGTCTTAAATTGAAAATATACGTACGACGCGACGACGGGCCCTCGCTCGGTAACTGCTTCGAATTACTATTTTAAAATGTAAAAAAATGTAAAAATTGGCTGCCTCTAGGAGCCACTATTGTTTTTGTGATCGTTTTTCTGACACGGTGCAAAATACAGCGACGCGTTAACTTTGGTTTATAGTGTTGTTTTAGCATAAAAATTCCATTTAAACGTAACAATTTATAATATTTATGTGTTATAAACAATTTTTGAAAAAATTAAAGCATTTTGTTATGTCAAAAATAATTATTGAAAAATTATTTATTTTTTGGTTGGAATTTATAAAATGCCTAAAAATATGCAAAATTGAATTTAAATTAATTAGCTAATTTAATTTTTTAAATTTGAATTGAAATTCGTAATCAGCGACCTCGAAAACCCCCGAATACCAATTTTCAATCAAAATGATTGACTGTTCTCAAATGTTTGTCGCCATATTGGAGCCGCCATTTTGCATTTGAAAAAACTATTACCAAATTCGTATTCAGCGGCCTCGAAAACCCCCGAATACCAATTTCCAATTAAAATGCCTTACTTTTCTCAAACGTTTGTCGCCGTATTGGAGCCGCCATTTTGTTCTTGGAGAAACTATTATCAAATTCGTAATCAGCGACCTCGAAAACCCCCGAATACCAATTTCCAATTGAAATGACTAACTTTTCTTAAACGTTTGTCACCATATTGGAGCCGCCATTTTGTTCTTGAAAAAACTATTGCCAAATTCGTAATCATCAAAAACCCCCAAGTGAAAATTTTCAAATCCATTACTCCGTTTTTCGACTTTTGGTCAGCTTTTTCGGATTCTGGCCCACTGTGCCCCGGAGGCATATACAGATACATAAGGAATAGCCAAAATGATTCGATAGTGTTCCGAAACAATCGTTAGATGCTTATATGTCTCCCTGCTTATTGGTAAAGTGGCGACGTAGAATGTGCACATGTGAAGCGTCTGTAATTAACTTATAGTTTTTCGCAGTTACACAATTTCCTGTGTAGTGTTTTGCAGTTGTAAAACGATTTTAAAAATTGTTATGTACTTAGTAATGAAAAACATAATGCCAGCGATAACATATTACGTAGGTATGTACCTAGTTATGCAGACAGGAACCAATCGACAAAAAATGAATTTATACGGTTCTTTGTGTATAACAAAATACAATTTTTTTTATGCCATTTAGACAGAAACGTCACTTTTCCATATTCTGCTGCTTTGTTCCTTTCTGCATAATTACGTCCAATACCTGTCTATGCAGTATTTTTATCTCACTTATAATTAAATTATTTAAATTTTTTTTTTAGTTGAAAGGATTTGTAATCCCACTTTTGTGTTTTCCAGTATTCTTGATAATTTTGATTTACCCATTTTTTATCAATAAAGTTTAATTTTCAAAACCATTAATTGAGTCTTTTTTACCGTGTGTTTATTCTATTTTACAACCGTTTTAAACAGCTGTTGATGTTTCACTTTCAAAGATAAAATTATGACATAAAATATATTTTTTATAAAATATTACCTAGTTCCTGTGACTTAACTAACAAAAATATCATACGTCAAATATTTGAAATATTAATCTAACCCCATTTTTTTAATGGACGGATATGGTTATTTATGACCAATTTATAGCTTATTTTTTCTCAATTATGTCAATAAAGCTAACACAAAATTTTATGAAAAACGTATTTTAATTCATATTTTTATCAATAATAATGATAAAATTCTAGAGTGTTTAAAACTGTTGCAAAATAAAATGAACACACTGCTCATTCACCAACTGTAGTAAGCTGCAGACGTACTGGGATAAACTACGTCTGCACTTTACTTTCGTTGTCATTGGTTCTATTACTCTTAAAAATCCGAAATGGTGAGCTATTTCTTATGCGTCTGCAGATTTTACGTATATGCATCCGAAGAGTGGGAGGAAGTCCGCCATTTATTTTACTTCCACATCCAGAGGAAGTATACTAACGACAAAAGAAAATTTGAAATTTTTTTTGTTCAAATAGGCTTAGAATATCATGAAACTAGGAGATTTTAAGTTTGAGCGAAAAAATTTTTCTGCCTGTCTGTCGGTCTGTCTGTCTGTAACTTTTTTTGTGCGCACGATTACTCTGGAACCGTATCGACTTGAAATTTGGTACACGTTTGTGTTTTAATGTGATCTGGAACTAGATTTTATCCTGTTCCGTTGAAGGGCTGGAAGGTAAATTGGGGAAAATGGGGGTAGGAGTTCAGAAAATTGGTAGTTAGTATATACAAGAGAAGCTATAAGATTTAAAAAAAAAATTTGACATTAGCCACCCCCATTACCATCCCCACCCTATTATTAGAGTAGATGAAAAAAAATTGTGATTTAGTAAGTAAGAACCAAAAACCTCGAAATATTTATATATGAAAATGAGGAACAAAGCTAAAATAAAATATTTAAAAAACAAAAGTCCCCACAGTCTAGATTACTATAAACAATTAAAAAATTATACAAACCATGCCATACAGCGGGAAAAGTCTGCTTATTTTGATGCATTGTCGAGAAATAAGGATGGTAAATTATTTTGATCAAAGGTAAACAACCTAAGTTTAACAAAAAATAAAACCAGTAACAACATTCCAAATGAGCTTGCTGATCCAGAAAAAATTAATAATTATTTTATATCTTCCGTAACCCCCGACAAAGATCCTTCAAACGAAAAAATATTTTTTTACAGTTCTAATTTACATCATAATAGTGAAAGTAAATTTAATATCAAAGTATTAACAAGGAATAATGTTTATAACATAATTAATAATATTAGAACTTGCAGTGTTGGCGCTGATGGTATCTCTATTAAAGATCTTAAACTCTGTTTGCCATTTTGTATGGACCATCTTATAAATATTTTAAATAGCTGCATTCTCGATGGCGTATTTCCCAACTGCTGGAAAAAGGCAATAGTTAAGCCCCTCGAAAAGATAGCTAATCCTACAAAATTAAAAGATCTCAGACCTATTAGTATCTTATCGGCAGTTTCTAAAATTTTAGAAAGACACATTCACTATCAAATTTTCCCTTATTTTAATAAAAATTATTTGACCTCCTCAACACAATCGAGCTTTCGAAAAAATTATAGCACTTCCACTGCACTTATAAAAGTAACTGATGATATTTGTCAAAATACAGATAACAATAAAGCAACTTGTTTAGTTCTACTCGATTTTAGTAAAGCCTTCGATACATTGAATTAACTTATTTTACTCTCTAAATTGCATTATTTCGGACTTTCTAATGATTGCATTAATTTCTTTAAATCTTACTTAACCAACAGGGAACAATGTGTAGCTGTAGCAATAGACAATAAAACTATTAAATCCACATTTGCACCACTATATCAAGGGTCCATTTTAGGGCCCCTGCTATTTTTAATATACGTAACAGACATGAATGGTGAAATCCAATATTCTAGTGTAATGCAATATGCAGATGATTCTCAGTTAACTCTCGATGTTTGCCCAAGTAATAAAGTAGTTGCACAAGAAAATACTTCAACAGATTTAGGAAAAATTAAAACATTTTCCTTGGATCATAACTTAAAAATTAATGCATCTAAATCTGTTTTATTGATAGCAGGCTCAAAATCTTCCAGGGATAAACTGTCTGATTTTGTTGTTAAGATTGGTAATGATGAGATACCTAAATTAAGTGAAGCAAAAAATTTAGGTGTAGTCATGGATGATGCGCTTACTTTTCAATCGCATATTTCTAATAAAGTAAGATTGGCATTTAGTCGATTAAAAAGTTTGTACCCATATAAAACGTGCATTTCACCTACTGCTAAATATCGCTTATGCAACAGTCTTGTACTCTCAATCCTTGATTATGGCGATATAGTATATAACAATTTCATTAGTGCCGCTACATGTCGTCCGATACAAAGAGTTCAAAATGCTTGCATGCGCTATGCGTACAACATTCCCTTTAGAAATCACATTACTCCTTACCTAAATCAAAATTCTATCCTAAATATGAAAAATAGACGTATATCACACATGTACGGACTCATTTATAAAGTGATGACTACTGGTGAGCCCCACTACCTACGAAACAAGTGCTTGGTCCATAATCATGATCAAAATACAAGGCATATGCAAGATTTAATAATACCCAAACACAAATCCTCCACTTACCAAAAGTCATTCACATATAATGCAATCCATATGTGGAACAGGTTGGATCCAAATATTATAATAATAATAATAATAATAATAATAATAATAATAATAATAATAATAATAATAATAATAATAATAATAATAATAATAATATATACCCCGAAGCTCTGGTGGGCGTGGCCTCGTGCAATTAGAAAATGCGTTTAAAAGTACAGTAGTGGGACTTTGCGAATACATTAAACAAGGTAAGGACAAGTTCATTAAACTCGTGGAAAAGCATGAACGAGCGAAAGCAAAGTATTCCCTGACAAAAACTGGTGAAAAAATACAAAGAACTTACTTGAAACCAGAAGATGGAAATCCAACAGCTGCAAGCTTAAAACAAAAAATGAAGAATGCGTTGAAGACGGAAAAAATTTGTAACCTAAAATCCAAGCCACTCCATGGTCAATTCTACAATAACTTAAACAAAAATAACGTGGATGCGAAGATGACTATGAAATGGATGGGAAGCGCGGGATTAAAGGTGGAAACGGAGAGCCTAATAATAGCCGCTCAAGATCAGGCACTAAACACTCGATACCACAAAAGAGTAATTTTAAACCAAAATATTGACAGCAAGTGTAGGATGTGTCATCAACAAGAAGAACATATAAGCCACATAACATCTGGTTGTACCGTGCTAGCTCCAACGGAATACACGCAACGACATAATAAAGTCGCTAGCTACCTCCATTGGTCAATGCTCCAGCATATAAATGTACCCGTTCCTGGTCACTGGTATGAACACCGACCTGAAAAAGTAATTGAAACAGACCAAGCCACTGTTCTCTATGACAAGGCAGTTATCACAGACCGTACAATCAGAGCAAATAGACCTGATATTATTTATTACGACAAGGTTAAAAACCAATGTCTACTGATTGACGTATCAATACCAGATGATGCTAATATCTCTGTAAAAGAGGCCGAAAAAATAAGCAAGTACAAAGACCTCGAGATAGAGATATCGCGTATGTGGGGCACTCAAACTAAAGTGATACCAGTTATAGTAGGGGCATTAGGAACCGTTAAATTTGGATTTCAGAATAACATCGAAAAGCTACCAGGAAAAGTCTGTCCATTCCAAGTACAAAAAATAGCACTCCTCGGTACCGCCCACATTATTCGTAAAGTACTGTCTATAGAGTAACAGACAAAATTACCAACATTAAACCTTAGGACTCAGGTAAAGTCCCGGTTAATAGGGAACCAGTAATAAGCTGAGAAAAACATATTATAATAATAATAATAATAATAATAATAATAATAATAATAATAATAGTTTACTATCCATAAAGCCATACAAACGGATTGGAGTCGTCATTTAAAAGATACATAGATACATTTTATAGTTCTGGAGATGCATATTTTATACATTCTACATATCTCAAAACTTATAATAAAATAATAAAACCACATAATCAAAAAATTGAGTATACAATAGTATACTGGGTAAATACACATACAGTAATATACTTGATAAATACACGTACAATTAATATATATTAAAATAATACACAGGTACAGTTTGACTAGGTGGTAAAATTAATGTATTCATGGACATTGTAAAAGCAATTCTGTTGCAGGAAGCCTTTTAATTTAAATTTAAAGCTATTAAAGTTGGTAGTATCGGTTATTTGCTTTGGCAACTTATTGTACAGAGAGATGCCAGAATAAGTAGGCGATCTTTCGTAGAGAGTCGTACTATGGGGACAGTTTTTAAGCAGATGCCCGTATCTAGTGGGATAACGATGTTGTTCAGAAGTACTTGTAAGAGTAGCTAAATTTTTCTTTATGTGTAGGATTGTTTTATAGATGTATATGCAGGGTAAAGTCATTATTTTATATTTGACAAAAAATTGACGACATGATTCCCTGCCGGGAATATTGAACATTAGTCTGATTATTCTTTTTTGCAAGATAAGGACTCGATTTGCACCATGTGTTTTCCCCCATAGTACGATATTATATGAGATATGTGAATAACAGAGGCTAAAATAGGTGCTGATTAAGGTTTGTTCGTCAAAACTGTCTTTTAAATTTAAAATGGCAAAGTAAGAAGACCTAAGCTTGTTACACAAGTTGTCAATACATGTGTTCCAGGAGAGGTCTGAGTCAATTACTGTGCCTAAATATTTGACGCTGTCAGAAAGAGGGATGTTAGAATTATTGATTACGATATTTATATTTGCTATAGGACGTCTGTTATAGAAATTTACACATACAGTTTTTTCAGAATTTAGCAAGAGCCTTTTTGAGTGGCACCACGTTATGAAATCTCTCATAATCATATTAATTTGTTGCTGTGCTTCTGTAGGGTTAGGTGCAGTCACCAATATAGCCGTATCATCGGCAAACATTATAATTTCGCCCCAAGTGATATTATTTGGAAGATTATTAACAAAAAGTAAGAATAGGAGCGGTCCAATAATTGAACCCTGTACAACTCCAAGATCAATGTTGTAAGGATCAGAATTTACGCCATTAGCAGTAACTATTATTTTTCTATTGGTAACATATGATAATATGAGGCGCGATATGTTGCCCCTGATACCAGCTTCCTCTATAGCTTGGCAGAGTAGATTAGGGTCTACGCTATCAAATGCAATGCTTAGATCGAAAAAAGTTATCTACAAAAACATTTAGTTGTAAAATAAAAAGTATGCTGCTTGCCGATCAAAATGTTGCCACCTAAAATCAGCCTTCCCTTCATGCACCATTTTAATAACAAAAGAACAAGGGTAGATAAGGGCCTTTTTCCGCCCATCGGCCATGTTGTATGTTATTATATTTTCCGAGTAGTATATGTCTTGACGAGTAATAAAAAACTGTTCTTTGGAATAGTAGATTATTCAGTGAGAGTATAATGATGGCTATTACTCGCGGGGGTGATGTTTACGGCACGAGACGAAGGCGTGTAAATCATCCGAGTGTGTAATAGCCATTATACACGAACTGAATACTATAATTTATTCACGACTATCGCATATTTTAACTGTTTTAATCGTTTAAAACTGAAAAAATAAAGTTCATTTACAGTAAAACGTTGACGTGTTAAACGTCAAACACGAAAATATACACGAAAACATGGAAAAATGGATTCGCCGTTTCCTTATGAAAATTGCTAATTCCTGATTGGTCAAAGGTGCGTTAGAATGAAAACAACTAGTTCCTGGTTGGTTAAATAGGTGTTAGAATCAGATTATGTTCATTATACGTTTGGTTGGAATAATGACTATCATTATTTGACAATTGTTAAATGTAGGATGCAATGATTATACGATGGTCGTGGATAAACATATTCTTATTCAATACATACCACAATATGTGATTTTGAGCGCCGACACGTTTAAATTCGCACACAACGTCGACACTACTACGACTCCCGCGGAAACGATTTCGTTTTTTATACATTGAAGCGCTTGATAAAACAATATAAATTAATCATTATTTAAAAGCTTAAATGCTCAACAATGAAATGAGATATATTTTATCTTGTTTCATCGAGCGCATCTAATGAAATATACCTTAAAAGTTCGGAAAAAGTCAAAAATTACTAAAAAACTGCAAACATGCCCACTTTGAAATGATATTACTATGACCTACTGTTGTTTTTCAAATGTAAAACATATAGAAACATAATGATCATATGTTCAACTATAAATAAATAACGCTTAATGACTTTAAGGAGAACTTTTCTTTTTTATGAAGTTAGTGGGCGAAAATTATATAGCTTATCTACCCTTGTCCTTTCAACTTTAAATTGTTCTGATAGATCTCCCTCCTCTACACCAGTGGCGCCACATCGTAGCACATTTTTATTCATTTTTATTCTATTATTGTACGTACTTAGTTTTAAGTTGTAGATTACCTCCTTCTTGTTAGGGCCATTGGAAGAGCACCATCTAGGTGAAATGGTACCTATTTACCAATTATATATATATATTTTTTATGGTAAATAAAGATATTATTATTATTATTATTATTTTACTTCATCCACCCCCACTATCTCCGTCTATCACAACCCCCACCCCACTACCGATATGGGATATCGCTTTAAGGGTTTTTGGGGTAGACGATTTCAGATATTATATTATTAAAGTTCCATAAACAATTATTTCCACATACAAAATTTTTTCGTTGTGAGAGACTTCGATGGAAAATCAAGATGTGGAAGTAGTGATTCCTTGGGCGGCGGTTTTTCTGATGTCAAACCGGATGTGCGCCCTATTTCCGTAATCGCTAATCCAGTTTTAATTTTCTTTTTTCGCTTAGAGTACAAATTTTACATAGAAAAGTAAGAGTTCTTATTTATTTATTTATTTATTTATTTATTTTGAATCTCATAAGATAACCGAGTTAAAATTAAAATTAAAATGAAATAGAATGCTATTGTGCACACCCGTACACCATTTTTATTTCACAATAAAGGAAAAACATTTTTTAATAAATATTGTAGATAAATGTTTGGGCAAAAAAATGTCGCTTTTGTTAATTCATTATCTTTGAAAATAAGTAGAAAGATACGGTCGTTTAAGCCAAGTAACCTCGCGTGCGGCGTTTCCAAAGTCTAAAATAGATTGATATACCTACCGATGCAGATAAGGAGAAAAATCCATTTTTAGCACAGGAATTGTTGTAACAATGTTTGTCAAATGTGGATAAGTTTGTTACAACTTTTGATTTTTCTTTGTGAAAATAAATCCCAACCTATAAGTATTGGTATGTCTTTCAAAATGGGTTAAGGTACTGACTGAATTAGTGAGAGCAGACAGGAAAAAAGTTTGGCTATTGCACTTGGGTACTGTTCAAAAGCTGTTCCCTTTATTCGCTGTGTTTGATAGGATAAACTATTTTAGGTGGTGTTCACTTTATCTCGAAAATATGAAGAAGTTGGAGAAAGATAATCCAGAATTCTATTCCCAATTTAAGGCGGTTTCGTTGTAAAACAAACCTTAGGTTATTTCATATTAGTTGGAATGGATATGTGCCTAGAGCACACAATCAACGGATCACAAAAAAGTACTTCTGCTGTTATTGGCTCTACGAGGTGAAAGAATTTTGATGTTCAGTGGAAAATTATAAACACTATGAGATATTATCTATCTCTAAATTACATAAGGAAATATGCAACACAAATAGCATCTATACAAGTGGCGTAATTTCTGTTAGGAAAGACAGTATATATTTGCAAAATTTTAAAAATAAAGCGTCAATAATGCCATAGTTTATTTAAAAAAACCCAAGATCCATTTATATGTACTGTCGTGAGCAAAAAAAATAGGACAATTATTTTTTTCTAATGTAAATCTGTCTCTATTTGCACACTTGTAATGAATTTTGACAAATAACTGACAATGTCACAAAAATTTAAGTTAGATGTACACTACTAGATTTTAGCAAAAATACGTTATAAGACTTGTCCCATTTTTTTGCGCACGACAGTACCAAGAAAATATTTGTAAATATTTCAACCGATGTGATTATTTCTAATGAATGCGCCGCGCCGTTAAACTAATTTCTATTTTTGGAAACGGTTTAGAAAAATGCATGTCTTTTGAGAATAAATGTTAATTAAAAAATCAAAGAAACTTTTCAATACTATCACAAGAACAGGAATGAGTGCAGCCATAAAAAAAAGTATTTAAATGAACATTTTAAATCTTATATAAGTTTATTGATATTTTGGTTTCAAAAGGAATACGACTTAGGTAATAGTTAATTGTTTGGCAACGTTGGACACATGGTCCATGCTTCTAAGTCCGAGTTTCTAATGTTTTAGAAAATGTATTATAAATTACATTAGACAAATATTTTTAAAAAATACAATGGAAAAAGGTCGACCCTTGTGATAAAAAACTTTGATTGTTAATTTTTATTTCTGTTATCCGTTATCTTAAGAGATTCGAAAAAATATGTAAGAGTTTTTATTTTTAACCGACTTCAGAAAATTTACAAAAGGACGAGGTTCTCATTGTTTTCTCTTTTATGTTTATTCAGTCATTACTTACAGATTCGCTTAAACTATTGCTGTGAGATCTTCTCAAACTGTACGGTATGGCTTGGCGGTGGTCTCATAATAATTCCGTCGAGCTACGTGTAGTGTAAGGTGAGTAATTTAAGGAAAATATGATTTTTTTAGTCGAAAAATTCGAGAATATGCTGAATGCGCCAGTGATAAAAAAATGTAATATTGCGATAAAAAGTCAAATTTCGTCGGAATTGCATTAAAATTGATGTTAGGAGTAGCTGATATTGAATCTGATATCAAAAGTTAAAAATTCAAATTGCAAATCTTATGTGGTTGCAATAATGGTGAAGTCAAAATAAATTTTGGACGGAATTTACGTATATGCAAACGTATACCTTGATTCGGATCGTCTACCTCCCAGTTTTAACATCTTAAAATGCTACTTAACAATGTACATAGGTCAAATTTTGGGTACCACTTGGAGTATAATTATAAAGCTAGACCAGCATTAAGTAGTGAAAATACCCTTGAGTAAAATAGAAATTCTAATCTTGATAAATAAACATTTAAAAAAATACTTATTATCTTTCAAAAATATTATCACAAGAGATAAGGATTCTTTGGCCGGTATTAAAATATGTTCCTCTTTGTTTGGTTCTTAATTTTAATTAATATAAAATATAATAACATCTACCCTGCAGCTAAAAGACCAGTTACGTCTCGGTGTTTCTGATAGTTATGCTCGTTTATTAAACAATCTTTGAAGTTAGGTCACAGCCGTGGGATATATGTTGGGTATTCGACCGACAAGGGTAACTACCCCACATCAGTCACCATATTATATGTTGGTCTTGGATGTAATCGTGCACTGTCTCTGTTGTATCTTTATGTTTTTATATATTATATTTATATTTTTAATACACTGAGAGAAATCTGAGCCCAGATATGAGTAAAAAGCCATGGTATTTTCAATTTAATAAATATTTAATATTGACTACAAAATTTATTGCTGCCAAATAATTATTTTGTTATAATAAGAATATCCCAAATATTGATTTAATTGACAAAACAAAATGATTTATTTGAGTCATATTTGTTTCTCCTAGCTAAATTATTATATAAAAATAATAGATTTAATTGAGAACAATATATTTGTTTTTCAGAAATATATACCAATATTACATTTATTTCCTATAAAGAAATATTTTAGCGCAGTTAATCATAATATATGTGAAATAAATATTTTTTTCTGGGAATTAGATATTTGTTTCTGACAATTAAATATTTAATAGACCACGGCGCCGGCGCAGAAGTCGTCATCATCATCTTATAGACTTAAAGATGGCTGATGCAATTACGGGCAGACCACAGTGATAAATTGTTAGTTGTGCGTTTTATTGTGAGTATTACGAGACCACACGGTGATATGTATGTATTACCAGAGTTATAATATAATGGATAATCAGGATATTGATATAATTTATTAATACATGCGGCAGTGCTAAATCATTAGTTGTGTGTTTATTTTATACGCGTTATTACGAGATGTGCGAGCTGTGAGGTGTGTAAGGTGTATTATCATCAGAGTTATAATATAATGGATAATCAGGATATTGATAATTACATGACTGGGGCTTGGTATTCCTTCAGCAAACCTTTAAAGCATCAGGTAAGTTTTAAACATCATGTTAAAATAATCATTTAACTTTTAGGTATATAGTACAGTAACTTCGGAATAATGTCATATGAAACGGATTTAGTTCATTTTTGGCAACTTAATAGTAAACGCATCAAAGAAAAGTTTGTATATTATGCTGCGCCTTGCTAATTTATAGAGGGTGGATGTCACCCTTATTGGGGGGTGGCAACTAAGAAAAAAATTAACAACATTGGAGCCGAAAGTAAATAATATGTTAAGAAGAAAGGGCTTTATGCAACTTTTCATAAAAATTTATAGTCTTTAAGTTATAAGGACTTGAAACCTGGGTTTTTGGCTTAAAAAAATTAAGATATTTCAAAACAATATTTGTTAAATAACTCGAAAAGTATTACATTGAACGAAAACATGTTACAGACAAATAGAAAGCTATACTTAATTAAGGATGAATTCTGTTTTTTCTAATTTCTATAGAGTTAATGGTTTCGGAGATCTGATGGAAGTATAAAGGGGGCGTCCGAACGTCTATAAAACGAAGTATTCAGTTTAAATGTTAAATATCTCAGAAACTTTATGGTATTTACGTTAAAAGCGCTAAGAACCAAAATGAAAGATTTGGCTTTCAAATGATTTTTTTTCTATTTCTGTAGCATAAAAAACAAAAAGTTATACCAGAAACAATGTACTTTTTCAAATAAAAACGTTGCCATTTTGTTAATATATATAAGCAATCAGGATGAAGCTCGAGATCCATGTACCATGTAAAATAACCTAATATACTATATATATAGGTATTTGAGAAAATGAAAAATTCTAAATATTTTGTGTCGTATAATATATTCATTCCTGTTGCATTTTTATTGCGATGTGAATTTATGTTGTCTGGAAATCCATTAACAAATCTTCTGACGAAAAAATCTATTTTGTTTGCTTTTGAATTTTGCAGGTTTTGACTTGTTCACTGAGAGAATAATTTAATTAACACTAAAAAGTTATTTTTCTCCCAATTAAATGATTTATTTGTATTTGGCCAATTAAACATTTAATTGTGGTTAATAAGGCATTTATTAAAATGCGAAAACTGAATATTTAGTATTGTCAAATAAATTAAAATACTTATGAGTAACAAATATATGCATTCTGAATAATAAATATTTATTTCTCATAAATAAATATATAAAAAGTTTTATTTATGAGAAATAAATATTTATTTTTCAGAATGCAATATTTGTTATTCATAAGTATTTTCATTTAATTGACAATACTAAATATTTAATTTTCCCGTTTAAATAAATGCCTTACTATCCACAATTAAATATTTAATTGGCCAAATACAAATAAATCATTTAATTGGGAGAAACAAAATTTATTAACGCCAATTAAATCATTCTCTCAGTGTACCATTCCAATATATCACCTTCTTTCTTATTTTACCATACTTACAATATTACAATACATACAATAATTGGTAACAATATATTTGTATCCAACAATCTTCCTCCCGTAAAAAAAATACTCTGGATTATACTTCGTAGTTTTCACTTGATTAATATGTTGTATTATTAAATGTAATCTGTCCTGTTTTCGTACTACTTTGCCAAATAATCCACTTTGTGATTCCATTATAATTTCTAATTTAAGTGTTCGCCGGAATTAAAAACTTTTCTTCGGTGTTTGATTGCACGAGAAACATTAGATCTTTGTTCTTATAGTGCTTCCAAACATAAGTTGATATGACGTCTCTGCAGTAGCATTTGGAGCTAGGCATATTAGGAAAAAAATGGGGTTTCAGAGGAAAGTTTTGCTATAGTTTTGATTTTCTCACCCTCTATGTTTTTTGGATTACTGAACATGAATTTGAAGTTTGCAGGTAAAAATTTGGCCCAGAACTTTGTTTCTTTGGCACTTTTTGCCCAAATTTGGGCATTTTTTTTAGTTTTCGGCCTACATCTCAGAAAGGAAGCTTTTTTTCGACAAGCCCATTCTATGCAAAATTAAAGTAGACAAAGTTTCCTACATTTTCTATATACAACGTTTTTTTGAAAGACTAACCGTTCCGCCGCTAGAACGCGCCAAAAAAGGGCCATATTCCCATATCTAGCGAAATTCACCGTTTTCGCGGAAATCACCGTTGCTATGATACTTAACTGTTGATCGTAAATAATTTATAATGAACTCGTGTTTTGTATGGGTTGTCATACCGTGTAGTGTCCATAAAGAAGGAAAAATTCCTGACCAATACGAACAACAAAAGAAGATTGATTTTCATAATCATAGCCAAGTTACACTCTCAAAGAATGGCATGGAAACAGGCCACAGAAGATGCCGACACCGTCATTTTGAATGAAGCTCTGTCTTTGGCTGAACGTACTGAGATTGTGGTGGTGATTGGAGAGGACATCGACCTGTTGGTCATTCTCACGGGTCTTTGCCAACGAGAAAACGTATTCTTCCTGAAACCAGGAAAGGGAAACGTTCCTCCAACCACCTACTCTCCTGTGCACGCTCTGCAAAACCATTTAAGAACACATCATGTTTCTTCACGTAATGAGTGGGTGTGACTTCAGCACCTTACAACCAAGGGAAATTGAAGTTTGTGAAAACTCTCACCAAAAACCCCCACCTTGCCGACGTTGTAAGTGTGCTCAAAAACCCTGAGGCAGCTCCAGAAAGCATTGCAGTAGCAGGGGAAAGATTCCTGGTCAACGTGTATGGCTACACAGGAAGGACTGATCCGTCGATAAACCGTCTGAGGTACATTAACTATAAGAAGGAAGCTTTCAAGATCTCATCAAAAATAGCTGCACTACCACCATCAGCTGCTGCAGCCACACAGTACAGTTTTAGGTGTCATGTCAATTGCACCAATCTCAGCATCAACTGTGAGGGATCCTGCAACAACGTGACAATCGAGACAAATCTCACAAATACCCTTGAGGACGGACCATTGAACGTCGAAGTACAGGACGAACTGGGCTTCACCTTCTCCCCGGTTGTTGAGACCATCGAAGACAGTGTGGACAAGGAGGACGAAGGTATGTAACATTTCCTTCCCCAAAAAAGACAATCACACACTTGGAGCATAAATGTACCTGTATGAAGTAGTTATTATAAATGTACAAGCTGACCCTTATCTTCTGTTCGTTACATAACAGACCCCCCCACCACCTGAAAAAAAAGGGAAAATAGATGAACGAACTGAAGACGATGTGACAGTTCCTTGAAAAACGAAGGTATGTACAACAGTCTCTTCAGTAGTAAATATGTGCAGATTACTACTCACCTCGTCTATCAATAAACCCATAAAATAACATCTCCTGTTTTTTCCAGATGATTAAGGCAGTCCAATTTATGACGGCAGCAACATTCATCATTCGCAACATTGATCATTATAATGATATGAGTATATATTATACTACTGACTACACACTGCACATAACTACTTTAGTAATAACTGCATTTCATTCGTTTGTCTCCATTTTTTCAATTGCTTTCCCTATATTCATTATTCATGTAAGGTATACTGGGTCCGGGAATATGTTTTTTTTTTGGCGCGCTCTATGGTTAGTCTTACAAAAAAAGCGATATATGAAAAATGCAGGAATTTTTGTCTACTTTAATTTTGTATGGAATGGACTTGTCGAAAAAACGATTCCTTTCTGAGATATAGGCCAAAAACTATGAAAAGTGCCAAAAAAATAAAGTTCCGGGCCAAATTTTTGCCTGCAAACTTCAAATCCGCATTCAGCGACCCAACAAACATAGAGAGTGGGAAAATAAAAACTATAGCAAAACTTTTCTCTGAGAATCCTAATATGCCTAGCCTATATTATAATAAAAAATTACCTCCACACTGAAAATTTGGATGTGGAAATAGTGAATCCTTAGGAAGCGATTTTTTTAGTTTGAATCTCTTTTCTCATCTATCATTGCTGTCAGTCCATTTTTTATGGTTTGCACGAATATTTCTGCTTGTCCGCTTGTCATGGGATTGTATGGTGCTCAAGTTTTATATGTAATTCCATGACATTGACGAAATGTTTTAAAATCTCCAGACTTACATTGTGCTGCATTTTCACTTAGCAGTAAATATGGTGAACCAAATCTTGAAAATATATTACTTAATTGTTGCATTGTTCAACCAGTAAAGCGTGTGTTACTCAGAATAACTTCTGTCTATTTTGAAAATGTATCCACTACCAAAGACAACGTCGTTCTACTCATACATTTAATATAAATAGCAGGGTACGGTACGTAGTACAAAATATTTCACAGTTAACACCGATAACTCGATACGTAGTACAATATATCACAATATAACCTAATATATACAAAATATCTTACAAACTAATAAATACACGAAAAGGTCATATACAAGAAGCGTGACCCAAAATAACTACATGTGACCCAAGGTACGGTGAAATATAAATTACTTAAAACTATTGAAATCTATTTGTAAAATAAGGCAAAACGATTTAAGTAGTGAGATAACGTTACACAAAATATACCAAATATTACTGAAATCTAAAATGTTACTGAAATTTACGTTACGAGCAAAATATTACAAATATTATTACTTGAAATTCGTTTTACTGTCCTGTGGACGTTGTGTTGATGTACCGGATCCCTCATTAAGAGAATATGATTCCACTTACTTTTGGTAGTGTCTGAATACCTTTTCCCGCCCTATCATGGTAGCGTAATCCTAGTTGATAACAGCCGGAGGTGGTAGACAATCTACATGGAGTCTAAGGTAACGTGACGGGATCCCCAGTACCATACAAACACAAAATTACAGGTAATACTCCACAATCTAGACACCACAATCTGGACTAGAAGTTGAAACCAGAGTCGGGCTGGAAGTACCTCGTAAACTGTAGAACGTGACATAAAAGTTCAAGTAGAATGCAAGTAGCAGATCCAAATAGCCATAAACCAACAAATAGATCCCAATACTCGTAACTTAACCAACGATCAAACAACAAACAAACAAACAGCCCTGCAATAAAATAAATAGACTAAATTACAAATCTATTCCAACCTCAAGTGGGTTTCAGAGATATGATATGGGCTGAAAGAGGTCCTTTACGGTTAAATGACGCTCCAAAGTCTTGCATTCGAAATACGTCACGTGCTTCAGAAATTTGATTTAATCCGGAAATCCGTAGTTGTATTTCCCCAAAAACGATACTCAAATACCAAAATGGAAATACAACTAATTTTGTCGTGCTGAAACTATATCAGTTAGCATGTCGAACGGTGTGGCAGCTTCTACGAGTGCTCTTAAACATAAAAGTTGTAAAAAGTGCAAATCAAATTTAGTGGATAAAGTGTAATAACTGTTGTAACCATTATCACTTAAGTTGTGCCATTCAAACAAAATAATCTGTTGTGAGCCTGTAAATAATGACGCTGACACGGCGTTTTTTGACCCCATGGAGAGTTATTTATCGACTGAAAATAAAAGGTGGATATAAACATTTTCAACTATATTATCAAGCAAAAAGATATCATTATAGATGAACTGCGCGAAAAAATAAGAATTTTGAATAATCAACTTGCATTATATGAAAAACTAGGAGTAACAGAAGAAAAAAAAATATATGACCACAAAAAAATTGAGAATATAAAAACATATGCAGATAAACCCATCGAATAGAAACATAAAAATAAGCCAGTGATTCCAAACATCTCAAGAGAAAATGTTTCTAAAAGTAAATCTACTGTTACTAGAGAACAAGTAGGAGCTGATATAATGGAGCAAGAAACTCGTTTAAAATGTAACGACTATATAAATTTGACAAAAGTTGATGAGAATGTGCCAAAAAGCAATGAAAATGACCAATGGAAAAAAGTTTCACATAAAAGACACAAGCGTCCAGTTATTGTTGGAAACAACACCAACATTAAAATTAATGGAAATGAAATCAAAAGTGTCCCAAAAACAATAGCACTACATGTATATAGGGTTGATCCATCTATGACAGTAAATGATTTAACAGACTTATTAAAAACACATTTTCTGGAAGTAACCTGCGAAGCATTGAGTCCAAAACACCCTGAGCTATACTCCTCTTTTAAAGTCAATATTCTTGAAGAGAATTACAGTAAGGCAATGGAAGCCACAAAATGGTGCATACGTACAACGTTTTTTACAGCTTCGAAGAAGAGAAGACATTCAAATCAGATAATTTTCGATGCCGAAAATGGGAAAATAAATTATGATTTACTTTTATTAAATATTCAGTGTTTAACTCCAACCAAACTTGATAATATGGTCGTTGATTATACGAACTTAAATATTAAGTTTATTTGCTTAACGGCAACATGGTGTGTTCACAATAGTATAACAAATTTTACATTTCCCGGTTATGAATTAATAGACTATTACTGTAGAACTACTCGAAAAGGGGGAGAAGTAGGGATATTGTGTAAATCAGGACTAATAGTACAACGCTTAAATCTTGGTAAATACTGTAGTGAAAAGGACATTGAAGTGTCGGGACTAGTATGGACTACTAATTTGAAACAAAATATTATTGTTTTAACCTCCTACGAATCTCCTAGCGGAAATTATGAAAACCAAATATTCTTATATTTTTAACTGGCGACTTCAATGTAAATTCACTAAAAAAAAAAGTGAACAAAATAATTTTTCCGAACTTCTTACTTCATATAATCTCAGTCCTAAGATTCTAGATTTCACACGTATAAGTCCCACAATTCAAGCAATGGTAAGATTGCGGTACTCGATAATACGATTTCTGATAATCGTACAGTTCTTTTTTCAATGAACTGTGGCGAGGAAGAAAATAACCCTGAAAGAATTTCTGTTAATGGTAGATTGTGCGGAAGTGTAAATGTGAATTGTTTTATTACCGCATTATCAAAAGAGAGTTGGGTTGATACTTATTCATCGAATGGATCTGAAGCCAAGTTTAATTGTTTTCATGATACGCTAATTTATTATTTCGATAAAGAATGTCCACAAGTATGTAAAAAAAACCACAAAAAATTAGGTAAAGAATGGGTGAATGTGGCAGTTAAAGAGTCTAGCAAAAATCTCAAAGACCTCTTACAAAAAAGTCATCCTAATTTAAAAAGTAAATATGACAGCTAAAAAAAAATATAGCAAATTAATTAATGAAACAAAAAGTCAGTTTTCCTTAAACAAAATTGATAGTTCCAGTAACACAAATAAATCTACTTGAAATATCATATCGGAGATAACAGGTAAACCTAGACACGAAAAGAACATTGAGTTATCAATAAATGACATTAATATTGTAAAACCACAGCAAATATATGATGAATTTAATCACTTCTTTATAAATGCACCCTATGAAACAATAAATAAAATAACATCTTCAAACTTAAATCTAAATCTCATTGATACTAGAATTTCTAATAATATGCTTCTCTCACATGTTTCAGAAGAAGAGGTTTTATTTATCATTAAATATAAATTAAAAAATAAACACTCCACTGGAATTGATAATATTTCAGGAAATTTAATTAAATGGATAGCTGAATACATTGTTAAACCTTTGACCCATATAATAAATGTATCTTTTTCCGAAGGAATATTTCCTTCTAGACTAAAAACTTCCCTGGTTTTTCCAATTTTCGAAAAAGGCGACGACAAAGATATGAACAATTATCGTCCCATATCTGTTCCACCTATAATTTCTAAAATATACGAATACGCAATTTTGTTACAGCTACTTAAATTTTTAGACAAAAATAATACCTTAAATAATAACCAACATGGCTTCCGTTCTGATTATTCAACAATCACAGCGGTTCACTCATTTTATGAAAAAATATTGGAGGCACTTGAGAAAGGTGAGAGCCCGACTGGAGTTTTCTGTGATCTGAGTCGGGCGTTTGACATGACTAATTATTAGATAAATTAGATAGGTATGGGGTAAGAGGCAAACCATATGACTGGTTTGTCTCCTATCTTAGTGAAAGGCAAATGGTAAAAATTAATTATTTTGATCAAAATAGGAAAACCTCCTACACATCTTCAAAATTAGATAGTAAAATGGGTGTCCCTCAAGGCTCTGTATTGGAGCCTATTATGTTCATTATTTATATTAATGAGCTACCCAATATACTGACTGAGGCCTTCATTTCATTGTATGCTGACGATGCCACCCTCCCTTTTTCTGATATGTCTCATGATTCGCTCCAACGTAAAATTGACACTACTGCTGATCATTTATGTAGCTGGTTTAGTAACAATATGTTGTTCTTTAATGCTGCAAAGACAAGTTACATGACATTTCATACTCATTAAAATACTACCATTCCTGACCTTAATGTAAATATAAATCACTTCAACATTGAAAAAAGTGGCTGTACTACATTTCTTGGCATAGATTTCGATAATACGCTGACATTCAGTAACCACTGCAGCAGACTTACTAGTACCCTACACTCTAAATGTTTCCAGATTAGAACATTGAAAACAGTCTTGGATATGTCTGGTCTATTACCGTTTTACTTTGGAGAAATTCATTCTAGATTATCCCATGGTATCACTCTATGAGGAAGTTCCTCCTATGCACATAACGTTTTTGTTGCACAAAAGCGCATTATAAGGTGTATGGTGGAAGTACCTCAAATTCATTCGTGTCGTAACTTTTTAGACAGTATAATATTCTCCCTTTACCAAGTATACATATTTTAGAATTACTACTATATGTTTATAAAAATCAACATAAATTTGATAAAAATGAATCCATACATTCTTACAATACGCGCGATAAATGTAATTTTCACATTCCATTAAAACATTTAAATATGTCGTCAAGAGCCCATAATATCTTAGACCTGAAATTGTATAACCTTCAACATCCAAAAATTTAAAGAACGTTTCTATTTTTAAGAAGAATGTCAAAAAATATCTTTAAAAAATTTGTGCTTATTCTGTTCAAGAATATATTGATAGTGATATAAATCTTTAAAAAAGAAAAATTAACATTACAATTTTTAATATTTCTGTGAATTTTGTATATACTTTTATGATCTTTTATATATGTTTTACTTTTATACCTAGGTACATGTATGTATTTATGTGTTTTAATATTTCTTTATGTACTCTTATTTGTACTGACTTTCCCATAGCATGTATGTTATGCTCTTATTGGATCAATAAACATTCTATTCTATTCTATTCTATTCTATTCAGAGCTGGGCAAATATGCACTTACAAATACCTCATAAGTATTTAAATACTAGAAAGTATTTAAATACCAAGTATTTAAATACTTCTTGCAACATGTATTTGTATTTATACTTGCAAATACTTTATCTAAAATATTTACTATTTAGTATTTGTGAAAATGATCCTAAAGTATTTATAAATACTTAAACTATTTAAATAACTGAAAAGTATTTAAATACTTCTAAGAAAGTATTTAAATCCTTTTCTGACAGTATTTAAATACTTTCAGAAGTATTTGAATCTCAAAAGTATTTAAATACATACAACAAATATAATCAAATACACCAGGGAGACAAGCAGATACTCGTCAAGAATAAAGACATGTACTATACTCACAAACAACTATACTATGTAGTTAATAAATACATTGCATCATTCAGTCTTCAGTCATTCACGTCTTAATTCCCAGAAAGTTGGTCGAGAGCAGACATAGACAGTATGTGTTAACTGTTAAGGTTAGGCTTTTGCAGAGTGAGAGGTAAATATGCGTTTATTTTCGGTTTATTATAAATAATTAAATAACCAAATATGCTATAATCTTTAAAACTGTTTTAAATAATTGCTATTGTTCTAACGAATACAACTATATTTTTATTTTTTATTGTAAACTGTTGTACTTAAATATCGTAATTTGTCGATGAAAATAGTTCCTAATTTTATTATTAAAGTATGGCATTTAACTATATACAAAGTTTATGATAAAAACTGTATATTGTTGTATTCCTTAGAGCAATGGGGAGTATTTGAAACTATTTTGAGGATTATACCATTTATGATTCTTTAAATATTCATAATAAACCGAAAATAAACGCACGTTTCCCTCTCACTCTGCATGTATATGTTTTGTGATTGTGACAGAGAACAGTTGAACTAGTGCCATAGTCTGTGTGCTTTATTTGGGTATTTGCAGAGGACGCAAAGGATAAGTAAAAGTCTAATACCCAACTAGAACTGGTTAAGTATAGAGGTATTAAAATAGTGTTGTAGAAGTTCATGAAGATCATGAAACCTAAAATTTTGACACCTCAAATAGTCAAATAGTATTTAATATAATAATAATAATGATAATGATAATATTAAGTCTTTATTGATTTCTACAAAAATAGAAAATACAATTTGGCGAAGTTCAGCCATTAAGGGCTATTTTCACACTTAACTATGCTTCAAAATATTTCAGTGATATCAAAGTATTTAAATGTTCAGAAAGTATTTAAATACTAAGTTTAAACTATTTAATTACTTTTGTTATTTATTATTTAAATACTTTTATCTTTTGAAAATACTTAATATTTAAATACTTTCGATTTTCTGAAAGTATTTAGTATTTAATATTTAAATACTTTTTCAAAGTATTTGCCCAGCTCTGATTCTATTCTATTCTATATCGCATAAATGGAGTAAAAACTTACCATATTGCTAAAACGTGTACTCGCACGCTTCAATTTTCAAGCCAGACCAAAAAGGAAATGACCAAGAAAATGTCCCCCTATCAAATGTCAAGTTCTTGTAACTTCCGACGGTACGTTCAGAAGTTCCACTTTACGATGAATCCCATAACCAGAATAAATTTTCCTAACTTTCTTTTATATCCACAAATATTCTCATAATATACTCCGAAGGCCGTCCTCTCATAAGTCTACACATAAAAAAAAAAAGGTTTAATTACCAATACCGGCCATTATAGAAGCTTTAAAAGAGCGTTATTGCAATCCACTCTCTTAATGAATATCTGAACGCACTCATCCAGCTACTGGCAACGATGGAATGGCCTAAGTAAAACATCAGGTAGTGCTATTAGGCAACCAATTATACTCTATTAAATGTCTATTTGGCGAGAGATGGTACCAATATGCTCAGATGCACAATAAAATGTGTGAAAATAATGAAGGTAGTACCTAAAATTCTGGCAATTACTAAATATGAAAACTAACTGTAAATATCCCTAGGACATTGATAAGGTGAGAGATAATTTTATGACAATCGAAAGCACGTTGCTTTCGCCTCCGCCTTCGGCGTCGGGCTATTACCATACAATAACGTCGCAACATAACAAAACATTTAATTCGTATTTTCGTTCATGCCAAAACGTGACATTTTGAAATTTATTTGGCAGTTATTATGAAGATGTCAAAGTTAAATAATTTTATTGTCATAGTGATTGAAAATTTCCTTGGATGGTGTTATCAGTTTAATATTAAAATGATTGGGTGATTTGTGTCACATGACAAGAAATAACGAAATTTAATTGGTTGTTAGAACTGTCAAAAAAATTTCTCTATAATATATTTTTTTTTGTTTATGCATTTTACTAATATATAGTTTATAATAATACATCAAATGCGTTGAAATATTACTCTCAAAAGATATATTTATTACAGACATTCAATTTTTGTAGTAATCGGTGATTGCCTGGCAATCCACACATTTTTTAACATTATCCTAGTTCTTAAGCTTGCCTACGGCAGACAGGAGTTATAAGTAGTTAATTTAATTACCTTTAAGCCAAATCGGACCCACCCCGTCCAACCCCACACCCTCCTCGGCGGGATCTGAAAGGCATATGCTTTTTGGTATCACAAAATTTAGGCTGTCCAAAAACTAACATTATTTACAAGAAAACTGCGAAGAGTATCCTATAGAATGTGTAACAATTATATAAAAAGCTCAGTAAATTGGCGAGTACCTACGTTTTTAGCTTGTTTCTTCTACACATTTGTCAATATTCTTCCAGTAACAATAACTCCTAGTTAATGTTTCATTTTCGTGATTCCTATATAACTCATATGTAATTCTTTTAAAACCCGAATTCCCCAAAGATTTAGGAACAATTTCTCTAATGCCTCTAAATGTGCATCTCTCTTCTATTAGCTAGGGAACTGGTGGCAATACGAGTATATGATTTCATTGTAATTAACAATGATATGGAATGAAGGTATTGATATACTTGAACGGTTAGAGCAGCTACCGAGCTTGGTTGCTGTTGATTTTTTAAATAAACGAATTTCATATTTGCAAAAAAAATACTCCTATATTATTTTATTGTTTCAGCCATTGCTATAAAATTGTTCATTTATCAAAAATATAAAGAAATGGTTGGCTGAAATCCATGACTCTGATTTTTTTAAAAAAACTAATCGTTAACTTACAAAAAAAAAGCGCCATTAAGTAATCTCATTGTACTTCGCATTGATTTTAATTTGTTAGTTTTTATATCCATAAGTAGAGAAAAACATTAGCTGACGTGCACGTTGCTGATTTTCGATATTCTGAATTTACTTAAAAAAATGTCAGTCAAAAAACAGTCCAATCAGTGGGGGATTTTGCACTGCAAAAGGTGGAGTAGTAATGATTTTAATATATGTTGTTTAAGTCGACGCCCTGATAAAAAACACAAATTTTCGACCTCAGGGGGTGGGGGGAGGCGCGAACCGCCATCTTGAAGTAAAACTGCAAAAATTTGGTTTTTCAATAATTCGGCAACGCTTGATCCTACGAGAAAAACGTTGAAAACAAAGTTGAAGAGGAAAAAATTTCCTACATTTTTTCTAGATACATTTTTATTGTAAGTCTAATATTTAAAGAGATACAACGTCAGAAAGATGGATTTATGAAGAAAAATTTTTTTTTATTAAATTCGTTTACAACACAACATATTACGGGGCACCCTGTATACAAATACAAGCAAAGGAAAAAGAAAATGATTAATTGTAAAAAACATTAGAATATTTCTTGGAACTACCTAGATAGCGATAAAAGCTTTCTGAAAATAACACACGCCAACAAAAAAAAGGGGCTTTTATTTTGATTAGAGCCGTTTTAGCCTGTGTGCTAAAGCTTCTTTTGGGCAAAAAAATTTCTATTATGTCAGTTTCCCTCTGCTACCCCTAGGAGATAAAAGGGGGTTGTAGAGGGAAACTGACACGATAGAAAATTCTTTTTGTCCAAAATTGGCTTCAGCGCGTCAAAATACTTATCAGAACCCTAGAACAAGATTTTTTTGGAGATAAAAGGACAAAAACTGATGCAGTAGATCTTTTTTTAATATCAGATTTTTTTTAATGCCTTTATTTGTATTAATGTCCTGGCGAAGTTTATTTAGCTAATGCTACTCTACCACTTAACCAGGACGGCGAGATGAAATACGGTCAGCAGTCCAAGTGATGGACTCGGCCCGGCGTGCTTAACCTCGCGGATCGAGGTCCACTCACTGAAACCGGTACCGTACCTCATAATTGGTTTCAGCGTGTCAAAAAACATGGAATAAGACGGTTCTGATCAAAAGACATCCCCCCTTTTTTGTTGGCCTGTGTAGTTATTAAGAAACGCCAGCCAATGAAAAATCAGCATAGCAGATTTCAGCCACTATTTTTTATATTCTTTACAAACAAACAAAGCTTCCTGCACACAGGCGATTGAAGTTTGTTTTATTATTTCTTATCACTTTGCGAAACTTTTAATATAAGGTACACCGACAATAAAATCACATAATTTCTAGTATATCATAAATTAATAAAAAAGATTAAATTTAAAAAGAAAACGTAGACACATAGATTTCAGCCAGGGTGTATTAAATAGGTGGTCCGACATACGGCACTTTCCTATAATAATAATGGTTTCATAAGTGCATGCTTCCTATTTAATTTAGTAGATGGCGCGAGCTTTAGCGTCCTACAAAAACCTGTATATAGGTACATGAATTTGCTTTGCTGCATATAGTGTTGCATATATTCACAACTGAACAGCAATTTCAGTTATGTAAAGGAATAAATAATATTCGCCAGTTTCAAATTTATATAGGTATGGTAAGAAAATAAAACTTATGTAAAATATACAAATTTATTTACAACAATACTGGGCTGCAATATTATAAGAACACGATTTACATATGTTTACAAATAGATCCTTTCTCCAAAATTACTAAGCATTCTCTATGCCCCCAACATAAGTTGACTTTATTTGCACATTAGAATGAACACATTAATAATAATATTTGTACTTGGTCCACCTAAGCAAGCATTGTAAATTCAATTTTCAGAAAAATATGCTGCAATTCTGCTACAGTGATCGGTTTACTGATTGATGTTAACTTAATATCCTTATGCAAAAAATAACCTCTATTGTAGGACCAAACATGAGACCAAACCCAACCTGAAAATAGAAATTATACAAATAATTACTTGAAAAACTAAATTATCATTTGGAAACAAATACTATCTAAAAAGCACTTACCGTCTTAAAACATGTTGTAATTAATTTATCATGCTGTTCTGCCTTATGTAAACACTAAGCTTCTACTTTCAATACATTGAATACCCCAATTCTTATTTGGTAATTTGACGTCACATTCTTCAGACAAAATTTTTTCTAGTAAGTGTAAATACAAACTCTCAGAAATAAGGACAAATTATACTATCGTGAACATCAATCATTTAATAACGTCTTAATTTTCTTAGCGACAACATTTTCTGAAGAACAAGCATCTAATTTGCTTGGAAGTGCACCTTTTTTCAACCTTTTTCTTTAAAACTGCCACTAAAAGCATAAAATATATTTATATCTATAGGTTATGTTACAATTATTTATGTAAATTTAAAATTTACAGTGTATATAACAACTCCATTTTCAGACTGTGAAGTAAAACTACTTTTTATACTGCTGGAGCAAAAATGTTTTTCACAAATATGTGGCTTTTTATTTCAAGTAGGCACTTTGTAAACTATCACATTTCTATCTCTTCAGTATTTTTTGGCACTAAGAAAAGTGATAATGTTTGGTCTTTACAGTCATAAGCATAAGTACACAAATAGGCACTCCATATTTTCTAACCGTGTCTTATGAACATATAGCTGACTTTTTTATATTTAGCGCTAGCGTATTGAATGTATTTCTTCGAGGTATTTGATGTCAAATGTCACTGATATCTTGTTTGACAAGATTTTTCACTAAAAACGAAAGGCCGGGAATGTATGCAACACTGTATGCACGTATGTACAGAACCTACAAAATTATCTTTCTATGCGTAAATAATGACGGACGCTATTGCTCCTGCCATCTATTACATTATGAACAAAGTAAGCACTTATGAAGCCACTCAACGGGTCCTTGTCGCACCACCTATTTAATACACCCTGATTTCAGCCGACTGCATTTATATCAATGTCATATTGACAAGCAACGTTGAAAACAAGTGACGGATACAATAAAATTATATAGGAGCATTTGTTATATTGCATTTTTAATCAATTGTTAATTAAAAAATCAGTAAGGCCGCAATGACTCAAATGGTTTTTTCGGCTTTTTATTGTGACGTCTTTATACTTTTCAACTCCAGTTACACAATAAAATCATATAAAAATTTCTGTCACCAACTCCCTAGCTATAAGGTGTATTCATTTACATTAAATCCCAATTTCCATATGTGGCTTCTTTCAAAATCAGGTTTTAGGTTGTCTCGATATAGTCAACCCAACCCCCCTGAGAGTAGAAGTGCGTTGATGGAGGCACCACGGAGGCACCACGGAGGCACCACGGAGGCACCACCAGTATTCTTAATAAGTAAATGTTATCGCGTTCTTGAGACGAACGGTGGCGGGCGCGAGTTCTACAATGCCACGTACGATAAAATTTTCTCATTGAAATGTTTCCGCTCTTAACATGTTTGGCGCCTGACCTATTAATACCACGTATTTAAAGGCACTTTTTCGAGTAAATGATTCTTACAGTTATCTTACGTAAATCTGAAGTCGAATACAGAAACACGAATCCACTGATGGGTATAATATGTAAATGTATTCTTATAAAATAGCAGAAATGCTTGCTATACTGTTAAATTTGATAAGAAAAGGAACATAATTAAATTTGCTAGCAATATTAATTAAATGCCCTGATTATAATTAAAGTGCTTTCTTCGTTCCATCATCCTACTTCTATAAGTAAAATATTTTTTGTCTCTAAGTAAAGTTCAATGAAACTGTCACTTGGTTTTGAGTTATTTACGAGCTTACGTAGTCACTTATTCTAATTTTTTTCTTTCCTCAAGGAGAATTAGAATTGTTTCTTTGAGTTATTTTTAATTTAAGTTTCAAAAGGAAAGCTCCTTTGTCTGTTTTCCACACTTTTATTGGTTGTTGGAAATACCTCTTCATTTGTAATGAAAAATGAATCGTTGGCTTCACATACTTCAAAGGGAGCTTTGAGTTATTTAAAATGGGTTTGGGAGAGAAAGGAACGACATTTCCTATAATCCGCCCGATACCTGAAATGTAATATCTGAAGTGAATAATGTTCTTTTTTATTCGTGCATTTGAAAAAATGTTTGTCAGTACATATGATTCTTTTTCAACATGATGCATGTTAGAAGATTGTATTGGAGATTCTTTAGCTGCACGCAGAAAAAAACGTTCCTACAAGGTAATATTTATCCAGTTTTTCATTTCCCTTTAACTGGCAAGAGTTGTAAAGAGCTGTAGATGCCAGAGGAATCATGCGGATTATTTTTCATGCATATTTGAGTAAAAACATATTTGCATACATTTTTGGTACATTCGATGGAATAATTTGACGAAAGATATACTTTACAATTAGTAGTAAAATTAAGTACAATTAAGTAAAACTAGTGGAAGCATTATTCTTCGCCGATTTACTGAGCTTTCTATATAATTGTTAAACATTCTATAGGATACTCTCTGCAGTTTTCTTGTAAATAATGTTAGTTTTTGGACATTATAAATTTTGTGATACCAACTTTGTTGTTAAAAAAAATATATATATAAAAAAAATTAAAAAATATAAACACCCTGTCAAGGATTCGAACACATGATCTTTGGATTGCCAAATCAACATCAAATTAAAAACTAGTTTATTTAAAATTAAAATAATACAATATTTAACCCTCCCCAGACACTCGCTTCGGAGCCAGTCAGACATCCACGGCGCCAATCGTGGAAATTGAAAGACTGGACGAAGTGAGGCCAGGTAAAGCTAAGAAGAAATTAAAAATAGTATAATATCTCCTGGTCACAGGGTGCAACATAAATA
This sequence comes from Rutpela maculata, assembly GCA_936432065.2. Taxonomy (NCBI): domain Eukaryota; kingdom Metazoa; phylum Arthropoda; class Insecta; order Coleoptera; family Cerambycidae; genus Rutpela; species Rutpela maculata. Next base: position 246,653,067 of record OW386285.2, read on the forward strand.
TGAATTAAAGTTAAACATGTAAAAAGATAACTTAAAATAATTGAAATAAAAAAGCAAAAAGTGCGTGTATGAATAAATATCAGATAAACATGATGACCACGCGGGAAAATTATCGACCAAAAATCCCGCTTCAAGTATTGCAAGAGCGAGCGGCTATACCAGACCACACAATTTATGATTTAAAACATTTAAAGTTTCAGAAGATTTTCATATTTACAAAAAATATAATTAGGAAGGGAAAAATTTAGAAAACGAACAAAAGGCAACAAACAGAAACGAAGAAGATAAAAAGAGTTATATATCGGAAATTGTGTGTAATAGATTTTATAGTATAGAAAAAAGGGGATGTGGCTAAATAAGTCTGATATGGTAATTTATGTTTTATGCGAAAAGGTGTATTATGCACTCTAATTTGAGTAATGTTGTTTGTAAGCGGACTATCACCAAGTTTAAATTGGTAGAATTTTTGTGATGTAACTTTGATGTAGTCCGCCAGTGGCATTATGTCGTGACAACGTACATATAGGTCTCTTAAGGAGGTATATCGTGAGGAATTTGAGACGAGGCGCATAAATTTATGTTCCATGTTTATGTTAGTTTCTTTACTGTTGTAATCGACGTACTGCACCACACCGGTGACGCGTATGTAAGGGCCAGCCTCACAATAATGGTATAAATTAATTTTTTATTCTTTCTGCTGAGTCTGCTATTCGTTGCCAAAAGCAGGTACAGACTTCTGGACATGAAATAGATGGTCCGTCCGTATAGTTTAGTTTATATGCCGTTTAAATGTCAGTCGTTTGTCTAAGCGTACACCCAAGTACTTGACATACTCCTTTTCTGGAATTTGGTTTCCCCTTATCAAAATTGGCGTTAATATTTTATTTTCTGTAAATCTGCGCGTGAAAACTATAGATTCCGACATTTCCGCGTTTACCCGAATCTTCCACCTGTCATAATACTCCATGGCACGAGCCATATAGGCTTTAAGAAGCATGTTAGCCGCTTGCACGTTGTGACTATGCGGGTACATGGCTGTGTCATCGGCGACCTTGGCAAGTTTAGTATTCAGGAAAGTAGGAAAGTCGGATACGTAAAAATTGTATAGTTTAGGGCCAAGAACCGACCCCCGAGGAACACCCGCACGAATGTCCCTTTTTGTAGATAATTTGTTATTTACTCCCACCTATAGCGTTCTGCCAGATAGGTACGAATGTATAAGTTTAGTGATATTGTCGCGGAAACTGATAACTAATCAAGTAGTCCCGGTATCCAGATGGTATCGAAGGTTGGATTGCCAGACAAAACTTTAACCATTGGACCATCACAGATCACTACAAAAATTGAATGTTCAATACAATCGGACTGTTCTTTCTTAAGTTACCGTGCTTACAAGAAATGTGACGGACGGACAGACGGACATTTTGAAAGTTGTTCAAAATTCGTTCACTAACATAATATGAACATTTTTCTCTACGAGCGATATTTACTGATTTAGAAATGTGGAGATCAAATGCAATATACTCGTCGTTTTTGCGAAGACTATAATTAAGTAAAAACCTTACCTACGCAACATCATGTCAGCAATTATTCAGCATTAATAAATATTCTTTCTATTTTCATTGAAACTGCAAAAAGTTTTAATAAAGAAATATGTAAAAAAGTAAAAATGTAACTGAATAATGACTTAAATTTAATACGTATAAGACAATCGCTGCCTAAGGAATCACTATTTCCACATTCAGAGTTCCTATTCCTATTCCATCCAATTTTGATACTATATTCCTTTTATATCCAGCGGAATTATAGTAACGACAAAAAATTTTTGAAAATCTTTATTGTTCAATCAATCAATCAACAAGACTTTATTTATAATTAAAAGTACAGGTGCGCCTAGTCGGAACCTGACCCGGAGCCAACCTGGCAACCACGATGCGCAGCACCGTAGTGGGTGTAAGGTTGGACGGAGCAGGTCCGGTTTGGCTAAGAACGGTAATTCAGGTGGGGAGTTGTAACTCCTATTCGCCGAGCGAATTTAAAAACAACAATGCTTTAAAACTAAGCTGCCCATAAGAGCCTTTTTTTGCGGGGGTGGGAGAAGGGGAAATCCATCATGGACACCCAGCGCCTTGGATCTATCACGCTGGGTAGTGCTGGACTTTAACCAGCTAAAACCCCTCCGGAGCCCCCTCCCTGTCTTCAGTGTTTCCTCATATCCTGGAACCGCTCTCGCTTACCGTCAGAATATCAGGTCAATCTTAGTGTTAGGTGTTCGAAATAATCTGCCTCCTCTTATTACTACATCCTTGAAACGATTAGAGGTTCAAGTTTCTTTCGTCTACTCCCTTGATTTTCATAACTGATGTTATCATGTCCTCCAAGAGTTGCCAGTTTTCCTCTGCTTCTAGCATCCTCAGCACCATGTCATCGGATGTAACTGGGCCGCCTAGCCTGTTTATGACTCGTAGCCTTACTTCTCTCCACCTGCTACACCAGAACACAGTATGCTCCGCGTCGTCTATCTCCCCGCAGTACATGCATTCTCGGTCTTCAATCTTCCCGATGTTGTAGACGTACTCTGCAAAACATCCGTGTCCTGTTAGGGCCTGAGTAAGGTAGAACCCAACCTCCCCGTGTCCTCTCTCTACCCATCTTTTAATATCTGGAATGAGTCTCCTCGTCCATCTTCCCTTACTCGAGATATTCCATCTCTCCTGCCACCTCTGATAGAGTCTATCATTGGCCTCCTTTCTGCCACTTCCCTCGTATATCTCCCACCTTTCTTTTGCCAGAAGGTCAATGGGAGACCACTATCAGCACGGCCTCGTAGGAGACCGTTCTGTAGGCATTGCAGACTCTCAGTGCTGCACATCGCTATACCCTGGCCAGTCTTCTTCGCATTCTTTCCACTGCGCTCTCCGCGGCTAGTATCAGCACCGACTCCGACAGATCGGGGAAGAACAAGGTGTGTGCTACCACTATGCTTGCCGTTCCGATCCTTCTCTACTACTTTGGGGTAGTGAAATGGAGTCGAGAAGAGTTGCGTCAACTCGACGTAGGAACCCGCAAGAAGATGCATCTCAATAGAGGTTTGCATCCTAAATCGTCCGTTCCACGGCTATACCTCCCGCGACATCGGGGAGGCCGTGGACTCTTGAGCTTGGAGAGTCTCCATAATAGGATGGTTCTGAATGGAGCCTGTAAGGTCAACAGGAGTTCGGATCCCCTCCTTTGCATGGTCCGGGACCATGAAAATGCAGGGGTAGGAGCCTTTCTGTTTAAGGCAGCACAGAGAGCAGCCCATGAACTTGGTCTCTCCTTCGACGTCGAGCGGGTAAATCGCGACTCTATCACCGAGTTGGAACCCGCTCGGCGAAAAGCCAAAATTAAAGATGCAGAACACAACATCTTTTTGCAGCTTCATATGGATAAACCAATGCATGGAGTTTTCTATAAAAATATAGAAAACCTTGGCTTATCCGAAAGGCTGACCTTTGCCTTCTTAAGGTCAGCCGGGCTGAAGTCTGACACCGAGGGATTCATAATGGCTTACCAGGATGGTATATTTAATACCCTCGTCTACCGTAGTCGTGTCATGGGTATAGAGGTCCCTGATGTCAGCTGCAGGGCCTGCCGCGGGGCGCCAGAGACTCTGATGCACTTGTCGGCTTGTCCAACATATGCAGTCTCGACCTATATCCAGAGGCACGACGGAGCATTATGAGTGCTTTATTACCATTTAAGGCACTCGTATGGGATAGACGAAACACCAGTGCTGCCTTATGCTCCGGGGGATATTGAGTCCGTTGTGGGAAATGAGAAGTGTCTAATTTATTGGAACTACTCTTTTCCCACCGTCAGGCAATTACAAGCCAACAAGCCTGACGTAGTCCTCCTCGACCATCAACTCAAGACAATGTTTGTCGTGGAGTTCTCGGCTCCCGCGGAGAACAACATTGTCTTGAAGGAGGAGGAAAAACGGACAAAATATCGAGATTTGCTCTTCGAACTCCGCAGACTGTATCCAGACTATACTGTTAAGATAGTGGTACTGATTATAGGAGTCCTCGGTGGAACGAGACACACACTGCTTACGGAACTTAAGATCATACCGGCATGCCGAAATTCGGCAGAGGTCTTAGCCGGCAGAATGCAGAAAGCCGTCATCCTCGGTTCATTACGTCTGCTCAGGGCACACGATTCGCGGACCCAGTAGTCACTCACCCCACGGGCGTGGGGAGTGGCTACCGGTACTACCAGCTCCCCTCTGTGAGTGTCGGAGTCACAGAGTTTAAAGGGTGATTGGCTTTTAGAAAAAAAAAATAATAATAATAATAATAATATTGTAGATTGGCACACGATTGATGGAATACTCTTATTATCTTGCCACTTAAAGTTGGAGATTTAAAAGATATGTTTTCAATACTAGACCTAGGTTAAGTTCTAATCATTGTTTACTCGATACATATTGTTAAGAATAGAATTAAGGTCCATAACAAAAATCGAAATATGGCCTTAGTTTCTTGTTGATACCGTTTAAGAAAAATTGGACTTCTGAAAAAGTGCATTTTTAACCAAATTTGAGATAACACTAAGTACGTATTGAAGGAAATAATATAAAGGTAAAACATGGAAATTGCTAACATTATTTAAACGAAATAAAACACATCAAAATGTTATGATCAAATGAAACTTTTACTCTTAAGTGTTGCCAGATTGCCACTTTGAATTTTCAGTTTGTCGTCTTTTTCTTTTTAATCTAAATATTTTTCAAATTCCGAATCTCATCATGCGCAGCATGTGTCTTATGTCATTACGTCACTGCTTAACCGACGTTAGTTACTTTAAATATGTTTTCATTTTAAGCATATCAGTTTTACAATTAAACAGATAAAAATAGTCTGCAAAATGAAGATGGAGTTATAAGCATAATATATTGGAGGGTCTTCCTATAATACCATATTATTATTTTTTGATATTTTTGCTGTTGTCTACTCGTTAATTATTTGTTGTGTTCATATTCGGTCAATAATTGTTGCCAGCAATTTTATTTTGATATCGTACTGTAAATTTTGTTTAGTTCAAAATACTCCACATAAAATAAATTTATGAATGCTATTATTTATTAACAAAATATGTAACCAATAAACAAAGAACTCAATATTTATTTGTTTTATTTTATAATATACAGCAAATGTAATCACGGTGTGACCATGAATCACATGAACTATAATCTACCCCTGGGCATTATTTATATAATGAACTCTCAATAAATGCTGCGTCCAAAACATATTGCCCCATAAACCATAATTTAGATCTACTTGGCGTTTCAAGGCAAACTGAAAATTATTACATTACCCTCGACTTCGATTTTCCCTGCTGGAACACAAGATCACCGCAAACAAAAACAGAATTTATAGCTATTTACGGTTAGAGATAACTATACATTACTTTAAACCTATTCATATGACCACGTAAATGCAATTGTAGTTTCAGTAAACTAAGGTATCAATAATACACCACTTAGTAAAATTAGAAAAAAATAAGCAGTGTGCAGCAAACACGTGGAAAAAATAACTAATAATTTTAACATAAATGAGTATCAATCAATTAATATATTCATAATTTCTAAACTTGGTAATCTGAGTTTATAAAATATTATTGCAATCGAAATCAAAATTCCACATCCAGATTCTCCATCCAAGTCTCAAAATGTGAAACATTTGTTTATGGAACATTAATAATATAATATTGGAAGTCGTCTACGCCAAAAAATTTTTGAAGAGCGGTGGGGAACTCTGAAAAAGAAAGATTTCCTGAGATTTCCTCCGGATTTTCTAAGATTTCCTCAAAGATTTCCTGAGATTACCTCCAGGTTTCCTCAGATTTCCTTCTGAGTGTGCACCAGATTTCCTTCGCGTTTTCCCCTCGTTTCCATTGGATGTGAAAGTAAAATATGAAACCTTAGTTATACGTATAGATATGCGATACATACCATATACCAAATCAGTACGATGAGACGTACTTCTAAGAACAATAATTAAAAAAACTAAGAGATGTTGAGCGACTCTTTTGTTTTGAAAATGCCCTTCAGGCTGAAAAATTCCTTAAAATCTGAACATTTTATAAGACAACTTCTATTTTACCACATATTCCTGGCGGCAGGAAGAGCACCAGGGTTTGCTTCGAATGGACTTTTTTGTTGAGTTTTGTTTTCCCGTGCCAACAATCCGAATTTATTAGTGCGTGTGTGCAACAATTAATTTTAAAGTTTTATTTTAATTATTTTTAAGTACTTTTGTATATTATTTTTAAATTGTTTATTGTTAATATTAAGTTTTTAGTTTTTAAACGGGAGCATTATCATTAAGCCGAACCCGGCTGTCCCGTCCAGACCCACATTTACCATGGCGCTACGCATCGTGGTTGTCAGGCAATCATTAATTAAAATTTTCCACAAAAATATCGTTACCGCTACTACAGGTTTTCGTCGATTGTTTCTCTATTAGGTTTACACTCAAATTAGTTATCAATATTGTAGGGAAAGAAGGAAGCTACAACAGTTATTTAAACAATTCTTCTCTATTGTTGCTTAAAATTTTCTACAACTTTGTTCTTATATAATATTTTGATAGGAGTTACCATTTTTCAGATAAATGAGTTCAAAATTAAGAAAACATGGAAATTCATGTATCGGTAAATTATTTAGAGGAATCAACTTTCACAATTATTGTAAAGTATATAATATAACTTTATGTTATTAACATAATAAAAATAAAATAAACTGAAAAAATTAATAACAATAATAATATTATAATTTGCAGACATTTATCTCGAAAACGGTAACAATGGGTTATGAACAGATTAGGGTCAAAAGTATTGATAGTGACATCTTTTGGATTCTGCTGGCTCATTCTAATAAAAAGCCGCTGCCCAAGGAATCACAACTTCCACATTTAAGTCTCTTACAACAAAATACTATATTTGCACTCCACTATGTGGAAATAATTGTTTATGGAACTTTAATGGTATAATATTTGAAATCATGTACCCCATAAAATTATATGCCACATAATAGAGGTGGAGGTGAATGAAGTGAAAAAAAATTCTTGATGACCTTTGCTCTTGTACACATACTAAATCACACTATTTTTTCACCACCTTTAATAATAGGGTAGGGGTGGTAATAGAGATGACTAATGCCATTTTTTTTGAGGCCATAGCTCCTCTTATATTTACTAAATATCAATTTCATGGACTCTTACTTGCTTGATTTAGCCCAATTTACCCTTCAACTCTACAACGGAATAAGATCAAAATATAATCTAGTTCCAGATCTCGTTAAACAATATACGTGTACCATATTTTAAGTGAATATTTTAAACGGTTCCAGAGTAATTGTGAGCACCAAAACGATACAAGACTAACAGACACACCGACGCAAAAGACAAATTTATTTTGCTCAGACTTAAAATATTGACGTTTCCTGATATTCTAAGCCCATTTAAACAATGAAAATTTCCAATTTTTTTTGCGTTAATATACTTCAACTGAATGTCGAACTAATACGCAGAACATGGCAAAACAAAGATATAAAAAATCGTTGTGTGCCGTAAACTACACGATAGAAGTAAAGCCTTTACTACAAGCATTCTCTTCGAGGAAACCTACTACACATCCATACTACTCAAGGTAACCCACTGTGCATTCAATTTACTCGAGTAAAGCCACTGCGCATTCATACTTCTTGAAGTAACCCACTAGCATCCATTTTACTCGAGGAAACCCACTGCGCATCCATATCACTTGAAGTAACCTACTGCGCATCTATAGCACTCGAGGAAAGCCACTGCGCATCCAAAATATTCGAGGAAAGCCACTACGCATCCATAATACTCGTGGAAACCTACTGCGCATCCATACTACTCAAGGTAACTTTAATAACATAATATTTGAAATCGTCTACCCCACCTATAAAGCGATATGCTACATCGGTAGTGGGGGTTTACCCCAATTTACCCCCCAACCCTTCGACGGAACAAGATGAAAATATAATCTAGTTCCAGATCTCGTTAAAGTACATATGTGTACCAATACCAAATTTCAAGTCGATATCTTAAACGGTTCCAGAGTAAACGTGCGCACAAAAAAAAGTTACAGACAGACCGACAGACAGACAGACCGACAGACAGACAGACCGACAGACCGACAGACCGACAGACCGACAGACCGACAGACCGACAGACCGACAGACAGACAGACCGACAGACAGACAGACAGAAATTTTTTTTCGCTCAAACTTAAAATCTCGACTTTTCATGACATTTTAAGCCTATTTGAACAATAAAAATTTTTAAAAAAATTTTTTGTCGTTACTATACTTCCACTGGATGTGGAAGTAATTAAATGTAAACTACTCTTTGATACCGGATTTGGCAATAAAAGAAGGCTTATTAACAGAAGAGTACCGACCTCAAAAAATGTTCGGCATTACTAGACCTTCATTCATTTACTGGATGCGACCCAGTCAGCGCCTTTAAGGGAAAAGGAAATCAAAACTCCTAAAAATGTTACTTTCTCCCAAATATACCAAATATATCTGAACATTTCAAGATTTGGGGACCAGCTGGAATATTGATGGTAAATTAGTCGCATCATTAGAGGAGTATACATGTGCCATATATGGATCAAAGAAATGCTCTAGCGTGGACGAGCTTCACCTAATTGCCATTAGACACAAATGTAGTGACAAAGATTTCTCTTTATCAATTGACACTAAAGTTGGTTTTTCTTCGATTCCACCATCAAGAGCTTGCCTTATCGAACATATTAAAATGAGTGTTTACAAACGCGTATTTAGCGATTAGCCGATGAAGGTATTCACAACATTCCAAAGTCTTGGAATGATTATGGATGACTAGAAAATGGAGAACCTCTTTGGTGTTCAGCAAATAAAATACTGCCTCAATCGTTTACTGAAATTCTTTAGGAGATGATTCCAAATCAAATCATAATAGACAAAAGAGAGGGTAATAACGATATCATAAATGAAGCAATAGAGGAAGAAGACTTGTAAGAAATAGTCGATGTATCGGGAGACAGCGATAGTGAATCTGAAAGCAAATGCTTTATATATTGAATTTTATATTTTATTTTAAGAGCTAAGTCATTTATCTGGAAAATAGTAACTCCTATACAAATATTGTATTGGAACAAAATTGTAGAACATTTTATGCAGTTTGCTTTTTGTGCAGAAAGTTTTTCTCTATCTTTTTTAGTTTTTATGTTAAATTACAAAAACAATATTTGCAATTTTTTTGTTTATCGACAATTTTTTAGAACGTGTCTAAAATTGTTCAACGAATAACATCCCCAAGGACCGGGGGGGGGGGGGCACGTACAGTTAGGGTGGGCTAAAAGATAAAAATTGAATGGAGAAAGTCATTACTTTGTGGTAATCATAATTATTTAATCTATTAAAACACTTTTTGCTTTACAGTTTTAACACTCAGTGTGTAATTTTCAAACGTTTAACTTGTTAACGTTGGAAAATTAGAACTGTAGTACGATTTTAGTTATAATAAATCAGTGAATGGCTGATTAATAACTTAAAACTATGAAATAAATCGGTCTACGACTTGATGCACTTAAAGGGATCAACGTTTTAATTTTAACTTTTAGCTGTATATAGCTATGGTTGTAGTGAATGTGTTAGAAAGGTTGACACCAGAAACTTATAGAAACCTTGCAAGAATCGGGCCTAGGCAATAAATACATTCTCTTAATATTAAACTTATTTTTGCACCAACTAGCAAGCACGACAGTTTATATGTCTCTGGAGATTACCCGGTGTGATGAATAAGGCACAATTTTAGTAGAGAGTATTCTAATGTACTATTTTACGCTTGTTCCAAGTGTGAAATAAAATATTTAGCTCTAACCGAGGTTATCATATGAATAGTTACTAGTGAATAGTCTTATTAAGAATATCTTAATAACATTTTAAAATAGTGTTGATGTATTACCTAAACTATATAAATTTATTTAAAATTTGACACAGATTCTGATTTGCAATTTGGATGTCTGGTACATCTTCGTATTTTTGTATGCTTAATAAAAAACCCTCGTAACATTTTGCTCTAAAATTAAAATAGAACATGATAGTTTACATACATACATACAGACATAATTTTTATTACCTCCGAGCGAAACTATGTGTGAATAAAGTATTTTAATGTATTGAGATATTTTTAATTTTTATATTTGACAGTTATGCTACATTTTTAACATTTGTAAACTTCAAGTAGCATTGAGAATATTAGACCAAAAAATTTGCATAAAAGCAAACAGTGTTTGTTCTTCCTGTAATTATCGAGTATACATGATAAGTTCTTACGGTTATAATGAATAGCCATTTTGTTCTAATAATATTAATTTACGGCTTTTTGCATGCAGAAATATTATTTCGTACTTGAAAAGTTGCATTTTTCCTAACACAAATTAATATTTAAATACAGAATTTTTTCAAATACTAGTAGAAGAAAACTACTTACGTAGTTAAAAAAAACCTAAAAGTCACGCTCAAGAGTAATATGCTTTTTTACAAACAAGTAGTGTACGCTATTCTATATTTCGTTAGTGTACCTATATATATTTAAAACGTTATTGAGCAAATCTTACCTATTCCAGGGAAATTAGCATTTGACCTGGACAAAATTAGTAAAAATCTAAATTCTTGCACAGGCGTTCTTTGAGATGTCCCAAACCCAAATCCACAAAAATCACAAAAATCCCAACATATACCAAAATGAAATACATATCGTGATTGATACATAATAGTAGTTTCTCAAAATTGCCAAACTCGTATTCTCAAAGCTAGCCAGGAAACGCCAAAAAAAATTACTTCCCTCGCAAATTGACAAGTTCTCTACACCGCAATTAGGCACGTTCGTTTTACCAATCCACTGTGTACCCTAAAACTCAAGTAGATTTCCCGTAATTTCGTTTATTCCCAAAATAATTTCGTAATATCCTCAAGAACCTTCATTAAATTTACACACCAACCTTAATCTTAATTGAATATGACAGCTTGAATATGAAAGCTTGACCGAATTGATCTTGTGCGGCAGACGTTTGACCGTGATCTTCGGAGCGACAAAGGCAGCAGAATGACGTCATTTAGACATCATTTTGACCTCTTGAATGACATAACAATGACGTAATAATGACGTCATTATGTCACAGCTCAGCGAAGTAATTCTGTGACGTCAAATTGACGTCATTTAACGACTTTCATCGCACCATGTTTGATTAATTGAAATAAATGTACATTTGAGAAGTATAATAAATGTGCCCATTTGGTGCAATATGGCATGTAAATCTTGAGGGGTCTAGGAGATTTCCATTTTCCGATGTATGATGCGTCACAGGATAAGCTGCCATGTACGATGTAGATGAATGGACAATTAATAGATGAAGCACTCACTTTTTATGCTATCTCAGCTATCTAATAATGATCTTTAATCTGACCTTTATGGGATCCATCCATCAATCAACGTTTCCTGAATGTACTTGAACATTGCAATTTATATTATTATTTAGTTTCTATAAATTCATTAGAGTATAAGGTAAAGAATGACTGATTACTTTCAGTGGTGTGTATGTGGCGCCATCTAGAAATAATTTCTGCAATGAAAAATGACGTCGGCAAACGTCGCACTGACGTCACAATATGACGTCATAATTTTGTCACAATATGACGTTACTGAGACATTCTTTCTTCACGTGACGTCGTCGACCAATGTGACCAAAAAATGACGTCAAAATGACGTCAGTCTGCTACCTGGGGAGCTAAACGAACGAACCTAGAGTTCATAACTAACCGCACAGAATTGCCCGAATGCAAGAATACTGAATAATGATCGAACATAATACCAATAATCCCCGATTAAATCTGACAATTTTCAATCAAAAAAACAAAAGGTAGGTATGTATAAATAATTACTAGCTCTATAGCTCTATAAACAAGAACATTTTAACTGACATAGGCATATGATACAAAATGAAAGAGTTCATAATCCGAAAATATTAAAACACTATTACCACCGCTAGGCAATCAGTTATGTTCCGAAGAGTGACATGAATTGGAGGCACTCTCGAGCGCCGTCGAAGTTCAATATTATGAAATATACGTTATACCTTGGGAATAAACAACGGTATATAAAAAATTAAGGAAAACTACTAAATATGAAACTAAACTGTAACAACCGAGCTTTTTATTATCCTGCCAAAGCCATGCTCCATTAAAAGGGCATCAGCATACGTTTTTTAACAATTTAAAGTAATAAACTACTGGCAAAAAGAGATTCAGCTTTAAACATTTCTGTCAATTGACTTTATTTTATTACATATTGTGATGTGTTGCAACCCCTTCAATTAATTCAGATGCATTTGCACCTACTCGAGAAAGAACCTACCAGAAGTTCTAGAGCGATGACATCCGGAATTATCTAGAGAATGGTGGCGTCATCACAGAAAAATCGAGATCTGTCATTTTTAGGTATAAAAGACCGCATTCTCGGCGGGTAATTCAGAAAGTATAGAAAGTTATGAAGTTTTGAATTGACAAGTGACAAGTGAGGTTAAGATTCCAAAGTGAAAACAAAGTGATAAACATTGTTATTTTTAGTCAGTAAAGTACATTTAAGTTAATAATAGTATTGTGAAGTATTCAGTAAATTATTTAATAAAGTGTGTTAGTGGTTATCTTTTGTTATAATTTTTGGAACCCACGGAATTTGCAAGGGTGGTTTCCTAGGGGTGGAAACACGTTACAATATTTATGTTAAGGACAGAAGCTCGTCGGTCTATAATGAAGGTGGCAGGAAAAAATTTTCCATGATACTCTAATGTCAATAAAAAACACCAAAAAATACCAGCATTACACTTTATAGCTTTGACACATTTTTTTTACACAACTGAAATACTGCTGGCAAGCGTTGTCCTGGTAAATAAGTAGCAGGAGTTTGTGTTGAGGATAAGTTACATTAATATGATCGAAAAAAAAATAAAGTTTAAATTAATATAGCAACTAAACGTGTCGCAAACTCCCGTACTGTTATTTGAGGTAAACTGCATTATTTCTTTTTCTCAACACCAGCTTTATCTATATTAGTAATTACTTTAGAGCGAGTCTAAACTTAAATAGTGAAAGTTTATTCGATTTAAATGTCACCATTCCAGAAGTTTTAATGTGTACAACCGTTCTCCTATTTAATAAGTTTCTGACCACCAGCAATACGTAAATGATAGATTTTGTAAACTTTCAGTTGTGCCTCGAAAACTTGGATATTTTGTTTCTGTGAAACGTATTCAAGTTGCGGAAACTTTGAGAAAACCGGAAAATTTAATATCTTATTCCGTGAAAGATTCGAAATAATTCACAGAAATCTCTAGACTCAAAGACGAGGAAAGTTAAAATGGAAACCACCGAGAGATAATAATTACTGCAGACTTTCAATATATCTACTTTTATATTATTGTTATTTATCGTATCTCAAAGAATATTTCGGAACAATTTAAACAATCTTTATCTGATGAGATATAAGAATATTTCAGGAGTTTATGTCAATAATTTAGTAACCTGTAGATTGGGTCAAATCAGTGTCAATGACATCATATACATTTCTTTCCTACGACCGTCCTTCATTGAGTTACTGAAAATTATTTTTTACTAATAACATTTAAACTACAGTTTGAAATTTAACCCAGTTTTCGTTGATCACATAATAAATCAGTCTTTAAGCAGACTCCGTAAATCTCAGACTTCTTAAAAATATTTTTCTATTCCACCACCAGCACCACCGCACCAGGTGCGTATGTGCGGGCAGAGGAGATAATATTTGTTTGACTAAATATTAATTGTGGCATATTCTTAATTTTTTCCTTTTTAGATTTCTTACCATATATGTACTTTCACTCTTCTAAAAATCATATCTAAGAAATCTACAAAACAATAGAATTTTCAAATATAGTACACGGAAATAAGCTTTGCGCCTGAGAGCTTTACATCAAAGGAACCGTTATTGGTTGCTTTTTGACCAATAATTTAAATGAGTATTAAAAAAATACAAACTATTTGTTTCGCTGACTTTTCTAAAACAGAATCTCTTTCGATTTTCAAAGTTTGATAAAAAATCATATTTGCTGTATATGTTAAATACCCAGCTTTAAGACTATGCTTATGTAAAATCCGCAAATACTTGATACTTGGTTGATATTCAAATGTATTAACTGATATTAATTTGGTATGCAAATTGTAAAAAAAATCAAAAGAAAAATTCGATACGATATCTCCATTCAATAATATAATTGCCAATTCTTTAATATTTATTTTTTGCTATCTCCCTCTTTTGTTCATTTTTTTGTCGAATCCCAGTTTCATGAAAGTTTTCCGAAACGTGTTTGCAAATCAGTTACATCTGAATTCCATTGCTCCTAATGTGATTCCATGTTCTGAAAGGGCTGGACTCATCCACATAATGTTTATTGCACTCACAGGGAGTACTATAAATATAGTTTTCATTTAAATTTTGCTCACGGTTTATGTATTTGGTAATTGCAAAACTAGATCTGATTGTGTTGCTTCTTCGATATACCGTATTAACACCTAATTTATAACCATTACAGCGGTTTATAGATGATTAATGTACACAAAGAATTACTTTTGTGCAATAATGTTAAAAAAAATATTCAGGTTCATACCTGATTGTTAAGAAAAACTTTTATAAATATTGAAAATATATTCATTAAAGTTCTAACAAAAAAGACTTCAAGTTGATTATTTATTAGAAACTTTTCGCTAAAGTATTTCTCATTAATATTTCATTATTAGGAGAAATTATTTTTGTCCTGTTATATAATCTATATTTTTTTCACCCACTTACTATGGACGTAATTGATGTATATAACCTTTTCTCTCTAAAAGAATTTGGAAATTATTTTAAATTTATTTCAAATTTAAAAAAATATATATTTTGGAACTAAGCACATTTTAAAATTGTTTATTTTTTTGAAAATTAGTCATTTTACCACATAGGAAACAACCTCTCCAAATATCAAGGTTTCATCTTTAAAAGTTTAGAAAACTCATTTTTAAACTTTAACTTACTCACATTTAACCATCTTAGAGTGAAAGTCTAACAGCTTAGTTGAAACGCTTAAACAATGTTTTCAATATTTCAGGTTCTAGCTTCAAAGGTGAGAGTTTCTTTTTTTATATTTTTATCTTCTCATTTTGCTCCGTTCGACCAGAACCGAAACCCGATTTCGAAAAATCATTGTTTGAGGAGTCTTTAGGTCACGCATTGAGCATGGCTAACTAATTTCAACGTAGCTCACGAGAAAAAATACCTCCCCCCCCCAATTTAGTTCCATCTTAGTGGGTGGTTTTGGCACCTAACTCCTAGCTTCTAGCTCTTGCGGTTTGGCTTTGTGATGATAAATTAGTGACGAATTAATATATAATTTACTGAAATTATGAAATCCGTAGGTGATGACAAAAAAAAATCAACCTGTTTTTAAAGTTTTTTGAAAAAATAAAAATATTTATAAAAGATTAACACCCTGTATCTATGAAATGAAGGTGTTTAGTAAATAAATACATATGGTTTTTCTTATAATCACGTGAGGAATTACGTCTTTCAATAATTTATGCTATTTACCAATACCACAAAATTATTCATTGTAGCTCATATACATATATACCGGGTGATTTTTTAGTTGGTACAGCATCTTTTCCTCGCTTATTATTAAAGATTGAAATTTTGAAGGCATACTTAGTGACATTTTTTGCATCTAATGCACTTTTTTAAATTTTTCTGCTGTTTCCTGTCTAACCGGAAGTGACGTCAACTTTCGATTTTCAAATGAAACATTATAGTTTTTCTTTTTGGATTTCAAAACTAGATCTTTTTCTGAGTTAGAACATGTAAAAAAAGTATTAGGTTAGAGCGGAAAGTTTTTGAGATAATGCGATTTTACGGTTTCAGGTGTTGAGAAGCACTAAAAATCGAGTTATCTACGGAATGATTTTGTGGCAGATTAAAATTGCCGTCAAAACGCGTAGCAGGCGCATGTCAAGTCAATAGAAGTTTGCGTTGTCGTCTTTGAATTTAGCATTTCAAACAGTAAAAAGCAAACAAAACAATAAACATTTTTATTTCGAACAGTAACAAAAAGGACAAGGGTAGATAAGCTACATAATTTTCGCCCACTAATTTCATAAAAAAGATAAGTTCTCTTTAAAGTCATTAAGCGTTATTTATCTAAAGTTGAACATATGAT